>JAKUCG020000157.1:0-706781 GCA_022539655.2 Ceriodaphnia dubia
TTATAACATGGGAAATATTTTTTTCCGTGCAAGAGGTAATATTTTGATTAAAATACACAGTATACATGCTAAAAATAATATTTTGTACAGGGGGTACCTTATAACATGGGAAATATTTTTTTCCGTGCAAGAGGTAATATTTTGATGAAAATACACAGTATACATGCTAAAAATAATATTTTGTACAGGGGGTACCTTATAACATGGGAAATATTTTTTCCGTGCAAGAGGTAATATTTTGATGAAAATACACAGTATACATGCTAAAAATAATATTTTGTACAGGGGGTACCTTATAACATGGGAAATATTTTTTTCCGTGCAAGAGGTAATATTTTGATGAAAATACACAGTATACATGCTAAAAATAATATTTTGTACAGGGGGTACCTTATAACATGGGAAATATTTTTTTCCGTGCAAGAGGTAATATTTTGATGAAAATACACAGTATACATGCTAAAAATAATATTTTGTACAGGGGGTACCTTATAACATGGGAAATATTTTTTCCGTGCAAGAGGTAATATTTTGATGAAAATACACAGTATACATGCTAAAAATAATATTTTGTACAGGGGGTACCTTATAACATGGGAAATATTTTTTTCCGTGCAAGAGGTAATATTTTGATGAAAATACACAGTATACATGCTAAAAATAATATTTTGTACAGGGGGTACCTTATAACATGGGAAATATTTTTTTCCGTGCAAGAGGTAATATTTTGATGAAAATACACAGTATACATGCTAAAAATAATATTTTGTACAGGGTACCTTATAACATGGGAAATATTTTTTTCCGTGCAAGAGGTAATATTTTGATGAAAATACACAGTATACATGCTAAAAATAATATTTTGTACAGGGGGTACCTTATAACATGGGAAATATTTTTTTCCGTGCAAGAGGTAATATTTTGATGAAAATACACAGTATACATGCTAAAAATAATATTTTGTACAGGGGGTACCTTATAACATGGGAAATATTTTTTTCCGTGCAAGAGGTAATATTTTGATGAAAATACACAGTATACATGCTAAAAATAATATTTTGTACAGGGGGTACCTTATAACATGGGAAATATTTTTTTCCGTGCAAGAGATCAAATTTTGCTGAAAATACACAGTATACATGCTATAAATAATATTTTGTACAGGGGGTACCTTATAACATGGGAAATATTTTTTTCCGTGCAAGAGGTAATATTTTGATGAAAATACACAGTATAAATGCTAAAAATAATATTTTGTAGGGGTACCTTATAACATGGGAAATATTTTTTTCCGTGCAAGAGGTAATATTTTGATGAAAATACACAGTATACATGCTAAAAATAATATTTTGTACAGGGGGTACCTTATAACATGGGAAATATTTTTTTCCGTGCAAGAGGTAATATTTTGATGAAAATACACAGTATACATGCTAAAAATAATATTTTGTACAGGGGGTACCTTATAACATGGGAAATATTTTTTTCCGTGCAAGAGGTAATATTTTGATGAAAATACACAGTATACATGCTAAAAATAATATTTTGTACAGGGGGTACCTTATAACATGGGAAATATTTTTTTCCGTGCAAGAGGTAATATTTTGATGAAAATACACAGTATACATGCTAAAAATAATATTTTGTACAGGGGGTACCTTATAACATGGGAAATATTTTTTTCCGTGCAAGAGGTAATATTTTGATGAAAATACACAGTATACATGCTAAAAATAATATTTTGTACAGGGGGTACCTTATAACATGGGAAATATTTTTTTCCGTGCAAGAGGTAATATTTTGATGAAAATACACAGTATACATGCTAAAAATAATATTTTGTACAGGGGGTACCTTATAACATGGGAAATATTTTTTTCCGTGCAAGAGGTAATATTTTGATGAAAATACACAGTATACATGCTAAAAATAATATTTTGTACAGGGGGTACCTTATAACATGGGAAATATTTTTTTCCGTGCAAGAGGTAATATTTTGATGAAAATACACAGTATACATGCTAAAAATAATATTTTGTACAGGGGGTACCTTATAACATGGGAAATATTTTTTTCCGTGCAAGAGGTAATATTTTGATGAAAACACACAGTATACATGCTAAAAATAATATTTTGTACAGGGGGTACCTTATAACATGGGAAATATTTTTTTCCGTGCAAGAGGTAATATTTTGATGAAAATACACAGTATACATGCTAAAAATAATATTTTGTACAGGGGGTACCTTATAACATGGGAAATATTTTTTTCCGTGCAAGAGGTAATATTTTGATGAAAATACACAGTATACATGCTAAAAATTATATTTTGTTCAGGGGTTACCTTATAACATGGGAAATATTTTTTTCCGTGCAAGAGGTAATATTTTGATGAAAATACACAGTATACATGCTAAAAATAATATTTTGTACAGGGGGTACCTTATAACATGGGAAATATTTTTTTCCGTGCAAGAGGTAATATTTTGATGAAAATACACAGTATACATGCTAAAAATAATATTTTGTACAGGGGGTACCTTATAACATGGGAAATATTTTTTTCCGTGCAAGAGGTAATATTTTGATGAAAATACACAGTATACATGCTAAAAATAAAAAAATGTACAGGAGGTACCGTATCACATGGGAAATATTTTTTTCCGTGCAAGAGGTAATATTTTGATGAAAATACACAGTATACATGCTAAAAATAATATTTTGTACAGGGGGTACCTTATAACATGGGAAATATTTTTTTCCGTGCAAGAGGTAATATTTTGATGAAAATACACAGTATACATGCTAAAAATAATATTTTGTACAGGGGGTACCTTATAACATGGGAAATATTTTTTTCCGTGCAAGAGGTAATATTTTGATGAAAATACACAGTATACATGCTAAAAATAATATTTTGTACAGGGGGTACCTTATAACATGGGAAATATTTTTTTCCGTGCAAGAGGTAATATTTTGATGAAAATACACAGTATACATGCTAAAAATAATATTTTGTACAGGGGGTACCTTATAACATGGGAAATATTTTTTTCCGTGCAAGAGGTAATATTTTGATGAAAATACACAGTATACATGCTAAAAATAATATTTTGTACAGGGGGTACCTTATAACATGGGAAATATTTTTTCCGTGCAAGAGGTAATATTTTGATGAAAATACACAGTATACATGCTAAAAATAATATTTTGTACAGGGGGTACCTTATAACATGGGAAATATTTTTTTCCGTGCAAGAGGTAATATTTTGATGAAAATACACAGTATACATGCTAAAAATAATATTTTGTACAGGGGGTACCTTATAACATGGGAAATATTTTTTTCCGTGCAAGAGGTAATATTTTGATGAAAATACACAGTATACATGCTAAAAATAATATTTTGTACAGGGGGTACCTTATAACATGGGAAATATTTTTTTCCGTGCAAGAGGTAATATTTTGATGAAAATACACAGTATACATGCTAAAAATAATATTTTGTACAGGGGTACCTTATAACATGGGAAATATTTTTTTACGTGCAAGAGGTAATATTTTGATGAATATACACAGTATACATGCTAAAAATAATATTTTGTACAGGGGGTACCTTATAACATGGGAAATATTTTTTCCGTGCAAGAGGTAATATTTTGATGAAAATACACAGTATACATGCTAAAAATAATATTTTGTACAGGGGGTACCTTATAACATGGGAAATATTTTTTTCCGTGCAAGAGGTAATATTTTGATGAAAATACACAGTATACATGCTAAAAAATATTTTGGACAGGGGGTACCTTATAACATGGGAAATATTTTTTTCCGTGCAAGAGGTAATATTTTGATGAAAATACACAGTATACATGCTAAAAATAATATTTTGTACAGGGGGTACCTTATAACATGGGAAATATTTTTTTCCGTGCAAGAGGAAATATTTTGATGAAAAAAAACAGTATACATGCTAAAAATAATATTTTGTTCAGGGGGTACCTTATAACATGGGAAATATTTTTTTCCGTGCAAGAGGTAATATTTTGATGAAAATACACAGTATACATGCTAAAAATAATATTTTGTACAGGGGGTACCTTATAACATGGGAAATATTTTTTTCCGTGCAAGAGGTAATATTTTGATGAAAATACACAGTATACATGCTAAAAATAATATTTTGTACAGGGGGTACCTTATAACATGGGAAATATTTTTTTCCGTGCAAGAGGTAATATTTTGATGAAAATACACAGTATACATGCTAAAAATAATATTTTGTACAGGGGGTACCTTATAACATGGGAAATATTTTTTTCCGTGCAAGAGGTAATATTTTGATGAAAATACACAGTATACATGCTAAAAATAATATTTTGTACAGGGGGTACCTTATAACATGGGAAATATTTTTTTCCGTGCAAGAGGTAATATTTTGATGAAAATACACAGTATACATGCTAAAAATAATATTTTGTACAGGGGGTACCTTATAACATGGGAAATATTTTTTTCCGTGCAAGAGGTAATATTTTGATGAAAATACACAGTATACATGCTAAAAATAATATTTTGTACAGGGGGTACCTTATAACATGGGAAATATTTTTTTCCGTGCAAGAGGTAATATTTTGATGAAAATACACAGTATACATGCTAAAAATAATATTTTGTACAGGGGTTACCTTATAACATGGGAAATATTTTTTTCCGTGCAAGAGGTAATATTTTGATGAAAATACACAGTATACATGCTAAAAAAATATTTTGTAGAGGGGGTACCTTATAACATGGGAAATATTTTTTTCCGTGCAAGAGGTAATATTTTGATGAAAATACACAGTATACATGCTAAAAATAATATTTTGTACAGGGGGTACCTTATAACATGGGAAATATTTTTTTCCGTGCAAGAGGTAATATTTTGATGAAAATACACAGTATACATGCTAAAAATAATATTTTGTACAGGGGGTACCTTATAACATGGGAAATATTTTTTTCCGTGCAAGAGGTAATATTTTGATGAAAATACACAGTATACATGCTAAAAATAATATTTTGTACAGGGGTTACCTTATAACATGGGAAATATTTTTTTCCGTGCAAGAGGTAATATTTTGATGAAAATACACAGTATACATGCTAAAAATAATATTTTGTACAGGGGGTACCTTATAACATGGGAAATATTTTTTTCCGTGCAAGAGGTAATATTTTGATGAAAATACACAGTATACATGCTAAAAATAATATTTTGTACAGGGGGTACCTTATAACATGGGAAATATTTTTTTCCGTGCAAGAGATAATATTTTGATGAAAATACACAGTATAAATGCTAAAAATAATATTTTGTAGGGGTACCTTATAACATGGGAAATATTTTTTTCCGTGCAAGAGGTAATATTTTGATGAAAATACACAGTATACATGCTAAAAATAATATTTTGTACAGGGGGTACCTTATAACATGGGAAATATTTTTTTCCGTGCAAGAGGTAATATTTTGATGAAAATACACAGTATACATGCTAAAAATAATATTTTGTACAGGGGGTACCTTATAACATGGGAAATATTTTTTTCCGTGCAAGAGGTAATATTTTGATGAAAATACACAGTATACATGCTAAAAATAATAATTTCTACAGTCTGTACCTTATAACATGGGAAATATTTTTTTCCGTGCAAGAGGTAATATTTTGATGAAAATACACAGTATACATGCTTAAAATAATATTTTGTACAGGGGTACCTTATAACATGGGAAATATTTTTTTCCGTGCAAGAGGTAATATTTTGATGAAAATACACAGTATACATGCTAAAAATAATATTATGTACAGGGGGTCCCTTATAACATGGGAAATATTTTTTTCCGTGCAAGAGGTAATATTTTGATGAAAATACACAGTATACATGCTAAAAATAATATTTTGTACAGGGGGTACCTTATAACATGGGAAATATTTTTTTCCGTGCAAGAGGTAATATTTTGATGAAAATACACAGTATACATGCTAAAAATAATATTTTGTACAGGGGGTACCTTATAACATGGGAAATATTTTTTTCCGTGCAAGAGGTAATATTTTGATGAAAATACACAGTATACATGCTAAAAATAATATTTTGTACAGGGGGTACCTTATAACATGGGAAATATTTTTTTCCGTGCAAGAGGTAATATTTTGATGAAAATACACAGTATACATGCTAAAAATACTATTTTGTACAGGGGGTACCTTATAACATGGGAAATATTTTTTTCCGTGCAAGAGGTAATATTTTGATGAAAATACACAGTATACATGCTAAAAATAATATTTTGTACAGGGGGTACCTTATAACATGGGAAATATTTTTTTCCGTGCAAGAGGTAATATTTTGATGAAAATACACAGTATACATGCTAAAAATAATATTTTGTACAGGGGGTACCTTATAACATGGGAAATATTTTTTTCCGTGCAAGAGGTAATATTTTGATGAAAATACACAGTATACATGCTAAAAATAATATTTTGTACAGGCGGTACCTTATAACATGGGAAATATTTTTTTCCGTGCAAGAGGTAATATTTTGATGAAAATACACAGTATACATGCTAAAAATAATATTTTGTACAGGGGGTACCTTATAACATGGGAAATATTTTTTTCCGTGCAAGAGGTAATATTTTGATGAAAATACACAGTATACATGCTAAAAATAATATTTTGTACAGGGGGTACCTTATAACATGGGAAATATTTTTTTCCGTGCAAGAGGTAATATTTTGATGAAAATACACAGTATACATGCTAAAAATAATATTTTGTTCAGGGGGTACCTTATAACATGGGAAATATTTTTTTCCGTGCAAGAGGTAATATTTTGATGAAAATACACAGTATACATGCTAAAAATAATATTTTGTACAGGGGGTACCTTATAACATGGGAAATATTTTTTTCCGTGCAAGAGGTAATATTTTGATGAAAATACACAGTATACATGCTAAAAATAATATTTTGTTCAGGGGGTACCTTATAACATGGGAAATATTTTTTTCCGTGCAAGAGGTAATATTTTGATGAAAATACACAGTATACATGCTAAAAATAATATTTTGTACAGGGGGTACCTTATAACATGGGAAATATTTTTTTCCGTGCAAGAGGTAATATTTTGATGAAAATACACAGTATACATGCTAAAAATAATATTTTGTACAGGGGGTACCTTATAACATGGGAAATATTTTTTTCCGTGCAAGAGGTAATATTTTGATGAAAATACACAGTATACATGCTAAAAATAATATTTTGTACAGGGGGTACCTTATAACATGGGAAATATTTTTTTCCGTGCAAGAGGTAATATTTTGATGAAAATACACAGTATACATGCTAAAAATAATATTTTGTACAGGGGGTACCTTATAACATGGGAAATATTTTTTTCCGTGCAAGAGGTAATATTTTGATGAAAATACACAGTATACATGCTAAAAATAATATTTTGTACAGGGGGTACCTTATAACATGGGAAATATTTTTTTCCGTGCAAGAGGTAATATTTTGATGAAAATACACAGTATACATGCTAAAAATAATATTTTGTACAGGGCGTACCTTATAACATGGGAAATATTTTTTTCCGTGCAAGAGGTAATATTTTGATGAAAATACACAGTATACATGCTAAAAATAATATTTTGTACAGGGGGTACCTTATAACATGGGAAATATTTTTTTTGCAAGAGGTAATATTTTGATGAAAATACACAGTATACATGCTAAAAATAATATTTTGTACAGGGGGTACCTTATAACATGGGAAATATTTTTTTCCGTGCAAGAGGTAATATTTTGATGAAAATACACAGTATACATGCTAAAAATAATATTTTGTACAGGGGGTACCTTATAACATGGGAAATATTTTTTTCCGTGCAAGAGGTAATATTTTGATGAAAATACACAGTATACATGCTAAAAATAATATTTTGTACAGGGGGTACCTTATAACATGGGAAATATTTTTTTCCGTGCAAGAGGTAATATTTTGATGAAAATACACAGTATACATGCTAAAAATAATATTTTGTACAGGGGGTACCTTATAACATGGGAAATATTTTTTTCCGTGCAAGAGGTAATATTTTGATGAAAATACACAGTATACATGCTAAAAAATATTTTGGACAGGGGGTACCTTATAACATGGGAAATATTTTTTTCCGTGCAAGAGGTAATATTTTGATGAAAATACACAGTATACATGCTAAAAATAATATTTTGTACAGGGGGTACCTTATAACATGGGAAATATTTTTTTCCGTGCAAGAGGTAATATTTTGATGAAAATACACAGTATACATGCTAAAAATAATATTTTGTACAGGGGGTACCTTATAACATGGGAAATATTTTTTTCCGTGCAAGAGGTAATATTTTGATGAAAATACACAGTATACATGCTAAAAATAATATTTTGTACAGGGGGTACCTTATAACATGGGAAATATTTTTTTCCGTGCAAGAGGTAATATTTTGATGAAAATACACAGTATACATGCTAAAAATAATATTTTGTACAGGGGGTCCCTTATAACATGGGAAATATTTTTTTCCGTGCAAGAGGTAATATTTTGATGAAAATACACAGTATACATGCTAAAAATAATATTTTGTACAGGGGGTACCTTATAACATGGGAAATATTTTTTTCCGTGCAAGAGGTAATATTTTGATGAAAATACACAGTATACATGCTAAAAATAATATTTTGTACAGGGGGTACCTTATAACATGGGAAATATTTTTTTCCGTGCAAGAGGTAATATTTTGATGAAAATACACAGTATACATTCTAAAAATAATATTTTGTACAGGGGGTACCTTATAACATGGGAAATATTTTTTTCCGTGCAAGAGGTAATATTTTGATGAAAATACACAGTATACATGCTAAAAATAATATTTTGTACAGGGGGTACCTTATAACATGGGAAATATTTTTTTCCGTGCAAGAGGTAATATTTTGATGAAAATACACAGTATACATGCTAAAAATAATATTTTGTACAGGGGGTACCTTATAACATGGGAAATATTTTTTTCCGTGCAAGAGGTAATATTTTGATGAAAATACACAGTATACATGCTAAAAATAATATTTTGTACAGGGGGTACCTTATAACATGGGAAATATTTTTTTCCGTGCAAGAGGTAATATTTTGATGAAAATACACAGTATACATGCTAAAAATAATATTTTGTACAGGGGGTACCTTATAACATGGGAAATATTTTTTTCCGTGCAAGAGGTAATATTTTGATGAAAATACACAGTATACATGCTAAAAATAATATTTTGTACAGGGGGTACCTTATAACATGGGAAATATTTTTTTCCGTGCAAGAGGTAATATTTTGATGAAAATACACAGTATACATGCTAAAAATAATATTTTGTACAGGGGGTACCTTATAACATGGGAAATATTTTTTTGCAAGAGGTAATATTTTGATGAAAATACACAGTATACATGCTAAAAATAATATTTTGTACAGGGGGTACCTTATAACATGGGAAATATTTTTTTCCGTGCAAGAGGTAATATTTTGATGAAAATACACAGTATACATGCTAAAAATAATATTTTGTACAGGGGGTACCTTATAACATGGGAAATATTTTTTTCCGTGCAAGAGGTAATATTTTGATGAAAATACACAGTATACATGCTAAAAATAATATTTTGTACAGGGGGTACCTTATAACATGGGAAATATTTTTTTCCGTGCAAGAGGTAATATTTTGATGAAAATACACAGTATACATGCTAAAAATATTATTTTGTACAGGGGGTACCTTATAACATGGGAAATATTTTTTTCCGTGCAAGAGGTAATATTTTGATGAAAATACACAGTATACATGCTAAAAATAATATTTTGTACAGGGGGTACCTTATAACATGGGAAATATTTTTTTCCGTGCAAGAGGTAATATTTTGATGAAAATACACAGTATACATGCTAAAAATATTATTTTGTACAGGGGGTACCTTATAACATGGGAAATATTTTTTTCCGTGCAAGAGGTAATATTTTGATGAAAATACACAGTATACATGCTAAAAATAATATTTTGTACAGGGGGTACCTTATAACATGGGAAATATTTTTTTCCGTGCAAGAGGTAATATTTTGATGAAAATACACAGTATACATGCTAAAAAATATTTTGGACAGGGGGTACCTTATAACATGGGACAATATTTTTTATCACATAATATTTTGATGAAAATACACAGTATACATGCTAAAAATAATATTTTGTACAGGGGGTACCTTATAACATGGGAAATATTTTTTTCCGTGCAAGAGGTAATATTTTGATGAAAATACACAGTATACATGCTAAAAATAATATTTTGTACAGGGGGTACCTTATAACATGGGAAATATTTTTTTCCGTGCAAGAGGTAATATTTTGATGAAAATACACAGTATACATGCTAAAAATAATATTTTGTACAGGGGGTACCTTATAACATGGGAAATATTTTTTTCCGTGCAAGAGGTAGTATACATGCTAAAAATAATATTTTGTACAGGGGGTACCTTATAACATGGGAAATATTTTTTTCCGTGCAAGAGGTAATATTTTGATGAAAATACACAGTATACATGCTAAAATAATATTTTGTACAGGGGGTACCTTATAACATGGGAAATATTTTTTTCCGTGCAAGAGGTAATATTTTGATGAAAATACACAGTATACATGCTAAAAATAATATTTTGTACAGGGGGTACCTTATAACATGGGAAATATTTTTTTCCGTGCAGAGGTAATATTTTATGAAAAATACATGCTAAAAATAATATTTTGTACAGGGGGTACCTTATAACATGGGAAATATTTTTTTCCGTGCAAGAGGTAATATTTTGATGAAAATACACAGTATACATGCTAAAAATAATATTTTGTACAGTATGGAACGCCAAATGACGACATAAATAATACATGCGTTAGTTTCAGTTTTTCGTCTATTAATTTGAACTTTTCCATCAAATAATACATATTGTATACCAGTTTACTACACAATATATTAAAGTAACATTTTTACGAAATAATATATAGTAGACCAAATAATGTGCCGTATGTATTATGCGTATTCTCACTCTCGCACAAAATAATATATAGTACATGCCCCGCCATCTAGCGTGCTCGTTTGAAACCATTCAAAAGGGAAAACGGTTCCTCCCCCCCGAACCGCCCGAAAACCGAAACCAATTCCGAAATGAATGGAAGTCTTGTCGTCTGCTGATCACAAGGATCACAACAACAAAGTAGATTTTTAAGTAAAATCTCTTTTACTATTCCACTTTAACTTAACATTACGCCGGTTCTAATTGGTTACAAGGTTAACCAGACTTTCTTTCATCTCACATGCAAAACTGCTTTTCTGACCAGTAAAATCTTGTGTCCTTGTAAGTCGGCGTTCAGCAAAACTTTATTGTTTCATCTAAGAAGGCATTTGTACTTTGTCATAACTGTTGCCTGTCCTTGTTCATAAAGTGAGGTTAACTCATTATATTTAAAATTCATATTATATATTCTTTACAGGTGGTCAACATGCCAGTGTCACCCCTTTTCTCTGAGGTAATTTCAGCCATTTAACGATAGAACTACAAAATGCTTTTACAGTTTTATTTCAAGTCATAAATCTAACTTTTCAATCAAAATGTTCAGTCAAAGTTGGAATGAAGCTGCACAACCAAAAAGGTGTGTTTTTATTACAGTGGAAAACAGTCGTATGGCATGCCCTGAAGCCAGTCTTTTGTCTTGCTGCATTCTAGGCCTACATATGGATCTGGATGGCTGCAACCCTCTTCAATAGTACAAAAACATGGCCTTCAGTTGGTAGACTACCGTGTCTTCCAATAAAGTTGTCATGAAGCTAATTCTTAACTTCTCACTTTTAGGGGTTGTCTGTTAAAAGGTCCTTTTCATTCAGGAAAAAGAAATGCTAGAAGCTATATTTTGGCACTGAGATCATTCCCAAGTGGAATGATTCATGATTGAATTGTTAACTGAACTTTTCTCTATGACATAAAAGTGTTCCATTAATACAAGAACAATTTGTTTTTTTTCATTCTTGGTTCACTGAGTCACTATATAAATTGTTAAGTCATGAAGGGGTTGATATGTTTTATTGAACAGCTTGTTACAAAAGTAAATTATAACAAGTCAAGGAATGAACAACTGTCAAAGAATATTGTAAAAGCAAACAATTACAGTAATTGTTTGCTTTTGCAACAGCTTCTGTCAGACTGTAGCCACTCTGACAGAAAGGAACATTATATGGTTATGCGCGGTGACGGTGACGTTCGCTTACGTCGGCTTAGCAGATTCAGATGACGGGGAAATGAGCCAAGATGCATTCCAAGCGCTCAATGCGCTAAACACGCTAATGTCTTAGAACGCTCGACTTAGAACGCCTCACGTTACGTATCACGTAAATAAATAAAAATATATTGCTATTTTCTGAATGCATTAGTTTACACAAACTGTATATGATACTGACCAATTTTTATTGGTTTAATCACGCGTCATGAACTGGCGGTAATCATAAAAAACGGGATCATTTAAATCCCTTAAACGATAAAAATGCTTAGCATAGATTAGGATTTTCACTAGATTACTATTGTAAATCTTGCCATGCAAAATGCAAATTATGCATCAAGGTTTTGTGCTGCCTTGAAGAAATTAGAGTAGCCTTTAGCATGTGTAGCCTACTCGGCGTAGCCTACTCGGGTGGTCGGTGCAAAGTACCGTCACTGCACGCTAGGGAGAGCTGGGTAGGGCCGCAATTGTTGCATTTGTTTTTGAACTTTTTTAATCAGCTTGACCTGGTTTGACTCCATTTTGTTCGCCGCTATCAAAGGCGAGGGCGCCGAGACCAAAAACCTTTCTTTCTTTCAACGCGTGTTGCTCTGAGGGGTAGTCATCACAGGCGGTGCACACGTTGTTCGTTTCTTAACGTGGTTTTTTACACATTAGTTCAGTCATGGGTTCGTCTTCAGGTGAAGGAGAGAACCTTAGGATTTTACAATCACACTTTATTTGCCAGTGTTGTAATTTTGATTTTGACGATGGCGAACGTGTCCCCAAATTTCTAGCATGCCACCACAAATTTTGTTTGTCTTGCTTAGAAGTGAGTTATTACTGTGTCTTTAATTGTTAGATTTGAATTTAACATTTTGTGTTTATTTCAGATAATTAGAACTACAGATTCTGTATCAAGAGCTGAGGGGGATTTGGTTCGGTGCCCGGTTTGCCGTCAGCCAAATTTGATGCCCTTCCTAGCGAATCTGTCGACGCATTTCCGCACCGACCACGAACTTCTGTGTTTAAAAAAAAAACAGTGTTCCAGCAGCTGGCAGGCTCAGCAGGCTTCAATAGAGACAACCAACCTGCTGCGTTACTCCCCTTACCCTTGAGTCAAGATGGAACTCAACCACTAGCAGAGTCAATCATCGTTCCAGTTTTATCTGGCCAAGAAACAACCTTTTTGAGAAATCCAGCTGTTCGCACAACACCTATCAGTGCCTTCAATTCTTCTGGTACGTATATGAAGTTACAATATTTTTTCTTAAACTTACCATTCATTTGATTTCCCATTTCTCTTTTAGAGTCCGATGCTGGTGACTTTTTGGAGGAAAGTGAGGCTAGCAATTCATCATCTGAGAGCGAAAAAACTGAAACTGAGGAAAAGAAATCTAAGAAAAGAAAGGGAAAGAAAAAGACTAAGAAACTTAAGAAAGTAAAGAAAGGTTAGAAGTTTGCATTAAACATGTTGTAAAATGTGAAACTACATGTATTTATTTTTTAGGAAAAGGTTGGGTTAAATATCACATTCCAAGCAGCTCTCAATCTGATTCGGATTCCGAATCTACTACATCCGACCAGTCCTCATTGTCATCATCAGACTGTGAGAAAGTGCTGTCCAAAAAGTCAAAAATTAAGAAAACAAAACTGAAGGCGATATTACGCAAATCAGTTGGCAAAGGAAAGAAAAATTCCAAGAAGCAACGTGAAGGTGAATTTATAATATCTTTATCTTTATTTCAGATTAATGAAAATTTTTTACATTTCAGAACCCAAGACGGAGTCTGTTTTCTTTAAAGACTTGTTCCTATGCAGTATTGCCAACATTTTAGAAATGCCAAGGACTACCGAATACAGTTCACTTGCGAAGTCTGGGCTCGGGATGAAATCCGGCGTGAAATTCAGGGTGGACGGTACGTCCGATGACGTTGAGAGAAAATTTTCACGGTAAGAAATTTATTATGATGCTTCCTATTGAACTGTATTGTAACCTTGCTTCTTTTTGAAAAGAACGTTTCCTCGTCTCGAAGAGGTCAGTAATTATTACATCTGTTCTCGTATGCCAGGCAATGGTAGAAGAGTGGAGATCAAATTTTTTACTGTTCCGGCAGCCATTGAACTTAAAGTACACAACGTTTTTCAACTTAAAACTTATTATTTACTAATAGGACTCGTACTTTATGTTTTGCATTGCAGAGGTTGTCGGGAAATATTATTGTTTTGATCCCCCTTCAAAATTCACTTGCATATGAGCAAGACAACGGTAAGCCAATTACCTGCGCCCAATGTGGTGACGTTGTGTCGATTCGTCTGTGGGCCCAACACATCGACATGGATTGGTAAGCTTGTCGTCAATTCTTATTTCGCATTTCCTTATTCAGTTCTCTGTATGTTCCTTTAGTGTGATGCTGCCCTCTTCCTCTCGGAAGTTAAGGAATGCCAGAAAATCCGTCTGACTTTCAACGAAAGATGGTCCCTCAATTGGAATTAATTTACGAAGAGTTGAGTCGCGAATAAGTGGTAGTCGAAAATCCGAACAAAGAAACCGGACTGATCCGGGCAAACAAAGAAAATCAAATTTTTTTTTTACAGTTCTCTTCTTTTATATACCCTCAATTGTGATGTGTGTGGCTTCTAACGGCTTTGGAAACCTATCCTCAGTTGTGAGTATGATTGCAGCCAAAATTCGGCAAAGTTCTAGTTTACGGGAACTCCTCCGATTTCCCCAAATTTGTTATCAAACGACTCGGATTCATGTCCCGAGTTGATTGATACAACAAATTTGGGTGGCAAACGATGGGAAGGTTGTCAAAATGTCGAAAGAAAATTCGCGTTCAGTTGAGGCGGGCTTCGAAGCCCGTATTCCCCAAACCAAATTTCGTGAAAAATTTCAAGGTTTTCTAAGGGTAGGGCAAAAAGGGTGCAAGAGTTAGGGTAAGGAAGCAGCAAATTACGAAAATGGAGAAAACGAGAAAACGAAGAAAATCCAAAGATCTCAACAGACCCAGAACGTACACACTGGCACAACCGTCTCAAACACCATAGCGGCCACTACTGTCCTGCAGAACGAATTTGCCTTGGATTCCAGCGTTGCCAGGTGAATTTCACTTTTTTTTCAAATGGGTAGCTTATTAATATTTTAAATTTAGATTTTAGAATAATGTCTTGGAGAACTTGGGAAGATTTTAACCCAGTGACTCGATTTAAAAAGGTCGAAAAACAAATGATCGAGCCATTGGTCGCGGCAGCAGTTGGGTACCGAAAACTTTCGGATCTTTATACCGACTGGCTAACTGAGCCTAACGTCGTTTTGGACGAAAACAGCGTCATCGGTATGAAAGATGAGATCGATGCGGCCACGGACCTTGTGGATGTGCTTGCTCGCCATGCCCAAGGGATTCAAATCGCTCACAAGGTAATCGGCGTGACTTTGAATAGTTTGTCGTGTTAACAAATTTTCAATTTACTCTAGCTCAACATTTCCATTCTTCTTATGGTCGTGAAAAGGGCCGACCGCGCCCGAAGAATTGCCGACGAGACGTCGACTTTGTACCAAAATATTTGTGAAATATTTCAACTTTTCCCGGTTTAGAATAAACTGACTTGGACTACTTAATTTTCGAATTTCTTATATAAAAAAAACATCGAGGTGGAAAGCCAAAAAAAAAACATTTATTTCATCGAAAGCGTACAGGCAAATTGTGTGATCGCCCACTGCGGGTTTTTTTTACCGCCTCCACTTGATCCTTCTTGGCTGATGCACCGGCAACTCGTGTCTTCTTGGCCACCACTTTATCCTTCTTGGCCTCCAGTTGATCCTTCTTAGCTTTTGCGCCGGCCCCCCGTGTCTTCTTGGCCACCTCCGCCCGATCCTTCTTGGCTAATGCGCCGGCAACTCGTGTCTTCTTGGCCACCGACACTTTATCCTTCTTGGCTAATGTGTCGGCCCCTTGCTTCTTCTTGCCTGGATTGGGAGTCACCTGAGGCTTCCTTACTGGTTTCTTGGCTCTCTTGTTGTTTTTAGCTTGTTTATTTTTCTTCGCAGGAGCCGGGATTTCTTCTATTTCTTCATCTCGAATCCTTTTGGATCGAACAGGCTCCAAAGGTTCTGGCTCCAAAAAAGGGATAAGGGTGCCAGGTGGCAAAATCTTGCGTGCCCGCTGATATTCAAGTGCAGCTCGGACTCGCTTAGCAGCAATTCTTTTTCTTAGTATAGCGTCCTTCTTCTCTGCTTTTTTTCTCTCTTTATCTTCATAGTCTTCCCTCTGTTTCTTCGTCATTTTTAATAGCTTCTTTCTTAATTTTTCCTTTTTTGCCGTCTGTTTTCCTTCTGCTATCTTCTTCATTTTTTCCCTCCAGATACTTCTTTTAACCTTTCTTTTCACGCTTCTTTCTATCTTCTTTTCGAAGTATTTTTCTAATTTTTTTTCGATCTCGGATACTTCCGCTTCTACTAATTCGGCAGGTCTCTCAATGAATTTGAAGTCTACCAAAGGGGCGACATCAAGGGGGATCCAACACCTACAGCCTCTTCTGAAATACTCGCCGAATGGATCCTTGTAGAAGCGGAGTTCTCGCTTTACTACGAAATGAGCTAAATACCCTATAAATAAGATTAGAAGAGAAAATAACAGCTGAAAATGGAAACGAGAACAATTTCACAAGTTATACCTTCAAAATGAGGTCGATGACGGTTGAAACTCGGGCAATGTATTTTTGATAACGTCCAAAGGCCTTCAATCTCATTAGTACAAGCCCCAGTTATGGAATTGACAAACTCTAAGCTATGGTTCACGGTGAAATGGGCAGCTTCGCAATATTCCCTGAAAAACAGTTAATTGATGAGTTCGATCAATAAATTATAAATGGATTAGTTTTTTCTAGTACCATAAATGTTCATATGCTTTCCAGAGATCTGAAAATACAATGGAACCTTTGTGGATGTTCCTAATCAAGATTGGTGCTAAAGTGTCCGTATTTCGGACCTCCACAGCCTTTAAAAAAACACGACCAGTGGCCCTTTCTACACCTCCCAAAACCCAAACTCCTTCGTGATCCCTCTCGCCCTTGCCATATTTCTTTTTTCCAAAAAGAGATTCATCTACTTCGACTAGTCTCCCATTTCCTCCCAGGGGCTCTAAATTGTCTTGAATGTACAAACAGACTTGTCGACAAAAGCTCGACCAATCCACCAACGTCCCATTGGCCAACCAAACATCATGTTTGATTCGAGACTGGTCCGTTCTGAAAACAATAAAAATGACAAGGTGGTTGAAATATAAACACTCAAATAAAAAAATGAAATTGTTACCTGTGCCACCAGTTATAAGCTAACTCAATTATCTCCAACATCGATAAGTGAGATCCTGAGAACCAAGTCAGATCTCGCACTGATGCTTTCTTGTTGCAGAATCTGGTTTTTTTGTGTGGGGGTCGAACCTTCCATCGGCACTTCCAAAAGCAGCCATCTGCACAGTGGTTATCCACAAAGAGGGTCATAGGTTTTACACAGCTCGGACAATTTCTGGAAATGGGCAGCAAACCTTTCAGCTGCAAATACCTGACCATATCAATTCCTATAGAATCAAATGAAATAGTTTCTATGAGCAAAAATGGAACAAGAAAACATAGAATAAGCATTATTACCAGGTTTGATGTTTGCTTCTATCCACTTAAACCTCATGGGGCCCCAGGTTACAGGCTCCCTTTCATCTTTTCTCCGATATGACCTGTGAGACGGCATAATGAATACAGATTAATGAATGCATTTTCAAAAGTACAAGGCAAAAAACAAAAAACGAAAAAGAAAAACGAGAAAAAATGCTTACCTCTCCCCTATAAACGTGATTTTCTCCTTCCGAAATTTGAAACACGTGCATCTCGATGCGACAGCAGACACTACGAAGCCTTAAACGCCTACGGCCTTATGAGCGCCCTCTACGACACAAGGATTTAGCAACGCCCTCTTTTATTTCTTTTTTTTAAATCACAAACCAATTACGAAAAACTGCTTTAAATTAGCATAATTAAACGCTCTATGCTGCCTCACACGCTCGGGGACTCGCGTGTTCCGGAATTTTAGATTTTGCTCCCTTTCCATTGGCTTTTAGGCGGCATTGTTCTAGCGCGGTATGGAGGTTTGCAAAGTAGCGCCCCTATCGGAATTTCCGTCAGCCCACAAACAAGTAACCAAGTTGTCAACAAACTCTGAGGGCAGGGTAACCAACCAAAACGCAAAAACCAAAACCAAATTCAGCTACTGGGCTCGAAAAAGGGGAAAGTGCGTTCGAAAAAGGGGGAAGTGGGACTGGGAAAAACGGATTTTCAAAAGTGAAAAAATCCCTTTAAAGTACGTTTGCCAATCAAAATTCTAATCTTAAACGATTCGTCACATCGAGACCAATCGATTGGTACCATTTTTGTAAAAATCGGAGGATTTCCCTTAAACTAGAGTTTCGCCCCAAGAAGACACGAGTTGCCGGCGCATTAGCCAAGAAGGATCGGGCGGAGGTGGCCAAGAAGACACGGGGGGCCGGCGCAAAAGCTAAGAAGGATCAACTGGAGGCCAAGAAGGATAAAGTGGTGGCCAAGAAGACACGAGTTGCCGGTGCATCAGCCAAGAAGGATCAAGTGGAGGCGGTAAAAAAAACCCGCAGTGGGCGATCACACAATTTGCCTGTACGCTTTCGATGAAATAAATGTTTTTTTTTGGCTTTCCACCTCGATGTTTTTTTTATATAAGAAATTCGAAAATTAAGTAGTCCAAGTCAGTTTATTCTAAACCGGGAAAAGTTGAAATATTTCACAAATATTTTGGTACAAAGTCGACGTCTCGTCGGCAATTCTTCGGGCGCGGTCGGCCCTTTTCACGACCATAAGAAGAATGGAAATGTTGAGCTAGAGTAAATTGAAAATTTGTTAACACGACAAACTATTCAAAGTCACGCCGATTACCTTGTGAGCGATTTGAATCCCTTGGGCATGGCGAGCAAGCACATCCACAAGGTCCGTGGCCGCATCGATCTCATCTTTCATACCGATGACGCTGTTTTCGTCCAAAACGACGTTAGGCTCAGTTAGCCAGTCGGTATAAAGATCCGAAAGTTTTCGGTACCCAACTGCTGCCGCGACCAATGGCTCGATCATTTGTTTTTCGACCTTTTTAAATCGAGTCAGTGTCAAAAAATCTTCCCAAGTTCTCCAAGACATTATTCTAAAATCTAAATTTAAAATATTAATAAGCTACCCATTTGAAAAAAAAGTGAAATTCACCTGGCAACGCTGGAATCCAAGGCAAATTCGTTCTGCAGGACAGTAGTGGCCGCTATGGTGTTTGAGACGGTTGTGCCAGTGTGTACGTTCTGGGTCTGTTGAGATCTTTGGATTTTCTTCGTTTTCTCGTTTTCTCCATTTTCGTAATTTGCTGCTTCCTTACCCTAACTCTTGCACCCTTTTTGCCCTACCCTTAGAAAACCTTGAAATTTTTCACGAAATTTGGTTTGGGGAATACGGGCTTCGAAGCCCGCCTCAACTGAACGCGAATTTTCTTTCGACATTTTGACAACCTTCCCATCGTTTGCCACCCAAATTTGTTGTATCAATCAACTCGGGACATGAATCCGAGTCGTTTGATAACAAATTTGGGGAAATCGGAGGAGTTCCCGTAAACTAGAACTTTGCCGAATAAACGATAGAAAATGTAGGAACAACTTCCAAATACGTCTACCTAAAGTCTTTCTATTCGTTGATTGTGTACGGATCTACCCGTCATAAAGCTCCCTCTATTGAGGCCACGTTTGTCCAGCATCAATCTTCCAGCTAAAATATTTTCTTCACCATGGTCAGTTCTAAAATTAATTAGAGGTTAATCTACAACTGAATGACACGGTACTCGCCTAGTCGGTGCGACAAAAATGTTATTAAGTTATTACCTTATTCTAGAAGGCAATCCATAAGAGCGGGCCCCATCCAAAAATCCCTCCAAAACGGTGGCCGCGCGATTGTTGTCTGCTACTTTGAGGAAATAAACTAATCTTGAAAATCCATCAATTCCTCCATGTATCACTAAACGCCACCTGCTTTTGACAATTGATTAAGGATGTTTCTTAACTTCTCAATGTGATAGTGATTAGATTGATACCGTATCAAGCGATAATTACCATCTAGATGAACAAGAGAAAGAGGAGATCGGACCCGATATTCACGTCGCCTTAAACGACGGTGTACTTGTCTTGGACCAAAGACATTATGCATAGCATTCCTCATTCTTTCTCTTTGAACCCGATGTCCAAGAATCCAAAGTTTTGCAGTCATCATTTTTACACCCAAACTTGGATTTTCTGTTCCAATGGCATGAACAAAATTCTCCAATTCGCGCGTTGGAATTTCGCTATAAATGTTCCGTGATCTTATTCCATGTCTTTCCATGAACTTGGACAGACAGAATAATGTGATATTTAGCTCTTCTGCAATTTCACTTTTCAAAAAACCAGCTCCTACATGTTTTATTACGTAGATTACAATAAATTATAAAAGAAAATTACAAGACAATTACTTAAATAAAAGTTGATGGTTTCAATTCTTTGAATGGATCCAGCCATGGTTAAAACACACAATTTTAAATAACAACTTTTTCCAGGGACTTTCCTTTCCGAATTTGACTTTCGATTTGAAAAATAAATGTGCATGAAACTCGTCTGCTATAATCTCACTTTACAACGTTGCCCAAAGGCTTATCGATTCGATTCCTTAGTTATTATAGCATTGTGTGCTTGAGTTTATGTTAAACATGAGAATAAAAAACACGGATGATAAACATCAATTACCTAATATTGAGTTTAAATTAACTACACAATAGCGAAATCGTACTCTGATCGAGTTCACTCTAGGCTAGAAAAATCTGAAAAACAATAAAATACTGATTCCAGATATTTTGAAACGATATTGACATTTACCCTAAGTGATTTTTAACGGCTTTTTATTCGTCTCTCATTGGTCCTACTTCCGTCAAGTAGCCTTCGGCTTCTTGTACAGCCGATCAATGGCGGAATTGATGCAAAGCCTGCCAGAACTGCCGTTTTGGTCATTCACCAAAGGTTTCGATAATAATATACGTCAATAAAATATGACCGATGGACAAAAACATTCTTCCCTATAAGGACTACAACATATACGAAAATAAATGAATTTCCTATTATATGAGTAACTGAACACGAGGCCCGAAGGTTTTTTTTTCGATTTCGAGGCGCCATAAAGCCGGTTTTTAATTTAATTAAGGAGTTGTTTTCTATATTTTTAAATTTATAATTACTGGGAGAGATAGAGAATGAAATCGGCAATAACATACTGAAAATTGAATAATATCCTACTGTAATAGGTATCCGAACATGGCCAAAAACTACACTTTTTGAAGCTTAAAAATCAGTGTGAAACTTCATAAATTACTTAAAATTCTTAATTCACGAAAACAGCTAGATTTTACTGAAAAATGACCGCATCGTGAATGGCTTTTGAAATATGCAAAAGTTTAGGTATCTTATTACAATAAACATCTTTAAGATTGGATTTCTCTTTTCACAGCGGGCCTTCTTCAGCCATTAACGAATAAGAGGACGTTTTCGGACGTTTTCTTGTTATCGGGAAAAGTTCTAAAGATTCCCCTTCGTCACAATTAGTAACATTGTACCTTCAATGTTAAAACTTTTGAAAGCCCTTGACGATGCGGTCATTTTTCAGTAAAATTTACTTGTTTTCGTTGACTTTTCCAATTTTAAAGAATTTATAAAGTTTCTTTTTGGATTGTTATGCTTCTTAAAGTGTAGTTTTTGGCCATGG
Source organism: Ceriodaphnia dubia (assembly GCA_022539655.2). Lineage (NCBI taxonomy): Eukaryota > Metazoa > Arthropoda > Branchiopoda > Diplostraca > Daphniidae > Ceriodaphnia > Ceriodaphnia dubia. The sequence continues at coordinate 22,235 of JAKUCG020000157.1, forward strand.
TCGTACCTTTATTACGGTAGGATATTTTTAAATTTTCAGTATAGTATAATCGAAAACCGGCTTTATGTCGCCTCGAAATCGAAAAAAATACCCCTTGGTCCTCGTGTTCAATTACATTTATGACAGGAAATTCATTTATTTTCGGATATGTTGTACCTCTCATAATCAAGCATGGGTTTGTTCATCGGCCCTATTTTATAAAATAGGGCCGATATACACATACATATACTAATATACGTAACTATAGTTACGTATATTTATAACGGAAATCATGTGTGAGTGACCAATACGGCAGTCGGGCTTGCATCAAATCCGCCATTATTTAACTGTACAGTATGTAGCAAAAAAATCGCTCCGGCCTGACATAAAAGATAAAGAGAGGCCACTTTCAAAATTACCTTTTTTTAAATCCCCCTGGTTTGTAGTTCAAGAACTACTAATGGACAGTGTCCAAAGATTTTTTTACTCTCACCCTCTCTCCTACCCCCGAATTTTTGATTTCCAGACATTTTTCCAGACATACCCGGGGGTTATTTCTGCAAATATTCAGAATTGGGAATTTTTTGTTTTTCAAGTATTAATCGGCAATGAGACATAGGAATTGGGAGATAAACAAAATTTTAAGATTTTATTTGAAGGTGTCTGGAATCGAACTTCAAACCTTTGCATCGTAAGACCCAAGCGCTGCGCATGTGCCATTGTGGACAGTGAATGCATTAATCGCTTAAGGGTAGTTCTTTGAAAAAGCAGAGCGAGATAATTTTTACTACACATAAATAGAATTAGTAAGAGGACAACACCACATAGGTAGCATTCACGACTAGGCGACTAGCACGCATCAGGGATGCGTTAAGTGACCAAGCTCGAAAGTAGCGAATCAGGGTTGCCAGATTTGTCACGTGACTCAATTTCGTTCAATCACTGCATTTCAAGCGAGCGCCACGACAAGCTTCCTTTTTCTCAGGCTTACAAAAAGCGTGGGCCGCGTGAGCCAAAGCGTGGGCGAGAAAAAACTAAATGGCAACGTCTATTCCGCATTGATTCAACTATTCCACAAAATTTTTCGAAAAGCAGACTACAAATGTCGCAGGGGCATGTCTAATGTCAGAATTTGGTAGGTTGGATGAGTCGGTTTAGCGTTCAGACAGACTGGTTTTCGCTGGATTCTATTTGTTGCCCTAGTCACATGACTTCGAATGGCTCGGCGATTGGTTTTTATATTTCAAAGCTCAGCATTTCTGTTAAGAAAGTCTGTCAACGCTGTAGGGAAAAAAACAAAAATATGTAAATCGACTTTCGTTCTGCTACAAAACCTTTTTTCTCTCATCCAACTTATCTCATTCGAAAAAAAGAGGATAAGTTCGTATTTTCGTTTGGTATAAAAAGCGACCCTTGTTGGACGCATTGCCAGTTCTTTTTTGTTCGAGTTTGAGTCTGGTATGTTAAATTTGCTCTTGGAAAAATGGACAAAGGTAAAAGAGAGAACGTTGGTTTAAAAATCGATGGAAAACACGTGTTTCTTTCGGTCTCAGCAGAAACGGCAGAAAAAGTAAAAAAAGGTATATTTTCCGCTGATTTATAATGTTAGTATATATTTCAGTGTTTCATATTATATGCTTCACATTGTGATCTGTTTATTAATTCTCGTATTGTCAATGACAAACTTCTTTTTAGATGAAGTATTCAGAGCCTCTTTCTACCAGCAAGTGGCCGCAGCCTACAAGAAAGGAAAGTTGCAGACCGTTGAAAAGAAAGGTATGAGCACCACAGCTACTGGTGCTACTTCTGTGAATCAAGGTACTATATTTTACTTCTGTTTTTAAACAAACATGTTTTAAACTCCTTTTTTGTTTTTAAAGTAGTTGTTGGAGGAGGACCTGTTACAGAATCTGCATCAACTTCCAGCTCTAAAACTGTTGACTTGCCTGTCGTACAACCTACAAGTAATAGGCCTACTGCTGATGGATCTACAAACACAGCTGAACCATCATGTTCGAACCACAAAGGTACTATATACTATCTAAGCTTTCGTGTACGTGTCCCATGTTAGTAGTCTTTTTACAATATTTACATTCAGTAACAATCCATCGTATATTTACATTTCTTTTAGTCAGCAAAAATGCGAAAAGTCAAGAAGGCAATACGGAATCTAACGCAATTCAACTTGAAAAGAACAGTAGACCTCCTGGTCTTGATGGTTCTCAACACAGTCGTGGTGGCTCTCAACAACATGGTCGCGGTGGCTCTCAACAACACGGTCGCGGTGGATCTCAACAACATGGTCGCGGTGGATCTCAACAACATGGTCGCGGTGGATCTCAACAACATGGTCGCGGTGGTTCTCAACAACTGGACCGCGGCGATTCTCAACGTGTTGGTGGTTCTCAACGTGGCCGAGGCGTTACTCAACGCGGCCGGGGCGTTAATCAAAACAGCCGAGGCGGTACTCAACGAGTGAGTTGTGAAGGCGGGAGCAACAATGGAGTAGATGCTCAGTGTTCTGATGAGCAAGAAATAGAAGAACGAGACTTGGAGGACCAGTTTCCGGATGACGAAAACGACTATGAGGAAAACGGGTATTTTACCCACAACAGGATTCTCTTTTTAATTGAAACTTATCGCAAGTTTCAGAAGAAGTTTGAAAACGTTTCTCAACGGAAGTACAAAACTTGGAGAGAAGTATTATTATAGACTATATTCGATTGATTTGAATTGTTAATTATTTTTCTTAATCTTCTAAGGTGGCCGCTTACATGGAAGCAAATGGATTTGCCGGCGTCACGGGTCGAATGTGCGAGCAGAAATTTAAGAATATGAAAGCCACTTATATGAAGAGTAAAGCTGCGAGGGAGAAAACTGGCGCAGAAGGAGGATCCAAATGGCCATATTATGATTTAATGGACAGTTTGCTCCGAAAAAATCACGCCGTCAACCCTGACAACATTTTAGAAGCTGGGGCTTGTGGATTCAACAAAATACGCCGCAAGAAGGTAACCATTGTCATGGGAAATGTTTTTTGATTAAAACTTATAACATATTTGAATCTAGATGTTCCAAGATGACGAATCATCTGAAGATGACTTCATGGTGAAAAGAAGAAAGCGTATCTCTAATGCTGAGACGATCGAAATGATTCTCAAGTCCGAGGCGGAGCGTGAGCGGACAAACGTCCAGATGTTAGAAATCCTAAGTGGATTTCGTCAACAAAACGAGGAGAAGTTGTCCTTGATGAAAGAAATGTGGGGAGCCCCGACCAAACCACCCTCCCCCAGTCCATGGAATGTTGATTAATTGATGTAATAGTTGGGGGAATTGGTGTGCCAGAAATTGCTGGGCTCAACATTTGATTTTTTTCTTATTATTCACGATTCGTCGCATCGAAGGCAAACCATTTTTATTTTGTAAGAAGTTATTTCATTTATTTTTAAGTGATGAAACGTGGTGCAGTCGGCACAAAATAAATTATCAAGCAAGCAATGTTACTGTCTCCATGATTTTTATTGGCTATTCAAAATCATATTCAACGTCATGTCACGAGCCATAATAACTCAGAGTGAATGAGCTAGTCTATTACGTTTGTTGCTAGCAATTTCTTCTTCCTCGTCTAAACCGACGAAATCTACGTCATGTTGACCGTGTTCATCTTCGTCTGAAGATGACATTCCGTCATCGAGATCGACATCAATTCCATCAGGACCTGGCCCTTCCACGTCAAGAATAAAATTATGGAATATGCACGCAGTAACTATTATTTCAGGCAGGAAAGACAAATTTGTCACGTCCAAATACTTTAGCTTCCGCCATTTTCCTTTCAACAAGCCAAAGGCTTGTTCAATTATTCTTCTTTCTGCATCCAACTGAACGTTGAAATTTGTTTGTGTCTGTTCGAACATAAAATAAGGTTTATTTTGATTTGTACAAACTTGGTTTGTAAATTCATACTTCATCTAAGAATCCGTTATCCACATACGGTTTCATTAAGTGGTACCCAAGAGGGTAGGCCGAATCCCCGATTATATGAAAATCAGTGCCACGAAGACGGTCGGGTAAAACATGAGATAATGAGGACATTCGGTATACACGAGCATCGTGAATTGATCCTGGCCATGGACAACTAATGTCAATAAATTTCATATTATTGTCACACACGGCTTGTAATTTTACGGCTGTATATGATTTTCTGGTAGTGTACGCCGGTAAATGCCTAAGATTTTGTTTGATTTCGATATCCGTGCCGTCAATTACGCCTAATTAATAAAATACGAGTATATAAAAATGTGCTTATTTAAATTAAAATATACTATATCGCTTGTACCTATTGTACCGGGGAAATGAAACTCATTTGCTATTTCTTCTAAACGATTTCTTGGGGGCCATGACAAAAAGTCTAATACCCTCTCAGCAACAAATTTGCAAGTTGTTTGACAAATGTAGTGTGCGTTTCCGCGGGTGGTGCCAAATCTATCTGCTATCTGTCGGAATGTCTCTTGATTTGCCAACCACCATATTGTTATCAGTAATTTATACCGAAATGGGACCTCATTGTGAAATCCTCGTTCTACATTAGCATTCTCCCCCAATTCTGTTAATAGATCCTGTACCGATAATCAAATAGACGCTTTATTAGGTTAATAATAGTCTAATAACATACAATAAAAAAAGGTGTAAGTACCTCAAATGTAGCTCGTGTCATTCAAAAGTGTTCACGGAACTGCTCATTATGATACCTTGGTAACACATTCACAAAATAATTTTCTATGCCAGTACGACGTTCAGCTACTATTCTTTGTAAAGTTATGCGAGTTCTCAAAAGCCACAATCTTAAGTGTGACATATTTTGCCGCCAAAGTAAATATATCGAAATCAGCATATCCGAATCGTCGTCTAGAATAGAAAACTGTCGTAACAATCGAACACGTCTTTGAAAATCCATGATTTGAATCGACACAATATAATGTAAACATTGCAGTTAAATTTCGTCTGCTAGAACTTTTTGATCTTCAAATGACAACGTCTTCCCCTGCAGCCAATCAGAATTGTGCCAATGGTCATGTGACCCTTCAATCCAGTCTGTCTAAACGCTCAGCCAACTCATCTTACCTACCCAGCTCTAACATTAGACATGCCCCTGGATCCAAGGAAAGCCGTCCCTCCCGTTTTCAATGTTCCGAACGGACAGTTTACACTTAGAAATGTATCTAGTGCTTCCATAAGTAAGTATAATTGTCAAATTATAAAGTAAAATTTGTGATATTAATAAATGTATTTGTTTAGGGCCATTGGGGCAGGTTGTGCAAGGCCCACGTCTCGTGACAGTCCGCGTGGCCAAGGCAATCTATTCGAGACTACCATTTACATATGCTGGGAATATTATACAACAACCAGCCAACCAACCTCGTGGAGCTCAAATACTTCCTAATGTAGTGATACCAAATGCTGCCCAAGTTATTCGTCTATCACAGGTATTTGTTCCCATATGTCCTTAAACTATCTGCTCATCCAGATTGTTTTCTAGGCTACTCCACTTAGCAAGCAGATTTATACGAAGCTGCCCATTCCAATTGCTGTGAATGTTCCAGAGCAACAAATCAATATACAAAATGGATCTCAAACAACTGGTAACTCAATACGTCCCACTGGTGTTCCAATTATTACTTACTCACAGGTAAACGAGAAGTAGTAATCTAAAACTAACCGTTTCATTGACTTAAATTTCTTCTTTGAAGGCTGTTCCAAACCTAACGTCACAGAAAACGTCTGTTACACCATGTAAATTGCAGCAGCAGCCCACAGCAACATGTTCATCACAGAATCAGCCCCTAACAACATCTTTATCAAAGAATCAGCCTGCAACATGTCCATCACAGAAACAGCCTGCAACAACATCTTCATCGAAGAATCAGCCTGCAACAACATCTTCATCGAAGAATCAGCCTGTAACAACATCTTTATCAAAGAATCAGCCTGCAGCAACATCTTCATCGAAGAATCAGCCTGCAACAACAACTTCATCGAAGAATCAGCCTGCAACAACATCTTTATCAAAGAATCAGCCTGCAGCAACATCTTCATCGAAGAATCAGCCTGCAACAACAACTTCATCGAAGAATCAGCCTGCAACAACATCTTTATCAAAGAATCAGCCTGCAGCAACATCTTCATCGAACAATCAGCCTGCAGCAACAACTTCATCTCAGGAACCGCCCAACGAAGCATCTTCGTCACAGAAAGAGAGTAATACTTTTCGATGGCCTGAGAAAGATGTGTTGTTGCTGCTTGCGTGCTACGAAAAATTTGAAGCTAGATTTCAGAAAAAGAGTGAGAAAACAGAAGCTATATGGAAAGATGTATGTACAAAGATAAAATTATAGCGAACGTTAAACTTATTTGATTATTTTCTTTTTTAAAGGTTTCATCTTTAATGGAAAAAAACGACGCAGTCTATAGCTCGGCAAAATGTTCGGCCAAATGGAAATCTTTAAAGGAGCGTTATACTCAAATTAGAGAAAACTTAAGTAAGGATCCTGGCAGAAGAACCCCTGGCCTTTTTATGAAAAAATGCACTATTTGTGTGGGGATGATGATAGAAACACATTGGAACACGTGCAAGATGTTGGCGCGTGTGGAATGTCAAGTAGAAAGAAAAAACGACAAGACGAAGAACATGAACCTCGTTTCCAGAGAAAGAAAAAAACCCGCATCTCAAACGCTGAGTCGTTAGAGCGTCTAATTGATCTAGAAAAGAAAAAAGAAGAATTCGATGTGAAACTTTTGGAGACATTTAAAGATCAAACAGAGTCTCGCCAAAGAAAAGATGAGGCGATGATTGCAGCAGCCAAATCTTTTCAAGATGTTTCAGCAGCTATTATTGCCAGTTTGAATCAACAAAGGTAAACTTGATCGAAGATTTAACAATGTGGCAAGCGTATTGCTAACTAAATATTTAACTTTTTATAGAAATGTGCCTGATCCTCCGAGTTCTACAAGAACATTGTGAAACCTTAAGATGTGATTGTTGTTTTGAATTGTATAATTTCAGTTCTCAATCGACTCATAAGCTCAAATGTATTTTGACGTGCCAATAGTTGATTGATTGTTTTGAATTGTATAATCTCAGTTATCAATCTGTCCTTAAGTTCAAATGTATTGTGGCGTTTCAAGTTTATTACAACATTTCCTCTGCCATTGTGCGTCTTTTTTCGAAGCCCCGTCTTTCATCCTCTTCATCTTCATCTGAATTGTAATTTTCGTCAATAGCTTCATTAATGGGCTCTCTTTGAATGGGAGGTGCATCGTCAATCCAATCGTCGTGCATTAGGCCGAAGTTGTGTAGACAGGCGGCAACCATAATTATTGTATGGGCATTTTCAATCGAAAAAACGTCTACAAACTTGAGACGACGCCATTTCATCTTCATTAAACCGAATGCGCGTTCAACGTTCTGCCGTTCCAACTTATGAATTCTATTGAACTCAATTTCATGCTGTACAAAAAAAATTATAAAATTTCAACCGAGAATCTCTTAATAAGATTATACTTCTTCTAAATCTCGATTGTTCCTAAAGTTAACTATAACTCTCTCTCCAAGGCTATATGCAGAATCGGCAATCAGATGGTAGGGACTGTTGTCTAGGTTGCGGCGTAATGCTGTAGATAATGAGCTATTTCGGAAAATTCGAGAATCGTGCATTGCGCCGGGCCAACCGACGCTTACATCGATGAAACATAGATCCATTGTCGCCACTGCTTGAACTTTTACCGTTGTTTTGCATTTCCGACTCGTATATGCCATAAGTTGGGAGAGTGGTTGTCTAATTTCCAATTCGGACGCATCAAGGGCAGCTTGAAATCAAAAAAAAAGTTTACAATAAGTATTTTTTTTAGTCGTTCGAATATTAATCGTGCCTATTGTGTCAGCTAGTCGATACTGAGAAGCCAACTCAGCACACTCCTCAATCGTTGGCCATTTGATAAATTGATCGGCAATCCCCGCTATTGCCCGGCAAGTTTTCATAACAATGTAGTGAACATTCCCTAGTTATTCAAAACTTTAAAAAGGCTCAATATGTTAAATTTAGTAGTTAGGTACCCCGATTGAGAGCAAAACGACGACCAAGGACTCGGTTTGCTTCCCGATTAGCTAGTGTCCACAAAACCATCAGGAGTTTATCTAAACAGGGATCCCGTTGTATCCATAAAGACCACTTATAATAGCAGGGCTTGTTTTCACAATCAATCGCTTAAGAGAAAGAAATTGAAATTCAAAGAAATTGAAATTTTAGTTGATTCATATCTATTATCTATATACCCTAAAAGCTGTCTTCGTAAATCGAAAATCTTTCTGAAACTGTAATTCAGGATACTCGTTATACCATGTGCTGACGTACGTTGTAAAATAAACGGTTCTTCCCATTTCTATTCGTTCCATCGTTATTCTTCGACGCTGAAGGTATTTGGTTATAAATCTCGATCGCCGCCGAAGAAGCAATCGTAAAATTTCTTCGCCCTCGTCATCCTCATCAATAATTTGAATAAATCCAATGAATTGGGAAAATAATGCTTGAATTTGAGGCAGTAATTCCATCGAGTTTAAATTTTTGCACTTGACATGACGCAACAGTCGATAAACGCGAAATTCCACGATATTATTTGCCCCATGAGTAATTCGTGCAAGCTATACATTCTATCATTTACAGTCCCGAAATCAGCTTTATTTTTTACATGTTGCGCATTTAGCGCAATTATGCGACTTGGCAACACTGTAAATCGAGCCAAATCAACACGCCTGGCATAGTCACTTAACGCATCCCAGGTCAGAAGTTTTTAAGTTAAATTCTCATCCAAGCCTATTTTGCCATTTGTCAAAATAAATTTAGGGATGACAAGCTTAAAAGAGAAGTTGTCATCCTTATACGTTTTAGATAAATGATAAATTATATCTAAATGAGGCTTGAACTTCGGACCTCATGCATTCTAGTCATGAATGCTACCTATATGGCATAGGCATCTTACAAAATGATATATTTAGATATAGTAAAATTTACCTAGCTACACGTTTTCAAAACACTTCGCTTCGGCGAGTAAAGGATTCGTCGTCCACATTGGCATTTACGCAGCACGCAAGTCTAATGAAGTAAAGGTTTGGAGTTCGATTCCAGGATCCTCCAAATAAATATTACAAATTTTGTTCATCTCCTACGTCACATTGTTGATTCATACTATAAAAACACAAAATTCCTTATTGTGAACATTTCTAGAAATAACCCCTGGCTGTCTGTAGAAATGTCTGGAAATCATAACTCGAAGGTAGGAAAGAGGGTGAGAGTAAAAAAATCTTTGTACACTGTCCATTAGTAGTTCTTGAACTACAAACCAGGGGGATTTAAAAAAAAGGTAATTTTGAAAGTGGCCTCTCTTTATCTTTTATGTCAGGCCGGAGCGATTTTTTTGCTACATACTGTACAAGTAGCCTTCGGCTACTTGTCGGAAGCAGGACCAATGAGCGACGCAAAAGAGCAACCTCGGGAGGTGCAAATTAAGCTACTAATTAAGGTACAACAGCTATGGCTACCTAGCCAAAGGTGCAGGCCAAGTGAGTGGAGCTATTAGTATTTACTAGCTAGCTTAAGTGCTACTGTGTGGCACAGGTAACATATATGGAGCCATCATCAGGAGCCATCATCTGTGCTACCTTCTTTCACTCTCATCAATTTCTGTGATATGTGAGTCATTCATTAATGTATGCAATCTTTATTCATGTACGAGGTGAAATGTAAATGCATGTATGTAATCCTTTAATACAAGGATTCAAAGCTCGGAATCGGCAGTAGAAAATCTTTTGCCTCTGTAATTTTTTTACTTTTTAGACCAGCTGTATTTTAATGTAGGTATCATGAGCATATAAATTTAATAATGCATTGCTAGCTGATTGAAAAAAAATATAAACGGAGATTTGAGAATAAATGGTTCGTTCGTCCTCTGGAGGGTCTATTTATTCCGTTATTACACTCATAATTACGACAACCACTCGTTTTAAAAAGGAATATGACAAAAAGAAACATTCTTAAAGACCTGTTTAGTTCCACCATTCTCAAGATTCCAGCATTTTCCTGAGTATAAGAATGAATGATAGTGGAAGTACGCCTTTTCTGTCGTAAAATTATTTTCATTTTAACTTCAGTTAAAGCCTGAGTACACTGAAACAATGTTATCTGAAAAGTGAAAATAAAGTTGATAACATGTTCTATTTGATATAAAATTTTGGTTTTAAATTGTTCTCAAATTGGTGAGGGAATTATAGGGGCCCAACATAAGATGCCTTTGCAATGCCTATCTTGCAGATGTGCAGGTTTAGCAGCTAGAAGCAAATAGACATTAAGTCTACAGTTGGATCAAACGAACTTTTTATTCATTGATTCCTTTGCCACAATATTTTCTCTGACTTCATCTTCATTCGTAATCATGCCAATTCTAGACATTATAAATAGATCAGCACAAAAGAATTTCTGAAATACAAAATTTGAACAAACTTGACTGTTGCTTGGTTCTCCCATTTTCACTACTGGTGGTATATTCTCCTTACACACCAATTGACGACCAATTATGTAGTCTTGTTTAACTAACTGAGACTTGAACATGGTTGAACAAACTTAAGCCATTCTTGTTGAACCGAATGGGGTCGAGGCGTTGTTAGATGATAAAGTTGTTATGACTTGGCATGTACCTTTCTCCTTGCTGGAACAATCTATGTCTTACATAATTGATAGTTAAATATGGCTATAAACTTAATGCACAAATGAATGCACCTAATGTAAAAATGCATTGTAATACCTGTTGTGTTCCTTCAATGAACTATGAACAGTCTAGCCAGCCAGCCACTAGACTCCATATTGGATCAAATTAAAAAAACCTCTTACACGATCTCGTCGAACACAGCTCAACCAGAACACAGTTCCAATTAAAAATAATTTTTTATTAAGTTTACGAGATTTCAGATTTAACACTTGTAAACAGTGAAATCGTCGCCCGTTGTCTAAGTCTAAGAAACTTCATAAAAAATAATCGATTAGATAATCGTAAATAGTCGATAAATAATAGCTAAACGATAGACATCGTTAGATCAATGAAATAATTGCTTAAGTTTGTAAAACTTTAATCTAAACTTGAATGTGTGTGAATAAAATTTCTAAATTACACTGCATATCAGTGTATCACAGAATCTGAATTTTGGCTGCAATCATACTCACAACTGAGGATAGGTTTCCAAAGCCGTTACAGGCCACACACATCACAATTGAGGGTATAAGAAAGAAGAGAACTGTAAAAAATTTTTTGATTTTCTTTGTTTGTCCGGATCTGTCCGGTTTCTTTGTTCGCATTTTTGACTATCACTTCTTCGCGACTCAACTCTTCGCTAAGTAGCCTAATTCCAATTGAGGGACCGTCTTTCGTCAAGTCAAACTTATTTTCTGGCATTCCTTAACTTCCGAGAAGAAGAGGGCAGCATCACACTAAAGGAACATACAGAGAACTGAATAAGAAAATACAAGTTACAATATTCTTTATTTTGAATTCGACACTCACCAATCCATGTTGATGTGTTGGGCCCACAGACGAATCGACACAACGTCACCACATTGGGCGCAGGTAATTGGCTTACCGTTGTCTTGCTCATATGCAAGTGAATTTTGAAGGGGGATCAAAACAATAATATTTCCCGACAACCTCTGCAATGCAAAACATAAAGTACGAGTCCTATTAGTAAATAATAAGTTTTAAGTTGAAAAACGTTGTGTACTTTAAGTTCAATGGCTGCCGGAACAGTAAAAAATTTGATGTCCACTCCTCTACCATTTCCTGCCATACGGGAACAGATGTAATAGTTGCTGACCTCCTCGAGACGAGGAAACGTTCTTTTCAAAAAGAAGCAAGGTTACAATACAGTTCAATAGGAAGCATCATAATAAATTTCTTACCGTGAAAATTTTCTCTCAACGTCATCGGACGTACCGTCCACCCTGAATTTCACGCCGCATTTCATCCCGAGCCCAGCCTTCGCAAGTGAACTGAACTCGGTACTCCTTGGCATTTCTAAAATATTGGCAATACTGCAAAGGAACAAGTCTTTAAAGAAAACAGACTCTGTCTTGCGTTCTGAAATGAAAAAAAATTATTAATCTCAAATCATTCGAAGAAACGTATTAATAATTTACGTTCACGTGGCTTACTGGAATCTTTCTTTTGTTTAACTCCAACTGATTTGCGCATCAACACCCGCAGTTCATCATCGCTGGTTTTGAAAGCCATACGCTTTTTCCCAGAATCTGACGACGAAGGGGATGACTGGTTGGACGTGGACTCGGAATCCGAATCAGATGGGGAGCTGCAGCTGCTCTGGTGATGTTTTACTCGGCCCTTGCCTGAATAACAAATGCATCATAAATTTCATGTTTTACGAGGTTTAATTGTAACAACTAATTACCTTTCTTGACTTTTTTGATTTTCTTACTTGATTTCTTCCCTTTTCTTTTCTTCAACTTTTTCTTTCTGTTCTTTTTGGTGTCAGGCGGAGTACAGGCTACAGTATCATTTTCCTCGTTGAACTCACCAGCATCAGAAATTTCTGGGAAAAGAAAATCAAATTAAGGGAAAAGTACAGTAAAGTAATTAATTTAATAACTTCTGATTACGTACCAGAAAAACTGAAGTTACTTAAAGAAGGTGTGGTGCGCACTGCTGGATTTCTGAATGAGCTCCTTTCTTGACCCCTCACCATGGATGAAACTGGAACGATAGTTGATTCAGTTGGTAGGGGAGTTCTTGCTTGGCCCAAGGCCACTTGGAGACATGCAGCAGGTTGGTTATCTCCATTGAAGCCTGCTGAGCCTGCTAACTGCTGGAACACTGATTTTTTCAGAGATAGAAGTTCGTGGTCGGTACGGAGATGTGTTGATAGGTTAGTTAGGAAGGGCATCAAGTTTGGATGACGGCAAACCGGGCACCGAACCAAATCCCCCTCTGTTCTCGATACAGATTCTTCAATTCTGATTCTCTACAAATGAAAGTAGAATATAACATAAAATTGTAAATGAAAATTTTGCGATAAGGATTAATAATATCTCACCTCCAAGCAAGACAAACAAAATTTGTGGTGGCATGCTAGACACTTGGGGACACGTTCACCATCGTCAAAATCAAAATTACAACACTGGCAAATAAAGTGTGACTGCAAAATCCTAAGATTTTCCCCAACAACTGAACCTGAACACGAACCCATAACTGAAACTAGAGGACTATTGTGTAAAAAACCACGTTAGGAACTAACAACGTGTGCACCGCCTGTGATGACTACCCTCACGGCTACACGTGTTGAAAGAAAGAAAGGTTTTTGGTCTCGGCGCCCTCGCCTTTGATAGCGGCGAACAAAATGGAGTCAAACCAGGTCAAGCTGATTAAAAAAGTTCAAAAACAAATGCAACAATTGCGGCCCTGCCCAGCTCTCCCTAGCGTGCAGTGACGGTACTTTGCACCGACCACCAGAGTAGGCTACGCCGAGTAGGCTACACATGCTAAAGGCTACTCTAATTTCTTCAAGGCAGCACAAAACCTTGATGCATAATTTGCATTTTGCATGGCAAGATTTACAATAGTAATCTAGTGAAAATCCTAATCTATGCTAAGCATTTTTATCGTTTAAGGGATTTAAATGATCCCGTTTTTTATGATTACCGCCAGTTCATGACGCGTGATTAAACCAATAAAAATTGGTCAGTATCATATACAGTTTGTGTAAACTAATGCATTCAGAAAATAGCAATATATTTTTATTTATTTACGTGATACGTAACGTGAGGCGTTCTAAGTCGAGCGTTCTAAGACATTAGCGTGTTTAGCGCATTGAGCGCTTGGAATGCATCTTGGCTCATTTCCCCGTCATCTGAATCTGCTAAGCCGACGTAAGCGAACGTCACCGTCACCACGCATAACCATATAATGTTCCTTTCTGTCAGAGTGGCTACAGTCTGACAGAAGCTGTTGCAAAAGCAAACAATTACTGTAATTGTTTGCTTTTGCAATATTCTTTGACAGTTGTTCATTCCTTGACTTGTTATAATTTACTTTTGTAACAAGCTGTTCAATAAAACATATCAACCCCTTCATGACTTAACAATTTATATAGTGACTCAGTGAACCAAGAATGAAAAAAAAACAAATTGTTCTTGTATTAATGGAACACTTTTATGTCATAGAGAAAAGTTCAGTTAACAATTCAATCATGAATCATTCCACTTGGGAATGATCTCAGTGCCAAAATATACAGTAGGCACGTCAATTATTCGAAAAAACTCCCCGCCCCATAAGGCCGCGAGAGGATCCGGGCGGGAGGAGAAAAATTCCCCTCCTTGTAAAATTAGAGTTAGATGTATGAAAAAAATAACTGAGGTAGATAACAAGATTATCTACCAGGGGAAAAATTGCCAAGCCTGTGCTAATTGCGCATCACTACTTAAATTAGCGATCAACAATTATTCGAAATCGATCGCGGGCCCGTACAAAGGGTGGGCATTTGCCGAATTTTACCGAGTGCCCACGTTTTACCCGTAAGAGATAGAAATTTTATTTTTTAACCATGTATGCCTATTCCCCTGTTTTATATTATATACAAATTTCAAATTTTTCCGATTAACTTATCATATCGGTTTACTGTTTTACATTTTTTGCCGATTTGTGTTCGGACTGGGGCGATGAGTAAATCTTAGGGAAAATACCCCTCTGCCTTCCCCCCTAAGGCTGTCGCAACCCTTTCCTTTACTTGCGATTAGGGAGGGGTAAGAAAGGTAGGCAGAGGGGTATTTCCCCTAAGATTTACTCATCGCCCCAGTCCGAACACAAATCGGCAAAAAATGTAAAACAGTAAACCGATATGATAAGTTAATCGGAAAAATTTGAAATTTGTATATAATATAAAACAGGGGAATAGGCATACATGGTTAAAAAATAAAATTTCTATCTCTTACGGGTAAAACGTGGGCACTCGGTAAAATTCGGCAAATGCCCACCCTTTGTACGGGCCCGCGATCGATTTCGAATAATTGTTGATCGCTAATTTAAGTAGTGATGCGCAATTAACACAGGCTTGGCAATTTTTTCCCTGGTAGATAATCTTGTTATCTACCTCAGTTATTTTTTTCATACGTCTAACTCTAATTTTACAAGGAGGGGAATTTTTCTCCTCCCGCCCGGATCCTCTCGCGGCCTTATGGGGCGGGGAGTTTTTTCGAATAATTGACGTGCCTACTGTAGCTTCTAGCATTTCTTTTTCCTGAATGAAAAGGACCTTTTAACAGACAACCCCTAAAAGTGAGAAGTTAAGAATTAGCTTCATGACAACTTTATTGGAAGACACGGTAGTCTACCAACTGAAGGCCATGTTTTTGTACTATTGAAGAGGGTTGCAGCCATCCAGATCCATATGTAGGCCTAGAATGCAGCAAGACAAAAGACTGGCTTCAGGGCATGCCATACGACTGTTTTCCACTGTAATAAAAACACACCTTTTTGGTTGTGCAGCTTCATTCCAACTTTGACTGAACAATTTGATTGAAAAGTTAGATTTATGACTTGAAATAAAACTGTAAAAGCATTTTGTAGTTCTATCGTTAAATGGCTGAAATTACCTCAGAGAAAAGGGGTGACACTGGCATGTTGACCACCTGTAAAGAATATATAATATGATTTTTAAATATAATGAGTTAACCTCACTTTATGAACAAGGACAGGCAACAGTTATGACAAAGTACAAATGCCTTCTTAGATGAAACAATAAAGTTTTGCTGAACGCCGACTTACAAGGACACAAGATTTTACTGGTCAAAAAAGCAGTTTTGCATGTGAGATGATAGAAAGTCTGGTTAACCTTGTAACCAATTAGAACCGGCGTAATGTTAAGTTAAAGTGGAATAGTAAAAGAGATTTTACTTAAAAATCTACTTTGTTGTTGTGATCCTTGTGATCAGCAGACGACAAGACTTCCATTCATTTCGGAATTGGTTTCGGTTTTCGGGCGGTTCGGGGGGGAGGAACCGTTTTCCCTTTTGAATGGTTTCAAACGAGCACGCTAGATGGCGGGGCATGTACTATATATTATTTTGTGCGAGAGTGAGAATACGCATAATACATACGGCACATTATTTGGTCTACTATATATTATTTCGTAAAAATGTTACTTTAATATATTGTGTAGTAAACTGGTATACAATATGTATTATTTGATGGAAAAAATCAAATTAATAGACGAAAAACTGAAACTAACGCATGTATTATTTATGTCGTCATTTGGCGTTCCATAGTACAGGGGGTACCTTATAACATGGGAAATATTTTTTTCCGTGCAAGAGGTAATATTTTGATGAAAATACACAGTATACATGCTAAAAATAATATTTTGTACAGGGGGTACCTTATAACATGGGAAATATTTTTTTCCGTGCAAGAGGTAATATTTTGATGAAAATACACAGTATACATGCTAAAAATAATATTTTGTACAGGGGGTACCTTATAACATGGGAAATATTTTTTTCCGTGCAAGAGGTAATATTTTGATGAAAATACACAGTATACATGCTAAAAATAATATTTTGTACAGAGGGTACCTTATAACACGGGAAATATTTTTTTCCGTGCAAGAGGTAATATTTTGATGAAAATACACAGTATACATGCTAAAAATAATATTTTGTACAGGGGGTACCTAATAACATGGGAAATATTTTTTTCCGTGCAAGAGGTAATATTTTGATGAAAATACACAGTATACATGCTAAAAATAATATTTTGTACAGGGGGTACCTTATAACATGGGAAATATTTTTTTCCGTGCAAGAGGTAATATTTTGATGAAAATAAACAGTATACATGCTAAAAATAATATTTTGTACAGGGGATACCTTATAACATGGGAAATATTTTTTTCCGTGCAAGAGGTAATATTTTGATGAAAATACACAGTATACATGCTAAAAATAATATTTTGTACAGGGGGTACCTTATAACATGGGAAATATTTTTTTCCGTGCAAGAGGTAATATTTTGATGAAAATACACAGTATACATGCTAAAAATAATATTTTGTACAGGGGGTACCTTATAACATGGGAAATATTTTTTTCCGTGCAAGAGGTAATATTTTGATGAAAATACACAGTATACATGCTAAAAATAATATTTTGTACAGGGGGTACCTTATAACATGGGAAATATTTTTTTCCGTGCAAGAGGTAATATTTTGATGAAAATACACAGTATACATGCTAAAAATAATATTTTGTACAGGGGGTACCTTATAACATGGGAAATATTTTTTTCCGTGCAAGAGGTAATATTTTGATGAAAATACACAGTATACATGCTAAAAATAATATTTTGTACAGGGGGTACCTTATAACATGGGAAATATTTTTTTCCGTGCAAGAGGTAATATTTTGATGAAAATACACAGTATACATGCTAAAAATAATATTTTGTACAGGGGGTACCTTATAACATGGGAAATATTTTTTTCCGTGCAAGAGGTAATATTTTGATGAAAATACACAGTATACATGCTAAAAATAATATTTTGTACAGGGGGTACCTTATAACATGGGAAATATTTTTTTCCGTGCAAGAGGTAATATTTTGATGAAAATACACAGTATACATGCTAAAAATAATATTTTGTACAGGGGGTACCTTATAACATGGGAAATATTTTTTTCCGTGCAAGAGGTAATATTTTGATGAAAATACACAGTATACATGCTAAAAATAATATTTTGTACAGGGGGTACCTTATAACATGGGAAATATTTTTTTCCGTGCAAGAGGTAATATTTTGATGAAAATACACAGTATACATGCTAAAAATAATATTTTGTACAGGGGGTACCTTATAACATGGGAAATATTTTTTTCCGTGCAAGAGGTAATATTTTGATGAAAATACACAGTATACATGCTAAAAATAATATTTTGTACAGGGGGTACCTTATAACATGGGAAATATTTTTTTCCGTGCAAGAGGTAATATTTTGATGAAAATACACAGTATACATGCTAAAAATAATATTTTGTACAGGGGGTACCTTATAACATGGGAAATATTTTTTTCCGTGCAAGAGGTAATATTTTGATGAAAATACACAGTATACATGCTAAAAATAATATTTTGTACAGGGGGTACCTTATAACATGGGAAATATTTTTTTCCGTGCAAGAGGTAATATTTTGATGAAAATACACAGTATACATGCTAAAAATAATATTTTGTACAGGGGGTACCTTATAACATGGGAAATATTTTTTTCCGTGCAAGAGGTAATATTTTGATGAAAATACACAGTATACATGCTAAAAATAATATTTTGTACAGGGGGTACCTTATAACATGGGAAATATTTTTTTCCGTGCAAGAGGTAATATTTTGATGAAAATACACAGTATACATGCTAAAAATAATATTTTGTACAGGGGGTACCTTATAACATGGGAAATATTTTTTTCCGTGCAAGAGGTAATATTTTGATGAAAATACACAGTATACATGCTAAAAATAATATTTTGTACAGGGGGTACCTTATAACATGGGAAATATTTTTTTCCGTGCAAGAGGTAATATTTTGATGAAAATACACAGTATACATGCTAAAAATAATATTTTGTACAGGGGGTACCTTATAACATGGGAAATATTTTTTTCCGTGCAAGAGGTAATATTTTGATGAAAATACACAGTATACATGCTAAAAATAATATTTTGTACAGGGGGTACCTTATAACATGGGAAATATTTTTTTCCGTGCAAGAGGTAATATTTTGATGAAAATACACAGTATACATGCTAAAAATAATATTTTGTACAGGGGGTACCTTATAACATGGGAAATATTTTTTTCCGTGCAAGAGGTAATATTTTGATGAAAATACACAGTATACATGCTAAAAATAATATTTTGTACAGGGGGTACCTTATAACATGGGAAATATTTTTTTCCGTGCAAGAGGTAATATTTTGATGAAAATACACAGTATACATGCTAAAAATAATATTTTGTACAGGGGGTACCTTATAACATGGGAAATATTTTTTTCCGTGCAAGAGGTAATATTTTGATGAAAATACACAGTATACATGCTAAAAATAATATTTTGTACAGGGGGTACCTTATAACATGGGAAATATTTTTTTCCGTGCAAGAGGTAATATTTTGATGAAAATACACAGTATACATGCTAAAAATAATATTTTGTACAGGGGGTACCTTATAACATGGGAAATATTTTTTTCCGTGCAAGAGGTAATATTTTGATGAAAATACACAGTATACATGCTAAAAATAATATTTTGTACAGGGGGTACCTTATAACATGGGAAATATTTTTTTCCGTGCAAGAGGTAATATTTTGATGAAAATACACAGTATACATGCTAAAAATAATATTTTGTACAGGGGGTACCTTATAACATGGGAAATATTTTTTTCCGTGCAAGAGGTAATATTTTGATGAAAATACACAGTATACATGCTAAAAATAATATTTTGTACAGGGGGTACCTTATAACATGGGAAATATTTTTTTCCGTGCAAGAGGTAATATTTTGATGAAAATACACAGTATACATGCTAAAAATAATATTTTGTACAGGGGGTACCTTATAACATGGGAAATATTTTTTTCCGTGCAAGAGGTAATATTTTGATGAAAATACACAGTATACATGCTAAAAATAATATTTTGTACAGGGGGTACCTTATAACATGGGAAATATTTTTTTCCGTGCAAGAGGTAATATTTTGATGAAAATACACAGTATACATGCTAAAAATAATATTTTGTACAGGGGGTACCTTATAACATGGGAAATATTTTTTTCCGTGCAAGAGGTAATATTTTGATGAAAATACACAGTATACATGCTAAAAATAATATTTTGTACAGGGGGTACCTTATAACATGGGAAATATTTTTTTCCGTGCAAGAGGTAATATTTTGATGAAAATACACAGTATACATGCTAAAAATAATATTTTGTACAGGGGGTACCTTATAACATGGGAAATATTTTTTTCCGTGCAAGAGGTAATATTTTGATGAAAATACACAGTATACATGCTAAAAATAATATTTTGTACAGGGGGTACCTTATAACATGGGAAATATTTTTTTCCGTGCAAGAGGTAATATTTTGATGAAAATACACAGTATACATGCTAAAAATAATATTTTGTACAGGGGGTACCTTATAACATGGGAAATATTTTTTTCCGTGCAAGAGGTAATATTTTGATGAAAATACACAGTATACATGCTAAAAATAATATTTTGTACAGGGGGTACCTTATAACATGGGAAATATTTTTTTCCGTGCAAGAGGTAATATTTTGATGAAGGGAAATATTTTTCCGTGCAAGAGGTAATATTTTGATGAAAATACACAGTATACATGCTAAAAATAATATTTTGTACAGGGGGTACCTTATAACATGGGAAATATTTTTTTCCGTGCAAGAGGTAATATTTTGATGAAAATACACAGTATACATGCTAAAAATAATATTTTGTACAGGGGGTACCTTATAACATGGGAAATATTTTTTTCCGTGCAAGAGGTAATATTTTGATGAAAATACACAGTATACATGCTAAAAATAATATTTTGTACAGGGGGTACCTTATAACATGGGAAATATTTTTTTCCGTGCAAGAGGTAATATTTTGATGAAAATACACAGTATACATGCTAAAAATAATATTTTGTACAGGGGGTACCTTATAACATGGGAAATATTTTTTTCCGTGCAAGAGGTAATATTTTGATGAAAATACACAGTATACATGCTAAAAATAATATTTTGTACAGGGGGTACCTTATAACATGGGAAATATTTTTTTCCGTGCAAGAGGTAATATTTTGATGAAAATACACAGTATACATGCTAAAAATAATATTTTGTACAGGGGGTACCTTATAACATGGGAAATATTTTTTTCCGTGCAAGAGGTAATATTTTGATGAAAATACACAGTATACATGCTAAAAATAATATTTTGTACAGGGGGTACCTTATAACATGGGAAATATTTTTTTCCGTGCAAGAGGTAATATTTTGATGAAAATACACAGTATACATGCTAAAAATAATATTTTGTACAGGGGGTACCTTATAACATGGGAAATATTTTTTTCCGTGCAAGAGGTAATATTTTGATGAAAATACACAGTATACATGCTAAAAATAATATTTTGTACAGGGGGTACCTTATAACATGGGAAATATTTTTTTCCGTGCAAGAGGTAATATTTTGATGAAAATACACAGTATACATGCTAAAAATAATATTTTGTACAGGGGGTACCTTATAACATGGGAAATATTTTTTTCCGTGCAAGAGGTAATATTTTGATGAAAATACACAGTATACATGCTAAAAATAATATTTTGTACAGGGGGTACCTTATAACATGGGAAATATTTTTTTCCGTGCAAGAGGTAATATTTTGATGAAAATACACAGTATACATGCTAAAAATAATATTTTGTACAGGGGGTACCTTATAACATGGTAAATATTTTTTTCCGTGCAAGAGGTAATATTTTGATGAAAATACACAGTATACATGCTAAAAATAATATTTTGTACAGGGGGTACCTTATAACATGGGAAATATTTTTTTCCGTGCAAGAGGTAATATTTTGATGAAAATACACAGTATACATGCTAAAAATAATATTTTGTACCGGGGGTACCTTATAACATGGGAAATATTTTTTTCCGTGCAAGAGGTAATATTTTGATGAAAATACACAGTATACATGCTAAAAATAATATTTTGTACAGGGGGTACCTTATAACATGGGAAATATTTTTTTCCGTGCAAGAGGTAATATTTTGATGAAAATACACAGTATACATGCTAAAAATAATATTTTGTACAGGGGGTACCTTATAACATGGGAAATATTTTTTTCCGTGCAAGAGGTAATATTTTGATGAAAATACACAGTATACATGCTAAAAATAATATTTTGTACAGGGGGTACCTTATAACATGGGAAATATTTGGGAAATATTTTTTCCGTGCAAGAGGTAATATTTTGATGAAAATACACAGTATACATGCTAAAAATAATATTTTGTACAGGGGGTACCTTATAACATGGGAAATATTTTTTTCCGTGCAAGAGGTAATATTTTGATGAAAATACACAGTATACATGCTAAAAATAATATTTTGTACAGGGGGTACCTTATAACATGGGAAATATTTTTTTCCGTGCAAGAGGTAATATTTTGATGAAAATACACAGTATACATGCTAAAAATAATATTTTGTACAGGGGGTACCTTATAACATGGGAAATATTTTTTTCCGTGCAAGAGGTAATATTTTGATGAAAATACACAGTATACATGCTAAAAATAATATTTTGTACAGGGGGTACCTTATAACATGGGAAATATTTTTTTCCGTGCAAGAGGTAATATTTTGATGAAAATACACAGTATACATGCTAAAAATAATATTTTGTACAGGGGGTACCTTATAACATGGGAAATATTTTTTTCCGTGCAAGAGGTAATATTTTGATGAAAATACACAGTATACATGCTAAAAATAATATTTTGTACAGGGGGTACCTTATAACATGGGAAATATTTTTTTCCGTGCAAGAGGTAATATTTTGATGAAAATACACAGTATACATGCTAAAAATAATATTTTGTACAGGGGGTACCTTATAACATGGGAAATATTTTTTTCCGTGCAAGAGGTAATATTTTGATGAAAATACACAGTATACATGCTAAAAATAATATTTTGTACAGGGGGTACCTTATAACATGGGAAATATTTTTTTCCGTGCAAGAGGTAATATTTTGATGAAAATACACAGTATACATGCTAAAAATAATATTTTGTACAGGGGGTACCTTATAACATGGGAAATATTTTTTTCCGTGCAAGAGGTAATATTTTGATGAAAATACACAGTATACATGCTAAAAATAATATTTTGTACAGGGGGTACCTTATAACATGGGAAATATTTTTTTCCGTGCAAGAGGTAATATTTTGATGAAAATACACAGTATACATGCTAAAAATAATATTTTGTACAGGGGGTACCTTATAACATGGGAAATATTTTTTTCCGTGCAAGAGGTAATATTTTGATGAAAATACACAGTATACATGCTAAAAATAATATTTTGTACAGGGGGTACCTTATAACATGGGAAATATTTTTTTCCGTGCAAGAGGTAATATTTTGATGAAAATACACAGTATACATGCTAAAAATAATATTTTGTACAGGGGGTACCTTATAACATGGGAAATATTTTTTTCCGTGCAAGAGGTAATATTTTGATGAAAATACACAGTATACATGCTAAAAATAATATTTTGTACAGGGGGTACCTTATAACATGGGAAATATTTTTTTCCGTGCAAGAGGTAATATTTTGATGAAAATACACAGTATACATGCTAAAAATAATATTTTGTACAGGGGGTACCTTATAACATGGGAAATATTTTTTTCCGTGCAAGAGGTAATATTTTGATGAAAATACACAGTATACATGCTAAAAATAATATTTTGTACAGGGGGTACCTTATAACATGGGAAATATTTTTTTCCGTGCAAGAGGTAATATTTTGATGAAAATACACAGTATACATGCTAAAAATAATATTTTGTACAGGGGGTACCTTATAACATGGGAAATATTTTTTTCCGTGCAAGAGGTAATATTTTGATGAAAATACACAGTATACATGCTAAAAATAATATTTTGTACAGGGGGTACCTTATAACATGGGAAATATTTTTTTCCGTGCAAGAGGTAATATTTTGATGAAAATACACAGTATACATGCTAAAAATAATATTTTGTACAGGGGGTACCTTATAACATGGGAAATATTTTTTTCCGTGCAAGAGGTAATATTTTGATGAAAATACACAGTATACATGCTAAAAATAATATTTTGTACAGGGGGTACCTTATAACATGGGAAATATTTTTTTCCGTGCAAGAGGTAATATTTTGATGAAAATACACAGTATACATGCTAAAAATAATATTTTGTACAGGGGGTACCTTATAACATGGGAAATATTTTTTTCCGTGCAAGAGGTAATATTTTGATGAAAATACACAGTATACATGCTAAAAATAATATTTTGTACAGGGGGTACCTTATAACATGGGAAATATTTTTTTCCGTGCAAGAGGTAATATTTTGATGAAAATACACAGTATACATGCTAAAAATAATATTTTGTACAGGGGGTACCTTATAACATGGGAAATATTTTTTTCCGTGCAAGAGGTAATATTTTGATGAAAATACACAGTATACATGCTAAATATAATATTTTGTACAGGGGGTACCTTATAACATGGGAAATATTTTTTTCCGTGCAAGAGGTAATATTTTGATGAAAATACACAGTATACATGCTAAAAATAATATTTTGTACAGGGGGTACCTTATAACATGGGAAATATTTTTTTCCGTGCAAGAGGTAATATTTTGATGAAAATACACAGTATACATGCTAAAAATAATATTTTGTACAGGGGGTACCTTATAACATGGGAAATATTTTTTTCCGTGCAAGAGGTAATATTTTGATGAAAATACACAGTATACATGCTAAAAATAATATTTTGTACAGGGGGTACCTTATAACATGGGAAATATTTTTTTCCGTGCAAGAGGTAATATTTTGATGAAAATACACAGTATACATGCTAAAAATAATATTTTGTACAGGGGGTACCTTATAACATGGGAAATATTTTTTTCCGTGCAAGAGGTAATATTTTGATGAAAATACACAGTATACATGCTAAAAATAATATTTTGTACAGGGGGTACCTTATAACATGGGAAATATTTTTTTCCATGCAAGAGGTAATATTTTGATGAAAATACACAGTATACATGCTAAAAATAATATTTTGTACAGGGGGTACCTTATAACCTGGGAAATATTTTTTTCCGTGCAAGAGGTAATATTTTGATGAAAATACACAGTATACATGCTAAAAATAATATTTTGTACAGGGGGTACCTTATAACATGGGAAATATTTTTTCCGTGCAAGAGGTAATATTTTGATGAAAATACACAGTATACATGCTAAAAATAATATTTTGTACAGGGGGTACCTTATAACATGGGAAATATTTTTTTCCGTGCAAGAGGTAATATTTTGATGAAAATACACAGTATACATGCTAAAAATAATATTTTGTACAGGGGGTACCTTATAACATGGGAAATATTTTTTTCCGTGCAAGAGGTAATATTTTGATGAAAATACAGTATACACGCTAAAAATAATATTTTGTACAGGGGGTACCTTATAACATGGGAAATATTTTTTTCCGTGCAAGAGGTAATATTTTGATGAAAATACACAGTATACATGCTAAAAATAATATTTTGTACAGTGGGTACCTTATAACATGGGAAATATTTTTTTCCGTGCAAGAGGTAATATTTTGATGAAAATACACAGTATACGAAGGAAATAAAAAGAACAAAATAGAATGCATTTATTACCTGAAATATTTAATCGAATTATGCGCTAGCTGAATTTGAAATAGAAACAGTATTTTATTGGTGCAAAGTAAAAATTTCAATCGAGGAGTTCGTTCTTCATTTAGAAACCCAAGAAGAAAAAATGAAAGAAAATCTTAAGACAACGCTGTGTCGGAATGGAGTCCCTTTTTTAAGACAAAGGCTTGACTCAAGTTGTGGAGGATAGGTTGTGTCTGCGACCGGTGAACTGGCAAACATGCTGTAGTTTGGTTTTATTCACGCAGTTATGTCCAATTGATATAATGTTTTGCCAATACGGGATCTGAGGATCACCTTTTCATTGTTTTTTCATGATTTTTGCGGTATCGCCAGCGAAGATTACATTGCATCCACTATCGGTGACACAGGCGATCGATATCAGGTTCATTGTGAGATTCGGTACAAACAGTACGTCTTTCATCCAATAATTCATTTGCCCGTTATCTGATGAACGAGTGACCTGGATTTCTCTGATCCCGAGTACAAACAGTTTTGTTCCTCCTATTCCATCAACTGGTCTATGGTTTGACAGTAGTTCTCGATAATTGGTAAAGAGCGGTAGAATATGTTCGGTTGTGATGCTCGGAGGCACGCCGTTGACACCATGGAGAAGTCGCGAGCTTTGTCCTTAATCCCGTTGTCCCTTAATTAGTCCCTTAATTCCCGAAGTTAGCTAGGTTGGCCTTTTTGTTGTTTTGTTGGATTTCCCCTTCATCGGTGACTTGAGGTATCATCAGACTTACATTAGACTTAGATTGATTTCCTTGGAAATATCTACCGCCTCTACCACGATAATTTTGGTTGTTCTTTTGTCTGTGATCGTGTCCTTCATTGCCAACGAATGCCGAGTTCGATTGTTGCGATCCTCCTTGGGTAGATTTACTACTTGTTTGTGCTTGGGTCAATCTGAGATTTTTTCGGACACTTCTCGGACGTCTCTTTCTTTCTTCGGACACCAATCGTGCTCTCAGTGCACTGAGAGTTTTATCATTCTCAAGCATTCCATCCCACGATGATACAAGATTGTCGAATCTGCTTGGCAGGCTCTGCATACATCTTTATATTCATCACGTCTTGTTCGGTCACACTGACGCCTAGATCGTTCAGTTGCGCCGCCATGGATTCAAGAGCCGTAACATGATTCATGATGTTCTCACCTTCTACATAGCTGTTTCAGGAAAAAAATAGATCAGTGAAACAATCACTATCTGTTACTGTCACATCTGTCGGCTTTTACCATAGATTGATGACTTCTCTATGCAGTACGTGATTGTTGTTAGCAGCTCTCTGTAGGTACTGAGTAGTCAATCGAGTCCACATTTCGTTGGCTGTTTTGCAATTCATCAGGGCCTTTTGACGAGTCTCATCATTTCTGTTGTAGATGATCAGTCTTGCATAGCAGTCACGTTCACCCAAAGAAGAGGTGTCTGCAAATACCAGACAGAAAGTCTGGCAACTGGGGCCTTGACAATAATGTTCGTTTTTGTTTTTGCCACTTTGTGTCCCAACTATTTTATAAATCAAATTTCTGTAAGGTGAACTTTGTGCCCCCTTCCATTGGCCACATTTTAAAATAAAAACATTTAAAATTCAAATAGGCATTTATTGGAAAATGGCAAAACGGAAACCTGACATCGATCCTAGAGGCCCCAGTTGCCGGACATTATGTCTGGTATTTGCAGACACCTCTTCTTAGGGTGTTTCCACCAATGGTAGATTTCATCACCATTAGTGATAATTTCAATCTCTTGTTCCTTCCACTTTGTTTGCCGGGCATAGTTCCACACCCTACAACAATAATTCAGAACTTGTGTTACAAGATATTGTCATATCAACAACTGCGAGTTGGGTTGTAATAGCTACTTGCCGCAACTAACCCCTTGATGTCTTTAAATTCAAATAAATTTCCCATGGCATGCTTCCAATTTTGAAATAGAGTACCACTAAAATGTCTTGTGTGCTTTGTAGCATCTTAAGTTAAGTTTGGATCCATGTCTCAGATTTTTGTTCAACCGCGTGGTGCTGGGCCCATAACCTGCTGACAGGAATAAATACGACACAATGTTTAGTGATGACTGATACTTTATTAACTCAACTGACTCGGATAACCATCGAGTAGCTGGATCTCATTACCTCTCGATCCTTCTTCCACACAGATACAGACGACATTTCCGCATCGCCCATTCCACTGCGCATAACTCAAGTTCTGCCATCACATAACGGCTCTCGGCATCACTGACGAATCTGGAACCACATCAATTAGGTGCCAACGATCGTTTTGGCGCTGCATCAACATATATCCGAACCCGTTTCTCCGTGAAGCGCGTCGGTCTGCATCCTAGTGTCTCTCGATGGATCGAATGGAGAAAGAATCTACTGGTTAGTTCACGAAATGCTTCGTCTCCACGTAGACTATACTCGTCGCCAGCTGACACAAGGCACATCGTAGCCAGCAAAAACTTGAAGCGGCCCCAAGGGGTCATAAAAGTAGTTTACAACTGGCTTTCTTCCTCCAAAGGTATTTGCCAGTACGCATGTACTGCATCAAACGTCGAGAAGATCTGAGCGGTCGGTGAAATCTCGGCGACGACGTCCTTAGTAGAACGAAGCGGATGCGTCGGTCGCTTAACATGTTGGTTCAGTTTTGTTAAGTCGACAAATGTAAGGGATAGGTCATATAAGAGCAGCCGACCCACCTGTGGCTGGGGGGGGGGGGGGGGGGGGGGGGGGGGGGGGGGGAACCTCCCAGCCACCCCACCACTCTCACTGATTGGAGGGTGATATACGGGTGGAAGGCTCTCGACTTGCTCTGTTGACAGCGGTTGACAGAGCAATATGACAAGTAACTTAGGGGAGCAATCACGCCAATCTTCGGCATCGATTAGCAATTGTCACTGTCGGGAAGCGGGCAGAGATACGGCGATATGCCGTATCTCAAGAGTTGTCAACAGGTTTGGGGGAGGCTTTTGTACATTGTCGTTAGATTTTACGAACGTGTAATTAGCGTCCATCAGCCCGAATGTGCGGCCTCAGTCAAACTATAAGATCCCAACCTTCCTTCCCCAAGATGCATCAGTCAGGGCGAACCTAGCTACCCTTCCAGTGGTTTCCGGTATCTCTGTCTCCCTCTCTCTTGTGTGTTATACTTTGTATCGGTGTCCGTTACGAATAAACTGTCCGAGTCTCAACCAGCATATGTAAGAAGAATCATTACAACACACAAACGCAATTTTCCGTTTGGTTTCCCCAAGATAACAAGTGGGTTTAATTAATTGCGCGAAAATCAATTGAGGAAAAGTTCTCATCAATGATGGAAAATGGTGTCGATCATTAATATTTCATTCGATTATCGATTTTAATGCTGCCAGCCCTTTTAATAAAGAAAACTTGTTCACCCAGTTCCGTTGTTTTTTTTCTGTTTTTTTACTAAGGTGTTTACAACTGGGGATTAGTGGCCTGATCTTGACTCTTGAGGCCCCCGAGCCTAGTCGGTCTAAGTAGAGTAGGGGGGGGGGGGCTAGATGGGGACGAAAAAATGGTGGTCGTTTTCAACCAAAAAAAGCTGAGTTTCGTCTTATTATCACCCAATGTGGAAAATTTTGTCGCCTTTCTAATGGCGTGACCGAAAATGAAATTCGACGTCACAGAAAACCAATATATATTTTGTGAGAAACGGATTTTAAAATAAACGTTTGTGAAAATCCTTAATAACTACATTTAACGACGTTCTGATATGATAAAGTATTGTAAAAGTTCGTTATCAAAATTACTTATTTTATGAAAACAAAGAATTCGACTTAAAAAGCTTGCGGCAAGAGGAAAAACCCCATTTAAAAAAAATTATTTCCGGGCGAACGGGTAGTCATAAAAATTTGAGATTGTACCCGTGCTTTTGTATTGATTGTTCTAGTCCATAGGAAAAAATTGAACAAAATTGAAGGTTTCACGGCGGCCAACATTTGTGGGCTTCGTGTGGTATACCCCCGTCCCCTTCTCTGGTCCCAATACAACCTGGTCTCAGGCATTGCCTGAGACCAGGTTGTGCACGGAAAAGAATATTTCCCATGTTATAAGGTACCCCCTGTACAAAATATTATTTGTAGCATGTATACTGTGTATATTCATCAAAATATTACCTCTTGCACGGAAAAAAATATTTCCCATGTTATAAGGTACCCCCTGGACAAAATATTATTTTTAGCATGTATACTGTGTATTTTCATCAAAATATTACCTCTTGCACGGAAAAAATATTTCCCATACCGGTCAACTTCCCACACGGTGGCCGGTTTTTCGCCAGCCAAAATTCCCTTCAATAGAGAGATAAAAACTCTACTGCCGGAACTACCATTCAACAATGCTTTTGAATGGTGGCCCATTGTCTGCTCGAATGACATCCAGAATCCCGTGTTGCGCAAAGATCCGTTTCATACAAGATGCTGTGTTTCTAGCTCATGTGGAGCTTACATGATGAACTTCAGGGTAGCGAGAGTAATCATTCACTACAACAAATAATTCTTCGTTCGTCGGGAGCGTATAAAAATCCATGCTGAGATTACTCCACGGAACTGAGGGCATCAGGGACATCACCATGGGTACAATTCTTTTTTATGTGAGTTTTTTTGTCTGGCTCTGCACGGGAGGCAATTTCGCACTAGTTTCTCTACGCACTTGTTGATACCCGGGAACAATATTTTATCCGCTAAGGAGATTTCCGTTGTCACCTGGGCAGATGTATGCGATTTCTCCTACGGTGTGCACGTTGTATGCGACCTCCACGTTCAGTTTTCCATGTATAGGTAGAGGATTTTTGGAGCCATAAGCATATATTTTGACCGATGAGGGTTTCAGTGTTGGTTGGCCTAGGCTGCGATAGGCGTTTTGGCCCGAGTCCGCGATGATTAATAGTTTTTTGTTGTTGATGGCCACTTTGTATCGAGAATTCCGGAGACCACGGGTCGAGATTGGGTACGAGTATTCATCTTCCGATTCGAAATCCGGTAGTTCTACATCGGTAGCGTTTGCTTGGCCCGTTTGTTTTGGGGTGTTTTCTCTCCACGCCCTACGTGGCACACAAAGGCTTTAGTTTTAGTTTTCAGAATTCCGCCTCCATCTGGATTTGGTCTCTTCCTTCGTGGCGAGCGAAAAAATTTTTCAAATAGGATTTTGGCAAAGATAAAAACGAGCCGGGAATGATGACAACCGTCTGTGGAATGGACCTCCGCAGAACGTGTATTGGCGATCAGCCTTTGATTGGTGAGGCGGACTGTTTGAATCTTGCTCTTTGTTGTCCTGTCGTTTGGGACGATTGCGAGTCGATTTATGCTTGATGGCGAGAGCCGCTTGCTGTGTCTCTTTTTCCATCTTTTCGCTTGAGTTTCGGCTACTTCTAAGGCTCTAGTTTTGTAGAGAACTGCGTCGAGCGCCATGGTAGGCTTTTCTAGTATTTTTCTTCTGTGGTCGGTTGGTGTGCAGCCGATAGTTAGTTTGGCCTTGACCTCTCTGTCTTTGTCTCCAAAATTACAGTTCCGTGCCATTTGTTGTAGGCAGGTGTGGAATACGTAGATGGTCTCACCTTACTGCTGGCGTGCTTGCCGGAACGTAAACATCTCAAAGTCAGCGTTCACTTTCGGGATGAAGTGATCATTGAGGAATCCCAGGGCCGCCTGATATCTTACAGCGGGATCATTGGCCGTAGCTGCAACTGTAACCCTTGCTGTTGAGTCGAGGGTTCAAAGATTTCGAACACACGTTCTCCGCCATAGTGGAGAAGCAGTGCTTTCTTCCTTGCCTCGTCTGTGATGTTGAGGGCGGCTAGGAAATTGGTAAATCTGTTGATCCATTTTGACCAGCGTACCCCGATGGAAGAGTGATCTTCGTCTATGTCGAAAGGCGGAAAGGAAGGCAGAGACGTCGCCATTATGAAGCACCATGCGGTGGGGGGGGGAGGGTGCCGTTAAGACTACTACACCAAGAACTGTTCACGGAATACAATCACTTTCACCTACGACAGAAACACGCGGCCAGAGTTCAATAATCTTCGTCGCCAATGAAATATCCCGAACTAGGGCTTCAGATACTGGTGGGCACCGAAACAATACGGATGATGAGAGATGAGACAAGTCGGTGTACTCGGGTTTATTGCTATGTTTCAACTAACCTCCGCCACATTTTCACTTTTCTCTGTTCACAACGTTGCCGATTCTCTGGCTGTGGCCGTAGGCTACTACACCTATCTGTCTCTGGGCTGAGGCTGTTAATCACTCAGTATATACGCTCAACAGGACGCTACCCGTCAACAGCACGGTCAAGCCATATGAACGGTGGTACAGAAAAAAACCCGAAATTTCCAACCTCCGCTATGAAGATTCTGATACATTTGTATAAACAGAAAACGATGATGAAAACAAGTACCAGAGCCCGGTCGAAACCACTAACCATTCTCCTCCTGTGGGCAACCAAATTCAAATAAAAACCAAAAAAGAAACGCCCGTCTAACTTCCGACACGCCAACCGCATCAACAAGAAGATATTCTTGTCGGCTCCTCACTACGTGGACAAAATGATTTCCAAATTCAACCTGACCTCTAGTCGTCCTGTAGCAATTCCGACAGACAAAGGGGGGCCACTTGGTTCAAGCTCGAC
The DNA here is from genome assembly GCA_022539655.2 of Ceriodaphnia dubia. Taxonomy (NCBI): domain Eukaryota; kingdom Metazoa; phylum Arthropoda; class Branchiopoda; order Diplostraca; family Daphniidae; genus Ceriodaphnia; species Ceriodaphnia dubia. The sequence continues at coordinate 54,525 of JAKUCG020000157.1, forward strand.
AAAAACTTGTAGTTACTCAGAAAGTTCTCTGCTCCGGCAGAAGCCCGCTATATTGGAAGATAAATTCACCCTGTTATAGCAGAAGAACAGTGGAAGACAAAGTAAATATCAATTACCAACAGTAGAAAGAAATGTATGAACCAAAATTTGGAATCTGGAGAAGTACGTAATTTTTTTGTAATAAGGTTTGATAAGTGCTGTACGTGAACGTTGATTTAATGATCCTTATATAGGAGTTAGAAGTTGGTGACAACATTAAGGTGACGAAACCATTAAAAACATATGCAAAGCATCCAAGAAAATCTAAGTAAGTAATCCAATCAGGAGAAATAAATAAGACCTTGTGTGAGTAATGGTTTTAGAAAGACATTATCTTCTGATAGTGACAACTTCAGCAAGATTTTGGTGTCACTGATAAAAATTTACACAAGGCTGGCCAAACAATACTCGAGCAATACACCACTTATCTCGAGGTACGATACTCACTCATTTTTCTTAAACTTACATGCTGTTGTGAACTTTTTTTCAATGCACACGGTAATATTTAGAACCTAATTTGGCTAGTTCCTTGGAATATGATGTTTATCTTGCAAGTCTTTCAACTCAAGAAAAATATCATTCAACAAGTCTTCAACATCATCTCGAGAGTAGCTCAACAGTTTTAAGGTTAACCGTTGGAATTTACAACAGATCCACTTGATATGAAAACAATCTGGGTACTAACATTTTTTATAATTTGCCACATAAGCTAAGCTGAACTCTGAAGTGTTTCGTGTCTGTGGTCCTTATGAATCTTTACAACTAATATGATTCAAATTATAATTGTAAAAGTTCCCTTTTTGCAAAGACAACCGAAGAGAATCCAAGAGGTTCTTCTTCGCCGCACGCGACAAGGCGGCACACGGACGAGAGAGTGCACTTGTGGCTTTTTGGCGGGATGTGTGGTTCCAATCAGTCTGCTCATGCCCGTTTTAAGGGGCAAAGAAACAAGTCGAAAGGGCCGGTTAATCACCCCAAAGCCTGGCGATCCCGTCCGAGTTGTGTCCGAGTGCGACAACAACCTCCGGAAGCTGCTCTTCTCCAAAGAGAACCTTTAGCTACTTATAACTAGCATTGGATACAAACACACGCAAAAATAGGCAACGGAACCCAAGATAAGAAATACCCAACGAGAGAGAGAAATAAACAGCATAGCATAATACTTTCTCCTCCTGTTCTATATATAAGGTGTCACCCCAATGTTTTAGAAAACGAAGGGAAAGTTGTGACACACGTATACCAAGAAAAGTTCAGGTAGTACAAAGTTCAGTCGTGGAAGGGGGCGTATTTTCCTTCCCCGCGCACGAGAATCAGGCCGCGGACATCACAAGAAATCACAAGATTATTTATAAAGCTTTTTGCGAAAAAGGCAAAAGTGAATGACCGGGTTACTGATGTCTCATCGGCAACCTTTACATAATTGTTTGAATGTCACACCAATTAACTGGCAAATTGTTTAATTTTACAGTTAAAAACACTTCTGAATTTGTTCAATTTGTAATTATTTTTCATTAGTGAGGCTACTAATGCTATTACTCTGGCTACCCCCTTTTCCATTCAGTACGATGGAGTTGTACAACCAAAGAAGAAAAAACTAAAAACTTCAACAGTCTACGGGTGGGGAAATGTAAGGAACTGTCGCGTTGGTACACCTTTAGAAATGTTGAGTATCATTATCCCACGTTGCCGAAACCTATTTCTTGTTGTACAACCCTATCCAACTGTTTAGCCCTAACCGGTCAATCTCATCTCTCGTTCATTCTCTTGTATCAGGTACCTGTCACCAGACACCTTTGATATCTCTATACTTTGTGTGAGTTTTCTTTATATATTTTGTACTCACTATTCTCGTTACATATTTGATTTGGTTCGTCAATAAAGACTCGAGTTATCCCATTCAAACATATTTGCTTGCCATCGTTTACACTATTATTTCAACAAGAAAGACAGTGTTGCGGCGAAAACTATTGAATTTAAACTAAGAAATGAGACACGTCTAGGGACTTGTGAGGACGAACGCACTGAGGTATATTGAACGACGTAAAAGGTTTAAATATTGCATGACAAATACCTTGATATACTTTAGTAATAGTACAGTGAGCGTCTCTCTTTGCTGTGAGAAAGTAAAGATAGAAGTGAACGAGGTGGAAACATGGCAGGTGCCAAGAAGAGAGAAAGATCAGAAGATAGTTTACTTCTAGGTTTAAGCAACTCATGGGGTTCGGCAACCGCACCGCAATCGTTGAAGTTTGATTCTTAACACCTCCCCTCAAACAAAAGGATTAGTATGTGTTAAAAGTAGAAATAGAGAAGACCACAAGTGTGAACGAGTAAACTGACTTTATTAATCTTGTCACCACCCTGAGAGGAGATCATTATAATCACAGTATATATAGCTAGTACATTGAACATAAAGCCATATGATATCAAGTCCAAACGTATTTTACAGTACCTTTACAAGTAACGGCATAAGCAAGAATGACAAGAGATGTCAAAGGTAGGGCTGAACCGCTGAACCCTACCGGTGGGAAATACAGACGACGCTAGCACTTGAGACTAAACAGCATCTCATTTGCTTGCGCAGTCTGGTTTGTTTCACGATCATTGACAACACACAACACTCTCCCTGAAACCGGACGCTGCTGTTCAGATTTTGTACATAGTTTGCAGTATTGTTTCTCTCTCCCTGGCTCTTGTCTTCATAACTGTCTGTCTGTCAGTCACCTTCCCCACTCCGATTCGTCTTCTCATGTCAACAAAGGTAGGTCCAGCTAGGGGCTTTGTGAATATATCGGCCAGCTGGTTCTTAGACTCGACATAATCGACAGTGATTTTCTTTTCTTCTACGGCTTGTCTGATGAAGTGATATCTCAGAGAGATATGTTTAGTTTTGGGGTGAAATTCCGGATTGTATACTAACTTTACTGCGCCTTGATTGTCGCACAGCAACGGCACTTGCTCCTCTAGTCCAGTGAGATCTTGGAGTAGGCATCTCAACCAAACGGCGGTCTTGGTTGCTTCGCTGGCAGCAACATATTCAGCTGCAGTAGTCGATAACGAGATGCAGTTCTGTTTTTTGCTAGACCAGGCGACGGGTCCGCCTCGGTAGAAAAAGATGGTGCCCGAGGTGGAGCTGCGATCATTGATATCGCCGGCGAAGTCAGCGTCCGAGTACCCGAGGATGCCTTTTTCACTGCCACCGATCCAAATTCCAAGGTCTTTGGTCCCGTTTAGATACGCAAAGATTTGGGTTACAGCATCCCAGTGTGTACTGTCGGGGTTTTGAGAATATTTCGCCACCTGTCCGACAGCGTAGGAAATATCTGGTCGGGTGCCGAGGGACAGGTAGAGAAGAGCGCCAACGGCGTGCTTGTATGGATACGGGTAGGCTGACATCTCTCCCTCGCTCTTCTCTTGCCCATTCTTCAGAAGTCGTTTTGCAGGATCAGCAGGAACCGTGCGCGCATGTTTTTCTGTCATGCCAAAACGTTCAGATAGTTTTGCTATCACATGTTCTTGTGAAAGGAACATTCTCCCATGTTGTACGTCTCGAGTGATGTTGATACCAATAAAGCGAGTTGGCGGGACGATTCTTACTTGGAAGAGATCGCCAAAGTGGGCACCTAGTTCCAAGAGCACTTTTTTATCACTTGCACCGATGATGATGTCGTCCACATGAACAATGGCGATGATTGTGAGTTCTGCTGTTCGTCGAACGTAGATGCATTTATCTGCGGAGCTGTTCTTGAGGCCGAATTTGTCCATCGCATTCTTGAGAGTATTGAACCAGAGTCTGGGGACCTGTTTGAGACCATAAAGGGATTTGAGCAGAAGGCACACGTGATCTTCCTTGCCTGGACAGACGAATCCCTCGGGCTGCTTCATGTAGATAGTTTTGTCCAAATCAGCGTAAAGGAATGCAGTCTTTACATCGAGCTGCATGATTTCTAGTTTCCTGACTGCAATCTCGGCTAGAGCATCCTTGACCGCTTCTTGGTGGGGGACAGGGGAGAAGACCTCGTCAAAGTCGATACCAGCTTTTTGTCGTGAACCAATAGCGACCAGTCTCCCTTTGTAGCGCTCAGGGACTCCTTCGTAGGCGGGTTTAACTTTTCCAATCCATTTGCAATTGATGGCGGAGCAGTCGGGTGGAAGAGGGACTAACTTCCAGGTATTGTTTTTGATGAGAGAGTCGTACTCTTCTTTGAATGCTTTCATCCATTTTTCCGGACAGCTGGTTTCAAGTGCGGTTGAGTACATAGATTGCACTTTTTAAGAACTCGCCCCATAATTCAAGTTTCGAGTTATCGCTCGTTTTGAAGAGATTAGTGCCTTTGTCAGTCCTCATGTGAAGAGAGCTTCTTGTCGATTCTATCGCAGTTCTATTCATGCGCTCCGAGACTCCGTTCTGCTGTGGGGTGTAAGGATTGGTGGTTTGATGGACGATACCCTTCGTATTGAAGTAGTTCTTGAGACGGTTGCTGCCAAACTCCGTTCCACCGTCCGTTTTCACGATTTTTACCGAATTGCCGGAAATGTTTTCAATAAAAGCGATGAAGTTAACGAGATGTTTCTCGGCTTCTGATTTTCTTTTCATCAATGTGGTTTGCGTCCATTCGCTGTAATCATCTTTGAGGAGTATGTAGGATGTTTCACCACTGAAAGTCTTAATGGGTGAGTAACCGGAGTCTCAGTGGATGATTTCACCAACTTTGGTGGCTCTTGTTCTGCCTGTTTTGAATGGAGCTCGTTTCATTTTACCGAAAATGCACCCTTCGCATAGGCAATCAGCGTCGCGTTGTCTCTTGTCCAGTTTCAAACCGTCAACGGCTCCAAGTCGATCCATTTTCAGGATGGTGTTAAAGTTTAGATGAGCACAGCGAAGATGCATGAGAGTGGGTGGAATCGAGGTTTGTGTTGTTGCTGCAGCTGCTACAGGGTCAGCGTTGGTTGCAATAATTTTCAGATGATAAAGAGATTTGCCGACTCTTTTCCTGTCATGATGACCGCTTCGTTCTTCGTGAAGATAGCCGTGTCCTTGGTAAAATGAACGTCAATACCAGCTTCGGTGGCAATGCCAATGGAGAACAAATTGGTGCCCAGTTTAGGGATGTATAACACCTCCTGTAGTACGCCTGAAGTCTTGTTTCCGTGAACGAATGAGGTAATCGGTATGCTCCCGATGCCGAGCGCGTCCAGTTTCGTACTACCAACACCATTCACCATCCAGGTACCGGATGGTACGTCTTTGAATTCAGTGAAAAATGATCGTTGGTCCGTCATGTGGTGAGTTGCGCCTGAGTCGGCGTACCAGTCGACAGATTTTCGTGCTAGGAAGCATAGAGACGATAGAGCGCAGAACGAGTTGTCTGTATCTGTGCCATTGTTGCGTCTTTTGTTCTGGTTGTCATAGCGAGCGTCCTTGCGATCTGTTTCCTTTTTGTGCCAGCATGAAGCTTCTTTGTGGCCAAACTTCCCGCAGTTATAGCAGCCTCTTCCACGGCCACGATTCCAGCGACCTCTGTATCCATTACCGCGATTGAATGAAGATCGGCCAGAGTTGGAGTCGCGATACTCGTTTGAACCTTAGATGTGATGGGGCAGGTTATAAAAAGCAGCACTTGAGTATAGTGGTCTCATTGTTCAACATTATACCTTCTCTACGATTGCCGTGGTTGCCGTTAGAGGCATACGCGGTTTCGGTTTGTTGTTTTTGTATGACTGGGGAGGGGTGGCTGGCAAATAATACTGTGTCGGCCGGGGCTTCAATACCCTCTTTTCTAATTTTGAGTCGTTTCTAGGTGTTGAGTCGTCGTCGTCGGGGCGTTAACGCTCTTTAATTCTTCGGCCATCATTTTCAGTCTGTTTGCATGAGCTGTTACTGAATGATCTGTAGTAGAGAAAATATTGTGCACCACGTATTTCTCAATTAGTATCACTTCGAGAGTGATAAAAATAATCAGCTTAGTACTTGGGTCCATGCGGTACTGATAGAATTTCGAAGTCAGTTGAGAGGAATTAGCAGCAGCAACATTGGCGTACTCCAAGAGCAGTCGGTTCCACATCTCAGCAACCGTGTTGAACCCTTCGACTGATGTTTGATAAGCTGGGTCAATGTTGTAGAATATAATACCCATGGCCTCAATGTCTCGAGTCGTCCAGGAATCGATATCGTCTGCATTTGCCAGGAATCTAACTCCAGCGACTTCTTCCATTCTCGGTATTCAATAAAAAATACATTCTGCTTTAGTTATCCAGTTTGTTTTCGTATTATTTACTGCACAGATATGTCTTATCTTTCGATTACTCTTTCGGCAATTTACACACTGAGTCAAATATTGAGTTCTCCCAGTTACGTGCACTCAGGTCATATTCGAAACAAAAAGAAAATTCTTTCTATCTTTCAGTCTAAATTTTATTTCTCTCTTTATCTGTCTTTCTATCTCTCTCTCTTTCTCTCTCTCTCTCTCTCTCTCTCTCTCTCTCTCTGAGTCAGTGTGTAAGTTCCTCAGGTATGTCAGTGCAGTTCCTGTTGTCCAATGTTACTTGTCTACCACTGAGTCACGAGTAAGTTACCTCAGGTTTACTGTTCAATCAATATTTCCACTGCACTGAGTCAAGGTGAGTAAGTTACCTCAGTGTTCAACATGATTACAAATTGTCACTCTCCGTAAGACTGTGACTCACTTATCACACAAACCATTCTCAGAGTGTGTGGAGTGACAGCGTAGACCACATCCAGTGACTAAAATACAACTGCTGGCTTCTTGGGCCATCTCCGCAGTGGATGTTGAATATGTAATGACAATTCAGATAGTTGATTACCTCAGCAGGTTTTGTCTCCGTTCCTAAAACAATTTCCTCCAGCTTCTTGCTACGTAGTTTTAACATGACTCCAAACCTCCACTGGGGGGAATTTGGTCCCATGGAACTTAGCGTATTCTCGTGGTTCACTTTGGTTCTCAGCAGCCATGATAATGAAACACGTGCGTGATATTCTGGGCCCATAACCTGTTAAAAGTAGAAATAGAGAAGACCACAAGTGTGAACGAGTAAACTGACTTTATTAATCTTGTCACCACCCTGAGAGGAGATCATTATAATCACAGTATATATAGCTAGTACATTTAACATAAAGCCATATGATATCAAGTCCAAACGTATTTTACAGTACCTTTACAAGTAACGGCATAAGCAAGAATGACAAGAGATGACAAAGGTAGAGCTGAACCCTACCGGTGGGAAATACAGACGACGCTAGCACCTGAGACTAAACAGCATCTCATTTGCTTGCGTAGTCTGGTTTGTTTCACGATCATTGACAATTAACAGTATGACACATTTCTCATTCCAATGGAATCTCTTAGGGCGGTAAAGCGTGGTCCAGGTAAAGGCTTGGTGAACATATCCGCTAGTTGATCCTGTGTGGCCACGAATTGAAAGTCAATTTTTCCGCTTTCCTGATGCTCCCGAATGAAGTGGTATTTGACATCTATATGCTTCGTCCTTTGATGGAACTCTGGATTCCGGACAAGGCGGATGGCGCTTTGGTTGTCACATAGAATTTACATGGGTTCAATGGTCTTCTTCTCAGCTTCTTGTAACAATCGTAACAACCAGATGGCTTCCTTTGAGGTCTCACACGCAGCCACAAACTCGGACTCAGTTGTTGATAGAGAAACACACGTCTGTTGCTTGCTGCCCCAGGAAACGGGTCCTCCTTGGAATAAAAAGACGAAACCAGTGACTGAACGACGGGTGCTAGTGTCTCCCGCGTAGTCTGCGTCAGTGTATCCGATGATGTTAGGGCTGTCTTTGCTAAAACAAATTCCGAGGCTGCGTGTTCCTGCCAAATAAGCCAAAATTCGCTTTACTGCGCTCCAGTGGGCTGGTCCAGGATTCTGACAGAACTTGGCAGCTTGGCCTACTGCATAGGCTATATCTGGCCGCGACATGACCATGGCGTACATCAAACCGCCGACTGCTTCTCGATATGGTATGGCTTCCATCAGTGTTGATTCTTTTTCATTCTTTGGAGACATGAGTCCATCAAGTCTTGAGTTTGGGTCGGCAGGTACTGAGCGTGGGTGGCACTGGCTCATGTTGAATTTTTCGATGAGTTTGTCGACATAGTGGGACTGCGAAATGTATAATTCTCCTTTAGTACGATCCCGAAAAATGTCGAGGCCCACGAATCGGTCGGCAGGAAGAGAGCGAATTTCAAAGGTGTTGCTCAGGTGCTCAAGGATACTGAACAGTACTTCTCGTTTGCTGCTGCACACAAGACCGTCATCAACATAGATTACGACGATCGTTACTTCCTCCCCTTGATGGCCATAGAATAAATCTACAGTACTTGAAATTTTATTGTTCTGTAAAGTTCAACTCCATTATCAACTCTATCAACTCTAGAATGAACAGTTCTAACTCCAAAAAGTAAACTGTTAAAAATAAATGGTGAACAACGTAAGGAAACACCACCATTCAGGCCTCAGGCGGAATGTTTTGGTTACTTCATATGCTAAGTAATTTTTCACTAGCGAACACAGCAGCATTACTGGAAAAGAATAATTCAGTAGTTTCAAACGTTTAAACTAATGAATTAATATTCGATTTCAGTTGGTAAATTAAAGAAACTGGCACTTTTTTAGAAGGAAAAACTCTGCTGTGAAGCTGAGCGGGCCAACTAGGCTAGTTTATTGTAAAACAAGGCCATTAAATAACAATTGATGCGTACAAATATCAATAGCATTCCGGTAGGACAGAAATAAATTATTACGGTGTTCTCTTATTAATCTATAACACAGCCATTATAAATTCATAAAAGTACCGTTCCCTAAATAATCATCTTCGTTTTATTACCTATTTTGGTAGGACAATTTCGAAGAAATTGAGGATTTTGTATCTCCAAGAAGAGCGGAGTCTATTTTGTTTAGGCCTACTCAAAGAACAAAATTACTTCTATTTCTAAATTTACTTAAAGAATTAAAAGCAACGCAATTAATAACGGAACTAGCTTAAATCTAAGAGTCATAAAAACCCGAGATAAATGCAGTTAGAGTAACGATAATTGGTAGCGGAAGAAGGTTTTGGCTAAGACCTGTCGGTTTAAAAAATAATTTGAGCTTACATTATATGTATCAGCGAACAATAGGCTAGCCAGATCGTGGTCAAATGAGAGAGGGAGCATATAGTGAAATAATAACTAGATAAGGGAGACTGGGTTCAATTGTAACAAAAAACATACTTCAATTTTTTTGTCTGTTTCTGTATTTATGGAACATAAAAGTTAAATATCTATTTAATAAATCTATCATGCTTTTCTGTTACAATTATACCTACATGTCGGGAAGATTGTAACAGGAGTGGGGGTTGAATGTAACGTGCGATTTCCCTTAAGAGCTACCGCTTGACGACTCACCCATTTAAAACGTTAAATTTGGTTTATAATTTTTCGTTCTTTCTACAAGTATGCCAACGTTCAACACTCAATTAGAAGATCGGGATGCAAAAACTTATTTAGATTTGTTTTTCTCCTAAATTATTTGGACTGTTGAAATTATGCCACAGCACTGAACCTTTCCCGTTAAATTAATTTGTTACTCAAATAAATCTCTCAATTAAGCAAATTAGTGGTAGAATTGTGAAAAGATCGTAATACCAAAACGTTTTGTGTCTTTCAAAAGACTTCAAAATACTTGGTCAAATTTGAGGTTGATGGTAGGGAAAATAGAACAAATTCCCTAAATTTTATTTGAGGGTTCAAAATGTTTATTCCGTTAACTTAAAAAGCTTTCCATTGATTTATTTGAAAAAAATTACTAAAGTTTATACGCAACAAAATGGCTTGATGTTGAATATTTCAGATTTGTACAGCTATTTTAAATTACCAAAACGATTTTTTTACAATTGTCTCGTGTTACAATTGCCTCAGTCTCCACTACACGTTCTTTTCTATTATCTACACAGACAGCAGTTGTCAGTTTACGTCAGAGAACCTTAATACAAGCGTTGACCAAATTGAGGACAAACTTATGTCTCAAGTCAAAAAGAAGCTCATTGTGTAGGCATCTTGATTCTTGGGTCAAAGAAACGACTCCTTTCTACCTTGACTCGAATGATAAACTATTACAGGACATGCGATACCCAAATAATTAACAAGAGATCAGCCGTGCTAAAAAACCCGTTTCAATAGGAACCACAAGAACCATCTGTACATTGTTTTGTTCATTAGTAAAATTAAAAATAATTCATTTTGCACTTTATTTTACTATATTTTACTATATTTGATATCAATGAAGTTGGCCCTTGTAATGAGTTTGTGCCAAGGGGAGAGCGAATCGACCTGGGTGCAACGTGGCAAGGCTGTACCCGGCGCCGTCCAACGAGTTATTTCCATAGTGTACCCAACTTTTTGCAATAGGCCTACCGTTGTAAAAGTTTTGAAATTTGTGGGAAAAATCCCACTCCTTAGTTTTTCGATCAGCTAGAAAATAATGAATAAAATCTAAAACATTCCAAGTCAAAATACGAATCAAAGCTAATTCAGATTTAAGTATGGACGTTTCCAAATCTTGAGACAAGGCTTTGTCTTATGTTTTGTACTGGCGAAATCTATTTTTGTCTTACTTTATCTTACAACATGCATGCGAGGTTTAATTTTTCTTTGCAACTCAATACTTACTGAAACAACCAAATGTAATTTATTAGGAAGACATTAGTGTGTGTAAATCTTGAGACAATGCTTTGTCTTACCTTTTTTTAATTCTTTCAGCGCTCCTGGCGATACCACAACTCCCCTGTCGTAGAGACGTAAAAAAGGAAATAAAAAGATGAAAAAGAAGAAAAAATATAATGCATTTATTACCTGAAGTATTTAATCGAATTATGCGCTAGCTGAATTTGAAATAGAAACAGTATTTTATTGGTGCAAAGTAAAAAATTCAATCGAGGAGTTCGTTCTTCATTTAGAAACCCAAAAAGAAAAAATGAAAGAAAATCTTAAGACAACGCTGTGTCGGAATGGAGTCCCTTTTTTAAGACAAAGGCTTGACTCAAGTTGTGGAGGATAGGTTGGATTGGATGGTGTTGGCTGACTGTCAGCGAGAAAAGCCGCGTCGTCCGAGGTTGACGCCATGTCAGGGTACTGCTTCGCACGTGCTTCTTCTTGTACAAGGCGTGATGTCAGCAACTTGATTGTTCGTTCAGCTTTCGGAACACTATCCCATGCTGAGTAAAAGTGTCGGTAGCTGGGGGTAGTGTGTGCAGAATCTTTGACATAATCTGAACATTGGATACGGGTGCATCCAGATCTTTAAGATGAGCAGCCATCTGTTCTATCACAGCCACGTGTGCCATGACGCTGTGGCCGGGCTGGTACTTATAGTCGAAAAATTTGGTCGTAAGCAGGTGCTCGTTGTCTGCCACCACCTGTGCATGTTCGGTCTGAACTCTTGACCACATGGAGCGAGCCGTTAGACAGCCATGTAGGCTGCATTGCTGTTCTGCCTTGATGGTGGAGTAAATGTATGTACGGGCATCCACATCTCTTTGCTTCCAGGCTTCTATGGCAGCACCATTGGTAACGGCATTATTGTTATTAACCACCTGTGGTAACAAAAAGAACTTGAGTTAGGACTCGCATCACTTAAAGTAAGTGGTGAATGTACATGAGTCAGTACTCGCATCACTATGCAGGTAGTGGTATAAAGTTTTAAGAATAAATGGGTGGATTAGCAACTAAAAATCACTCAAGTAAAGTGGAAAGTAGGAAAACAAATTGTGCACCTGTACAGGTTGGGTTTCAGTTCCATCGACAATGGAAATCAGTTTGTGTTTCTCAAGAAACATCCAGATACCGAACTTCCATGATGGAAAGTTTGTGCCATCAAACTTGATGATATGGCTAACGTCCTTAGAAGTAGAGCTGGTCATTTCAGTAGTCTTGGTATCGGGTTCGTAAATCTGGGCCCATAACCTGTTGAATTTAAACTAAGAAATGAGACACGTCTAGGGACTTGTGAGGACGAACGCACTGAGGTATATTGAACGACGTAAAAGGTTTAAATATTGCATGACAAATACCTTGATTTACTTTAGTAATAGTACAGTGAGCGTCTCTCTTTGCTGTGGGAAAGTAAAGATAGAAGTGAACGGGGTGAAAACTAGGCAGGTGCCAAGAAGAGAGAAAGAGCAGACGATAGTCTACTTCTAGGTTTAAGCAACTCATTTGGTTCGGCAACCTCACCGCAATCGTTGAAGTTTGATTCTTAACAAAAACCGCGTAATGCCGCCCGGAAGATGGAGTTATCTTTATTTAGACTAGAGCCACTGCTAATTGATCATGTCATGTAATTTGTATGACGCGCCGTTTGGGTCACGATTTCCAAGTGACTGGGAAAGATGTATAATGGCGCCATCTAGTGGGTGATGCCGCATAATATAGTATAGTATAGCATAGCAAAGTGTAATTTTGAACAGATTTGAACACAAAATTCAGGGTTCACTCGATGATTAAGTTACCGGCACTGCCGTGTAGTAAAGTAAAGTATAGTTCAAATGAATTGAAATACCCTATACTGCCGTGTAGTATAGTATAGTAAATGAGTTAACATACCCGGCGCGTACTGCCGTACAGTTCAAATGAATTGAAATTCCCTACACCGCCGTGTAGTATAGTATAGTAAAGTATAGTATAGTTAATCAGACTGAAGATACCCTACACTGCAGTGTAGTGTATGTATAGTAAATGAGTTAAAATTCCCGGCACTGCTGTATAGTATAGTATAGTATACAGTAGGCACCGAAAGTATCCGCTCACCCGAGAGGACCTTATGGGAAAATGGCACTTTTGAACGGCTGCTACACGGCGAATTTTAACTGCCGAGTAGCGAGAATTTTTTTGCAAATTCATTTTATTTTTCTACACATCCTAAATTTTTTTCAGATTTTTTCCTTCACGGGCTTAGGCCTGAAAAAAAGTGTAAATAGTTTCCGCTTAGCCGAGAGGACCTTATGCAAACGAGGCGACTTTGGCCCTCGCGTGTGTAAGAACGGCAAAGGCTAGAAAATCGAGAATGGTCTCTAAAAATCACTCTTCGTTAGCACTGTAATCAGTGAAAATTTCAAATTTTTTGAATAAAATGCATAGATTTGAAGCCCACCCTCAAAATTGAAACCGTGAAAACACCCGTTTTCCCCCTTTTTTGCCCCCCGGGCCTGTTTTTGGCTTGAAGGTCAGGCAAAAAGGGGGAAAAACGGGTGTTTTCACGGTTTCAATTTTGAGGGTGGGCTTCAAATCTATACATAAAATCAAAAAATTTTGAAAATTTCAGTGTTTAAAGTACTAACGAAGAGAGAATTTTAGAGACCTCTCTCGTTTTTCTAGCTCTTGCCGTTCTTACACACGCGAGGGCCAAAGTCGCCTCGTTTGCATAAGGTCCTCTCGGCTGAGCGGATACTATTGACATTTTTTTTCAGGCCTAAGCCCTTGAAGGGAAAAATCTGAAAAAAATTTAGGATGTGTAGAAAAATAAAATGAATTTGCAAAAAAAATCTCGTTACTCGGCGGTCAAAATTCGCCGTGTAGCGGCCGTCCGAAAACGCATTTTTTCCATAAGGTCCTCTCGGGTGAGCGGATACTTTCGGTGCCTACTGTAGTATAGATCATCAGACTGAAGATACCTTATTACACTGCAGTGTAGTATAGTATAGTTTAGTATAATATAGTTCAAAGACTGAATGCACCCTACACTGCTGTGTAGTGTAGTATAGTATAGTGTAGGTCAAATGAGTTAAAATGCCCTACAACGCCGTGTGGTGTAGTATAGTATAATATAGTATAGTAAATGAGTTAACATGTCCGACACTGCCTTAAGGTTTTACTATTGCTCATCAGACTGAAGGTACACCGCACTGCCGTGTAGTGTAGTAAAATACAGTATAATATAGTATAGTACACGAGTTAGCATGCCCGCCACTACCTTAAGGTTTTACTGTAGTTCAACAGACTGAATGTAACCTACACTGTCATGTAGTATAGTATAGTATAGTTCAAAGACTGAATAAGGTACCTTACACTACCGTGCATGATAGTATAGTATAGTATAGTTAAAATGACTGAAGGTACCCTATTAGGTACCCCATTAAATTTTGGTTCTGATGCTGGCGAGAAGTACCTAGAAATGCATTTCCCCAATCTTTACCCCTTTGGCAGAGGAGGATTCAACGAAAAAAGAAAAATTTCCCTTTCTCGTTCTGCATTACTGCGCCATCTTTTAAACTTGAGCACAAGACAATTTCAGGAAGTTGATTTTCTCCTTCCGTTATACGATATGAAAACACACCGTGACGTTGCAAACTCGGCTTTTGTCCGTAAAATTCTTCCCTCAAACGTTCTTTCAAATGGCGTTATTTCTACAAGGGCGGAAGCGTACGGGGTGTAAGCGCGAAAGATTTACAACTGGCTTGCACCTATAAAAAGGCTTGTGCAAAAGCTGCAAGAGAGGGAAGGCCTTCAGCACCCATCAGTCTTAATGGATTAGCTTTGGATTTCTTCACGGTTATATCCATCTCGTCTTCCCCAATGCAACATTCACAAGCAGCGAGAAATAGAAATCGACAAGATGTCTACGCTGCTCATAATTCAAATGGAAAATCACACATCTGGTTCACTGTGAGCCTTGATGTTAGCATGATCTTCAAGATTCGGCCGCATAAAGGTGGCGGATTATTTGGTGTACCGAAAGCATGGCTAAGAGTGGTGGAAGAACAATCAAGATTGACACTCTATGCTCACTTCTTAATTTGGATTTATGGCCATGGGAATTTGCAATTCCAATTGAAACAGGCCATGGAAACCGATCACATTAATAAAATCCAATCAACGCGATACCAAGATTCAACTAAGACTAATTTGTGTTCTGATGGTGAGCAAGTTACTAATTTGTTAATTAGTGTCCGTGCATGTTAGCATTGGAAACAAAGATGTAAAGAGCAAGCAAATGATTCATATTTGTAATCCATCAGAAGGTGCAATATTGGATAAGGTACAGAAAATTGACTTTCCTATAAAAATTCTAAATTGCAATTCGTTAAATAGGATTACAGGAGGTGAACAACTTGAGGATCAACAGATTAGCAGTAGAGTAAAGGAAAATTCATCAGTCTATTATGTTGAAAAATATTAAATCTAATATCGATCAGTATATCGTCGGTGAGTTAAGACTACCTGACACTGAAATGAGGATTGCGACAAGCTGCCCTAATTCAAATTGCAATGGAGAATTCTTAACTCTAACTAATGAACAAAGATATTCTTCTACAAATGAGGAAGAAAACGACTGGGTGTCACTCACAAGAGAACCATTCATTGCGTTGTTCTATAAACTGCGAGACGACATGTTCCTCAACGAGCCGAATTGACGCGGCTTTAGAACATGGCTATCAAAGATGATTTGGAAGGCAACGGCTGACAGATTTTGAGGTCAGAAAACTAATATGGAAGGGGCTTCCAAAAACACCTATCAGTAGAAAAACTATGGATACAGACCGATGGCTTCTGAATTTCAGTTCCATTCACTTATATCAATGGGATTCGAACCTAAGACATCTGATCATGAGTGTAAGGTGGAACATGCACGCCATGATAGCCATAATCTTTTTTGATTTATAAATATTCGTATTTCTTTATGATTTGGTTTAATATGGCAACTACTTTTTGAGGATCAATGTGCGATAGAAAGTGCGATTGATTGAGCACTAAAAAAGTCACATTCAAAATTAAAATTCTCAGTGGTTCAATATTTTGTTTTTTGAAAATATCGAATAAGGAACAAATTTATGAACAAATTACTCTTTTTTCTTATAAGTGTCGGGACGACCGCGGCCATCTCTGTGACAAGTACGGCTTTATTCTAATATTTAAAATACAGGAGGATTACTTAAATAGACTCTAATATGCAACACTTACTTAAGTTGGATCGTCGGGTAATCATAATTTAGTATTGAGGGCGATCTTAGAATAAGCTGGAGTAAATCCATTGCACGTCCGTGAAGGATGGCCAAATACTGTCCTTTGGACCACCCGATGTGATATTGGATTATATTGGGGAAATTTCTTTCCGTCCCAGCAAACATCACTTCTTGGTACTCTGTTGGACCAATAATTTAACAAGAAAATTTTCTTGGTCCGACATTTCCCCAATAAAGGGCCTTTATTCTTGCTGGCTGGGGTGTCTTCAATTTTCTCCGGAACCAATAAATTTTGGTGCAAAAATTGTGTGGGCAAATATTCGCTCCAATTGTTTTCCCGATAATAATTTTGTCGGTAAATTATATTTCCCCAACATATGACCAATAAGCTATGCTAGATGGGTTACTTATGTTTCTTGGTGGATGTGGCGGGACGGGTAAATCGTGAATCATTCAAGCATTTATCCAGTTCTCTCAAGTTCTCTAATCACGTCAGAAAAAACTGTAAAGGAAAAAGTAAAGAGCCACTTTCATCTTTACGAGGTCAAGAATTGTGGCTAAGTTGCCTAACCGACGCTATTATTTTAGACGAAAAAGTCAAATAAAATGACCCTGAATGGGCTGCATCATAACTACGATGGAGAACAAATGAGCCTACGGTAGAAGATATTGCCTTATTAGTTAACCAAAGGTATAACGAACAATAAACGCAGAATGGCTATATATTTCCCCACTGGGGTACGCCGATTGCTGTTTGTGATAATTTATCCAGAGAATGTGCTTTGCTGTTTATGAGTATGTAATGCTACAGAAGAAACCACTTTTCGAAAATTAAGCTAACAACTGGAGGTTGCATGGTGTGCTTCTTATTCAAGCGAAAATCACAAAAGTAGAAGACCATTAAACAATTCAACAGAAACATGAAGAATATGTCCGCAACCTCAGCTCTAAACATCTAAAAGGTGCTGGAAAAATTATTTTGCGTCACAGATACACCTTACATGGTGATCCATAACCAAGATTTCACAAAAGTTGTGGCAAACGGCACAATTGCAACCCTTGTGGACGTGGTACTAATAGGACACTGCCGCAATACAGTCTTTTAAACGTGTCAGCCCAAAAAGTCCACAGAGTTTACGCGGACGAAGTCCGATGCTTAGTTTTAAAACATCTGAAACAACTTAAGTACCTGGCAGAAAGAGCATTCGTTGGGGCAATCCACCCGAGGCCCCCACAAATGTTGGGCGCCGTAAAACCTTCGATTTTGTTCAAATTTTTTCTATGGACTAGCACTATCAATACAAAAGCACGGTTAAAATCTCAAATTTGTATGACTACCCCCTTCGCCCTGAAATAATTTTTTTTAATCGGCTTTATCCATTTTGCCACTAGGCCAGATTTTCAAGTCGAAATCTTTGTTTTCATAAAATAAGCAATTTTTGATAACGAGCTTTTACAATGAGGAATTTTAACAATTTCTTCGGAATTTTTTGATACAACTAAAAAATAGAACAAAAAAACTAGTATTTTTTCATTAAGGTTCCCTATAACTAAAAAATTTATTTCCGAGCTATCAAAGCTCAAAGTTGGGTTCCGTCCAAATTAGGCTTCGCGCGCTTCGCGCGCTTCGCCCCTCCGAAATGGGATTGTCACTTGATCTGACGTCACAAGTCTGTAGTAGGCCCCTCCTCCCATGCTATTCCTTATGGGACTACACTTTAACTTCATCTGGGTTTCGGGTTGATTTTTTCTCAGATGCCCGTCTCAGAAGTTGTGTAGATTTTTTTCTCCTTTTTTCATATATTTGTCAAAACTATGCAATTTTTTTAGAGCCCCAAAATAATTAAAAACCGCCAAGTGTACGACAAGCGTAATGGAAGTGGTAGCTCCCCCACACGGTGGCCCCACGGCCACAGCTAGCTCTAGGCTGTTCCCCCCTTGCTTTGGGGGCAAACTCCGCAAATAAACGGTTTGGCCAAGGTGGGGTTTATTTTTCCTCCAGCTAAAAAGCGCCATTTACTTAACCAATCAACACGGTCAAATTTCCCGTGATTCGTTAGTCAACTTATGGTAGCTTTCAGGCGATTTGGGTATCCCCTTTGGGTAGTGTGGCACACACCCGCCAGACGGCTCTTCTTTGCTGGAGCATTTGCGGAGTTCGGCCCGCATGAGGGATAGCCCCCAAAACAAGGGGGGAACAGCCTAGAGGAGCAACCAGGCTTTTATGACTCTGCTCTAACAAGTCGTTTTCATAACCAAATTCTTCGCAGACGTGAAGTGATATCGGGAAACACCGTGAATCTTCGTGCAAAATCGTTCAAATTTCGTGAATTTTCTTTTTTACTAAAAATTTTTATTTTTTCTTAAAAACAAATTAATACTTTCTCTAAGTCGAAATAAACGTAAATCTTTCGTTTGAATTTCGTGCTTTTTTACTTTTTTATCCAAAAATTTCTTTTTTTTTCTTTTGAACGGTAAAATAATACTTTTAAGACAAAACGAACGTAAATTTGCGGGAATTTACGTTTGAGTTTCGTAAATTCTTTCTTTTTTACTAAGAAAATTGTTTTCTTACACAGTAGAAAAATTATAAAGCTCAACTTAAATGAAACAAAAAGTGTGTTGATTGTCAGACTGTGTTTATTGATTATTCCGACTGGAACTTTGCCTCCAAATCTCGAAGGCGCCATGGCAGGCTTTATAATTCCAGAGAAATTTGAAATTCTTAAAATATCAATATTAATATAAGAATTGCTTGTATCTAGTTTTAAATTGTTTGCTCCACCCATTTACAACTAGTACTATATTTATAATTTATTTTATATATCTATAATTTTAGAAAAAATTCTGCATCACCTTCTGAAGGTATGTGGCTTTATGTTTTCAATGTTAGAAGTAGCAAACTCAAACAACGCACGAGGCGTTTGAATATCACCATCTGAATTGTTCACCCTTTGAAGGCTCTTTGGCGGCATCAAGATAGAGCGGGGGAGGGAGGTGTGAGATGGACAAGGTCGTTGTGGCGACAGTCCGGCGTGTGATACCGCTTCCTCGGCTGTTCAGCCGAGTTCACACCTCAGTGTGGAAAGATCTTGCTGGCCTATGTCCGTTGGGGCCGTCTCTCAACCAAGAACAAGCCGTTTGAGGCAGACCGACAGCACCGTGAGAAAGCACGGCTCTGTCGGATCCTTACATGCCTCCCCCTCCTGGAAGATTGCGTCCCGCAATCTAGATGATTAGTGGTAAGGTCGTGTCGTCATGCCCACGTAGCAGCGACGGTCGCGTTCGGTGAAAACCGTACACTTCCATGTAATCAAACGAATCAGAATCGTTGAACGATGGTAGCTCGGATGGGGTTACCGGTGTTGATGACCGAGGCTGGTCTCTGGCGAACTCGATGTCGAGGGGGATCGTTGTGTCGTCGTCGCTGATGATGACGATCGAGTCGTGGCTGCTGAAATCGAAGACAGGGATGTCCGGGACGAATGAAGCGAACGATGCGAAGGTCTCGTTTGGAAGGATGGAGGTGTCTGTGTCTGGATACTCCACGGCTTCTATCCGTTTCCTTTCTTCAGCTAGACGGGCGAGCGTCTCCGGGCAGTAGTGACCACACTGTACGTTCGGGTCCTCCTTCCTTCTCCTCTTTGTCAGGCAGATGCTGTCGACGAAAGCGGCCTTTTCGAGGGACCGCTTCTCCCGGACCGGAGATGTCTCGCCATACGGCAAAAACTTCTCGGCTACGAACTGTGTCGACGAGCCGTCGGGACGAGTGAACCGGTAAACGTGGCAGGTGGCTGAGGACATTTTGAGATGCTGTCGGAAATTGGACTGTTGGTGACGAGTCGATTTAGCGATGGTTATATAGGACATGGCGGGGGACGAGAGAAGCCAAGAATTTTGAAAGAAAAGGCGGGGCGCGCGGAAGGAAAGTGAAGGTGACGTGGAGAGGGGATTAGATGAGCCGCGAAAGTTGTAACAATCGACAGGGGAATACTAGCAAAACAAGAAAGGATTAGTACAACTGATAAATATTGCGAGTTTTTTGAGCGAAAGATAAGCAGCTTTACTATTTTTTGAGCGTGGGAAGGTGTTGAGAGTAACTTTCCCACTTGTCATAAAACACGTATACATATAGAGGAATGAGATTCGGAATGAGCTGAGACATACATGAGCATATAAGAGAACTTATAACTAGACATAAAAGATGGAAAGGCGGTGAATGAGTCTCTTCATCTTAGTAGCCGGGCCGCTTCTCGGTGGTTATGGAGAGATCTCTCGATGGCGATGCGGGATAACCGGGTCGGTCCGCTGACGGGCAGCGTCTTCGGGGCTGGGACCGCCACGGGTGCTGGCACAACGGCTGGCGCTGCTGGAGGCTGGAAGTTCATAATGCAAGAGGGGTTGGAAGGGGCGGGAGCAGGTTGGATATTGACGACAGTTTCACGATTGGGTTCGTTAACCGCTCCGGGAGTTGACGCGGGAGTGTTGGCTGCGGGAGTATTGCTGTTTGCTATCCAACTATACGGACTGCAGGCTTGGAGGAAGGATAGGCACGGTACCGTTTTAACGAGGATCGTCCCTATCCCGCAAAAGCGTATAGCTAAAGCGAGCCTAATACCGACTCCCGATAAAATCCCCAAGTTCCGCATCCAATTTCCAACGCGGGTTAGAAATGAGATGTGAGGAGCGTCGTTGTGGTGGAGCAGAACGGAGCTGACATGTTGGTCGTTCGACAGGTTGACTGCGTGATGTTCTTGAACGGAGGCCAGAATCTCGGCAATGGCGGCTGCGGGACTCATTGGATTCGCCCTGATGGCGGGATGTAGGCGTAGAATGGTACCAATAGAGTTGTCGGCTTCAAACGGGACAGTTCTGATTAGTTCGTGACCCTGCACGAGGATGGAAGAGACGACCGGTCTCCACGTGAAATTTCGGTACGTGTGAGCGTGACCGTTGAAATTCACGAAGTTGGAAGGCCAGTAGCACTCGGAGAATCTTGTTAGTTCCCATCCCTCGATGCTGATAGTTGAGTTCTGATAACGAGGCTGCGGGCCACAGTTCGTCATTTCGGTCGTGAATGTTACGTTCACCGGTTTACACTGGAGAACTGCTACTGAATTGCCGACCGCGGACAGCTTGCTGCAAACAGGTAGGTCGAGGTACCCAGCAGCCTGCCAACCGTTGTATTGGGCTGCTGCTGCTGCGTTCTGGTGAGCTAGTCGACGGGTTTGACACTGGATGGTCCGCACTTCCTTGATGATGTTGTTGGCCATTTCAATTGCAAGATCCCGAGTGTACTGCGTGTGCGCCACAAGATTGACGTCCGAACGAACGAAAAGTGACGACAGCTTGTCTGTGGCTGGACTGTCGCTGGTTCGCCGGCTGGAGTTGGTTGAATTTAGCGTCAGTATTTCGGTGAAGCGAAGGAGTACGTTCGGCATTCCGCTCACTGCCATGAGATTTGAAGAGTTGGCGGGAGTTGAGCAGGAGCCGACTATTGTGGTGTTGAACAGGTAATCGACTTGGCGTTTGGTGTCCCGGATCCTTTTGGTCGTGGCGTTGCTTGTGTGGTAGAGCAAACCTGCGTTTGTTTGAAGCAGGTGTGTTTGGCATTTTGTCTTTTCTTTCCACGAATCTTCCCACACCAGAGTCACGAGGTTGTGGGTGATGGATCCGTTCGTTCCGCCTGGGATGTCGCCAATTGGAGAGCTGATAGTACAGTTGCCGCACTCCGCTTCTAGTGATACTTCCTCGAGGTGGCAGTTCACTAGAGAGCTGTCGTTGTTGTTCGTAGCCAGCTGCCTTGGATGTGGGGAGGGCTTTCGAGGGCCCATTTATTTTGTCCGAGGACGTCCATTGTTTTTCCACTGCATTGGCGAGTGTCTCTCATGCGTCGGCACTGAGCGGGGCTCACTTCTAAGGGCAAGCGGCTCTGCGTGACAGTTTCCCACCCGAGAAAATCGACATAAACAGTTTTCGACATAACCCACATAGCGCAGGAATGTCCAGGGAAACGAGTTACTTCAGGGATGGTGGAGAAGATTTCGTACTCGACTGAGATTGGTGGAGTTGGATGATTTGATTCGTCGCAGTCTTTGTCATGAAACTCGAGAAAACCTTTGTTTTCTGCGGAGCTACAATCGCAAACTGTCGTCAGGAATGGGGAGGTGGGAAGGGGGGATAGAAATAGAATAAAGAGCGAGAGTCTGTGATATAAAAATAAAAGAAGGAGCATTAAATGTGTGGCGAAGCAAATTTTTGAGCGCTTAGAATGTTATTAAATCTACGTCTTCTACTGTGGAGTCAAATGTAATTAAAGAGTGCGAATTAACACCAGCTATGGTTTCTACGGGGGTGGGGGAAATGTTTTCGGGAGTTGTTCCCTTATTATTTTCAGGGGGGGTGTTTGTTTGTTCGAGAAATTTAGCAGAGCGGAGTCCTGGTCTTCTACCAGGGCGGGGAGCAATAACAAACGTTGGGCGTTTGTAGATGTTGATTCCTGGAATAGGAATAACTCTCTTCTTCTTTTTCTTTCCTCTTTTCCGAACCACAGGAGGTGCTTTATTCCTCTTTCTTACAGCTTCCGTCGTTCCTTCCGTGGGAGGAGGAATTTCTTCCTCCTCGCCATTCATTGCTCCAGTACGAACGTCGAAAAACTCAACACAGGGCTCGTCTTTCTATATCATCGTCTCGTAAAGAGGTTTAATGCGGTTGACATGCACTAACTGGGTTTGCTTTCCCCACCCACCTCTTGAATTTCGACTGTTTCGTTTGAATTGACTTTCCTTACTCTATACGGCCCTTTGTACCGAGGGTTCAGTTTTCTACTGGTCCCTCGTCTCCAGGCTCTTACATCCAGTAGAACTTTGTCTCCTACGTGGTATTGTAATTTCTTTGCTCGTACGTCATACTGTGCTTTCTGCTGGTCTCGAGCCGCTTGTAAATTAGCTCTTACCAGCTCGAAAGCGTCGTAAAGGCGCTTCATAGTCTGGTGCGTATAGTCTTTGGGTGGTACAATGAATTGTTGGGGCGGTTTGAAAAATCGGTCGAGAGGCATGGCTGGATCACGACCGTGATTAAGGAAATAGGGCGTTTCGTTAGTGGATGAATGTACTGAGTTTCGGTATGAGAACGCCACTGCACCTAACATTTCTTCCCAATTTGTGTACCCATCGTTAAGGTATTTCCGTAGCATTTCCACTACGGTTTTGTTAAACCTTTCAGTCAGGCCGTTGGATTGAGGATGATAGGCCGTTGGATTGAGGATGATAGGCCGTAGTCGTTCGGTGTTTTATGTGTAAGGCTCTGCAAAGATGATTAAAAAGCTCCGAAGTGAAGTTAGTCCCTCGATCGGTAACGATAGCTTTTGGTGGACCGTGATACAGAATTATCCTCTCCATCATCGCTTTCGATGTGGTGAGTGCCGTCTGGTCGGGTAATGGAATGACCTCTACCCATTTGGTAAAATAGTCTGTAATTACTAACACGTAATTATTTCCTTCGAGAGATGACGGTTGAATTGGGCCTAGGAAGTCGAGTCCTAAGACCTCGAATGGAGCGGATGTTAGATCTAAGGGGTTTAAAAACGTTTTTAGGTGGACGCGCCGTTGGAGGGCGCAAGCTTCGCAAGCTTTGCAGTACTCCTTGATGTCGTCAAGCATTGTTGGCCAGTAGAACTTGTCCCTAAGGCGGAGACAAGTTCGTTTATAGGCTAGATGACCCGCCGTAGGCGAATCGTGGTATTCCTGCAATAACATTTTTCGTAACGACAAAGGAACGACGACCTGGATCTGGACGAATTGTCTACGTTTCTTCGATACAGGTGTGAGCGTCCTGCAGAGAATTCCGTTTGCCATAAAGTAGAGCTCAATTTCTTTCACCCAGATCGGCATCTGCCTGTTATCTTCGTCAAACAAAATCCCGTCTTTCAAGTATGTCATTATGGATTTGCAGAGGGGATCTTTTTGTTGCTCCTCGTGCATGACATCATTGTCGCGTGGTATAGCTTGTACCGCGGCGACTTTGATGCGTGATAAGAAGTCTGCGTTCCCATTTACTCGCCCGGGTCGGTATTTAATAGTATACTTGAGGTTGGAAAGTAAGATAGCCCAGCGTCCCAGTCTACCCTTCTCGTCTTTAACCGTCTGTAACCATTGTAATGGGCGGTGATCACTAACGATAGTAAAAGGTTCGTCCTGCAGGTAGTATCGGAAGTGGTCGACTCCAAAAACGATGGCGTACGCTTCCTTTTCTATCGTTGAATATTTTAAGGTGTCTTTGTCAAGGTGTCGACTAGCGTATGCTATGACAACCTCTTTTCCATCATGTATTTGTGATAAAACTGCCCCTACGCCGTAGTCGCTTGCGTCCGTAAAAAGTATAAACTCTTTCCTAAAATCTGGGAAAGCTAAGATTGGGGGTGATGTTAAACATTTCTTAAGGATCTCGAAAGATTTGTCTTCCTCGGGCCCCCATATCACTTTTTTCTCTTTTATCCAGTTTCGACTGGACAATAAGAGGGTGGGCTACGGTGGAGAAGTTATTAATGAAGCGCCGATAATACGACGCGAGTCCTAAGAAGGAGAGAAGTTCGGCTGACGTTTCGGGCTTTTTGTAGTTAGCTATTTTTTCGATTTTCTCTGGATCAGGTCTGGTACCGTCTGCTGTAATAACGTGTCCTAAATAGTGCACCACTTCTGCTAAGAATTTACATTTAATCAAGTTGAGTTTGAGGTTCGCTTCTTTGAGCAATGCAAAAATCCTTCGTAAATTCTCTACATGTTCCTCTATCGTCTTTGAAAACACAATGATATCGTCAAGATAAACTAAACAACTTTTTCCAATTTCCTTCCTAAGCACGTGATTCATCAGACGTTGGAACGTGCCCGGGGCGTTCGTTAAACCAAACGCTAAGCGGTTCCACTCGTAGACGTTGTTGTCTACAATGAACGCGGTTTTTTCCTTGCTGGCCGCGTCCATTTCGATCTGCCAGTAACCTGAGGCCAGATCTAGAGTCGAAAAGAAACGTTGACCCTGTAGGAGGTCGAAGACATCGTCAATACGTGGTAGGGGAAATGAATCCTTTTTTGTGATGGCGTTCAGACGCCTGTAGTCGATGCAAAGGCAATCCTCCCCTGTTTTCTTCTTTACTAACACAATCGGAGCCGACCAAGGTGACGTGGAAGGCTGGATTATTTGATTTTCTAAAAGTTCGTCTATAATTTTGTTTGCCACCTCTCTCTGGCGAGGTGACGTTCTATATGGGCGGAGACGGATGGGGCCCTGTCCCTGAGTATCGATGGTGTGTTTCACCAGTCCGGTACAACCCAATTCCTTGGTTTCAGAAGCGAAAGCGTCTGAATTCTCTTCCAAAAGAGTGCGGATTTTGCTAGCATCCTCTGGCTGAATGTGTTGGAGAATGGAGTCGTATTTGGCTGGATCGACCGACTTGGGTTCGGAAATACAGGAGGCGATTTGTGCTGTTGTTTTTATGTGACTCTGGTGGAGTGCCACTCTTCCTAGTACTTGAAAACGGGGCAGTGTTATTGGCTGATGGGTGGAGTTAACTACGACAAGTCGGAAAAGACCTTCCTCTTGCATTTCCGAAACAAAGGGGTCGATCCGCAGACCGGCCGGCAGCTCAGGGGCTTTATGGAAGAAACAAGCGACGTTGAGGGGGAGCTTACCTCCACCTCTCTCGCTTTCGACTACTTGTGCTGTGTGTGGAGGAATTTTGATTGCTGTTGCTACTATCATGACGGGCTCATCCAGGAACTGGCCAGGTTCCCGCAGACGATAGATCGTCCGTTCCCGTCCGTCGAACATGAACTTGTGCCCGTAGAGGGCGTCTATACCTAAAACTACTTCTTCTGAAATGCCGTCGACTATGATGAATTCTTGTGTAAGTTTGTCCTCGTGGCTTTCCCTGGCGAGTTTAAACTTATACGTGACTGTGCCCTGAGTCCTAAGCCGTCTATTGTTAATGTCGTATAACTCCGCTGAAACTTCTGTGGTGAAGGAATGATAATCGCTGCCCAATTTCCGAAATACGCTGCTATTTACGAGGCTTCTGCCTGCCCCGCTGTCGAAGAGCGCAAAAAAGTGATGGTCGCCTATTTTAATTTCTACCCTAGGTGGTCGATGTGTTTTTACACTATTGATCCTCAGTTGGGGCTTTGATCTTGACCCACCGTCTGGCCCAACAATGCTGCCGGTGGACTTTAGTTTTCCGAGTTCTGCAGGGGTTCCTGCGAACGCGGATTGGAGTAGCCCGGTGGTGGTTGAGGTCTGGGATTACGTCTAGTGGGGCAGTAATGAAGACTGTGTCCTTGTTTGTTGCAGATTTTACACCAGGCGTTCGCCAACGCTTGTTTTGTGAGGCAATTCTCCGTATTGTGATTTACATATTCATTATGAAAATCACAATACTGGAGGTTCGCGGATTGTCTATGCTGTGAATGTTGATTATTAAATCCTACTCGACGCGCTGGTGCGGCATCACGCAATTGCCGGAGATTACGTTGTAATTCCTCCGTCTGGATAGCTAGGCTCTGTTCGACTGACGAACAGAGTCTACTTACAGCTTCGGCAACGCTGCCTAATTTCCTATCCGGCGATGGGGCGTGTGGCCTGTTGGAGTAGCTCGTAACGGCGTGAATTGTTTCGTCAGCGAAGTCTTCCTCGCAAGCTACTCGGACCTCAGTCTTTTTGATTAACACATCGAAGGACGGATACTCCTTGTGTTTTAGCATGGCCTGTAGTTTCCTAGACAAACCATTGATGAACTTATCCATCAACAGTTTCTCGCTCATGGCGTTCTCGCTAGCCGATCTGCCACCTGGGGGAATTGGATATGCGTGCAACAGGAGTTTTTGAAGTCGGCATGCGTAGTTCCTCACTGTCTCTCCTGGATGGCGTGTGCAGTTTTGAAATTCTGTGAAATATCTCGTACGGGTCTCGCTACCGTGGAAACGGTCGAACAAACAGCTCTTTATATTTTCGTATACATTGGCGCTAATTGGGTTTTTCTGCTTGTACGTTAAAACGCATTCTAATGCGTCATTTGACAGTCTTGAGCATAGTAATTTAATTTTCCGGCTTTCCTCAAATTCAGCTGTGTCCAGCTGAGACTCGAAATGTTTTATCCACGTCTCGAATCGGGTGGAACCCGATCCGCTAAATGGCGGAACAGCTGCAATCAGAGTGATTGCCTGTTTCTGCTCCTGTACTGACTGATCTAAGGTGTTGTTGGGAGGAGGGGCTGGAGTGTAGCACGCCGGTTGAGAGGGAGTAGGGGTGATCGGTTGTGAGAAAGTGGTGGTCGATTGCGTTGGTGGTGGAGTGGCCCGGTTTGTTGCGTTTGGCGGTTGTGTTACCCTAGCAGCAGCGCAGTTATCTGCGTCGGCGTGGCTAAGTCCCATGTCTGTAAGTTCCCTGTAAATTCTTGAAAATTCTGAGCTGAATGAGCTTGGAATTGTGCTGGCTGCGGAGGGAATAAACCCGCGATGTCTACTGGTGTCGGCAAATCCCTGTTGGTTAATTTGGTTTGGTCCGGGAGTGGAATACATTCCCGGGGCTGGCGTAGAGGTAGTCGACCCGAAAGATACTTTACGATTAGCGGAGGGTGCTCTGTCGCCTCTCGGTACCTGCGGTGTGCAGCCGGGTGTTGCCGTGGTACCACTGGTTGCGACAGTGGTTGTGCTGGCGGCGGTTGTCACAGGGGCTAGTTCGTTTGATGAGCCTAAGCTAGCGATTGGCCCTGCATAGGTTCTTTTAATTAGTATCTTTCCTGTCTGTTGTGTGTTGTCAAGATTGTGCAAAATTGGAGTAGGGTGTCCTAGTCTTGGGTTTGGAGTGCTAGCCGCGAACGGTATGGGAGCGAATCCCCCTCTTGTGACAAGTGGTTGTGTTGGGTTAGCTAACGTGTCGGGTACGATGGAGCAAGTGACCGCGGCGTCGGCCGTGTCCACTACGCAGCTCACCGCGGCATCGGCCGTATCCACCACACAATTTACACCCACGTCGGTTCTGGTTATGAGTGGCGCTGATGGTCGGACGGGAGCTGGTTCATGTGTGGGTGAAGTGCGTGGTGTGTGATAAGTTTTAAACTTTAAGAATCTAAATAGTTCACTGACTGTTCTAATCTCCGGCCTACTTTCCAAGAGGACATTGAGTTCCTCGATCATCACGCTGTCGGGGTACCGTGGCTTGTAGTGACAAATCCGTTGGAATTGAATCTCGTCAATGAGTTCGCCCATGGGCACCTCTTCGATGTTTTTTTTTTTTTTTTTTTGTTAAAAATACTCTGTATTGGCCTAATAGATTCGTTTTACGTTCATTGTGCACTACTTTCTATCTGTATCACAGCTTGTATGGGGGTGGGGAAATTCAATTCGTTTTTGGAGGATATCTTTTTTAAAATCCATCAAAGGCGTTTGCCAGACGACAAACTATGAAACAATCTAACTTAAATAACGCATGCAAAGACAGCAAAGCACAAAATAACAAAAAACAAACAAAAAAAACAAACAAGACATGCTGGATATGGGGTTTGGGTTTGGGCGGTTATTTGGGTCTTTTAGGTGTGTGTTTAGGGAATGGGGGGTTGTGGGTGGATTGTGTTTATGGGCGCCTGCTCCGTTGATGTTGATAGGGGCCTGGGGCTACGCTTCTGCTAGCTCATACTTGGGGAGCCGTCGAGCCGGACCACGTTTTTCGATCTGCTTATTTTCCAGCTTGTGATGTTTCGCGTGGTTTAGCCATGTGTCTGTGGTGTTTTGCAACCTCCTTCCTGCCGGATAACTTCATGCTGATTAGAATCGCCGCTTCGTGTGTGGTTTGTTTTCTATTTTTTCTTTTAAGAACTTTCCACTCTAGGGGGGTAGCTGGTGCGTTGGTCGCATGTGCTTCTGATCTCCAATGGCGTTGCGAGAGGCTCTCTTTGTGATTTGATTCAGGTGTGTGCCTATTTTCTTTAATGGGGCCTTAGTTGCTATGGGCTGCGTTATGTTGTTTTGCCCGGCACTTGCTTCCGGTTTTTCATGGCATCCAGCATTGCGTCCAGCTTTAGGTTCCAGCTCTGGCTTTGCTTTGTCCTTCCATGTTGGGTTTAATAACCGGGTTGCTGATTGGATTTTACAGCTCTAGTTCTTGTGCGTAAGGCCTTCCGCTATGGACTCCGCTTTGTTTTGATTGTCCGGCTGCCTCTTGTTCCTGTTGCTCTTCCCTTTGTCGTTGTTCTTTGGATTTTGCTGTGACTGGGCCGTTGCTTTATGATGTGTGGACGGAGGCTCCATTGACTTTATGGGGGAGGGCTGTTAGTATTTTTTGTTGGGGTAGGGTGAGGGGACACATAATGGGTGCTGTCGTCACAATATTTACATTATATTTTACATGATAGATTTTACTTGTTTTTTGTGTTTGGTTATTTTACTAGAGTTCTGGATTGAGTTCTGGCAATGGTATTTGGACTTATTACACCGGGATTTCTTTTTTTCCTTTCCGACCACAATGCAAAACTGAAATTACTTAGTAAGTTTGTCAATTTTTTGTTTTTTTCTTTTTTATCTACATTGCTTTCAATCTCAAAGTTTAGCACTATTATGTTGCCAAGGGGGGTTTGGGCTGCTTTTTTGTCAATCTTTCCCATCTCCCGCATTAGCCACTCTGTTGCTAGCTTACTACAGGAGCATTCAAAAATGTGTATGGTGGATTCAGGGTCGGGCAGAATGGGCAGGATGGGTCTTTATTTTGTTTACATCTGAAAAGTCTTTCTTTTGTTGGGATAATGTTGTTGATTTGGTTGAACATGTGTTGTTTTACGTGGGGTTTCGATTTCAGTTTTTTTAGATTTATACATGAGTCTTGGGTGATGCAGGGGTTATTTATTAATGCTTTTGGTTTACTTAGTTTGGCTTGTAATAAAAATTTATATATTGTTTTGGGCTTTATTGTTGAGAGTTCTAGGTCTGAGTTGTTTTCGTGTAAATTTTTAAAATCTATTAATGGTTTTTCAAAGATGCTTGGGGTTTTTTGTGTGTGTGGGTAGTTAAAATTGTTTTTTTTAAGGAAATTTATTTTTTTTCCCACCCACTGTTTGATGATATTTTGGTTTGGCCCCTCCCTTTCAAAAAGTTTAATTAATTCATCCAGGAAGAGTGCTTTTGCCTTGCAATTTATGTTCACAAACCCCATTCCCCCCTCATTAATATCCGGGTACATTTCCTCCAATTTAAGTTTTTCAATTTTATTCCCCCATATGAATCTATATAACAATTTTTGGCTTTTTTGCAGGGTTTTTTCTTTAATGGGAATTATTTTGGCAATGTATACAATTTTAGCTACTATGAAAGCATTACAAAAGAGTACTCTTTGTAGTTCCGTCATAATTCTGCCTTTTGCTGCTCTTATAGAGTTTTGAATTTTATCTAGGCAAATTTTTGAATTGGATGTGATTGTTTTATCAATCGTTTTAAAGAAAGTGAAGCCTAGTATTTTAATGTTTTGTTCGTTCTTGAGCCATTCAAAGGGCCATCTGCCTCTTTTGCTCCACCTTCCTATTCCCATCAGCTTAGTCTTTTCTCTATTTACCTTGGCGTTTGTTACCATTTCAAATTCGTTTACAATTCTGTTTAAAATTTTAAAATCTGATTCCTCTTCGATGCAGACTACTATGTCGTCAACGTAACCACAGACCTTCAATCTAGTTTGTGCGTCTAATCTAAATCCCGCGAGGTTTGTGTTAAGTTTTTGCAGGAGGGGTTCTATGTATAGGATATAGAGGTACATGGACATCGGGCAGCCTTGTTTGATTCCTCTTTCAAAGAGTAGGCTTTCCCCCATCTCCCCATTGATTACTATTTGTGCCTTTGTGTCTACATATAAGGTTTTTATCCAATTGGTTATTTTGGGTGGGAAGCCCAGTTTCCCCATTACCTGGAAAAGGTATTCTCTCTCCACTCTGTCGTAGGCCTTTTCAAAGTCCAGACCAATGATGGCTGCACCTTTTTTCCTTTTACTATTCTCCATACTATCTACTATTTGCATTACTGTTCTAAGGTTAATAAGGTTGTCGGTTATCTTTCTATTGCATAGTCCTCCCTTTTGCTCGGGTCCTATAATGGTTTCCAGGGTGGGTTTGAGCCTGTTAGTTATTATCTTCGCCAGGATTTTGTAATCCGCACAGAGGAGGCTAATTGGTCTCCAATTTTTAATTTCGGCCCTTTCTCCACCCTTGTGCAATAGTGAAATTACGCTAATTTTTTGTGTTTGTGCTAGGGAGTTGCTTTCCAGTACATTTCTATATAAGTCAAGCAGTGTTTCCTTCATTACTGGCCAGAAAGTTTTGTAGACCTCGACCGGGATACCATCTACTCCTGGTGTTTTTTTATCCTCCATTGACATTAGGGCGGTGTGTAGTTCTTGTATGGTTAGTTCCCCCTGTAGGATGACCGTATCAACTTCATTCACCTTCCTCTCGATTTCGGCCAAAAAGGTTGCTCTCCTCTGTCTGTTGTAAGGTTCTCTTTTCCAAATGTCTCTAAAGAAGTCGTTAATGTGCTGTTTTATTTCGTTTTCCTTATTGGTTGTTATTCCTCCCTTTCTAATCTCCTTTATGAGTTTTCTTTCCCCTCTAGTTCTTTCCCTTACTAAGTTTGCGATGCTTGCTAGCTCGTTTTCTTCCTGGCCCTCCAGTTTCCCTCTAGTTTTTCTTCCTTGGCACCTTTTTTCCAGTAGCTCCTTATACAGCTGCCTAAGTTCTACGTATTCTTTATTTAGGTTTTCCCCAGCGTCGATTTTTTCCTTTGCCTCCCTCATGCATTCGCCTATAAATTTTCTGTATTCGTTTTCCTCCCGGCGCTTCTCGATACAAAACTCTCTGGCCAGCTTCCGGAAACCAACTTTAAATACCACATCCCACCATGTATTTAGATTTTTGTAGTGTTTCCTTTTTGTTAGTACTTTTTCCCACATTTCCTGAAAGGTTTCCTGGAATAGTTCGTCCTTCAAGATGCTGACGTTTAACTTCCAGTACGGGGATTTGATTTTTTTACAGACTATGGTGCTCAGGTTTAGGTCTAGGACTACTGCTAGATGATCGCTAGGGGGGAATAGAATGTGCTTACAGCTTTTTATGTGTTTGGCCTTAATTTCACTTGAGGTAAAGATTCTATCTATCAGCGATTTTCCGAGTGTGTGAATGTAAGTGTAGGAGATTTTTCCCGGGTTTTTCATCGCGAAAGCGTCCTTCATTTGTGCCCCATCTATCAAGTTTTTGAAGGCTTTGTGTACAATGGCCCCTTTTGGTTTGTCTGTGCTGCAAAGGTTCGCATTGAAGTCGCCCATTAATATTACTGGTTCGTTTTTAACTGGTATAAATGAAGGGAGATCTCTTGTATACATGTTGTTTCTTTTCTCTGCCGGGAGTCCTGGTTGGTGTCCATATACATTGATGACTGAGATTCCTTTGAAAACCGTCTTTGTTATTCTGCCGTCTACTGACTTTTCGACCTCCTTTAGTTCAAGTTGGGTGTTGTATATTACCGCGCTTCCTAGCTCCTCCCCGTTGTACGCTATTTCTATGTTGTAGTTTGGCAGTGGGATTTCTATACTTGCTAGGTTGAATTCCTGTAGTCCTAAAATAGCTAAATCATTCTCCTTTACAAAATTCCAAAGCTCCACCTGCTTTATTTTACTTCTTATTCCGTTGACATTTAGGCTAGCTATTCGAACTGTCATTTGTTGTGCTGTTATGCTGTTTGTGTGTTTGTGTATGTGTGTTGTGAGGTTGAGATTGCAAGTGCTTGTTTATTGTGATCTGTATGGCCTTTGGGCACCTCCCCCGCTTCCCCTTCTCGCAGTGGCTTGGCTCGTTGTGGCCGTGGGTTGTCTGACTTCTTGTGTTGCAGCCGTGTTATCTTCTGTCGAGGCCACTCCCGTGGTTGATTCTTCTTCCTCCCTTTCGCTGTTTGCTGGATCCTCTGCTGGCTCGGCGTCCTTTTGGGTTTCTTCCTCCCCTTGCTTTTCTTCATTCGTTTTTTCGGGGGTACCTGTCCTCTGTACCTTCTCCGCTCCACTTTCCTCTTCTTTTTCTTCCGCCTCTTTTCTTTTTCTGTCTCTGCTTCCATGCCTCTGCAGCCTTTTGCTTTCGTCTAGGCTTTCCTTCGACCCCCTTCTTTGGCTCACCCGCCTTTCCAGTCGGCCTGTGCTAGTTTTTCTCTCTCCTTTCTTCGCCTCCGTCTCTTTTCCTGGGCCTTCTTGCTCATCCAGCACGATTGTGATTGGGTTGGCATCTGGTTTCTCTGGTAGGACAAATCTGTTTCTACTAGCCGTTGGTAGCTTGTTTGGGCTAGTTATGAGGTACAGCGACCCCCTTGTTGTTTGAGTGGGGGTGGTCCATCCCATGAAGTTTATGTTTGGTTCGCTCAGGTTTGTGGATGCAGCTTCCTCCGCGGTGGGCTGCTGATGCTCCACCTCCTCCATCTGTTTTGTTTGCCCCTCCCATTTCCTTGGTCTTCCTTGTGGGCATTCCCTTGCCCTGTGGTCACTGGCGTCACATTTTGCACATGTTTGTGGCTGGCCTAGATACCAGACGTTTACCGTGTAGTCCTCTAGCCTGATGAAAGATGGGATATCTCTATCCTTTTGGAGCCAGACCTGAATTGTCACTACTTCTGTTTCGTATTTGAACCCTTTTTCCTTCGTGTAATCTCTGCTTTCCCTTTGTACGTTTCCTATTGTTCCATAGTCGCTTATTCTCTCTACCAGTTTTTTTAGGTCTGCTTCTAAGGGGACATATCTTACCTTCACGATTTTGAACTGGCTTCGATCCCTTCCTGTTGGGATTAAGTAATCATGATTTCCTTGTTTAAATATGGTGGTGGGGGTATGTGTCCCTAGGAAGTCCTCAAAGAGTTTGGTTGACGCTACTTTAACTGTGATGTGTTTTGTCTGCTTATTGTATTGGATTGATCTGATTTGCCCATCTTTGAGCCCCAGTGAAACGAGCCAATTGTTAATAGCTACTTCAGATGGTTCGTCTAATTCTGAGAAGTCGAAATGGATAGTGTTGACTCTCATTTTGTTAGGTTATATACTTCTGGGGGGTTTTGTACTTTCTCTCTTACTATACCTTTTTTGTTTTTCTGACTGTGCTTGGGAGATTGGTTGTGCGTTAACGTTTGGGTGTTGTTTGGTAGGGTGCTGGGGTGTTTTCTTTTTTTTTTTTTTTTTTTTTTTTAAAAACTACTTTTTGGTGCAATATCTAATAAATGTGCTTTACGGTCTGAGGTGCTGATACGTTGAGGACTTGTATAGTTTGCTTTTAAATACTATTTTTTTATTTACTTGTCCCTTGATGTCGTGGATATTTGGTGCTTGGGTTGACTGTAGCGTGGCAGCGTGGCTGTCTGTCAGTCTGATCCCCTTTGGGCAGGCTCGAATGGTTGTTGTTTTGCAGATTGCAGGCTTAAACCAAATTTGAACTGAATTTAAGACCACTAGGCTTGCCTGAGCTGATCAATTGACTTCCCTATTGGGATCAAGGTGACGAAACTTTAACTTTAAGTTTTAGTACTTCAACTTTCTACAAAAAGACTATATAGCCCGGGGGAGCTCACTTTGACACGTCTGTACTCTCTGGTGGCTCAAGAACGACACCTCTTCGATGTTTTTGTGTCCGTAGATTGAAAAAAACGGTTCGGGGCGGCTATTGGTGTTAAAGGTGATTTCGAAATCTTCGAGGAGTGTCGGCTGATTTCTGATGAATTCAGCTCGTTCCTTTCCTATTTCTTTGTTTGCGTCCCGCAAATTGATTGGCATACCCGTGATGTTATCCTCTACTGAATGCTGACTGTCTACGTTGGGGTCAGTTCGTGAATCCCAACTAACGTTTGGCGGGTTATCGAAAGGGTTGCTTCCGAATTCATCCGTGCAATGTGGGGGAGGTAAGGGAAAAACGGCGTTAGCTCCACTAATGTTTCGGGGGGCGGGACCTGAATGATCGGTAGGACGTCGTTCCGTATTGCCCGTAGGCAAGGCTGCGGCACCAAATTGGCTTAAGTCGTTTACTTCGTCGTCCCACGAAGACGGAGAAGGGACACGGTTGGTGAAATGACTTGTCGGAATCGCGGCTAAAAGGCGTGCCATTCGGGCTTCCCAGTCCTGATTTACCTCCCTCTCCCTCAATTCTTCCTCTGTATAAAGCTGCATATCGGAATCCGTAGGGGACGGATTTCCGTGTTGTACGTCGGCGCTTGGGCCTGCACTTGGTGCGGTAAAAGCAGAAGCTACTATGAAATCGGTATCCGGAGGGGCTACCCTATTGTTTTTTCGAGAGACAAACTTCTCAAAAAATTTCTTCGCTTTTTCGTTCAGCGTATTATCTCTAACGACTACCATTATGTACGCAGAAAGCTAAACTGGGTTTGGCAATGCTGCCCGTTAGTAGCAGACGACCTGACGGTAGGTGGCTGGGGTTCGTTAAGTCCCAACTCTGAGCGTGTTGTTTTTTCGCCTTTTAGAGCGTTGCCAAATTAAAAAAAAAGCGTTCTTAAAACTAAAATGCGATTATATAGCTATGGAAAGTATAAAAACAATAACCCCAGGGTTAACTAAAACTTGGCCATGTTAGTGACACAAAGTATTTAGGGTAACAATGGAGCTTCAACATCATATTCCAGCCATTCTTACTCTTTTCATGAGGTTACTCGAACTCGCGTCAGAAGAAGATGGAGATTTCGATCAATTACATCATTATTTTAGACGATCCCGATTTCTTGCAAGATATTTAGAGAGAAGGCGAGTGACTATGGAAAGAATTAATGCAGGCCGTTCAGTCTACTTTACAACTTACGTTGGTACGTGGTACAATCAATATCCTGAAATTCAGTTTCGAGAAGATTTCAGACTGTCGAAGCCATCTTTTAGGGTAAACCGTTGTGTTTGATTGTACATTACTTTTATTTAATTAACGGTAATATTTACTATAAGCGTCTAATAGAGCTAACAAGCCCTGCCATAATGGGTGGAAGAGACATGTATTTCGGAATACCAGTGGCCCATAAATTAATGATGGTTTTATGGACATTAGCCAATCGAGAAGGATACAGAGTCTTAGGACGACGGTTTGGATTGAATCGTGGTTTGACATACTTTAAATTAAATTATTAAACATATTATATATGTAAATCACGAAAACTTTTCATTAGGCAATGTGCATTACATTGTTATGAAAACATTTCGATCAATAAAAAGCATTGCTCACCGTTTTATTCAGTGGCCCTCAAGAGATGAATATGCCGAACTATCTGATGGACATCGTCTTGTTGATACAATCGGTATAAAAATTTACGTTTTTGGTGTCTGCTTGCTTAACAGTTTAAGTTTTACAGGGGCTTTAGACGCCTCTGAATTTGAAGTAAGGCAGCCGCTCAATCAACTTCCATCATACACAAGCCGCAAATGTAAAACCACCGTTAAAGTTCAAGCTGTTGCTACAAAGGATTTAGTCTTCATAGACCTGAGTGTCGGTTGGCCAGGATCCATGCATGATAGTAGAATCTACAAGAACAGTAACTTGTCAAAGGTACTTCGCCGTCAGCTCGAAAATTCGCCTTATCACCTACTCGCCGACACTGCTTATCCTTTAGGAGAACGGATACTAGTCCCTTTTAAAAATAATCGTCGATTAGAAGACGTATGTTACAAAAAATTATAGTCCATTATCAACAGCTATCAGTTTAGTTTTTTTCTTCCTTATTTTTTAGCATGAACTTGAATTCAATCGAGTTCTAAAATACGACCGACAGCACGTTGAAAGATCATTCGGACTTATGAAAATGAAATGGCGGCGCTTGAAATTCCTTGACGTTTTCAAAATGAAAAATGCCCACACTATGATAATGGTAGCAGCTTGTCTCCACAACTTTGGACTTTGGCATGATAATTGGATCGAAGATGCACCTCCGGTACAGATGAACGAGATTGAAGAAGAAGATTATAACGAAAATGACAACGAAGAGGACGCAGCATTAGGGCTTGAAAAAAGGCGCATTTTAGCGGAGGAAATGATAATCTAAAAAAAAATTCGCCTTTAGAATGCTCAAAAAAAGTGTATATGCTTCAAACTCAAAAGGTAACAATTTCTCAGAATTTTCTCAGCTCACAATTGAGAACAAAAAAAATAAATGCAGTTTTTTCATGGCATCGTTCAACTGTGATGAATGGTTTACTTATTACGATTTAAGCTTGCCACTATGGCACGTGACAGTTCTTTGAATGAATCAGTAGCTTCAACAATTGAATTATTTCTCCTTACGGCGGAATCTTTCTGCTCTCTAGCAATAGCGAGGAACTCTTCGTCTTTTTTGTCGCGGTTTGCCTCGATTGCAATTAGTCGATCAAGGGATTCTACATTTGTTGTCTTAGTTCTTATCCTTTTCGTACGTCGAGGTTCTTCTTCTTCACCTTGCGCTTTTCTTTTCCGCATTCCGCCAGCTCCAACATCTTCAACATGTTTTAATGAATTTGAGTCATCTTGTCCGCAAAGGATGCTCATTTTGTCGAAGAAGGGCCATGGCGTTTTTCTCCGACACCCATTTTCTGACGATTCGTTTGACAGCTTATCACTGATTTTTTGATAACGATCTCGTAATGACTTCCATTTTAACAAACATTGTTCTGGTGAGAATTTAAGACCATTCTTGTACATCAGAGCTGAAACCTGGTGAATCAAACAAAACAAGATATTAAATCAATACTCAATGTTAAATTAAATTATAGCCTACTGACATCTTTCCATATTGTCATGGTTTTCTCCCTCTTGCTGCGGAATCTGTCTTCATATTTCTCGTAACACGAAATTAACATCAGGACTTCACTTGTAAGCCACTTGGTTTTGTCTTCTTGTGTCGCATTCGGCGTTGTTTCCTCCTGTCCATTTTTTGGCAACAATTTTGTTGGTTGTGAAGTATTTTTCGTCGTTGACTCAGACTGTGATGGTCCAGCAGGAATATCAAGTAATGTTAAATCGTGTGTTTCATTCACCTCAAATGCTGAAACGTGGTTTTAAAAATAAAAAGATTAACATCATTCTCAAAACAAGTAAAACAAGTAACCCGGACCTAAATCATGGTGGTCAACTCCATATCCATCTAGCCTATCGAGGAAATCAACTACATTTTCAATAGGTTGTGTCGTCCTATCCGACCCAGTTGGGTAGGATGCGGCAGGTTTTTCTTTGACTGGACCTAGATTGGCAGTAAAAAAAGGATTATACTTATTCAAAATGTATTTTGTTAGATAATATTTCACCATCAGTAGAAACACTCTTCACACTGGAAAGCGGAACTTTGTATACATTAGGCGCAGCCTGTTTTGCCATTGCTAAACGTGCAAGAGGGAGAAAAAAATTGATTATACTATATTCATATATGAAATTTATAATACTATTACTTGGTCGAGAAACCCCGAGAACTTTAGAAATTTGAACCTTAGACCCAATTGGGGTCGCTGCCTTTGGATTCAATGTATCTGTATGGGGAAACACTAGTCTGTAATTTCTTGCATGAATTCTTAAGCCATTATAAACTCACCTTTCGTCGAAAGACGAATGTTTGGCCCATTGGGGATGAGATCAGTTGACGCTTCCTTGGCTAGGCCTACATTGACAACCAAAACAAATAACTACACTTCATTTGTGTCACATGTAGAAATAAAAAACCTGGTTTAGAAGCACTTGTTACATTTGAGACCATAATGTTAGACCCATTGACGATTGAGGCGATCGGTTTGGCCATGGCTAGACATGCAAAGGCATCAGATTTATTAATCAAACGGAATCTATGCGTGTATTGGGAAGAAATATTTACCCGATTGAGAAATACCCGTTACTGTTGAAGCAGGAATGTTAGACCCTTTGGGGATGGGGGCAGTTGGTTTCACCATGGATATACCTGCTAATAGCACAAAAACAATTGATCAAACTAAAATTGTGGCTATTTTGTTTAGATAAATATAACCTGGTTTCAAAACATTCGTTACTCTTGAAATAAGAACGTTAGACCCTTTGGGAATGGGGGCAGTCGGTTTTGCCAAGTCTAGACCTGGATGGGACAGCAAAATAAATGATTATACTTAATCAAAATTTTTGACGTTAAATAATATCACCTGGATTAGAAACACTTGTTACTTTTGAAAGAGGAATGTAAGACCCGTTGAACCTGTGGGCAGTAGAATTTGTCCTGGCCAGACCTGCGGAGATTACAAAAACAGCTGATTACTTTGAATTTGTGTGTGTATTTAAAAGAAATACTACCTGGTTTAGAAACATTTGTTTCTTTTGAAGTAGAAACGGTAGACCCATTGGGGATGGTGGCAGTTGGCTTTGTCATGGCTGGACCGGCATCTAGCAAACAAATTTTGGTTATATTGTATCAACATGTGTTATGTGAGATAATACTACCTGGATTAGAAACACTGTTCACATTTGAATGTGGAACGTTGGATCCAATTGGGATGGCAACCGATGGGTTCAATGGATCTGTATAGAACAAGAGTGAAAAGCCTATATTTTATTTGAATTTTTTAAAAAGGACAAATAGACTCACTTATTTCCATTTTAAGGAAAATTGGATCATGGGTGGCTACTTTTTCCTGAACCTTTTTTTGCAAGGCCGCCAAAAGAACTGGATCTGCACGTGTTAGAGACATAATAACTAAAACCACAATTAAACTATGAAAAACCGACTATACCATTTTCTGCCTTTTTCTTGAACTCCAACGTAACGGGCAATCCAAATTTTCGACCAGAAAATGAAATTAAAAGCAAATCCATATTTTTTAGATTTACGTTCGCCATGATTTTACATTTTGTTCAGACGACAACGATAATATCAAAAAATTGGGGGGCACTGTTGCCGGAATTTCATAAGTCTAGCAATTGTTTTACCTCACATTTAGTGCACGCTTTGCACTCATACAAAAAAGGGAGTGCGTTTCAGAACGCGCTTAAAATACGATTATTGGTTTAAAATTGATCACGTGATCAAAGCGGCAACGCTGATTGGGCGCTTTTTAGAGCTGGCACTTAACGAACCCCTGGCGCTAGGCGTAGCGGCCAGGGAGAGTACTAACGGTTTTTTAAAGAAAGGGGTGGGACACTGGCAACAGCGCAAAAGCCGAGCAAAACGCGCTTAACTATGGATATTGTGAGAATTGACAACGCCGCACGGCGACGCGTCAGGCTGGTAGCGTCGCGAGAAAAAGGCTCTCAACGGGAAGACCGCGGTTCGTAGACCGCTGCCACCAGATGTAACGCTCCTCTCTTTCGAGATGCGAGACGTTACGAGGGAAGGGAAACGGGGGAGCTAATACTAGAGTAAGGAGAGAGGTAGATTGTTTTACTTACAGTTGCGACGAGGGTAGCATCATGTGGATCCGTAGATGGCGCTGTCGGCGGGGCGTGGTCTCGGGTAGTCAGTGGCACAACGACACAGATTTAAGCGTTGAATACAGTTTATTGTTGAACACGATCAAGCACAAATAATTACAGCTTAAGAACACCGTAGCAATGGGTGCTACCACGAGAACTAAAACAAGACTGGTCCAGAATGAAAGAAGAGCATGTTATTTATAGTCGAAAAGGGTGCATAGGGCATACAGGTAGAGAACGATTGGCGCGGCGGCATCAAGATAGAGCGGGGGAGGGAGGTGTGAGATGGACAAGGTCGTTGTGGCGACAGTCCGGCGTGTGATACCGCTTCCTCGGCTGTTCAGCCGAGTTCACACCTCAGTCTGGAAAGATCTTGCTGGCCTATGTCCGTTGGGGCCGTCTCTCAACCAAGAACAAGCCGTTTGAGGCAGACCGACAGCACCGTGAGAAAGCACGGCTCTGTCGGATCCTTACATAGCAAAAAAGTGCCATTCGGCTTCCAGTTGAAAATTGACAAGATGTTGCGTTAGATTGGCCATATTCTTATAATTCTTATACTGTGACGCAGCACCGTCAGTGAAATATATCACATTTTTTACTGTAGAACACAACTGTTTAACATAATCAAGAACTGGTTTTAAGAAGGTATTCACTGCCACTGTGTTATGGCAATTGCAATCACTGATGACGGCTAGGCTATATGGAACTATTTTGCCGGACTGATTCACATACACAAGGAACGGATGGATTGTTGCTTGAGATACAGGATTAAAGAATGAACTTTGCGTCGAGTCCTGTATAAATGGATGGAATAATTTTGAGAAAAGTCCTCTTGGATAAGACAGTCAGTAGGAGTGATGTTTTTTTAGTTCTCTGCAATATGTTGACTGTTCCTTTGCAATAAAGTGATGGATAAGTGATGGATTGTCAAAGCATATATCTTGTCAAGCAAGATATTAACAGTGATTCAATGCGAGGGCAATTGACACACCGCTTCATCATGCACTCGGGAGCCTTCACATAACACAAATTTTATCCATGAATGAATATTTCTCGACAACGTTACGAGGTATTAAAGCGTCAATCATAAGTTTAACGTTTTGATGATTCTCGCAAACGCAGACGTTATGTGTCCCTTTGACCCCACTTCGACGACATTTTCCGGCCGCATCATAAAAAACTTTGAATGACCGCAGCTCTTCATCAGTAAAGTGTTTGAGCAAATACTCTTTGTATCTAGAGTAAAGCTCATCGATATTCATCAGTAGTAGTCTTTTTTGCACTTTTACTTTCTTCTGGCCTTCACGAAGTCGAACCCACACTGTATCGCTATCATGCGACTATTTTCGTCGGACTCATAAAACTCTTTTACGATTTCCTTTTCCTCATCGGTTATCGGTCTTCCTTTTTTCTTGTCGGGCATCGATAGAACTCCCTTCTCTTGTTTTAAGATCCGAGCTCTTCTAACTTCCCATTGAGATACATTGAAATAGGTAGCCGTCTCGACGATAGTCCAAAACACGGGCGCGAGTGTCAATAAACATATGACAGAAGGTTGATCATTAGTGCACTGGAGTTCACTACACCACCATGTGTTCTTTCACTACAGCCATCAATGTTTCCAAGTCAGACGATACACATACGCGGCAAGACGAGGAGAGACGTGGATTAGCAACGTCACTTGTGATTGATTTTTGTAGCGCTTAATCAAATTTTACGCGCATCTCATCACTTTTTCGTAGAATTTTTGTCATCCTATTGGTTTGGTTTTCTTTCGCATTGACTGTTACGGGCAAAATACCAAGCAGTTCCGTAGCTTTGTTCGCAATTTTCATGCCATGTTGCGGTGACACAAACGTATCCTGGTCCTGCGAAGACATGTGGGCTTCTAAATCTTCTAGGATGGAATCAGCACAACTTGGCGACGAAATTATCTTGCTCGATTTAAGGGACTTCAGCTCACTGTAACAGTTTATGCACACCTTAAATCCAGGAAATATGGAGCTTTTGATATCTGGTTTATATACTAATAAATCGCACATTTCAAGTGACATTGTATTACTCCAACAGGAAATTTTTCAGAATGTTTTCCTAACGGGTTACCACATTTCTTAGATCGGTATACATGTTGATTAAAACGTGTGCTGTACGCAGCAAAATGGTGATCACATAAGTTGATATGCATTCCATTGAGGTTTGATATTTTATTGTCCGCACTGTATCGGCGTCAGAATTTCCAACGATTTCACTGATTTGTTTGCCGTTTTCACGAAATGACTTGAAAAATTTTCTTGCTTCTAGTTTTTCACCAACCGAATGTTTTAAATTTGTCGACATTACTAGTGATATTAAAATCACAATCGACTATTTAGTAAAAAATCCGCACTGTTAAAGAAACGTGTTGAAAACTTACAATTTTTGGACTACTAAAGTGTTTACAACTGGGGATTAGTGGCCTTACCTTGAGGCCCCGGGGCCTAGTCCGTGTAAGTACAGTAAGGGGGGGTAGAGGGTGACGAAAAAATGGTGGTGGTTTTCAACCAAAAAAGCTGAAATTGGCCCTATATTTGCCTTTTTGTTTTGTAAAAGTATTTTAAAAGTTAGTTATCCAAATTGCTTATTTTATGAAAACAAAGATTTCGACTTGAAAATCTAGCCTAGCGGCAAAATGAGAAACCTGATTTTAAAAAATTATTTCCGGGCGAACGGGTAGTCATAAAAATTTGAGATTTTAACCGTGCATTTGTATTGATAGTCCTAGTTCATAGGAAAAATTTGAACAAAATCGAAGGTTTCACGGCGCCCAACATTTGTGGGCTTCGGGTGGATTGCCCCTTTAGGAAATCCCAGAAAAGTGTTGAGTCATCTAATCAAACGCATATTCCAGTACAGCTATTTTCTGTCTCGCAGCCTAATCAGCAGCTCAATAGTGGATCGGTAAAAGATAACACTCGCTCCCGAACATTAGGTTTATTACTCGATGTAAAGACTCGTTGGAATTCAACGTATGTTATTGTTAGAATAAATAATTTAAACAATACACAAGACAGGTTGCACTCTCGTCATTTATATTGATAGATGCAATACGTGTGATTTATCACTGTTAACATGTAATACAATAAGCCAGTAGTAATACCATCAGAAGAGCACAGTACCTTTCTTCAGCAATGTCAGAGAGAGAATGCTGGGGTGCCTGTAGAGCAACAGGCTCCTCCCCACAAGGGGGGGTGGTGAGATTTATTCATGAGGCTAAACAGTTACCCTTTCAGGGCAAGTATGAGATTTATCCTCAACACTCTCCCTAAATCTCGTACTTGGTTGATCTGTCAATTGACCTACTCCAATTCTTCTTCTCATGCTCAAAAACTTTGGACCTGCAAGGGCTTTGGTGAATATGTCCGCAAGTTGTTCGTTGGTTCCCACAAATTTTACCACTATATTCCCTTCGATGATTTGTTCCCGGATCCAGTGCCAATTTAG
Organism: Ceriodaphnia dubia; assembly: GCA_022539655.2. Classification (NCBI taxonomy): domain Eukaryota; kingdom Metazoa; phylum Arthropoda; class Branchiopoda; order Diplostraca; family Daphniidae; genus Ceriodaphnia; species Ceriodaphnia dubia. The sequence goes on from JAKUCG020000157.1 coordinate 98,446, forward strand.
TTTAATATGCTTTGTTCTTTGATGAAACTCAGGATTATATACAAGTTTTACTGCCCCTGCATTGTCACAAAACATTGGCACCTTTTCTACTTTTTCTCCAGTTAAGTCTTCCAACAAGTATTTAAACCAGACTGCTTTCTTAGTCGCTTGGCAGGCAGAAATATATTCAGCCTCGGTAGTGGAAAGCGCAGTACACGGTTATTTCTTGCTTGCCCACGCCACTGGCCCATTGTGCAAGAAGAAAATACTTCCAGAAGTAGATTTTCTGTCATTGACATCACCCGCAAAATCCGCATCTGCAAAACCAACAAGCCCCGTCCTCTCACCATCCACACAGATCCCATAATCCTTAGTAGCTTTCAAGTAGCCAAAGATTTGAACAAGTGCTTTCCAATGTTCGGTTTTAGGGTTTTGACAGTACTTTGCCACTTGGCATACAGCGTAGGCAATATCTGGACGAGTTTGCAGTGATAAATGTAGAAGAGCGCCTACAGGTTCACGAAAACTGTAACTCTCCTCTCCCTCGCTCTTCGGATTGGTCGCTGCACTTAGTCGAATTTTTGGATCGGCTGGAATTGCTCTCGTTGCTATTTCTTCCATATTGAATCGTGTTAATATTTTGTCTACTAGGTGCTGCTGTGACACGAAATATCGTTTGTTTGGTCGATCCATTACGATGTTAAGTCCGATGTATCGAGTAGGGGGCAAAACTTTGAAATCATATTCTTCGCCAACAGCTGTTCTGATTTCCACAAGAGTCTGTTTTCGGGTACTGCCCACCCATGCATCATCAACATGTACTAATATGAAGCTCGTTTCGTCTTTCGTTCTCTTTACATAGACACATCGATCGGCTCTGCTTGATTTGAATCCAAGGCGTCCTAAAGTGTTGTCGAATCTACCATACCAAAGTCGCGGTGCTTGCTTTAGGCCATTGACAGACTTTTTGAGCAGACACACAAGATGTTCCGTACCAGGAACTACAAAGCCCTCAGGCTGTTTCATATAGACTTCTTTATCCAGGTCTGCATACAGGAATGCTGTGCTGATATCAAATTGCATTACTTCCATGTCGAGGGAGGCACATTCACTCATTACTGTTTTCACTGACTCGTTGTGTGGCACCGGAGCAAACGTTTCTTCATAGTCAAGGCCATATCGCTGTCTCGAACCAATGACAACTAGTCTTCCCTTGTATATTTGTTCTACTCCCTCGTAAGCCGGTTTAATTTTTCCGATTATCTTGCAGTTTAACGCAACACGACCTGGTGGAAGAGGGACTAGATCCCAAGTTTTGTTTCGAATTTGCGCATGGTACTCCTTTTGATAAGCTTGTAACCACTTTTCGCTTTCCGGAGATGCCATCGCCTCACTGTAGCTTTGAGGCTCGTTGGATTCAACGAATAACACTGATGCGTTTTTCTCCATGAATTCACCTATTTAAATACAAAAATAGAATTTCAATCCACATAGTTTTGTTGTAATTATTATTTCAGAGAATTGTATTTCTTAGTCTTACAATATCAGAGGTAAGCAGAAATCCTACTAGTTTTGTATTTTCAATACAATCAACAACAGAATTAGAAAACAAATAACAGTACCTAGCAGACCAAGTTTTGCCAGTGGTCGGTCTAGTGACTGCCTAAAAGCTTTCATTCGTGCAGTGTATTGTTTGGGGCGACCAGTTCTGCGATCCTGAATGACAGGGTCGGGTGGGGCAGCTTGTTCAGCCTGAACCTCTAAATCAGCTTCCAGACCAGGTAATAAATCCTCCAGTCCCATCTGCATATGTTGCTCTTCTCTTTCAATCACTAAATCGTCGATGATATCCAATGTCGGAGGAGACGGCGGTTGTTCATTTTCTCCATCGTGAATTTCGCCAGGTAACAGTTGGTTTTCATTTTCAAGTAACTGGAGCTCCTGTTATGCATATTCCAAACATGAGTAAGTATAAGTACAAATGAAGTATACATCCATTAGAATTCAGTGTTACCGGCTCTTGGCCTTCATCATTTACAATTGGGAGTTCTTCTGTTTCTCGACTTTCAGCAGCTGGTAGCAATTCATTATCTGCCGTTTGGTTCGGTAGCTCCTATGATCATACGATAAAAAAAATTCAGTCATACAAATGAACCACTTTCACCATTTAATTATTATTACCAGTCCCAAAATTTCAGTTGAAAGTAGAAATGGATCAAATAAACTCGTTTCCTTTTCGTTAGTCTCGTCGTTGAAATCGTTAATCAGCAAATCTTCATTGAATATTACATCGCGACTTGTGATGAATTTTCTTGAAATTGGCTCCCATAGTATCCACCCTTTTGTGTCTTCTGGGTATCCGACTAACCAGCACGGCTGGCCTTTTGAATCCAACTTCTTTCTCAGCTGATCTGGGACATGAGCGTATGCACGGCAACCTATCACGCGCAGATTTTCGACATTTGGTAGTTTGTTGAAGAGCAATTCATATGGTGTCTTGTCTGTTCGGCTAGAGATAGTTCGGTTCAGCACGTACACGGAACTAAGTAGAAATCCACCCCACAACTCCAAAACTCTTTTGCTCCCTTTCTTCATTACGCTTGACTGCTTGTTTCTCATGTGAATTGTTTTCTTGTTGCCTCCATTATTCGGCGATTTTCTCTTTCACTACGGCCATTCTCTTGCGGGGTGTATCGATTGCTTTTCTGTTGAACGATTCCTCGTTGCTCGCGCCATTTCTTGTTCTTAAAGTATTCGGTGCCTCCATCAGTTCTTAAGATCTTTACTTTCTTACCAGAAGTAAGCTCAAGCCATGCAACAAAAATAATGAACTTGTCGTCAGCTTCACCTTTGTTTCGCATCAAAAACACTTTAGTGTATCCGCTGTAATCATCCTTAAAAAGGACATAACACGTTTCTCCAAGCGGTGTTGGAATATTGACGAAACCAACATCGGAGTGTATAAGTTCGCCCACTTCAGTGGCTCTAGATTCACTTGTAGGAAACGGTGAGCGGTGCATTCCACTAAAAATACAACCTTCACACAACTGGGAGTCCTCTTCGTTTTCCAATTTTAAACCATCAACTGCTCCGCTTTTTGCCATCTTCTTGATCGCTTTCTTGCTTATATGACAGAGTCTCTGATGCCATCGAGTAAGCGAGTTTTGAGACTTGGCTGGGTTGGCTGCTATTTCTTGATTCGCGTTTACTGCAATGAATTTCATGTGATACAATGACTTTCCAAGTTTCTGCCCTTCCAAGACTTCCACACCTGTCTTCTTGTCTGTAAAAGTTGCCACATCGCCATCAAAATCTGCTTTGATGTCGAGATCCATCACAGTACCTAGGGATAATAAATTTGCTCCTATTCCAGGTACGTAGAGAACTTCAGTCAATTGCCCTATCTTCTTTTCTCCATTAACAAAGGAGCAGATTTTGATATCGCCAACTCCCTGCACTTCTATCTTGACCGATCCAATTCCATGGACTTTCCATGTTCCGGGCTTCACTGGTTTGAATGTTGGGAAGAAATGGCGCTGGTCTGTCATGTGATGTGTGGCACCCGAGTCGGCATACCAATAGTTTGTTTTCTTGGCAAGGAAACAAAATGATGATAGACAATTGAAGGCTGGATCGTGTTGATCGGTGTCACCATCCGCGTTGAAATTTCGATTGCTGTTGTGTTTAGCGTAACGCGCAGCTTTCTGTTCTTCATTTTTGTTGTCAAAGCAATTGCGAGCCAGATGACCAGGATTTCCACAATTGTAGCAATCATGTGGGCCAAAACGTGGGCCGTGATTGTAACCTTATTATATGAATCAAACTATTATGACCTTAAATCACCTTTAATTTACTCTTCTGACATTATACCTCTTCCGCGTGAGTGGTGGCCTCGAAATCCGGATTGATTCCCACGGTATCCATATCCACCTCGATAACCATTTGTGCCACGATATCCGCCTCTGCCTCGATACCCAGGCTGACCACCTCGTTGACCCTTATAGCCACCTCTTCCAGTTCCAGCTACTAAAGCATTATCAACTAAGTTGTCATCACCATGTTTCTTTTGTCTGCTGGGATGCGAAGCAAAAAAAGCAACATCCGCGGGTCGTGAGTCATCCGATCTTCCTTTCATTCTGGTCTCTTCCAGTATTAGACGAGCAGTAAGATCTCTAATGTTTCGGTTTTCCCTCGGTAGAGTCTCCCATGCTGCAACTACTGCATAGAAACTTGGAGGTAGTGTGGATAGAATTCGATCTTCAAGTTGCATTTCAGTGACAGGAGCACCAACACTTGTAAGCTCGTCCGACATCTACCTGAATCTATTGATATGAGCCGCCACACTGTGGTCTATAACCCACGATAAAAAAAATCCATTGAGTAATACATTTTCTTCAATATTTTCATTTTATTCTTTTACCGGGGTCCATTTTGTACTGAAAGAATCTTGCCGTAAGTTGGCCAGTATTTGCAGCTGCTATCTGAGCGTACTCTTGATTAAGACGCTCCCACATTTCTGCTGCTGTAGTAGAGCCTTCTACAGAAGTTTGGTAAGTTGGTTCGATATTGCCGTAAACAAGTGTACTTGCATTGGCATCCTTTTCAATCCAAGCATCAATTGCAGGTTGATTCGTAACCGCTCCATTAGCATTCTTTGTCTGTTTGAAAAAAAATAACAATACAATTGTTACTACTATGTCTTTTATAAAACATCTGGCTTATTTTTATTTATTATTTATTTTATTTTATTTTATTTTATTTTTTTTTTTTTTTTAGTACCTCTCCTTGGGTATTCGAGCATAACAATTCTTTGGAACTACCTCTCAGTGGGTATTCAAACAAGTTATTTACTGACAGTACCTCTCCATGGGTCTTCGATCAATAAATTCACTAAAAGTACCTCTCTTGGGTATTCAATAAAAGCTTATACTGACTGTACCCATGGGCATTTGAACTTGGCTTTGACTAAGTACCTCAACTTTGGTGTTCGAACAACAAAATTTACTGAAATACCTCTCTGTGGGCTTCGAACATGAAATTTATTGCAAGTACCTCTCAATGGGTATGCGAACAAAAAAAATTACTGAAAGGTCCTCTCTGTGGGTTTCGAACAAGTGATTTACTCCTAATACCTCTCAATGGGTATGCGAACAAAAAAAATTCAATAAAAAAAATTCCTCTCTGTGGGTTCCAAACATGAAATTCTCTGCAAATACCTCTCAATGGGTATGCGAACACAAATTATACATTGAACCTCTCAATGGGTTTCGAACAGGACATTTACTGCAAGTACTTCTCAATGTGAGTGCGAAACCAAAATTTTTCTAAAAGTTCCTCTCCATGGATTGTCGAACAAAAAAAAATTCTATCTTTAGACTGTTCGGTCCACATATGTACTGCTTTACTATTTAAGTTAGAAACGAGTCGCAATCTTTTATTACCTCATCAGGTCTTGGTTCTTCTCCAAGTATAATCTTCTCCAGCTTTCTTCCACGAGCCATGAGGATCAAGCCAAACTTCCATTGGGTGAAATTAGATCCATTGAACTTAGCAATAAATTTTCCATCACTCGAATTAAGACTTTGATTAGCCATGCCTGTAACTTTGCGAAAGATTCTGGGCCCATAACCTGTTAGAATAAATAATTTAAACAATACACAAGACAGGTTGCACTCTCGTCATTTATATTGATAGATGCAATACGTGTGATTAATCACTGTTAACATGTAATACAATAAGCCAGTAGTAATACCATCAGAAGAGCACAGTACCTTTCTTCAGCAATGTCAGAGAGAGAATGCCTGTAGAGCAACAGGCTCCTCCCCACAAGGGGGGGGGGGTGGTGAGATTTATTCATGAGGCTAAACAGTTACCCCTTCAGGGCAAGTATGAGATTTATCCTCAACAGTTATTCTCAAACAGATTCTTGACCTTCGTCCAGCAGTTAAAATGTTCATTGCGTCTGACGCAAATCAAAGGATCATAAGTTTTCTGATCGAGAGTGGTTGCTCTTAAAAGAAATCATGGGTCACTTTAAACAATTTTTCCGCCATTGAAGACTCCAAAGACCCATAATGAAGAGGTGGTAATCACGGTTTACAGTCTCTTTATCAGGCGGGATGGCCAGGACGTCTAGTACTTCATCAGCACCCGCTGGGTGACCATGTAAGACGGGGGTCGAGAATAAAACCCAGGAAAGTCGCCTCAGCTGAGGGCGACAACACCAACAGAGCCTAAATTGTTATGCACAGGTCAGAACGTTTCGAGTGCCTGCGCGAGAAAGTCATGAAAATTGTTTCAAACACATTTATCGTAAGCTTAGTTTTTTTGCACCATGCCGCTCTGAAGTCACAGATCTGCTTCAGATTTAGTGTCGCGATCGTCGGATCTTTGTGCCTCGTTATTGCCGTTAGATCTTCAGCATATGCCACCAATCGAAATGGAAAGTCAAAGGTTTCCCGCAGAGCGTCGTCAATCAAAATTATCCACAGAAATGGGGACAGAATCTCTCCCTGTGGGGAGTAAAGATTGATTTTGATGTCGAAAGTTCGAGCATCTAAACTAATGGTTGCATGTCTGTCCTGGAGAAAGCTTTTGACTAGTTTAATCAGGTAGACTGGGCATAATCGTTTGGGAAGGGCAGCCAGTATAGCCGGGTGCCAAGCGGAGTCAAAGGCACTTTTAATGTCAAGGAAAGCACATGCCGCAGACTCCTTTTCTGAAAAGGCCGACTCAATACATGAGATAAGGGAGGGAGCCGCTGTCTCCGTCGATCGTCCCTCAATGAAACCATGTTGGGAGTCACAGAGCCAGCTTTGCGTTTTTGCGAGTCCGACGATTAAGGATTAGCTTTTCAAGGAGTTTAGACATGGAGTAAACGAGTCTGATTTGACGGAAACTATTTAGAGATTTGTAGGACTCTTTGTTTGGTTTACCAATTACTAACACCTTTGATTTCTTCCATACCTCGGGGAAAGTTTCCAGTTAGAAACATATAAATTCATAATGCTCAGCAGCTGCGACCTTATGGGAGGAAAAAAAGCTATAAGAATCTCGAAGGTAATGGCATCCAAACCGGGAGCTGACTTGCGATTTAGTGACTGTACAGCAAGCTGAACTTCCTCAAAAGTGATTGGCGGTATCGGATCACAAATCCAGCTCGATAGTATTGCATCTACACCCCTCTAAACACCCCTCAGTATGGTGCTCATCAGACAGGAGGGAGGAAGGAAAGAAATGAGCAGCACAGGCGGCGATGATGGATGCTGGCTCCGTCGTCAAATGCCCATTAATTTCGATAGCCGACGGATGCAATGTCAAGTTTTTCTTTCCACTAAACGATCTCAAAGTAGAGAAAATTTCTTTGTTCGACGATTTCGCACAGAAAAGCTTGAAAGAGTTTCGCTTATCCCAGCGCAGCTCTCGCTGATATTTGGCCTTGCATTGATTGTACACGACTTACACGACTTTTCTCTCAAGCTGAGAGAAAAGGGCTTTACATGCATTCGGGAGCAGACGAAATAAAAGCATATGTTGTCGCTAGGCCACCCGTGTGGGGGAGCCACCGCTTCTGTTTACGTTTGTCGGATACCAGGCCATACAGATATCATCTATATGAAAAAAATTCAGATTTTGTCCTCTATTTTGTAAGCGTATTTAGAAATAAATTTAAAATGAAGGATTATCCCCAGTACTGCTGCCAAGGAGATCGTGTGGTTGCGTCGCCTTCTTATGCCGACATCGGGTGTAGACAAACTGGTCCAACCGAGCTCCGATGTGACAACCTAAGTGCTGTTGAGCTGGCCCGCAACCCTCAATTCCATCATCGCACTAAGTACATTGATGTTAAGTACAACTACATCCGGAACGTACAGAAGACGAAGGAGTTAGAAGTCGTGCACGTCAAAACTGAGGTGTAGTTGGCGGATATCCTGACGAAGAGTCTTGAAGCTGGAATATTTATGTTTATATTGTAACAGAGGGGCTCCCCTCACCCTTCCTTCTGTTTGTGTTGATAACCCTCCCCCCCCCCCCCGAAATTCATACCCCCGTCGGTCATTTTGTCCCCCCCCTACATTCCTCAGTCTGGTGTGAAGGAAGAAGTCGAGTGGTCACCCGTCGCAAGTGTACTAGGCTCAATTGTCAGAAGTCAGAAATAAAGTGTGAAAATCGACTCGAACCCTTCTCTTATCTTCTTCTCTGTAACATTTGGTGACCGTGGCAGGACAGGGTCGTAGAAAAGTCGTTACGTATTAAAAATTGACTACCCTGCTCATTTCCTCTTCCCCCCATTTCAATTTCTCTTGTCAATACGGTAGAAAGTAAAGGTAGTTTTGTTTTTATGTAATTTGTAAGGTACGGTAAACAGTAGCGTGTTTGTGTTTAGTAGAGAATTGTTTTTGTCGTGTTCAAGTATGGAAGTGTAGTAGTCAGCAGTAGTAACGGTCGAGGCGACAAGTGGCTCTAGAGGCGCCAAACAGTAGTCGCTCGTATCCAAGATATCTCGCGAATCCTTTTGTGTAGAATTTCATCTGTTTGTTCAATTGATTTGTCAATTCAAGTTGGTAGTTTTGATTCATTCTAAACGTAGAAAAAGTAATTTTAGAAGTCTATCCGTGAGTTCAGCTTAATTCCCCTCCAATTTCTCTCCCCTCCCCTCCATTTCCCGACGCCATATTGCTCTCGTCAGTCCATTGTCAGTCTCTCGTTTCGAAAGGCTACTCTTTTATTACCTTTTCGGTTATTGTTGATCTATCGGTTCGAGATTTCGCATTTCGTATATCCCCACTCGTTACAAAAGTCGGTCATATCGACAGGCAAAAAGTCGCGAAAGAGCTGCCCAGCATCGACTTATTCAAGCCTGTAACCGACGAGTGGAGTTAGTAGAAAAAGCTTTATCACCAGCTAGAAAAAGAAATCGCGTTATTAAGAATATTTCCCCCGTTGTTCCCCCAACTGTCAGTGCAAAAGAACTCGAAACTTCATCTGTTGGGGAAAATTCAATCTTAGTGGATCAACCCGTGGCTCCAGCTAAAGAGTCAGAACCAACAGCTCCAACGACTCTCGATAACCTGCCTGACTCTGAAAATCCTGATAGAATTCGTCAGGATTCAAGTGAAATATCGGAAGAAGTGGAAATTGAGATCCTCGGCGACGAGTTTTCCTGCAACTACTAGTTCGATTCGAGAGGTCTCTGTGCTAGGATGGCCACGCAACAACAGTAACAGAAGCAGCAGTTGCAAAAACAGCAGGATTTACAGCAACAGCAACAGAATGTCTTTCAGGCAGCACTGTTCGATCAGCAAGCCCATCTGCAAATTCTCCATGGATCGCTCAGCAACAGGCTCATTTACCAGTAAATCAAGATCGCCTTCATACTGCAGCTACGACAATTATTCCATCATTCAGCGATCAAACCGGCGAAAGTCTTATGCTATATGCTTTAGCCGGATAGGACTCGTGGATTAACCAACTTAGAACTACATTCGAGCCCAGGATGTCACTTGCAGAATGGTGCATACTTTTGGAGAATCGGCGTCAGCAGCCTGGAGAATGAGGTGCCCAGTATGCCCTTGTAAAATCCCGATTGTGTCGGCGGTGCCCTATTCAAATGACGGAGGCTGAAATGGTGCCCTACTTAATCAGGGGCCTCTCACGCCCGGAGTATGTGTCAGTGTTGTTAAACCCACCACCGCGCACCATAGCTGCTTTCGTCAACACTATCCGACAGCTTCAGGCCGTTAATGGGGTTAGATACCTTCCTTCACCACAACCAAACATGTCTGAAATGATGAATTCGATGGCTGAAAAGTTTAAGGAGTCCATGGCAGTTCAATTACAAGAGTCGGTGAGACATCTGGAGAGCCGAATTCAGGCTGCAATCCCACGCCCAGCATACTATCCTGCTCCAAGAATGGTTTCTTTCCCTACACCGGCTTATACTCCGCCAACTCTAAATGCTGCCCATGTGCCACCGAATCCAATAATGGCTCCACCGCCCTCTTCGACGTATTTTGGCGCTAGGCCGCGCGTTCGAATGATTGATCCCAACATGGAATGCTACTATTGTCATGGCTTTGGTCACATAGCGAGAGACTGCCCTCACAAGCAGCCGCGAAACGCCCGAGCTGGCCTGCCACCGGGTCAGGGCCAGCAGTAGGTACGCTTTGAATACCCGGACCGTCCAGCAGTTTGCCGGTGATACGCGTGTCTGCAGCGCGCATTGGTGAAGTGGCCGTGTTAGTGGACAGTGGGGCTGGATTCAGTGTTGTGAAACGAGAATTTCTTAAAGAAACCTGCTTGCCATTATTTTGTGTGAAACCCTTCAGTCTCATCGGCGCCGGGGGTTGTCCAATTCAAGTTTTTGGCGAAGTCCCTCTGACCATCAGCAAAAGTAATGTGGTGGAACTTTCTGTACGAGTAGTAGAAGAACTAATTTTCCTCGTAATCCTGGGCATGGATTAGATCGATGCAAGCCAAGCTGTCATTTACTCGCGAAAGGGCCAGGGGTGTGTTGATGTACCCCCCATCCTTCCAAGTGAAGTTAAAAACCCAGTAGGGAAAGAGTTCCCGGAAGCAGCACCGCCAGTTGACTTAATTGTCGAGAAATCTTCATCTTTAAGAGAAGTTAAAAATTCAGTATCGAAAGAGTTGCCAGAAGCGGCAGTGCCAGTTACCTTTGTCGAAGAATCATCTTCCGCAGCAGTCGAAACAACATCGTGCGACTCCTTTACTACTTCAGCCCCACAGCCAATGAACTCGTCGACAATGGAAGAAAAGAACAGTGGATCGGAAGAGAACTCCCCGTTAGCCTACTTAGCCGCTATTATCATTGCTCATTCAGAGTCCATGGGCTGCCCCAGTTGTCATCATCAAGAAAAAAGACGGATCCCATCGCTTTTGTGTTGATTATCGGCAATTGAACGCCGTTACGCAACGAGATTCTTATCCGCTCCCTAGGACGCACGATGTACTGAATCTTCTGGAAGGTGCGAAGTATTTCAGTACCTTGGACCTAAAGGCCGGATATTTGCAAGTTCCTGTTCACCCGGAGGATCGACCGAAAACCGCCTTCATTACTCCCGACGGCCTATTTGAATTCAAAAGAATGCCTTTCGGTTTGAGCAACGCTCCATCCACCTTTCAGCGCCTGATGGGCAAGGTACTCGCCCGGTAAAAATGGAGTATGTGTTTGGTTTATCTCGATGATGTGCTTGTTTTCGGCCAACACTTCGCTGAGCATCAACAAAGACTCGAGGCGGTGCTAATTGCACTCGAATCAGCAGGCTTAAAATTGAATGCAGCCAAATGTAGTTTCGCACAGAAAGAGGTTGCCTTTTGGGTCATTTACTAGGTGCAAATGGCATCCGCCCAGATCCGGCTAAACTACGTGCCATCAGTTCATTTCCCATTCCGACGAACGTCTCTGGTGTCCGTAGCCTACTTGGACTCTTTTCGTATTATTGCCGATTTGTTCCTGGATTCGCCACTATCGCCTTACACTTGACTCAACTGTTGAAAAAAGGAGCTATCTGGACGTGGGGGCCAGCTCAACAATAAGCCATGGAACGTCTGCAAACCGCCCTCTTACACGCGCCCGTTTTGGCTCAAGACGATGGAAAGTGTGAGCTCGAGTTGGAGGTGGACGCCAGTGGCCTCGGACTTGGCGCGATACTTAGCCGAAAAGAAAATGGTAAAGATCGACCTATTGCCTTCATAAGCCACCATCTCTCCCCAGCTGAAACTCGGTATCATTGTAATGAGCTCGAATGTCTCGCAGTTATTTGGGCATTGGATCAGTTTCGCCCGTTTTTATTTGGCCAGGAGTTTGTCGTCTTTACGGACAGCAACGCACTTCGTTGGTTAGTCACTAAGACGAATGTTACGGGAAAATTTGGAAGATGGATTATGGCGCTGCAAGAGGCCCAATTTCGTGTTCATCATCTAAAAGGGAACCAAAATGTTGTCGCGGATGCCTTATTTCGATCCCCGGTCAACGAAGGAGAAGAGACTGATCCCACAGAGAGAGCTATCTGCTCACTTGTAGGCGTCTCGTATCTGCCCGAAGAAATTGCAGCAAGCCGACCCAACTCTTCGTCCCATCATTCTTCGGTTACAGACGTCGACGTCTTCGTCACCTGAGTTTCCTGTATCATCGAGGAGTCCTTTATCGCAAGAAAGAAGGACGCGGTCATCGTAACTTATGGGCGGTTCCATCAATCATGCGTCGAGATATTCTCTACTCCTGTCATGACGGACCTACCGGCGGACATTTTGGCTACGACAAAACGCTGAAAAAAGTTCAACATCGGTTCTGGTGGCCTGGAATTAATCGTAGCGTCAAGGCGTATGTTGCTTCGTGTCGTGCCTGCCAGTTTAATAAGTCTATGTCAGGACCGCCCATCGGATTATTGCAGTCGATTCCTCCACCTGCCCGTTTGTTTGAAACCATCGGTGTTGATCATCTAGGCCCGTTTAAACAAACGACCCGCGGAAATGTATACATTTTGGTCATCATCGATTATCTCACTCGATGGGTCTCAACAATGGCCGTAGCCGATACTTCAGTGGCTGGAGTGATAGACGGATTGAAAACTGAAATTTTGTGTCGTCATGGAATCGTTAACCGAGTAATCACCGATCCCGGCCCGAGTTTTAAGTCAAACCATTTTAGCGACTTTCTTTCTTCGTGGGGCATCCAGCACGTTTTGGCTACCGCTAGTCATCCGCAAACGAATGGTCTTTGTGAACGTATGAACCGGACGTTGACCGCGGCTCTGAGAGCCTATGTGAATGTAAAGCAAGGCAGCTGGGATGTCGAGTTACCAATGGTAACATTTTGTATCAATACGGCCCAGCAAGACACGACCCGGTTCACCCCATTCGAACTTGTTTACGGACGTCAAGCGTCTCTTCTACCGGAATCCAGCTTTCGTTGGCCACCTGCATCAGCCGAATCGAAATCCACTTTAAGTGTCATGGAGGGAGCAGGCGCGGAAGTTCATTACCAGAAGACAACAGCGGAGTGAAGTGACGGTAAACAAACGACGTCGAAAGGCCACAACCTTCGTGCCGGGAGATCTAGTACTAGTGGCGCGGACTTTGAGAAGAAAGGGAAAAACCGCCAAACTGCTGCCGAAATTCATCGGGCCCTTTCAATTCGCCAGGAAACTGAGTACTACCTACCAAGTTGAGTCATTGCCGGTTCAGCAGAACAGAAGAAAGATACGCCGATTCAGCGCTCACGTATGTCAAATTCGACCGTTTCGTGCCCGACAGGAAACAGACTGGTGTCCTGAAGAATCGTCAACCGACTCGGAGGCCGAAGAGGAACTAGTGAGCGACCAGAATGAAGATTTGCATAGCGGTGGTGGTGACCGACGAGAGATGGATTCCTCCTTCCTCCCGTGTTCCCTTCCAGAAATTAATCGTCAGGTAGTGCTCACCAGGAGTGGACGACCCTCCCGTCAGATCAACCCATTCGTTCCAGGTTAATTTCTTCTCTGTGGCCAATCTAACTAAGTTAAAGCAGTTTATGTGTTACATTGTCTCAGTTTACTACTGATGTTTGCTATGTTTTTGTGCCGTGTTCATTCACTTACCTCGTTCGAATTCTGTTCGTCTTTCATCTGTGTTTTCGCTTGTTATTCACGGACATTTATGTTGTGCTGCACTGCATTTAATCTACCTAAATTCTGTCGTGCTTTTGTTTGTCCCGTTCGTTTTTGTTTAATTATTTTGTTTCTCTGAGTCGATAGTTCTGGTTTCGAAAATTTGTTTGGTCGTCTATTTTTGCCGTCGGATGAGAATCCGACGGTGGTGTCAGGAAAGGCTGAATGTAACAGAGGGGATCCCCTCACCCTTCCTTCTGTTTGTGTTGATAACCCTCCCCCCCCCGAAATTCATCCCCCCGTCAGCCATTTTGTCCCCCCCCCGTACATTCCTCAGTCTGGTGTGAAGGACGAAGTCGAGCGGTCACCCGTCGCAAGTGTACTAGGCTCAATTGTCAGAAATCAGCAAAAAAAAATCGAACCCTTCTCTTATCATCTTCTCTGTAACAATATGTGATGAATTGGGTGTGAAAGTTTTTATCTAACGTGTATTTTATCTAACGTGTATTTTGTCTAACGTGGATGTCAGTTTGAGTGGGTGTGTTGAGATTAATCTCTTTCTCTGCAAACACCCATCTGTTTCTCCCTCTTGCCACCGATGTCATATGTCTCTCTTACCTCTTCTTGTCAAAGTGCTCAAGTGTCGAATTCTCATTGTGTCTCCCTTTTACATCAGACACGCCGAGCTGTTTGAATCTCACTGTAAATTCTAATATAATTCCTCTGCAATTGCTAGTTCGGTATTTATTTTGAATCAACATCATGGTCATAGAAGAGCTGGTTCCCTAGCTCCGTGAGCCTGGGTTACTAACCCAAGCCTGCGCCCTGGTGGTGGAAGGGGAGAAGCTCTTACAAAATTCGAAAAATATTAATTCCAAGTCCCAACGTAAACAACAACACGAAGTGAAGCGTTCTTTCATCTGTAAATATTTCCTCATCTAAAGTCGACCTTGACGTCGCAAAATGTTGCTTTAACCATTTCTTTCTTATATGTGTAGATAAATAACTGTGTGAAAGCCAATATCACCCCCCTCCCCATTAACAGGCTCAGTTTCAGAAGAATTGAGTTAAGCCACGAAATTTCTCGACTTTTGACCAATTTTTTTTTCATAGAAATGACAACGACCTATACTTGGTTGAAAAAATAGTTTTGGCTTTTCAATTATTTCATTATTTCACCTTTCCATCTTACTTGAACATGGGCCCAACCGCCCAAACAACAAGCATAAACGCCCCCCCCCCTAAACGTCAATTTCCCGAAGGGATTCTATACAAGGTTAGACGAGCCCCTGTTGTTACTACAACATGCGGTAGATGGCGCCGTTCCATGTGTAAGATACGACTTACGATTTTTGACATGTTCCCAACCTAGATGTCGTTTTGTCGTTCAAGTTTTACGAAATTCAAAGTTCTATTATCTTTCAAATCAAAACAATTAACCACCAAAAAAATTTGCCTAATTTAGATCATTTTGACATGTGTTACTTTTTTTAACCTGCAAATGGTCTACATGGTTAATAACCCGGATAATGAATAAGGCGACCAACAAAGGATGAGAGTCATGTAGCTGTGTTATGACTTCTCAATGAAGACAAATTGTTTTGGAAAAGTTCGTAATAAGAACAACAAAAGTTTTCGCAACTAATGTTACATCCTTCTGAAGGTTAACCACGCAGTGGATTTACTTTCCCTTCAGGAGGTACTCCTGAAGGTTTACCCCCATTAAGAGTGTTTCCACGTGGGACGGAAAAAAGTTAATCTGTATTGGAAATTGCCGCAGGGGGGGGGGGGCTACATAAGAAATGCATTATGAAGAATCCCCTGAACCGTTGCGACATATAGCGTGGAGGTGGAAGAAACCTTTTATACATTTGACAGGAAACATCGATTCCCGCTTAATGCTACGTGGATTTGTATCTCTAGGTATCCAAGGAATCCTAATTAGTAGGATACTTGTACAT
Source organism: Ceriodaphnia dubia (assembly GCA_022539655.2). Classification (NCBI taxonomy): domain Eukaryota; kingdom Metazoa; phylum Arthropoda; class Branchiopoda; order Diplostraca; family Daphniidae; genus Ceriodaphnia; species Ceriodaphnia dubia. The sequence goes on from JAKUCG020000157.1 coordinate 113,996, forward strand.
TAGGCACCGAAAGTATCCGCTCACCCGAGAGGACCTTATGGGAAAAATGCGTTTTCGGACGGCCGCTACACGGCGAATTTTGACCGCCGAGTAACGAGAATTTTTTTTGTACTTTCATTTTATTTTTCTACACATCATATTTTTTTTTTTTCGTTCACCGGCTTAGGCCTGATAAAAATGTCAATAGTTTCCGCTCACCCGAGAGGACCATGTAGACCTGCCCCAGCTTATTTATCTGAACTCATCAAACCCTATCGTCCAGCTTCGCAGTCCCGATCAGCAACGTCTCCTAACCTTCTATGTATCCCTAGAATTCGTCGTGAGACGTACGGTGCTACTCTTTCTCTTGCTACGGTGCGCTCTTTCAGTCATGCCGCTCCGACACTCTGGAACAAACTACAGGATGACATAAGGGCGATCTATGTCATTGTTTAGATCTCGTCTCAAGACGCACCTCTTTAAGATAGCATACATGTAGTTACGCAAGTTTGTTTTTGCCCAATGTAAGCGCTTTGACCATTTTATGAAAAAGCGCTATATGAATTCTGGAATAATAATAATAATAATGTGCAAACTCCCCTGCCTTCCCCCCTAAGGCTGTTGCAACCCTTTCCTTTACTTGCGATTAGGGAGGGGTAAGAAAGGAAGACATAGGGGTATTTTCCCTAAAATTTTCTCACCGCCCGAGTCCAAACACAAATCGGCAAAAAATGTAAAACAGTGAACTGATATGATAAATTTATCGGAAAAATTTGAAATTTGTAAATAATATAAAACAGAAGAATGGGCATCTATGGTTAAAAAATAAAATCTCTATCCCTTACAGGTAAAACGGGGGGCCCTCGGTAAACTTTGGCAAATTTAAAACAAGCAAATTTAACCCTTTGTACGGGCCCGCGATCGATTTCGAATAAAGGCGCCGCTGCGCGGCGGGTCCCTCTTGGTTTACAATGGGAAACGTAAATGAAGGCCTAGGTATTTGTAAAGCGTTGTATAATGAAGGTAGGGGAGGGCGTTGTATAGGAATGGTGTAGCTTTTGGGTTGGGTATTCGTTATAGGGTTGGTTTATTGGTGGTAGGTTTTGGAGAATGTGGTATAAATTGGGCACAATGGCGAAAATAAATGAAGTGGGAGTGAAGTAATTATATGTAAGGATGTAAAGTGGGAAAAATTATGTTTGTAGGATTAGCGGGGTGGGAATAGTGAGAAGTGAAGTATATAGATTGGCAACAGGGGTATATTGAAGAAAGGCGTACTGTAAACTGGTTGGCAATAGCTTTTAAGCTGTAGTAAATATTGGTGGCGCTAGTGTAGCCATAACTATCAGCTGGCGAGCGTTGGAAAGTGAGGGAATCTGTATAATGTGGAGAGAAGCTCCGGCCTTTTTTTGGGACAACACGAAATTGCACGGTGTTCCCGAAAATAATAAATATAAAATTTTACATGACAATTAGTAGAGCCACGAGACGCTAATTACTGGGTTGGCAGCACCAAAATCTAAAATGCCGTTTAGGAGGTAGAAGGGGGAAACGGTAGCAACTCAGAAAAGGGGAAGGGAAATAAAGGGGGTCTGGACCCACTTGGTAAACCAAGAGCGAATAATTGTTGATCGCTAATTTAAGTAGTGATGCGCAATTAGCACATGCTTGGCAATTTTTTTCCTGATAGATAATTTTGTTATCTACCTCAGTTTTTTTCTCATACGTCTAACTCTAATTTTACAAGGAGGGGAATTTTTCTCCTCCCGCCCGGATTCTCTCGCCGCTTTATGGGGCGGGGAGTTTTTTCGAATAATTGACGTGCCTACTGTAAGTTTTTTTTCATTTAAATACTGGCTAGAAATTCGATTTTGGGCCGACTTTAGCTGACGAAAGAAAACAGCTGACGTAGTTTAGACGATTACTCAATTTGCAGAAAAAGTTTACGTTCTTTGCTGATAGAGGCGCTAGTAGTAAAAAAATACCTTTAAAGTGACTTTTGATTTTTTATTGCAAATAACACTAGTTATTATTGCTATCAAGTTGGTAGGCTTGATGGACACGCTACCAATTGAAAAGTCTTTCCTCCCACTTAGCGCCGCCAGCGGCACGGTACACAATGTTTAATACGAAGCGTAATATTCCGATTTTTTAATTTGATATGCTACCCAAATAGTCAGTACAATATGCCTATTTTTTATTCAAATGTATTACGGACATACGGTAACTTACTTAGTTTTTAATCATACATCTTTCACCGTACATTGAAACACATTCACACGGGGAGCGAGTGGGGTGGCGCCCACGAGGTCCCGTAAACTAACGCAATTGTAATCTAATTACTATTATATATTTGTAGTTGCATCTTCGATTTTCCATATTATTTAATTTATAAGCCTCTAAGCATTTTACCCCGTACTTCCAAACATTTTTTACGAAAATATACTTCTTTCCCCACTTGTGCTAAAAATTTTATAAATTATAAAAATTATAAAAATTCTGTTTATATAGGGTGGTGCTCTACATAAAGTTTACAAGGGCGTGTGTGGAATGAACTATACGTGTAGTTCTCTCCACACCCGCCCATGCAAATCTTGAGCGACCCATTAGTCCTAGAAATGTGCATGGGGTCTCAAAAAATCTAGAAAAATTTAGAAATTACTTTAACTATGTCGACATTCTTCGTTTTTATCATTATTTGCTGATTTAGTCCATAATTAAGTACGTCGGATTGAATCTGAGCACTACTAGTTTAGCCATTTCCACTATGTGATGATGGCGCAACATGAAACTCTTCTGTCAAATAAACTTTCGCTTAAAAGTCTATACAGACCTACTCTGGAATCTTTTTCCATAGTGATATCATCATCAGTCATCGTGTTTACAAAAATTTGAGCACGAGAGTGATTTTTAAATTCAAATAAGGTGAATAAAAGTGAATCTGAGGAAACTTATGTAGCGCCACCATCAACAGCGGACAATTGAGGGTTGTCTGAGGGATCGCGAAGCGATCCTGATGGACAACCAGAATTGCATTTCGAGTAAATGGAGAAAAGACCCTAAGGGTGTGTAGACCTTTTATTCACCAGCCCTTCACAGTTTTTACTTGCGGCCTTACGCCGCCCCCTTTTCCTCAGATCTTTAACTGGTACAGTCAACAAAAAACAAAACCAAACAAGACAACCAGTGGAAAAAACAAAACCAATTGATAATTTCTTTCATTGGGAGGAGAGCGGCATGGACGCATGGTCGACTTCCTTGGAGTTCTCCAAGCTATTTAGACTGAGAGTCGCCTTCCTGCTTGCCCTTACCTCCATCATTAAAATAAAGAGATTTAATAACATGATCAGTACAAAATAAACCGTCTGAGGTCAGTATAGGGATGGTTGTGGGTGTTAAATAGAGAGACCCTTAGGGTCTTCTCTCCATTTACTCGAAATACAGTTCTGGTTGTCAATCGGGATCGCTTCGCGATCCCTCAGACAACCCTAAATTGCATATCGATCATTACGATCAACCATAAGGGTGATTTCACAGCTAATTGGACTCAGATACACTGGAGGAATGATTTGCCGATTATAGAATCTGGCAAACGTAGCCTCTCGTAAAATCGAATCAAGTGGGGCTCCAGCAGCCACCGTTCCTGATGCCGCTGCCCCCTTAACAGAATGAGCGGTAAACGTTCCGGTGCCAATTCCAGCTTGAGCCATGTAGCTTTTTATCCACCTGCCAATTTCCCGTTACCAGTTTAAATGGGCGAATCAAGCTTAGAAATAACATGTCCTGGTTGGAAGAAGATCTTCGGGTATCAGTAAGAGAAATATAGCTTTTTAGACAATCCATAGGGCAAACCCTTGTCTGCGTTTGCCGTCAGGGATATCCATCGCAGAGGACCACTCGATTGGGATTTTCTTGGACGCAATAGAGTGAACTGGACACCATCCGATGTGAATATGATAGAATCCTTTCCCATAGAGGCCAGTTCAGCCGTGCGTAGCAAAGATGCGATGGCAAGCAAGGTGGCCAGCTTCTTGGATAACTCTACCAGAGGAAGTGCTCCATTCTCCTTATACCTACGCATAAAATTTAGTACAATGCCCACGTCCCAAGTATAAGAATATTGTGGAGTAGGAGGATTAAAGTTGTAGCACCCATTCATCAGTCGTACCACTAACGGGTGCTGGCCTATTGACCGTCCATTAATAGGATCGAGGGTCACAGAGAGCATAGATCTATGAATATTTAAGCAGCTGTACGACTTACCAGTCTGTAGATGGAGAAGAAATTCCAATATAGTCACCAAATTGGACAACATGGAATCGGCGTTCCTCTCCAAACGCCAATCACGCCAATTTTTCCATGCTGATTCGTATGCGGCATTTGTGTTTGAACGGTTGCCTTCGAGCAGAAGGTTGATGACTCCTGACGAAAAACCTCGCCCTTCGAAGGATATCCGGATAACTTCCAGGCGGCTAGTCTAATTGTCGCTGATAGCGGGTGCGGGGCTCCCACTACCAAGGAAAGGAGATCGGGATCGCGCGGGAGCACTCTCGGCACGTCGCACGCTAGTTCTAGGAGAAGGGGAAACCATGGTTGACTCGGCCATATTGGGCAAACGAAAACCCCTGATGCGTTTTCCCTTCGAAGTTTGGAAATGCATCGCGAAATTAAAGAGAACGGGGGGGGGGCCTAAGAACCCGTTATGGTCGGACCAGTTCAAGGAGAAAGCATCGGTAGCAAAGGCCCCTGGTTGGGGCATCCAAGAAACAAAGACCGGTAACTGCGTATTCCAAGAATTAGAGAACAAATCTATTCCGACCGGCCAGATTTCCATTATTTTATTGAACAACCTTGCTGATAATTTCCAATCGCTTGAGTCACATAGCGTCCGTGACTCCAGATCCGCGATAACGTTCGACTTCCCGCGAAGGTAAAGAGCCTCAATGGTGTTATTCCTGGAATCGCACCAAGGTGCAATTTCTTTGGCTTCGTCGGTCAGGATCCGAGACCTTGTTCCTCCCTGTTTATTGTGAAAGGCACCCAACAGTTCAAGCGCATTTATATGCAACTCCTTTTCGGCCGACGTCCATGGGCCCCTAGCCGTCCTGTCGTTGGAATATGCCCGCCAACCCGTGAGCGATGCGTCCGAAAAAATGACGACGTCCGTATCTGCGGGTGAGAAGTTCTTCCCGTTTACGTACAAACGATCCACCATTCCAAATCCTCGCGCGCTCGAAGGTTCAATACGCACTTACGAGATAAGTCTCCATTGGATTTCCTCAAATTGTAGATGAATAAATCTTGAAGGGAGTGATAGTGGGCCTGAGCGAACGGGATCGAAAGGATCGCCCAAACAAAATTCCCTTGAATTCTCGATAAATCACGTAGCGATACTGAATGAGTAGCCAGTGCATCTATACAAAGCTTTTTGATGCTCGTCACCTTCTCGTTGGGTAAAGAAAAGAGAAGTCGCGTCGAATCAATTAAAACACCCAAGTACTCCAACAATTGGGATGGGGTGAGAACTGATTTTTCCCAGTTTATTAAGAAACCGAGAGACTGCAAAAGGAAGATAGTCGTGTCCAAGTCTGATTTAAGCTTGTCCCGATCCTCGTTTATGATGAGAATATCATCCAAATATATTGTTACGATTAAAAGAAGAGTAGATGCGATTTCACACTTTATTCAGCTTTTCAATCAGAAATGAGTCGAATTACGATAACCATTACGCCGTCAGCTTTGCTCGCTACGGTGGCTCGAACTCAACTGAGGAATGTAGGGGGGGGACCAAAATGGCCGACGGGGGTGATTTTAGGGGAAGGGGTAAGGAAGCAAGTAGACGACGTAACAAGAAAGGGGGGTGGATTGGCGACTGTAACATTCGGCCTTTCCTGACTCTACCGTCGGATTCTCATCCGACGGCAAAGTGACCGCCAGAACAATTTAGGGAATGAACTTTCACACAGAGAATCAAAACGGGGACGAATACATAAATCACAGGCGTTACAACACAAGTGCACAAAACCAATGCGATTAGACAAACCGAACAAATTAAATAGCCTGGAAAGCAGAAAATGAAATCGAATTCGGGCAGTGACTCATAAAATATCCTCTTTTTTTCTTTTCTTCTTAACGCGAGCGGGCGGCGACTTTGGAACAAACTTAATGACAGAATGAGAATCGAGTTTCAAGACAAAAAGAAGCGGAATCAACACGGAAAACATAACACATGTCTGGCGAATGAATGGAAGAACTAGAAGAGAAAATAAGAATCGAAAAAGCAAGCTGAACGGGTTAACTGGAAGGCAAAAGACAAAAGCCATCACATTAAACATTAGATTCTTCAGGTCCTCTTGCTGAATGGTTTCGTCGTCACGTTTACGCCGGTCACATGTTGTTGTCGTTTGCTTCAAAGTTAAATTAGCTGTCTGCGTCAATTTCGAGGGATAGGCAATCTTCGTTTCATCGGCGGACTTTTGATGAGACACAGCAAGAACTTGCTGGGCGACTTTCGAGACTGCTCTTGGAGCAGTCCAACCCGGACCAGTCGCAACGGCAATCGGGCGCGTTTGACAAATTCTTGAGATTTGAACATTAGAATCAGCCGATACTGCTTCCGGACAGAGCACACTCGTCAAACAGTTCTCTTTCTTCTTTAGTCTTTCAAATACGATTTCTTCTTTGACTGACGAATTCGACGACGACTCTGATTTTAAACACTCTCGCGCTGCAGGCCTCGGTGAATGACTTGAGGTACTAAACAAAATGTCGACAATCCCTTTGCCATTTCGGGAATAAATGACCGCATCGCTTTGGATAATCCAATCCATACCAAGTATCATGGGAAATATAAGTCGTTTAGCAACTCGAACAGGCATTTCAATAACACTACTTTTGAAACGGATAGCGAGGGGAATCTCTCCAACAACTTGAATTTGAGAACCGTCAGCTCCAGTCAGATTCGATGGCATGACTTGAAATAAATTAAGGCACTTTTTCCTCAGAAAGTTTTTCCGCACGACGCTGTACTGGGCACCACTGTCAACTAAAACATTGATTTCTCCCATCCGAGCAACAGACACTCGAATAATCGGCAAGTTGGTAGTTGAGGGTCCGGGTACTAGGATCGTACCTACTGCTGGCCCTGACCCGTTTGAAAGCCAGCTTGAGCGTTTCCCGATGACCGATGAGGACAATCCCGTGCAATGTGACCAAAGCCGTGGCAATAATAACACTCGACATTACCAAACTGAGGCCGTGCGGATGTAGATGACGAGTCAAACGACACTGTTTTTGGTGGGATAAACGTGGGACGAGGAAGTGCAGCTTGAATTCTATCCTCCATGTGCCGAACCGCTTCTTCCATCTGGAGCGCAACTGCCTGCTTGATCTGCTCTCCGAGCGATGTTACGATGTCTGCCACACTGGCAACTGGCGGAGGTGGTGGGAGTACAGATGACGGAAGTGTACTCATCCCGAGACCACTAACAACTTCTAAGCGACGAATAGTGTCAATAAATCCAGCTACAGTGTTTGGAGGTGCACTGAGCAACGCTGAGACGTGTTCCGAGTGGGAGAGACCTCTGATCAAGTAAGGCACAAATTCTGCTTCACCCATGGCCACTGGGCATCGTCGACAAAGTCTGGCTTTTTCCAATGCATACTGGGCGCCGGCTTCTCCCGGTTGTTGACGGCGGCTTTCAACGAGCAAGCACCATTCAGTCAGACTCATCCTTGGTTCGAACATGGCTCTTAACTGTAATTGCCAGACATTCCATCCTACCAGAGCATGACCAGTTTGATCATGCCATTGAGCAGCAATTCCCGACAGCTTACTGACTGCTACGCGACGTTTGTTTGCGTCATCCCAGTTTTCGGCGGCAGCAACACGGTTGACTACGGCTAGCCACTCTTCTAAACTTTCTTCTGGCCGCCCACTGAAGATTTGAATAGTCGATGTTGCTGCGGTACGAAGGCGATCTTGATTTACTTGCAGATGAGCCTGTTGCTGGCCGGCCAGGAGAGCTTGCAGATGGGCTTGCTGATCGAGCAGCGCTGTCTGAAAGGCATTCTGTTGCTGTTGTTGCAAAGCCTGCTGTTGTTGCAACTGCTGCTGCTGTTGTTGTTGCTGTCCAGCCATTCCAGCAGCGACGGCCTGTAATGCCGCGATTAGGTCTTGTTGTCCAGGCATTTTAGCTACTGCTGCCTTCTTTCGCGTTTGCGGAGCCACGATGATGTTAAACAATGAGAAAGAGGTGTAGCCTTTCGAAACGAGAGACTGACAATGGACTGACGAGAGTAAGATGGCGACGGAAAATGGAGAGGAGGGGTAGATTGGGGGGGGGGAGAAGCTAAACTCACGGATAAACGTCTAAAATTGCTTTTTTCTACTTTTAAATCGAATCAAATTAACCGGATTGAACTAATAAATCAATTGAACAGACAGATGAAATTAAACACAAACGGATTCTCGAGATATTCTCGGATACGAGCGACTACTGTTGGCGCCTCTTGAGCCACTTGTCGCCTCGACCGTTACTACTACTACTGATTTACACACTTAAACATGACCAAAAAAAAACAAATCTCTACTAAACACAAACACACTGTTTACCGTACCTTACAAAAACACGAAAACAAAACTACCTTTCTACCGTACAGAGAAGGGAAATTACAAATGGAGAAAGAGGAAATGGGCAGGGTAGTCGATTTTTCAAACGACTTTTCTAAGACCCTGTCCTGCCACGGTCGCCAAATGTTACGATTAAAAGAAGAGTAGATGCGATTTCACACTTTATTCAGCTTTTCAATCAGAAATGAGTCGAATTACGATAACCATTACGCCGTCAGCTTTGCTCGCTACGGTGGCTCGAACTCAACTGAGGAATGTAGGGGGGGGACCAAAATGGCCGACGGGGGTGATTTTAGGGGAAGGGGTAAGGAAGCAAGTAGACGACGTAACAAGAAAGGGGGGTGGATTGGCGACTGTAACAATATTACCAATCTAATGCCTTTCTTCCTGAGGTGCGCAACGACGACCTTGAGAAGCTTCGTGAAATGGTGTGGGGCTGAACTTAAACCAAAGGGGAGGCAAGAAAATTGAGAAATACGCCCCTTCCAGAAAAAACGTAAGAATTTTTGATGGGCTGGCAGGATGGGTACGGTTAAGTAAGCATCTTTCAGATCTAGCTTTACCAACCAGTCCCCTTTCCGGGCTAAGGATTTGACCGTGTCCAACCCCTCCATTTTAAAGTTATTCAATCTTTTAAGGTTAACTATTGGACGGAAACCGCCTGATTTTTTTGAAATAACGAAAAGCTGACTGACAAAGCCCTTCGAATCGTCTACAACTTCCGTGATAGCATTCTTTTCAAGAAGGTCCGCCACTTCCTTATCACAAGCCCTTTCCATCTCTGCAGAAATGGACATTGAAGGGGGAAGGCGCGACTGGAAAAGGGAATCACAAAAGTCAATAGCTAGACCCATAGAGATCGCCCGATTAACCCAAGCATCTTTTGAGATAAAAGACCAATTTTGGGCAAAATACTTTGTGGGGATGGGGCAAAAAGCCCCAACATTGTCTAGGATAGCTTCGGCTCTTGTTGTGCCCCCCATTATGATGTTGTGACGGCGCCTCTTGGTTATGTGATGAAAAGTCCTACCCAATTCCTGGAGAGCGGCTTTGAGTGGATCCAAGACGTCTTTCTGGATATCCCTCAGGTCCGTTATATTTGCAAAAAGGTGCAGAAGAGGCGTAGCAATGTCTATCACCTTGAACTGCAAGGACAGCAACTGTCTTTCATTAGCTTCATTTGTAAGCCTGTTTTTACCTTTCTTGACTCTTTCGACAAAGAAATCGTCTGCCGTCGGTGGATTAATGAAAAAATAATCATCCTCAAATTCCACTTTGAAAGATTCCTGAAAAATCTTCGATTCTGCAGTCGAAATGCCTTGTGTCATCCATTTCGACAGGTTTTTCGTGATAAAATCAAGAACCAAAGGTTTACGATCGGATCCGGGATGGGTGGCGTTCTTCCGTCTCCCTGGAACGGCCCAGAAGAACTCCCCTTTCTGGTGACTTCTTCGCCGGTACGAACCTCCGAACGCGGCTCAGAGTAATCCCTACTTCTGGGAGACCGTGAACCATTTCTTACCGGACGATAGTCTTCACGATCCCAAGCGTAAGAGCGGTCACTCGATCTTGACCGAGCGTAACGAGACCAGTAGTCCTGAGAACGCGGACTGCGACGCGAACGACGAGATCAGCGGCCCGGTGAATACGAGTCGCGTCGCGGTGTGTAGGCCCGGCGAGCCGGAGAACGCGACCAAGTTCTCGAGCGACTGCGATCATCTTCCCTGTAACCGTAGTAGCCATGCAAATAACGATGGCGATGATAATTTGTACCTGAGCGTTCAGCCGAGCCCAAGGAACGCATGGCCCTCTCTCTCAATCGGGCTTCCTCATCTCGTTCGGCCAATGGGGGCGATGGATTTCGACTTGAACCAGCTTGATCCGAAAATCTAACACTTTCTGCACCCCACTTATCGCACGTGGTACTTCACTCGACATTTTTTTCTTCTTTGGTTTTTTTTTGGTTTTTTTTTTTTTTTTTTTGTTGAGAAAAACTTTTTTTCGATGTGCACTGTGACAGAGCTAAAAAAGATCTGAGGAAAAGGGAGCGGCGCAAGGCCGCAAGTAAAAACTGTGAAGGGCTGGTGAATAAAAGGTCTACACACCCTTAGGGTAGATCGTAATGATCGATATGCAATGGTAAAACTATAGTTCTCAGACTCAATCCGATGTACCGTCGAGTGGGGCAACTTTGAACAGGTGGGGTAACTTTGAATGAAAAAAAAATGTTTTCCCCCTTACACTTTTCGCGAGTAATGCTAACTGGCGGGGACACAGCTTATCTTGCACCCCTCATCTTGGATCATCTAATCAGTTTGAAACAAACCTCTGTACCTCATTACGCGTGTCAATTTTTTCGTGCCAAATAACATCCCGAAATATCTTCGTATTCCGTGAAAAGTAAGTTATCGTTTGTTATGCACAGTATTCTAGAAGTTATACATTTTTTGGCATATTCGTATAAAGGGAATGTTGATTGACTTGTGCATTGAAAAAAAATTGACGTAATTGTTACCGTGAGCCTACTGCTCACGTGTTCAAAGTTGCCCCACTATTTTTGCTAGATTATGTATACATCGTTCATTCTTCATTTCTTCGTCTCACATCCCGATGATTTGTCTACGGAGGAAGACATAGTTAGTTATATAGAGGATAGTTATATAGTTAATTAGAGGAAGAAAAGGACTTGGAAAAAACGCAAACCTACTTTTTTCCCCATTTTTTCAATATTACCCCGTATTCGCGAGGTTGCCACGTCGCTACAGAATGGCTACAGAATGGCAACGCAGCACCAGGTGTAATATTGAAAAAATGGGTAAAAAGTAGGTTTGCGTTTTTTCCAAGTCCTTTTCTTGCTCTAATTCAGTTTAATGGTCGGATATCATGTTCTGAATACATGAACTTTGTTATAAATAGCCATGCGATGCATTTCCAATACGTCAATCTAGTTTTACTCTCCAATTTTTTAAGTTTTTGAGAAAAAACGAAAATAAATCCTATACCTCCCGTGTTAAACTTTAGGGCTTGACGCCACTTCGTATAGTGGCGCCGTAGTGAGCAAACCGAACAGCGAAGCACCGCCTCCTTATGGCGATGTGTCACCTTCCATATTATGTGTCACCAATTATACATCATGGGGGCAGTTTGGGATAGAGAAACTTTAACATAGAGGTTGGCAACCATATCTCTATGACTCTGATATGACCATGATCCCCATGGAGACGCCAGATAGTAGCGACGACCAGGCAACGCCGGTCGTCTGCTTCATCTAAAGAAATTAACCACACTAGCAGACAAACTTTATTCATTGTTTTCCTCGTTTGTTCTTGCCTGTTCACTCAACACGTGCGTCAACCATCAAATTTTCGGTTTAAAGAGGGGCCGTAATCCGACTGAGAGCCAGTTTATTCTACAAGTTTTCTTAACAATGTCTTCTCTGCTTATCGAAGATGTTAAAGTGGTTTGCCGGGGCAAAAAATTGGAACCATTGAAAGGTTGTTAACTTCGTAAAAGATTTTTTAATTTTACCAATAACTTCTTTTCTTGCTAGTCAAGTTTGCACATTGTAACAACCCAGTGAATGTTGCTGCCAATGGGATTTTGAATTCTGGGATATATTCAGACAGTTTGAATGATAAAGAGTATGTAGCTATTTGCCAAGCAGGGACAATGTGTTACATGGGTGACACAAAAGTGCAAAAGGAAGAACATCTATATATTGCCCTAAAAAATAAACTAACTAACAAGGTATGATTTCTTTTAATTGTTGATTTCACCACAGGTTAATTCAATTACTGTTACAAATCAGGTTAAGCTTGTGGAAGTATCAAAAGTGTCTCTATTACCAATTGTACAGTTCCCAACCTCTACAAACCCCTTGTTGTTGGAAAAAGAAAAGGGTAGAGATAAAAAATCTAGAGAAGAAATGTCAAAAGATTTTGTTCATAGATTTGGAATGTTGAGAGGACAAAGACTGTATGATCAAGCTGAGAGGCTCACTGTAAAAGCAGAGACAGTTAGAGCCAATCTAGAAAATGCTGCCGTCAGTACAGCTGTTGAAGACAGTGAATTAATTCTTCCCAAAAGTACAGACTCATTTGAAATGATGTTACCACCAAGGAAGTCAGAAGCAAATGTGGTAAATATGCCCAATACTAGTCAAGCTAATTACATTATTTGCATTTTTAACTATGTATTTTAAATAGGCCTCTGATGTATATTTGCTTGAAAATATTGTCTCTTTCAATGATTTGGTTGCTTTGGAAGAAGCTGGAAGAATGCTGCTTATTGATGACTTTGATCACATTTCAAAAACAGAGAGTGCAGACCAGTTTTCTGTTTATTTTTCAAAAGAGTTGAACAGCTTGAAAAGCAGTACCTCTATTGATGCCGAAAAAAAATTGCTGTTTTCAAAAGCACTCCTGTACACAGAAGGTCTTATTAAGCTGTGTTCAATCAGTAAGAAAAAACTATTCCACGACGTCGTAAATAATCACTTGCCTTCGATTATACCCGATAGCGTAAAAGGAAGTATTCGAGGAAAGTTTACTTGCCAAGAAGGACCAAATTGGTGCGTGTTTCATGTATTGTTGTTTTTTTAAATTTTCATATTGTTTAATATTGTTGTAAATATTTATATTTCCCCAGGGTATTAACTAAGATGTGCAGGGAAAGAACCATTTGTCATATCATAGGTATAGGCAATTATTTTAGAAATAGTATAATCAGTATATCCCTTAAAGAAACGTTTCATTTTTCTTTCTTTGTAGCACTCGCTCTTGTTATTGGCAACTGTACTGCAGATGCCGAAAGTTTGAGTTCTAGCTTGAAAACCGACATTGATTCGTAAGTTTTCATATTCAAGTGCACAAACACTAATCATGACTAATCTTTTTCTCGTTTAGACTTGATCCTCTTATTCGAGTAGTTGGTGCACGTCTTGTCAAAGACAAATCTAATGAAGCTTCTAAAATCGTTCTTAGCATTCCCTTAGCAGCTCCGCCTCATAAAAAGGGTCAGGTTAAAAGAAAGGATAAATATAGAAACTGATTTTTTGAGGTTCTTGGCCAATAAACAATTTAACATTTTGAAACTTTGTGTATTTTAAAATCGTTTGTTTGCTAAAAAGTATTTTCTTAATTATTAAATGGGCAGTATCTATACTGGAATCTTCAGCCTTGTTGTGCAGTGTTGCTAGAAACGTAATTCAATCCTTCAATACGCTTCAGAATGTGCCATGGGTGAGTTAAGATATATGATGCACATTTCGAGATCTTCGCTGTCACCACGTAAGCGCTCTAGTCTGAAAATTTAAATGAAGAGAGGAGAATTTTCTAACAATAACTGTAAAAAACTTACTGTGGTTTAATATGAAGCCTCCATTCTCCGTCTCTGTCGTTGCTTTTTAATGCTTTTAAACAGTTTGTAGCAAGAGCTTTGAAACAGTGTTTTCTTGTCGAATTGTGCTGTGCGTTGTCCCATAGAGGCGTTGCTCTTACAAGGCCCCATGAAGTCAATGTGAAATCGACCACGCTTTTCCATTGTTTACTCTCCACAAGTTGTTTGCAATATTCCAATAGGGCTTTCTGTGTAAGTGATAAAAAAATATGATTTTCTCGCGCACATTTTTTTTTTGGCACATACTATATGCTCGATGCATACATTACCTTAAAAGCTGAAAGATGGACTGAGGCTTTATTATAAGCGGCAGAATCAGTTTTCGATGACAGTCGGCAATTAGGTAATGATTTAAATATATTTTTCCTCAAATAGGATAGCTCATCAAACATAGGTTGAAGATCTGGTTCTGGAAGAAAAGATTCTAGCTTCTAGATTTTTAAAAAGTGCAATTTCATTCACAAAAATGTTAATGCCCAACCATGATTATTAGAAAACCATTTAGTTATCATTAAGAACAAAGATTCTTACATGCTTGACATCATCATTAATCAGTGCAATATTCTGTATTACGTTAATGAGCTGAGATCGTGACAAGCCCTTCAGTGAAGCCTCAAATGGAATGGGGCTTTCCTCTTCCATCTTTATGGATTTCCTGTTGTATAATAGAGTCTGAAAAAAAATGGTTACTAGTATTGATCTGTCAAACACAATTTTTATCATACAAGTACTTTACAATCTAGAATGATAACTTCCATTAATTATAAGGTTTAAATGGAAAAATTCATGTTTTCTACAAACCTTTCTCATTTTTTCTGGTGGTAAAAAAACTGTTGCATCTCCATTCTCAGTCAATTGGAGTCTCTTTCTAGGGCTACTTCTAAGTCCCAGCATGGCACGAGTAGGAGTGTCTTACATTAAAATACGTAAACACACAATATAAAGGAGTTTGTTAAACAATCAATATGATGCTCATACCTTTAGGTGGTGTTACTTCGTAGGAAAGTTTTCTAACTTCATTGACTGAAAAAGGGCTCCAAGTAACTGGATTTTTTTGGCCCCTTAATTTTATAACCATTTCTTCAGGGGATGATGCAGGAGTATCCATTGAGCTTGGCATTTGGTTATTTGGAGTAGTAAGTAAAGAGACTGCAACACCGGCCATTTGACGAGATAAGTCAGCTAAGGCTCCCCTGGTTCTGCGAACATTAGTTGGAGTTGTCGCCTCCATGCCTACAGGCCTGTCCATTTGAACTGATAATTTTCACTGAAAAACATTTTAAAAAATGAATACAGCTATGCCTTTATGTACATTGTTTAGAAAAATAACTATCTAAAGTATGACCGAAATTCTATATCACTTTCTTATGGGGCTAACCTTTTTGATTTTGGAACAGAGTCTGGAGTCTTCTGACGCGTCCACCTTTTTCCCGCTTCTTGTTCTTCCGCTTGAGAAGAAAAAGATGTTGCCGTATTTCTAATTCTGTTGCTTGAGGCATATAATGGATGGACATAATCACATAATGGCGAATTTCTGTTCATAGCAATAACAGTGCAATATTTATTAATCTTCCCCTTTTACCACAGTTAATATCTATTTGTTTTTAAGGTAATGCAAAATTGTTGTCACTGCTTTCCACAGAATTTGAATTGCGACAAGCATTGCCGCAAGCCGTCTGTAGAGGCCCCCAGTAACTTTCAACTGGCATCTTGCCAAAATTACTTAAAACCACAAATTCTTATGACAGAATGTGACTATGTACAATTTGCAAAAGTTTTCATGACGGCCCCCCCGGAAGAAAGTTATGCGAAAATAATGTTACCTTGAACAATTTGATACTTTTAGTTCTTACATAAACTTTGAAGCATGTAGTATTTTTTATGACTCTAAAACATTATTTATTATACTGTTATAATGAGGAACAGAAAAATCCTACAAGATCTTTAATTGTAAAATGTTCGTACTGGAGGAAGGATATACACTTGAATAAGGAATGGAATACTATATAGATTCATACAATAATACAGAATTCAAAATACAAGGCTAAGCCTCTTGCACAAAGCAGGCCACTGAAGTTTTGATATTTTCTTAATTCATCTATTTTACTTCTCTCATATCTACCTCTCACCCCCCCCCCCCCCCATTAATTTGTAACCCTTTTACTCAGCTTCGTCGTAATCAGAAATCAGAAATTTCTGCACCCGGGTCCTACGAGCCGTTCTGGGTACCTATAAACCGGCGACCAACTTCTGTTGGTCTTGAATGTCTTACCGGCCAGGTACTACTAAAGGAGGAGTATAGGACACCCGGGCGGCTAAGCATATATATATATATGAACCGTGCCCCTCCGATCCAGTTTCCCAAAGTGTTAAATCCCAGTTTTTGCTGACATTTCTCTTATGTACACCACAATCATGAGCTATATCAGTAATACACTTGGGCAACACTCGTATCGAGTTGGTCCTTTAAAATAATATTATTACAGCTTATTACCATAACAGTATGTAGCAACCATATGATACCGTTTTAAGTAAATCGTCAATTCTTTTGCTTCGAATAAGAAAATGAGTTTCAACACAATTTTCACGAGAACACAATTATTTTTAAGAAGAAAGTTGTGGGAGTAATGGATGGAATGCCTGTTTTAGAGGGAGGATGTGGAATGAAATTACATCAGGAGGCGCGGCGAGCACCCCGCTCGACCGGCTAAAACGAACTTGTTATGGGGTGGAGCTGTGAAAATGAATATCTTTGAAAAAAAATAACAAAATCCGTTGCATATTCATACAAACAATGTTTGAATGTTGAAAACAGTCTTCAACCCCTGTAATTAAGTTAAATGTGCGGACTGGAGTTACTTTAAACGAACAGGAACTTTGAAGATCAACCTGTAATTCGATTTATTTCAACAACATTTTTTAAAACTGTAAACATTAGAGAATAAATATGCTGTACCCGATTATTATGTGTCTAAAAAAATAATAATAAACTATTTTCTAAAAAATAAATTTTTTAAAATTTTATTTAGAATTTAAATCCAAAAACGTTTTGTAACTGAGAGGCTTTATAGAATTCATTTGAAATTTTTCCCATGCACTTTCATATTATGTTACCGGTTGAGTAGATTTTTTGTATTGAAAGCCTGTACTGTAGAATCGCAAAGAATTTGAGCGCCTAAGGAGAGTGAACAAAGGAACAAAAGCGGAAGGTCGTCTTTTGAAATAGTATTTGCCAATAGATATGAGGAGAGGGGCCTACGTACCTTTCCAACTGCTCTAGAGCATCTAAGAATCGGAAGGGTCCTATCAACAAGATATTTACAGAACAAAGAATATGTTGTTGTTTTTTTTCTAAGAGGGGCAACCCAGGAAATGGCAACTTGGATTTTCGGATTTTTCTGTCAGCTTATAGTTTATGTGAATGAAGAAATCTCTCCGATTCCTCCGACAGGGGGAAAAAGGATTAGAAATGAATTGGGAAAGAAAATGAAAAGGGTTAGTGAATATCCAATACCAATACCGCATTGGATTCTCCATTCTAGCAAACGATGCGATTTGGTTAGTTGCTATCTGTTAATTCCATATGTTTTTTAAATAAATTATGAGTTCCCTAAGCTCAAATAACGAAGAAATCTTAATTTTAGTAGACTATGGTAGACCATTAGTTGACTCCTCAACTAAATTATTAATTGTAGTAAAATTGGAGTGTCAGTTTTCCAGTTTATACACGAAAGTAACAAAAACTTTCACTTTAACGAAGATGCGAACACAGACTTAATTATGACTCATAAATTGCTATGGGCGGTAGTGTTATCATACAAGGGGCTTGCAGCTGCCGCAAAGCTTTTCCTTTCATCGTAAAGAAAAACTGGAAGACGTTAAAGCGCATCGCTGTTCCGGAGCCTTTTTCAATATTATGCTGTTCAGCTAAGGATATACATAATAAAGTGCAACTGTAGAGCAGAATGTCAACCAACTGAAATATACGTAACAATTTTGTAGGCAGCAAGATTCAACATACGGATATAAAAATACAGTACGAAACGAAACCTCGAGATTTGTTGTCATCGCTTCTTAGCTGTACTGCTGGCTGAGTGACCAGGTGCTCGCGTGCTCCAACAATGAAAGTCCACATAGACCATCTGCGGCAGTCGCTTTTTTGTCGAAGGGAGGACACCTGGCCTAGGAAACGTTAAAAAAGTTTACAAGCATCACCTTGTCTTCTTCACTGAATTTGGTTGAAGGAAGAATAATTCCCAAAGTAAAACGAACTGAAAGACAATCATAATCATATATTGTTATGAATTTGTACGCACTTCCAGATTATACATTTATTCATTCGAAATTAAAATCGTAATTTGAAGCAAATAAAGTTCCTCTAAGAATTTCCAACAAAGCTATCATGCATGGTATACAATCTCAGATTTTATGCGCTTTTATGTCTTAAACGTAAATGCTTCAAGCGATAAGGCAATCATCAGCCGTCAAATTATTAATAAAGATTGTATACAATCATCGTGGATATCGTTGTCTATCGAATGCTCAGCAAGCGCTCAGCACAGCGCATAGCCTTAGGTGCAATGAAGAACAGCTGCAAACGATACAGAGTATACACACCTGCCAACTCAAAATGGCTGCAGCTGAAGGCGTTAGGCGACAGTCGTCAGTCGACTAAGGAAACTTAAATGGAGCACTCCGCGCCAAGCGAAACAAAAAGTGGGTACTTCCTCTTCCGAAATGTTATTTACATGGAGTGGTTGCTGGAAAAGGTCTTAGTAGAAGCTTGCTGATGACGAGGAGTAACACTAGGAGAGTTGCTCTTCGGCATCGGGCTTGGATCGTCCATCCACGTGGTGCCCTGTGTGGATTATTACTGAACTCGAAGGCTAAGTATTTGTTGTTTGTTTTGTTTTTTTTGGTGCGCTGTTTTATGGTAGCTTGCGGAGCGCTCGTCGTTTAAAAAAATGTTATTTTCCGTTACTTTTGGTGAATTAGTGTTTGATTGTCATTTTCATAAGAAGTAGAAATTCTTATTTCTTGAAAAGGGATGCCATTGTAATTTTTGATTGCATTTTCAAGAAAAAATCTGTTGGGTTTTGGTGCATTGACAATAACAAGTGAACAACAGACGAGATGAACTTACGGTAAAATAGACCAACAAAAAAATCAACAAAAAGAAAAAAACAAGAGGAATGGACGCGAAGGGTAGAACGAATGTAATAGAAAGTGAGGCTGGGGCTACGGCAAAATTAGATGAAGCCAAGCTTGAATGTCTATGGGCATGGGACGGGGTGGGATATAAGAAGCTTGTAACGGAAATCTATTCATGCGGAACACATATTGGGAGCGCACTAGTTCCCTCTCCCCTCTATTTTTTCAGAGGGTTTTGTTATTTCCTTAGAGTTCACCGTTTGAAAAAGAGGGCTGCATTGTGTACTACTCATTCAAATCCCCTAACATCCTCCTGAACGGTCGAATCTCCTTGTCCCATCCATGAAAAGCACAGAAGAAGAATACTGTACTGGGGTCTGAGGACCACATCTTTACTACAGGGCGGCCAAATGCACATAGTGGATTTCCGTACCGCTCTTTATACTTTATCTTTTGAAGTAAATACTTTACCGGATTGTTTAGTTCAGACTGGGAATTACAGACTAGTTTAGAACCAGTCCGCGCACGTACCTCAACGAGTCTTTATCTCCAACGGAAAACGGATTCCCTTTATCAAAGGGACATCGGTAATAGCATATTCATCAAATAAGCCCATAATAATTAAGTATTAACAATTAATAAATAGTGAGGTGAAGGACGGGCTGTGATGGGTAGCAATTTTCCAAATTGGCTGAAAATTGCGGTCAGAAATATTGCACTCGTCCCGGCCTGTCATTCATTTTCAAATTACTACGGTGCACATTTTATCAATATTTTACGGGTATCAATTATCAACCATGGAACTTGGGCCAGTCAGATGTATGAAGGCTCGGTCGGGAGCAACTTCGCTTCATGAACATTCGAATTGCACTCGTCCCGGCCTGCTTAACTGACTCAAAATCTTCAAACATCCAACAATTAAGTCAATTAATTCACACAGCAAACTGTTCAACCAATAAGAAACAATAAACAATTACAAATTGAATCGTGAAACTTGTTGTATTGTCTCATGAAAATCCCACACACCCAAACTGATAAGTAAAGCAATCAACTATGGAACTCGTGCGTTCAGAAGACGTCAGCGAAATCCCAAAAAAAATGAACAGGGTAGGAGAATGAAAAAAAAAGAAAAACAAATTCGTACTAGACGACTTTCTTTTGAAGAAGCTATTGATGTCTTGGGTTTCTTTATCTGATGATTTAAGATAAGGAACGGAACGTCCAGAGAAAGAAAAAATATTCCATAAGAACATGATTAAGAGAAGGAAATGTGAAGTTTAGTGAGTGCGCAAGAGTAATTCGTCCCTAGCAAACAGCAATGAAGCTAACGCCACTTCCTCAATATTGCTTACTTAATCTTCTCCAGCGGATTCAGATTCTGAATATTGTTTAAAAATTAAAATTAGGAAAATGTAGACAAACAACATAGGAAAAAATGACGAGACCTTCTTCAGCGTTTTGAAGCCACTCGATGAATTTACTCATTTGCTCCAAGAACACCGATTTCCCTTTAACTGAATGCGCCTCTTTGTACCATTTAATGATCGTGTCTTCTGACAATACATCGGCTGTAAGAATAGAATGCAAGAATAGAAATTAATTATTTCTGCAACACACCTACTCTCAAAAAGATGAGATTCATACTTTTGTAAAATAGTAGAACAATTTTTTGGAAGACCTTCATGAAATTCATATTTTCATAGCAAAATTCCTGAACGCGCACAATCAGAGCAAGCTCAGATCGGCTAGTTTGCGTAAAGGAAGAAAAGAGGGGAGCATATTGGCGCAAATGTTTCAACGCTTGTTCAGCCACCAACTCTTCCTTTTTGTTCCATTCAACAGCTCCCATTACTGTATTCCACAACTATAACCAAAGAAATACCAATTAATTCATGATTTAATGAACCACAAACTGAATCAATTTAGAAAACCCACCGAAGTAATAACTTCATGTTCCTGCAAATGAAACTTGACGACAGCATCCTTGACTGAAGAAATAATGTCTTTCACCGGCTTATTCTCACTAATATCTTCTTCCAACTGTTTTTGCAAATCTTTTTTGTTTCCTTGATTGGCCTAGTAATAAAGTAAATGTTGAAACCCAAAGAAAAAAAAAATAAATAATAGACGTAATCACCTGAGCTTTCTGAAAACGAAGCACTTCCATAAGACCTTTTTCTTCAAAAACGAGCTTGAAATTCTCCTCCGTACGTTTGTTTGGCGGGAAAAATTCCGGAAGGCTAAATAATAATAATATTAATTTATTATTGCTTGCATTTGCTGATATTAAGTTACCTAGAATCTATGCCAGCTTTCCTCAATGCTGTAGTGAGGCTGCTCGCCCCTTTCTCTTGTTTCCAAGTTACAAAAACGTTTAATAAAAAATCAAGGGCCAGTCCATCCTTGACCAGATGTTCCTAATAAGGGGACAAAACTTAATAAAAGTATAAATCTACAAACTTAAGCATGCAATAAATTAGTGCAATTAGAGATTAATATTATAGAACTGAATCAGGTGGTTAGGTTACAATGGAGGATTGTTGAACTAGCATCAAGTACAGAGTTAATGTATAGTGAGAGCTCTTCATTACACCAAAAGAATAGTTTTAGAGAAGTTTAGTTTTAAGAAAAGGGTTGAAGCAAACTGAATCCCATGGTTTCCACCATTACAAGACTTACATTTATGAGGGAATTAAGAACAGCTGGAGGGACTGAGCCATTCGAGATCCAAAGAGCAGTCATTCTTGCAAGCTTAACACGCTCTGAATCATTAAATCCTTTTATGTACACCAACACTTTCTTCATCTCTTCCTCCAACAGTTTTTCTAAATACTTGTAGCGGCGCATTAACTTGGTAAAAACCTACATTAAATGATTTTGGGTTAACTGAATCCTGTAAAACAGTTTATTTGTACCTGTTCCCATCCTTTGACATGTTCCATGGAATCATCCCCGCCAAATAGACAAGTTTCAGTGCGACATGATTTCCCATCCTGAACAAGGGTCCCACCAGGAGCTATTTTTCAAATGTGTCATTAATATGTCAATGAATCACAAGAAAAAAAATTTACCCAGCAAGCCTCCTGCTATAAGAATGTCAAACAGAGCTTCTCCATAACGCCTATAATCTAGCTTGGATCCAGCTGCATCCAAGAATTTGTAGATGGATTCCAGATCATCCCCAGCTTCAGAAAATCCTGCAAGGACACTATCTCGAAATCCAACAGGATCATATTTCTCCTTTTCATCTGTAAAAATTAACATAAATTAAGAAAACTCAAATGGTAAATTTCACAAATTACTGTTGTTTCATACCCCTTTTTCGAGTCTTGATGCGCTGGCCTGAGAGTGTGGGTTTTTCTGTCTTCTGACTCATGCAACAAGCAACTAACAGAAATAAATTGTTATTTTAGTAATCTCCTTGGCAGAAACATGTACTGACTCGGAATCAACATGAAAAGCAATAAGTAACGCGCTTCATCACATGAATTTATTTGGATTAAAAAAAAGATAAGTCTGGATAATTACATATGATCACATAAAAGCATAATACTAACCACATACAAAGAACTATAATAATTAGAATCACATACTTGGAACGCCGACTGGAGGTAAATTAATGACGTACAAAGCGTCACGGAACAACGTGCGGCCGAATTTGGTGAGCTAATTGAGATTTGAGAATTTTCTGTCGTGTGGAGGAAGGGCTGAAAAGTGGGATTGAGATTTGGGTTTGGGTAGCCGTTGCCAGATCGCTTCGGTTAATCGACTTGCGCAGCAACTTGATAACATACTCAGCCACTCACTCTGCACTCTGGCAAAGTCATAGAGATATCTATATAAATAAACAGGGCAGGGCAAAAGGCGTTTTTCGAATTAAATACATAACAAAGTAAGTGTTACTCATTGTCGCAATTAAGTCTATTTTTTTAAACCAAAAGAATGCGTGTTCAAACAAGTCTTCCCAGTTTATAATTGTTAAGACACCGGGTTACATTTACTCTCTTTCTAGCCGTGTAAAATGTAAATTTAAAATGTGTAACAAATAATAAAAAATTTTAAAAAATTTTACGTTAAAATATTTGGAGTTAGTATATTGCCACGTACTGTTTTTTGAAGTCTTACGGCTTGCGCGGTCTCGGAAGTCGCGCTCCGAATACCACCCGGACGGGGTGAAGACCGTGGTGAACCGAGCCGGCCCTTCGGCGGAACACTGAGACTGAGAAGCCTGTCCGTCGGGAGGGAGATTACGTTGATAGCCACTTGATAGGCTTGCGTAGTTTCGTAGTCGCACTCAAGACCGTGGAGACATCAAGACATGGTTCTACGGTAGACAGATCTGAAGTTGCAACCAAACTGACTTTGTTTTGTGTATGTGAGTGGTGACGATGGATGTGGAAAAATTGCTGAAACAAATGTTGATTTGTGTGACTTGGATTTGAATGATCGGGACGATCATTTTCGTAGGAAGGGCATCTGTCACGTACTATTTTATTCCCCCTTCCTTTGCTTTGGCCAAAGCGTAACCAAGACGTTTCAACTCGGAATTCCCTTAGTGTTTTAGAGTCTTAAAGAGAGTAGAGTTGGTGTTGGGACACCGCCGGAGTAAGTGTAGTGTAGTTACCGGCGGTGAGGACGGGCTCGACGGCCGTCCGTACTTATTCTAAGAAAGAGAGTCGGCGTCGGGTCTGGCTTCTAAGGCCGGGCGACGAAGACCGCCGTGAGCGAGGGAGCTAAGATGCCCGTGACAATATGGGCCCTTTACGGCTTACTAATGTTTGAACGTTTCCTACACAAAAAAGAATCCAGACAAGTTGCGAATTGTTATGTGTATTCAACTGAATTCGCAAGTGTGCATCCTTAATAAGTTTATTTCGCTATTAGACTAAAAAAATTTAAAGCGGGCAAAAAATTAGCTTGTTTTCCTGACATCTTTTTGCGTGGCGGTTTCTAATAACCTTTATGGTACGCGCTTCACTGTGCGGTGTCGCCAGCGCGTGTGTAAATCAATGAAATGTTATAAGACAATTTTCAAATTTCAGTTACGGTCTGTACTTCCATCACGATTTTGTAGTTAAACAAAGAGATCGCTCGTGCAACAAAGTTTAATTGAAATTGATTTCACCCGTTGCTGATGGTCGAATATAGCGTAAATGTGAGTAAATGTATATGTAAAGACGAAACTAACAATTAAAATACTCGTTGCAAGAACAGATCCAGTTGGACACTGAGTGTGTGAAATATGTATTGAGTTCAATCAAACATGTGGAAGCAAATTGGGAAACCTACAACAGATAACGGTAAATTTACAATGGAACACAGGCACAGGTTACACAACAAGTAGGATGGGCAATCGAAATTAATTTAGTAAGCTTTTGCGCTCAACAATACAACGAAACAGCAAAGCGTTCAACCATACCTACTAGTTTCGTGCACAAATGCATTTAGTCGGGCAAACGGTCACAACGAATCTCGTTTTGGGACAGAACGTGTATGTTTTCATTGTTTTTCCAACGGTGTCGGCGAACCTCATAAACCAGATGACTTTCATCTTCAGCGTTTCTCACTACTAGCCATCGTTTCATGTTGGTCAACTAATAATTATGTTGCTTCTGTTGCCAAAAATTGCGGGAGTTGGGATATCGAAAGAAAAACTCCGGCCAATGCAAGGAAAGAAAATTCAGGTCAACATTTCTTCACTTAACACGCAGGTGAGTTTGCGTCAATAGCTTCATTGAACAATTATCGGAACAAAATGATCAACTATCTAGTATATTATTGAGGTATCGTTTGCTCCGCTGGTGACAAATATAGCGAAGAAGGGCATTTGTACATTTCAAGAACAAAATTCATTTAAGGATCAATACGCCCTTAGGCTCGTTTTCAACATGGCAATAATTGGTGGGAATTTTCGAGAAAAAAAATCAGCAACAGGCTAGCATGAAAGCTTTTTCACGTAAATTAAAAATCGTTTTAAAAGAGGTTGTTTCTTTTTTCTAATCAACTCAAAATAAGAACGTTCCGCAAAGATCTGTTTCTGCCGGTTGGACACGCAGAAAAAACATATTTAGCGATACCTTACAAAATGGCCTATTACTGGTCCTCCTTCGGATTCTTTTTGTGTTTTATCATCAAAGCAAAAAAATAAAATAAAAATAAAAAATACAATAGCACTAACCAGTCAACCCAAGTCACGTGATTCGCTCTAGAAGAATACTGTCCACCAATGAAGCATAACAAAAACCCACTACTTTTTGCAATTTGCTTTCATAAATTACTGGACAAAGGTGCGTATCACATCTAAAACTCTGCTCACGTTCTTATTAGAGGGGTTGTGGCATGTAAGTCGAGCTTACCACCAGGCATTCTGGTTACAATTTCATTTTTTTAAACATGCCAGAACAAGTTGTTAAAGAACGGATACCGAATTTCAGCATTCGATTCGACTAACAGCTGCTGAATCGCTGTTTCAAACATCGGCCAGTCAGTGGAGTCAAAACTTGATTATGATTTCTTTTTAAAGGAAAGAAGCGCCTGAAACATGCCTATTCCTTGATGATAATAAGGTCAAGTCGTTTTCAAGATTGAATGAAAGAGGATGCTTTTGTGTGGCACTAATTTAAATTTTTATAAGAACATCACCGGAGTAAGAATATGTTGTTTCGTTTGTTTGTTGTTTTTTTTTAAAGAAGAGATATAACACCCTGCCTCAGGTGAAGATTAAAAAAAAAAAAAAAGTAGGGAAACGTTCTTCCATTCTGAAGAGATCATGGCAGATATGCGTCATATATTAACGAATACAAATATATACATATATATATATATATGTGTGTGTGTGTAAAGTTCAGCATGCCGATGTTCGTGTGCATTAAAATGACCCAATGAAAGTCTCTCTCTCTCTCTCTCTCTAAATATATATATATATGTATATATTAGTAGACGACATTAAGACTGGCCATTAATTAAAACCGACCCGTCGTTTAGGCTATACTTGCAAGCGAATATGACACGCTTAGGAACATGGACAATGGATGCGCCATTTTGTTCACGAAAAAGCATTGCCCAGCTTTTCGATTCCGAATCTTGCTTGTCTACACAAATCCCACATCTAAATGCATTATGACGTTGGGTTTTTCGCCGCCCATGTGGCAAATAATATTCAGCTCAAGGACTTGGATGGTAACTTATTAGGAAGGATGAGCTTTGAATCGTTTCTTATCACGCCTAGATATTGGGTTTGTGTGGAATAAAATTCAATAAAAAACAAATCTAAGGAGAAAGAGAAGAAATTGACAGTTTGCGGATTCCGATGTTGCCTATGTGTGGCTGATGACCATGCGGAAGGCAAAACTTAGATGGGAGCACTGTGTGAGGCGATGGGTTTGGTGCTCAATACAGTGCACGAGATCTCGATAAAACCCACCATATTAAATTCCCAACATATCAACACAAAGAAACGAGACTTGGCAACGAGATGGTTATTGTCTCTAGGTTATTCGCAAGCTAGCGAATCAAGATGTCTCGTAAGCTCATCATAAGCCTGTGTGCAACAGCAACGAAAAGTTACGTATAGTTGGGGGAGGGATGGATGTAGGTGGTGAATACGGACGACTCGGGATTCTGGGCCATTGGTAGTGATGGTTGAGTGGAGGGGGACGGGCTTGGTGACACTTTTCAGACAAGCAGGCTTCTCAGTTTTGCTTAATGCGCTTCCGTGGTGGACCTATCGGGGGGATCTGTTGGGTAGCCAAGACTCGAAAGGCTTCGGCCAAGAGATGAGGATGAGACCGTATCATTGACTTCCACCCAGCTGTCTCCATCACATCTGTTGCATGTCTAAAACAAAGGTCATGAATTAAGAGTCAATTCAGTCAATTCTTCATCGGCTCTATCTTTTTTTTTCGTTCATAATAATAAATCGTAAACGAGTTAACATAGAATGGAGCGGAATAAGTGTGCAACATACGTGTTGATGAAGTCGATGGCTTGAGCTTTCAGTTGATCGGCAGAGTGGAGATCGGCTAGAATCAGAACTTCTGCAGAGTTCTCTGTTGACAAGTTGGTACACAAGGCTTCCTCGCACATCACTTTCAACCGTTCTAGGGCGTACTTATCAGCGGCAGCCAGCAAATCGTCAGCCATCCGTTCCAGGTTGGCTGCTTTGCCCGTGTAGATGAAACGAAGCATTTCCCGAAAGACTTCGTGATCCACATCGGAGATCTCGACGCGATTGTGCTTCCGTTCTTCCATTTCGTGCTCAAACATGGCGGCAAACACTGGACTCCGCGCTGCAAGGATAGCTTTGTGTGCCTGCACGGCGACGTAAGGTGGGTTAGTAATTTGCTATCTACAACCCGGACTGATAGAGCCTATAGTTACTTGGAAGTCACGTCCATTGACGCACAAGGTTACATCACTGAAGCGCTGATTTTCAAACAAGAGACCTAAATCGTCAGCAAGGCGACATTCCGGCACTTTAAACTGGATAGCGTTGGATTGGCCAGAAATATTCACGCTGTCAGCAACCACGCTAACCTTTAAACGACAAATTGGATCGGATTAGAAAATAATGGTCATCTGCACAATAACTTTTCAAACTTCTTTTTCACTTAAGTTAATATACGTACTTCGCAGAAGAGTGTAAGTTTATCGTCGGGTAAAAGACCATTGGCTTCGTCAAGAAGAAAATCTCGTCGAATAAACTTTTTGAATCCCCAATCCTTGCCTTGAACGAATCTATAAGCCCTTTGGCTCTCTGCCCAGGCGACAGACATTGGGAAATGGGAACAATAAGGTTACGTACAAATTCCAAGAGAATGAGACCAACAACATCATTTGAAAAGGTCTGGCGCTTTCTTACCCATAGCTTTCGTTTCTTCTCGTTTGGCATTTAGGATGGAGAATTTGAATTTAGCGCGGACTTCAGATTTATTGCACGAGACCAACAGTAAATAGAGCGATAGGTAATCCTTGCTCTCCTCGTCGAGACCTTTCGGGTTGACTCTTAAACACCTAGAGGGTATGAAGAGAGTGGAGAGAGAGAGAGAGAGAGAGAGGGGGGGGGGGAGTAAAACAAAGGGAAATAGATGAATTTACGAGCGACAAATCCGTTTTATGGGGAAATGGGAAAGCTACGAAGGACGATTGCCGAGATTGATTAGCGTCAAAACGAGGGATGTTTTTGAAATTGAGATAACAGAATCTCTCCGCCATCTTTTAGAATGGATCGGACGGAAACCATAACGACGACGCTTTTCCAATCCGAAAGTCGGTCGGTGCCCACGACCTACTTAGGCGGCTGGCGTTAACTTTTTTTTTTTTTTTTTTTTTTCTTTTCTTCTCTTCTTCTTTTTTTTTTTTTTGTTCGTCTCCTTTTTTTCCCCTTTTTGACGAAACTCGGGCGACCACCTTTCGCTTGGTAGATTGAACTTGTCATTTGCGTCGTGTTTCAGTCCATGAGACAATCGATTTTTGGTCAAGTTGCGGGTAGATGAAGAAAAAGAGAGAAACAAACGAAAACATAAAAAGAGCACTCACCACTTGAGCTTATCATTTGCCCCGGCAGAGAAAGTCGATGATTTGAGAACTTCTCCCATTTCTTCTCGACAGAAACTGAAATTATTGATTGTCCACATATAGCTGAATCGTATGACTTTCACCTGATTGGAATATAATAAAACGGCGTATTTAAATAAGAGTGGAGAAAGGAAGTCGCCATTGCCTTAAATCTCATGAACTGAAAACGTAATAGAATTAGTAATGCACAAAAAAGGAAGACGAAGAATCGGCAAGGCGATCCTCTCAATGGAAGAAGGACCTCTTTTTCGTCTAACAAGGACATGGTGGGAACCAGAAAAAGGAGGAGGCTGGTGAAAAGTGTAGGGGAGTAGGTAGGAGAAATGAGAGTAGGGCGATATGGGAGAAGGGAGAGAGCTTGGAGGGTCAGCACTCGGCTGTCAAGGCAACGTCGACTGCGTGTGTGTTGACCCCAATTTGAGGCGCGCAGCAGCCATTGCATAGCACGGCACCGTGTTCTCTACTGTGTTTGGGTCGCTCTTTCTCCCTGGCACTGGATAAACGTGTTCGAGGCCTCTCTCATTAGTCATTTACATTTCGTTTGAACCCCCTTGAGTCGACACGTTTCAGGGCGGGAAGCTTTCCCCCCGATTCCACTGAGCCAATTCCGTCCAGTCCCTTTTTTTCGACTATACGAGGACATATCTAAAAGTAGGGTAGCTTCTCTCTTTCTCTCCTTTACAAAGAGGACTCCGCTCCACTGTACTAGTTCGGTCACGATAGAAAACATCCTCCAACGAGACATTTGAGGTCAATCGTTCAGTCTGTATGTACACTACTTTTTCCTCATCAACTCAACCACCAAATTTCAAATCTTATCGATTTCTCTATGATATCTTTCGAGAATCGAAGTAATGGCAGTCTATGGCAGTCGGCATGCAAGCAAAAGTGATAAGAGACAACGAGGCCACCCAAACGGCAGGCACAAGGGAAAGGTATCTTTGGCCTCGTATTACCATCCGTCTAAAAAATGAGAAACTTTCTGTTCTCGTTTAAGGTTTACCCCCTGTGCCCATATTGGCTGTTGCTGTTGCTGCTGCTGCTGCTGCTGCTATTGCTGCCACAGTGCATGCCGCAACACAGAAATAAAATAAAAAACTAAAGAAAAAAAGAAAAAGAAAAAAAACTTTCGTCTCTCGCCGGATGTTTGCGAAGGCGGAGGCGAATTGGGAACGCGATTTCTTCAGCGCCGGATTTATTTAGAGAACACTGTAGCCAAAGAAGAGAGATATCGGTTTTGGGCTCCTGCTGGGAATTTGCTGACGAACGGTCGTTGTCCCTCGTCATTTTTTCCCTCGATTGTGTCAATGAACTTGAACAAGGGATTTTTTCAAGTAAAACTCACACGAAGATGTGCATGAACTCGAGATCATAAAACCTGAGGAAGCCCAAGGTTTTGCGGAAAAGCATTCACGTATGATGGCATCCATGATCCATGGTCCTTCCTTTCGTCTCCTTTGTTTTGAAACTCCCGTACCGTCCGAATGAAAACGGATTCCCAGGCATTTGACCTGAATCGAACCTTGATGGCTGTGCTGTGGGGCTTTCAACTGGAATCGACTTGGCCGTGGACATGCGCACTCAAGAAGAATGATTCATCTTGCGACGCAGTCACACACAGGCTGTGCGTCTGGCACCTATCAACTGAGAAACCTTTCTAATTTCATTACAAACAGACAATCATTTTCACCCCCGCATGTTTTTCCTCGTCGTGTCCCCATTCAACAAACAGAACAATGTTTAGGCAGGGAGGGCTAGACGCTAGAGAGAGAAAAGCATGACAGGCAACAGGCCGTGAAACGTCACTATGGGGACGGAGTTCCACGAAAAACTAGGTCGACGGAAGTGGAGGGAGGGAGGGAGAAAGGGGGAGGGAGAGAGGGAGAGAGAAAGAGAAAAGTAGCAGCACGTTGCCTTGAAATAAATGCAGCGGACAACTGTCAATATGCCCCCAACCAACCCAAAGTTAATTTTACTCTCGCTCTTTAACTATTCGAAAAAGGTTAGAGGAATCCCCAAGCCGGCCCGCTATTTGCATATGTTAAGCATTCGCTGCTATACGGAGAGCTCAAGCGAGAAAAATATCTGGCAAACATTCGGCGCAAAAATCGAAGGGAGAAAAACAAAAAGGAAAGTGGGACGCCGGCCGGGTGTTGTATATCGAGAGGGCCTCCAACCAGATAAAATGAAAGAAAGAAATAAAAGAAAGAGAAAGAGAGAGAGAGAGAGAGAGAGAGAGAGAGAGATGTAAGGGAGGAGACAACACGTGACGCCGACGTCGTCGTGAACTCCAAGGTCTCTCACGTCACCTAGACAACCCTCGTATGTTTCCTCACTCGACTCGATTCCAGTTTTTTTCTCATCATCAGACACAATTTTTTCAAGTCTAGAGATGATTTCGAATCGAGTCCTAACAACACCTTAAGGCGGCTCTGGGTAGTAGGAGAAAACTAGGAGGGTGAAAGTGGGTGGGAGTGTGTGCATTAGAGAGTTTGTCTGGCTTAGATGAGAACATGACCTACTCAGCTTGTGCTGCTTTTTTCGAGTAAAAGAGGTCATCAGGCAAACGATACCCTCCAGTGCCCCCCTCCACGTTTGTTCTCTCTCCCTCTCTCCACCACGATGATATTCTGTATCACGTTCATTCTTTTTTTAAGGTTCTTTTTCCTTCTTTCCTGACACACAGATGGTGACACGGATGAAAAGGAACATCCTTCGGCAGACGTGGGATTATTCACGAGTGATCCACAAGCACCTGGCCCGACAAATGTGGACTAATGGAGGAATGTAAACAAGTGAACCGTAGAGGACAAAGAATGCACAAACAGGGCTGACTGACTGACTGGCCGGAGAGGGGAGAGAGAAAGAGAGAGAAGAGAGATGAGAAGAAAAAAGAAAGAGAGAGAGAGAGAGAGAATGGGGCGAGGGGGACGCAAGGGAGGAAGAGCTTTGGCCTTGTTCTACATTGCACTGTTATGAAGAGAGCGGCAGAGAAAGAGAAACGGAGGGGAAGCGAGCGACTACTAGCACAACCGACCTCGATTGAATAGGCCAACGCAGAGGTGATATAACACACGTGCACTCGGGAAAAATACGTTTGTCCAGCCATCAGTGGCATATATACAATACAATTGCCTGTTCTCCTCTCTTTCGAATCGTCAAAGGCGTATCGGTCAACAAGATTCCACTCATCAGCACGACTCTGCCTTCGCTGATGTTTCCTTCTCTCTCCAAGACAGCGACAGCAGTAGACATGACCTCAAAAACATTTCGCCCAAAGAGGGAGGAATAGGTGGATCGTCTCCAAAAGAGATAAAGAGTGAAAGAAGACGAAAATCGATAAGGCTGGATAAGGCGTTGTGTGACGAATACTATACTTTCGGTTTCATCGTTCAATGATAGATGGAGAATGAAAAATTACTTGAGTGTAACACCAGTTTTCCGCAACGGGTGTGGATGCTTCCGGGGGCGGAGGACTGGGCACCCTGGAAATGGCCATATTGCTGGTGGCACTGCTGCTAGAGCCGCTGCCGCCGACAAGGCCGATGCCTCCTCCACCTCCTCCGCTGGTACTGCTGGTGCTGCTAGAGGTGGTGTTGTTATTATTGTTGTTGTTATTGTTGTTACTACTGCTGCTGCTGCTGCTCGAGCTACTAGACGATGTCGTCGTGTTGCCGGATGTGCTGCTGCTGGCACTATTGCCGATCCCGCTGCTGCTGCTACTGCTGCTGCTGCTACTCCCAGACCCACTCGATCCATTTGGGCTGGCACTCGTTCCTCGCTGAGTCTGAGTGCATTCGCTCAGCACCGCGGCCCTTTAGAGAGAGAGAGAGAGAAAGAGAGAGAAAGAGAGAGCGGATATATGAAAGAGAGGATAGAAAAAGAAGCAATTCATAAACATGATTAAAACGACAATCATCGTTCAAGAGTAGTGTAGACTTTGACTTGAAAGTTCCCTGATGGGCTCACATACAAAAACATTATCAGCAGATGCGCATTAGCTGCCCAGGGAGACGACGGAATACACACAACGTCTAATTGACTATCAGCAAAGGCCATCCTATGGCCTTGAATTGACCTCCGGCGCTTATTTGATTCCGTGGTGTGGCTGCCAACGTGAGTCTGCGTATATATACGCTTGTGACTGAAAATTACCTTGGAAATGAAACATCCTTTTCGACGAAATATCAACAACAAGGTCTAAGTGAACAAGAGAGATGATACGCCACCATCTCTCTCTTCTTCTTTGGCAAAAGTCCCTACCTCTTTTGCTTGACTACGACCTCGACCTCATTCTCTTCTTCTCTTACAACCAACCCACCATCCTCACCCCACCCTCCGTACTTTGGGGTCAAACTATTTAAACGATAGTCAATCAAATTTTGTCTTCGCTTTGTCTGTTTCAGTTTGGCGATGGTGGTGGAAAATGTATAGAGGGAGAGAGACGACCACAAAGACCCGAGGCACGAAAAACCTCCCTACAGATGGCGGCCAATTGAAGGCCACCGACCTGTCGACGGCCAAGTCTTCCCAACCGGAGAGAGAGAGAGAGAGAGAGAGAACAGCTTCAAGGTCGTTATCGACGTCGTCGTCGACGCCGTCCTTACAACTATTTCACTGTCGCAGTGCAACGACACAAAAGGCATCCGTCGACATACCTCTGAACAGAAATACAGAGTATATATTCAACTAGCGGTCTTTTTTTCCTCTTGTCGACAGTAGACGTACTCAAAAAAGAAACGTAACCGGATGACGATCTAATAAAAACATTAACTTGGAACTAGAACTTCAAAAACAGATACTGAGTAACTGTGCTGCTGATTAAGCTTGACGCCAAGTGTGGCGCCGAAAGCGACGCATAAACTTGGCAGGGCGTCGGTGTGAAGGTCTTTTCTGAGTTCCGCTCAAACAGCATTCTATTTCTAAATAAACACTCAAAGAAATAAAACCTGAAGCGTCATATTGACGTCGATAATAGGAAATACCCCTAATCATATACGAATTCTGTCGCAGGATTGTGGTGTGGGCTTAACACTTTCATTCTTCTCGACGTTGTAATTAAACGAGAGTATAATACTGCCCGAGAAATGAGGAAATGACTCACTGAGATAACTGGGATTGAATTTCTATTCTTTCGCCATGGAAATGACCCTGGCGAAGACGAGCCTTCGATCTCGCTTTCAAGGTGCCGTACAATCGTGTTCCCGAGATAAAGAAAAAAAAAAAGAAAAGGTACAGAGTTGACGTCAAATTGTTTTTTTTTTCAAGGCCAACGGAAGGCTTAGCTTTTCAAGTCGGCAACCTTGTCCACTAGACCGAATAACTCTAGTATAGTCTTTCTCTCTGATTCATTAAAAACAAAACGTGCTGGAAATATCAATGATTACAACAACCAAAATAAATCCTACCTTGCCGAAGCCATGTTATTGGCCAGTTTTGAAATCCTTTCGGATCTTAACAACTGCAGCAGTCCCGAGTCCGCCTTGGAAGGAATTTTCAATGCCGGTTGAATGCAGCTTTCGGAGAAATTCAGAAACGGTGTGTAACCAACACGCGACACACACAGGTGAGAAGCGGGTGCAGACGAAGAAGTAAAATGATTCCGAAATGCGAGTAGTAGTAGAAGAGACAAGGAGGTCGAAATATTTCGTGGGCAAGCCAAAAGGAGAGCGGCGTCTGCTAATGGTGGGAGTGCGATCGATATTCCACCACGAAACTGTGATTTAGAAACGACCTTTGTTTGTTATTCAGTAATATGAAAAAGTTAGTTCCACTCATCGACGACACCGATACCGCTTCGTTACACCGGTCTAAAATTAAATGCGTTTACAAGAAATTGAAAATTCGAAAAGAAATTTCTAAGCTTGCTAGTCACGTTGGCGCCACTAAACAAAGACGACAGAATTTTCCACATCGATCGGTTGATTTTAGAAGAGAGAGAGAATTTAGATCGTTTGAAGACAACTTTTGTTTCAAGAAAACATCACGTACTGTGCGTGTGCGTGTTCTAGACGAGTCATTCACAGCTCGATGTCCGAACTACCACATACAACGACAGACTGACGACTGAAAAGGCTCGAAGTAGCAAACCTCGAAAGATAGCGTGCACGAATAGCACGATAGAGGCCAAACGGGGAAAAGGAGGCCGTTCGTGCTGCCATCTGACGGATGTTCACTTTCACATTTCCACTGGGAAATCGGAACAAATTTCACTGGTTAGAAATCATTCCGATTCTTTTTCTTACATTTTCAAACATCTAGGGAAGTCTGGATTTCGAATTATCAACCGAGCTTATACAAACTCTTTTGTCACAATTCGTGTCAATATCTAACTTACTTTTTATAAAACAATTGTTTATAGTTGATTTTTATTTTTCAGGTTTTTGGTTTGGTTTAAATTTATTTACAATCAATCAAAAGATTCAAGGTAATTGCCAGATTTAGTACACTGACTGAATTCTCCATGGATTATCGTCAATCCGCATTGAGTCACAAGATCAGTAAATTTTCGGTATGTATAACGAAGGAAGGGTGCTAGTTAGCAATTTGATTTGATACAATGATACTTGAGAAAGGAGAACCCATGACGTAGCGTGCGCAGCCCTAGAATAAGAGAAACGAGGTCATTAGCTCGTGTGTGCGGACGGTAAACGAAACCATTGGAAAGAGGACGGATTAGGTGATGGCGGGAGAGGGGAGGGCCTACAGCAGTCAGCTGTAACTGTAAGGGTGTGTAAGGGGTGCTCTACTCTCTCTCTTTTCCTTACACTAATGCAACTTCACCAGCAAGAATAAGGGTCACACAAAACTGGGTTGCTTCAGAGAACTGAATCCAAGACCATTTCTGCTGGCCCAGAGAAAAGTTATTTCAAGAGTCCCGTCAGATAGAACAGCCTCAAGAACAGGAACGGCAGCAAAAGCAGTCTTGCATTCATTATCCAGTTTCTCTTGTTTATTAAGAGCAAAACACTTCAGCGCAGCCACAATCTCAAAAACTGAAACATTGAGTGTCAATGTTTCTATTACTTACCGTGCTACTCTTGGCGTTTTTCAAAGTTCTTTCAATTTTATCTTTTCTGCGAACCAGCAATTAACGACAAATGACTGATGGCAAATGACATCCTTAGACGATGCGTCAGGAATAGCGACATTTACTGTGTTTTGCCAGTTAAACCGGATGTTTGATCGTTACGGGATGGGTTCATGCAAATATACTATATACCATATATACATGCTGCTGACATTACAGCGAACCCCATCATGAATCGGTACCGTACTTAGGAACGTGTGACGTATAATTTACGCGGAATTCTATTCCGTATTTATGTGCTTTAACAAGGCATATATTAACATCACTTTGATGTCCTCATCTTCTTTGTTCCGTAAAGTGTGCCTTTTAGAATACTGATGCCGAATCAGCGCAAGAGTAAAAGGAAGTACCTTGAGCTGAAGAATTAGAAACCACCTTTCAGACGTCAGCAACGAGCGTAGCAGGACAAGGAACTGGTTGTGCGCTTCTCAAGCCAAATATGAATCAGTCGATCTAAAAGTACCGAGAAAAACATAGACTGATATGACCAACAAATTGGAGACAAATGGCTGTAATTAGTCTTTTTTCTGTTTCGATAATATAGATTTGCAATAGCTACAATTCTTGTTACATGCGCTATCTTCAAATACAGTCGTCATATCACATGCTCATTTGAAATCGTTGGCAAGAACAAGGTCGTCTTATGCCGTTTCCCATTTGCAGATTTTTACTATTTTAAAGTGTTTTTTTCTACTAAACAGTAAACAGTTCATAAATTATTTTTATTGCAATAAATCTAACTTTAAAAGATGTAATCAAGTTCACAAAAATAATTTATGTACTGTTTGTAACTTAATAGAAAAAAGCTGAAGTAGTCAAAATCTACCAATAGAAAATTGCATCATTAGTGATTATTACAAGACACATTTAATTAGCAGTCAATTTCTGGAGAGTCATCCCAAAAAATCTCAGTTAAAGAACCCGGCTAAAAAATATTTACACATCATTCGGGTGCCAACCCACATCCTTACTTTAAAAAATTGACTCGGAATTGAAGTCATTGTAAATTACAATTTGAAAAAGATTACCGTAACTTTTTTAAACCTAATTCAGTGGAAAACGAAAACTTTCCCCATTTCCCCTCAATTCATGAGATCTGTCCTATACGTATAGAGTTAACCAACGAGCGAGTAGAAAGTTGGGCGACATAGATTCCATCACGTTTAATACGGTGTTTTTATTTAGTAGTGAAGGAACCTATAATCGAAAATGTGTCACTGATCTACTAGTTACTACCCGTAGATCTATTCAAGAGCGTTGTTGGCGCATTATTCAGCTGTTCGCTTTGTGCTAAAATTTCATGCGTTAATAGGTACATTACGTTTAGAAGGACGAAAGTAAACACGGCTACGGCTTTGAATGTCTTCAAATTCGGGTTTATCCAATATCTATTCAGACATGGAAAATTCATTTTTTCCAAATGCATCTAAAGAAAATAAAGAAGACGGCACAACATTATTAATACTTGGTGCTTTTTCCAAAGTTGTACCGTACTTAATTCATATCGTACCGCCAATATCTGCATAGTGCGGGATTGAGCGCACTGGCGAAAGGATCGTTTTACTTTTACCCAAAATTCTCATCCAATATGTGACGATGGTTTCACATCCAAACGAAAATGGGAAAGAAATAAACAGTAATAGAACAAGGCAAAAAATAAAATGAAAATACTGAATGCGACGAGGGAAAGTGGGGTAGTGCAATGCAAATTTGAAAACCTCCTTTTTGCCTGATCGCATTGGTCGGTACTTTCCCATAAAGCAGCTTCAGCGCATGCGCATACACTTGACACACACTAGCAGTATATTTACAGGCTGGTTAGTAAACTATTATACAATTATATGCATGGGGAGAAATGTGGAGTGCCAATCAACTTTTTAAACATATAAATTCAATTTTTTTTGTAAGAGTGTTTCCATGTTAAAAAAAAAACAAATATGAGTGTCAAAACGGAGACGGATTTTTAAAATTAATTAGAAGGAGATTGATGGCCTGTAAACGGCTTATTTATTGCCAAACAATGGGGGGAAAAATACTAGTGTGAGACGGTATTTCTAAAGGAAGTCGATCGAAGACGACGATCGACGGCGAGCAGGTCATGAATTCCATCTGGAAAAGTAGGACTCGATGAGAAAAGCTTGTTGATATCCGGTGCAACTTCTTAAATAAATAGAACATCTCACTCTCAAATTTCTCCCCTATTCTTTTATTGTGATCGACACGTCTGGTTACCTCCTTGCCTCTCTCTGGAACTTAGTCTAGAGCGAATCAAGTTTCTGAAATGACCCGCACAGCAGTACAGACGAATTCATTTAGTGGTAAACGATAAAATTCCGAAGGTTTTTTTTTTCAAATAGAGGTCGGCGACAACGAAAGGAAACAAACGTCCGGTATATCGACGGGGAGACATAGCGATTAATCGTCCATTAATGAAACTTTCAGTGATAGAAGATAAAAGGTATGTTTATTCCAAACGAAACTATGCGGCATTTGGGTTAGGGTTCTCTGCAGCCTGAAAATGAAATTGGCTCCGGAGGTTCTTGTTCACGAGCAGCAGTATATCTAGGGCAGTCAAGGATAAACTAATAGCAGTCGAGGGTAGAGGAGAGGACGAGGCGATTATTAAGGTTGAGACAAGAATGTAATATTGGTTTGATATGTAAACCGTCCTCTTTATTATGACATCGCGACTAGGTTTTCTAAAGCACCGACTAACCAGCCTAGCTGTGAACACTTGGCTATGAGAAAGGTGGTAAGTTAGCTTTCGACAAGACGACAACCACTCGAAAGTTGCGCGATCAAGTGTCGTGTTGCCCTCTCCCCATATAAAAAGCCCAGTCCTCGCCTTTATTCGGTCTCTTCTACCATAGACTGAAATGTAGAGACCAGGGTCGATGGGTGAAAGTGGGTCAGACTTTTCTCTTTTCCGCTGCGCCCACACTTCAGCTTTATTCTCTTGTACTTTGCTGCCTTTGGCTTCATCATTCGGGAAGGGACGAACACTGTCTGGAACTATACTACGCACCAACCACAAGCATAGTAGCGGCCGAGTTTACTCTCCTGTCCTGTCTCCTCATGTTCAGTTGTTCATAAGTCTATATGCTGCTATATGAATTGGAATTTAGAAAACTGGCCTACATATATACGGCTCAATCTTGTTCCTTTTCTTCTTCTTCTTTTTTTTATATTTGGAACAAGGGAATGATATTGTTAGTTTCATACCTGTGGGATGATTCCGTCGCATTTTTAATTCATTACGAACGTTTCACTATACTGAAAAATAAAAGCTGTGGCCAAAAGTTATTTCGCATGTAATACTATCCGACATACTCGATGTTTGTACTGATAAAATTGTTTATTTCTCCTTTCTCATTAGTTTTTGAAATAATTAACCGCTCATCTTCAGTCGGTTGTTTTCAAATGTGGAAATCAATTTAAAAAAAACACCGAATTCATTATTTACTGTCTGAATCGCATCATCAGCAATGAAGCAAAGATAAACACTGTAGGCTACACTGTGTACACTGATAGAAAAATCGACTATTTGATTCGGATGCGAATTTCTCATGTCTTCAGATTTAATTTTACACATAAATTTCCTTCAGTGGTTAATTGATGTAGTACCTACTGTAGAAGTAATACTATAAGCTTGAAAAAATGGGTAAGCAAATTTAGACTTTTTTAAGACGTATAAAATAAGGTCAAATGGATGAGATACGCACGGTGTGATTCGTCGTTCCAATAATGTCTGTACCGTAGAGCTTCATATTCAAATTGTTCGTTCGACTTTTTCTTTTTAACTACAATTCCGTATCTCTAGGAGCATGTTAGGTATTGAGCAGATAAATCTTAAATCCTACAGTGTCTTAAATAACCTTTTAAAAACATACAAAAATAGTGTCTGAATCAAGTGTCTAAAGAATCCCACAATGTAATCTTTGATGGAAAATGTAAAAAAATTACATATTTAGTGCCAAAAACCCCAATATTGCCCATTTATTCTCTATTCATCCGATTGGAGATGTTCCAAGAACGGGATGATAAACAAATACTTTCAACAGAAACACACTTTATTCGAATGATGTTAAGAAGATGACAGGTATATTACTGATTGAAAGTGATAAATGAACATCAATTTAGCAAAAGGAGACATGTCAAAGCTAATCAATACCGATTACCGAACGTGATGGGATGTCGGTTTTACAGTTTGACGTCGTCTATTGAGTTGCACATTGCACGCCCCGTGGGCCATGTGGATGATCATCATCTTCGTAAGCTTCACGCTGATCGCGCCGACGGCGCTCCTCAAATTCTGGATTAAAGTCCATCAAAACGGCTTCTTCTGCTTGATCAGAAATAATCACTTCTGGCCTAAGAATGTTAAACCTTTTTTAGTCTACAACAATTCACAGTAAATTATTTCCAAAATACTTGGGAGGAAGAAGGCTCTGGAGCTGAGGAATAATGTCTGGTGACAGCTGACGCGGGAACTCAACAGAAAATTGAATTATTAGACGCCCTTTCTCGAAAGGGTTACGATAATGAGGCATTCCTTCATTAAGAATACATTTAAGATCGCCCTGTTTGACAATCTGTCCTGGAAGTGTTGAAATAACGAGTTCGCGTTCGTCTAAGGTGCGAATTGACTTTTGGAAACCACAGAGCGCCTCAACCAGAGTCAGCTCCATTCTCATGATTAAATTATCCGATGATCGCCTTGTGAACCAAACAATCAGTAAATCACTAAGGCCTTTGTTATAGAAATTAATTACCTAAAAACCGAATGTTCCTTCTCGTCTAAAACAATAATAATGTCGCCTGGCTCCAGTCCTGGTTCCTGATCGCCTTCACCGCCAAAAGTAATTTTTTGTCCATCCACCATACCTTTATCAACGTGAACTTCCAGCACTTTTCTTTCTCTAATAACCTGAAAATTCACGGTACAATTGGGTTTACATAAACAAAATACAAAATGTAATCGAATACCTTTTTCCCTAAGCAGTCTTTACAACGATCTTTGGCATTTATCCGCTCTCCTTGCCCCTGGCATTCCCCGCACACTGACTGAATTTGTTGAACCTATTCGATTAATTAAGGTTAAATGGGTTTAAATAAAATTAAATGGACTGTATTGATATTATTATTACCATGCCTGGACCAATTTGCTGAATTCTAACTTGCATACCACTCCCTCTGCAGTTAGGGCAGCGTTCCACAGCTCCCTTCTTACCCCCAAGTCCTGGAGTAAAACAAAGAGGTTGAAAACTTGTCCTCCTTCAACTTCACATGTAATAAGTGTACCTTCACAAGTGCCACAAATGACATTTTTTTGAAGGGCAAGTTTACGAACAGAACCATTGTACATTTCTTCAAGGGTAACTGCCATCTGATGGACAACATCTTTTCCTTTTCTCTCTCGTCTTCCACGATTTCCACCACCACCAAAAAACATATCTAAATTTGTAAAATTAATTATTGTACCAATTATATTAGATAAGTATGATAATGTGTACCAAAAATGTCCATAGGAGAAGAAAAACCACCAGAACCACTCGAACCTTCTTTAAGGGCTTGTTCTCCACCATCATCATATATTTTCCTTTTATCTAAATTGATACAAGTTTATTTTAAGTGGGCAAACTAAGTATTTTACAAATGCTATAACATTAAATATTAAACTTGATTAACACTACAGAATTACACAATTACAAACCTGGATTAGACAGGACTTCATATGCTTGTGATATCAATTTGAACTGAAAAGAAAACCATATTACACAATTGAATTGTACTCAAAATGTTTTTAGTAGAGAAGTTCATACCTTCTCACCCTCATTAGGGTTCTTATCGGGATGGTACTTTAAAGCTAATTTTCGATACGCTTTTTTTAGTTCATCACTCGTACAGTTGGGCTTCACTCCCAGCAAGTCGTAAAACTTCATTTCTTTCACCATTTTTCCTTTATTAGGTTTTTGTGGAGATGAAAAAGATGGTTAACGGACAGCAATTTTTGACGGATGCTGTTTGCGGCCTGTTGGTCGACTGTAAACTGACAAAAAAACTAGTCAATCCCAAAAGAAACTAAAATTATTGTTCCAGAAAATTCTTATCGGACTAGCTG
The DNA here is from genome assembly GCA_022539655.2 of Ceriodaphnia dubia. Taxonomy (NCBI): domain Eukaryota; kingdom Metazoa; phylum Arthropoda; class Branchiopoda; order Diplostraca; family Daphniidae; genus Ceriodaphnia; species Ceriodaphnia dubia. Next base: position 155,942 of record JAKUCG020000157.1, read on the forward strand.
TAGTGAACTTAGGGTAGCGTAAACAACGGACAGCAGAAGGAAATTACGAGAAAAGGACGTTGCCACACCGGGAGTATGAATCTGGTCTGTCAATGAATGCGGGGTACCAGAGTCAGAGTCATAGAGATATGGTTGCCAACCTCTGTGTTAAAGTTTCCCTATCCCAAACCACGATATAATGGCGTTTTCCAATGTAAAGGAGGTTCGCAAAAGATCAGAATCTCACTTGAACCTTGAGCTGGTTAAAAGTGAATATGAAATAAATAGGAATAAATGAGATTAAAGAATATAGGCTATATGTTGTTATAATATTCCAAGCAGTGTCTCTCAACATGAACTTCAGATGAAACATCCCGGATGTTCTGTTTGACCAGCTTTTCAGTGTTTATTTTTCCCGCATTCTATTTGAAGTAAAAGTAAATTATGCCTGCGCAATAGCGCATACTTTTGTAATTAACAGTTTAAAATCTAGGTGATTGTTTTATTTATAATTATATGTTTTTTTTAAGAAGAATATAAGACTTTAACAAAAGAAGATTGGGAATAAGTTGCCCTAATTAAACATTAAGACAAAAAAGCTCGTCTAATTAAGTTTTCGTCTTTTCGCTTATTCAGTTTTGAAGCTAAAGATTTATTAATAAACAAGAACTTTTTCAAAGACCCAGCTTTTCGGCCACCTGGCACTAAATGAGTAATTTTGTCAAGCAAAGGGCTCCACCTCCTCCTCTCAAACATCTAATCAAATCCTCCCAAAACAATGCTTATCTACAGCTATCTACATTAGAGACACGCACATTTGAATTCGAATTTGAACGGGACAAGTCCAAATGCGCCAATTCCTGAAAACTTGCTTTTTTCTATTATCAAAAGAAAGCAAGTAGGTTGTGGACTTGTGGGATGTGGGCTTTTAAAATGTTTGCGACTTTTTGTCTTTGAAAAATTTGGCAATGACGAAGTTTAGTTTAGTTTCTGCATTCTGCTAGTTTGTTTTCACTAGAGCTATTTCCAGATTTGGGAAATATCTTATTGTTGCAGAAAATATCAAATTATATATATAAACTAACATAGGTTAAAGGGAAAATGTTGTGAATTGCGAACACGTGACTATAAATAACAATAAATATCGATTCCTTATTACATTACGTTACGTTACCTACAAATAGACCCCAGGGGCTCTGTATCCGTCTTTCAATTCTGAGGTGAAAACACTGAAGTACGCTGCAAAAGGGTCTAAGGTATTACTTTCTAATTACTCCAAAATGTTTCCAATGTGTATTTTTTTAAATCATTTTACAAGAACATAAAAAAAATATTCCTTCTACTTTGTGTTAACCCTACTTGGAATTGGGGAACATCCTTGAAGATGTATGAAATTCTCAAGCAGTTTAATCATTTCAACATAGTTTCATTTACTTTCTAATTAGTTCTTATTGAGTTATCTTCACTACTAGAAATATTTACTTCTTGTTTTGAAAGGGGTCCAACAAAGTTTTAGACCTCACAACATGTTTCCTCAGTTATGAAATGTGACTCATTATTAACTAACATTTAATTTGTCTTGTGTGTTTTATATTTTCTTACAATAGAAAATAATTAAGTTATTGTTATTAAAAGTATCATGTAGAAACTTAAACAAAGTGAAACAAATTGACAAACAGTGTGCAGCATATGGTTGGCACTGGTATGGAGAAGTAACCTAATGAAAGAAGAAGGCATGCTGACTGCTGAAAGCTTAATATTTTTCTGCAGTTATAAAAGAATATCTGTAATAATTAAAGTTGATATTTTATTTTAAATATTTATGTCAGTGTACAAAATCATGGTCCCTGGTCAAAATGCTTCTAGCCAAGAATTGCACAATTTTGGTGCGGGCACTGGAGCTGGTCATAAAGGTAATGAGAAATGTATAATTTCCTATTAGATGTTTACTTTGTGTTTTTGTTTGAAGTATCCTATGTTAAACATTTGCCTAAAATAACAGTTTAAGTGATGAATTTTTGATGAATTTTCCGGGTTTTTTTTTTATAGTGATGACGTGTGTGGTGTGTAGACGTTTCACTAGATGGCGTAAACCAAAACAAAAGTTGAATAAAATAAAATATCAGAAAGTGGAGTTTGCTCCATGCCCAACCTACCTAGGAAGGGTCACGGGTTGCGACTGTGAGAAGCTCTTGTTAGGAATATGAATCACTAAGAATACAGCTCACGTAGGTCGAGTAGGTTGACTTTAATCACGCGTAATACAAAAAGGGTGGAGCTTGACTCCGAAAGGAAGGAGGTAGGGATTGGTCCAACGCTCTTCCGCTTTCGGAAAATCGATAAGTCAGGCACGCGTCCCGACTGCCTTTCGTTAGCGCAGTTACTCTTTCCCTGCTACCTCTTAGTGGTGGACGTTCTTCCAAAATCTTGCTCGTTGCTTTCAAACACGTTTGTGCCAACTTGTGATGCCGTTAGCCGTCACCTGTAGTTAAGAGTTTGGAAGTCGATTGATTTCAATTCTTGCACTATTTTAACGTTAAGTCTTGCTTGAAATCCATCCTGAGTATTGATCCGAAATGTGCACATTTTGGTATATTGTGAAGCGCAAACAATAAGCATCTAACCCGCTTAATTCATAATTCCTTATTGTGCATTTGAAATATTTTCGCCACTCCGTAACACGATTTTCTGATTAGTCGGAACTCGATCTAAAATGGTGCTATGAAAAACGTGGTTGGCTCATGTGTCAGTGAGCTGAGCATCTGTGAATATTTGGCCTTCAGCAGACATGTATAAGTCTGCTGGCTGTCGTAGTGAGATCGTTGCCATGTCAAATAAGCTGAAAAACACCGACGATACACACCTGGCGGAACAACACCAGCTTTTGCGTAAAGGTTAATCCGACGATTTCTCCGTTTTGCTTGATACCTAGGCACAACATTTCTGTAGATTAGAAAATAAATAACCTTATATAATTAAAATTGTTACACCATTTCTTTTTTTTTTAAGCTCAACTAAATTTAAGGATATTCTGCCGTTTCGCGCTTGATTTGTGGTCATAACGCTTTGATCTAGATTACTTCTGTCGTTGTAGGTCGATCCTCAAACTTTTCGAGAATAATTCTGTCTATTTCTTGCAGCTGGTCTTCCTTACAGAGTGCATGTTCTTTCCCAAAGCGTGCTTTGTATTCTGAATAGTTGTTCAAGTCTTCGTAAAGTTTAATAGACGCTATCTTTGAACGCGTTGTATCAAACGTATTTTTAAATGTTACCAGTGCGTAGTTCCATGCTTCTTAGTGAAACACACTGAATGATTTCGACGGATTTCGACTTTTTTAAATGTCACTAGATGTATGCATTATTACTTTTCTGGCACATTCTCTTCGCCAGATCCGTACCGAAGCTCGTGTAACTCTTTGAGGAAAAATGGGCATAAGGCCCTATTCTCACTTGCGCCTATCTATCACCTAACTCTTGAATCCAAGTATTAGCTAAAATGAAAATAGGGCTTAATGTTACTATTAACGAAGTACCTTAGAGTCTACAAGATAATTTTGAACTGTATCATTTGTCGAAATCTTAGTTAAAGCAGTTAAAGACTCTCCGTCCCCACATCCGGCGATATATGTACTGGTGTAACTTTTCTCCACCTGTAAGCTGATAGTGCGGGCCGTGGGGCTTATGGTTTGCGCCGGATTTTAGATAAAATTACTAAGATGCTGTAAATTTTTCTTTATTAGTAGTTACGCATTAAAATATCTAAGTTTTTTTATTACCCTCCTAAAATTCTGCAATTAACACATCTACTGTAATAAGAAGCTTCGACATGACCAAACTGCAGGGTCGGCGGAAGATAAAGATATTAGTATAGAATACCATTTTTATGCTCTTTGTTCGTTGGGTAGAATTATTTCTTCATCAGTTTAGCTTATTTATTTATTTACATAAAATACGTATGTTTTATTAAACTTATGTATTATCTAAGATCATGTTTATGGTTACGTAGCATTACTTAATTATGTTTTTTTTTTGTATTCTGGTGATGACTGAAGGTCTAAGCAAAAGAATCAACCGCTTGCCTAATGATGAGAGTAGACAGACTACGTCACCGGATATCCCCTACCCCCGGAATGTTGTTGTTTCATATATCAACGCAGGCGAGGAGGATCAAATGGTATAGTTTAACTGGGTCTTTTCAACTGAGCTACTCGTCATTTCTCTAAAATCTTACTTTCCAATGACGAAACTCCTGTCTCGACAACAAGTTTCATCAGAGTAATTCAAGCCGTGTTCTCGTTCATCCTACGAACGTCCGCCCGCCATGTGATACTTATTACAATTTTTATTTGCTGAATTATCTGAATGCATGCAAGCGATTTTTCTCAGTTGCATACAATTTATTTTAATTTCATGTTAGTTTAAAATAATCAATTAAAAGGGTGCGTTTTACATTGTCTAGTATCTTAAAAGACCATTTTTTAAAAAGTCAACATCTTTCGTAATGTAAATTTTTTAATTTGTGATTCCACCTTAGGAAGTTTATGGGTACCGCCGTTCGCTTTTCCGGACAATCCTTACTTGGTCTTTCATTTTTGCAACTTTGGGTATCTTACGAATGGTCTACCACTGGTTTCCTGAATGGTTTTTGAATTGCACTCACACAAGATGTTCACTAGAGGTCGCCGAAAAAGTTTTGATTGTGGTATGACAATTTAAATATTTTCGGATTTTATTTCGAGTTAAAAATGAAAAAAATAATATCTTGTTTTGGTTAACCAGGAAATTTATCAAAAAAAATATCGGCGGGTTCACATTCGAAGTATCACCTTTATGAGTGCACTCGAGACGATGTATAAGATAGTCACTTAAATTTAATCAAATAGCGTTCACTATTTTGCTTAACAATTCCAATATATCTGTTTTGTATAGAAACGCAGCAACGGACCGTATGACTGCTGCTAGCAAAAAATCCGATGAGCACCGTAATTCACACGTCTTGCAGGAATTAAATCGAAGCGACGATACGCCTACATTATCTCTTCCAAACGTGGATGGTACATTTCGAGGTAAGAAAACTTTGATTAAATTGACGATGGTGAAGCCGTCAACTAATTTTATTTATGTTTTTGGATAGATGCCACTAGCGTCCGTATGTTTACATGTAAAAAACTGCGTTATTTGTGGAATGGAACGACGAAAGAGTTTTTAAAAGTAAAAAGCTTGGGCCCAGGGATGCCGACATCTTCCCTACATCACCCAGACGCCCAAAGCGGTTTTGCCGGCTTATCCGTTATTGACCAACAAAGAAGGTTTAGATATTTTTTAAATATCATTTTTAATTTTTCTTCTGCAAACACCACATCTCTAATTTCAGGCGAGCGATTTTTGGGTCGAATATTATTAATGTTCCAGTCAAAAGCATTTTGGAACTTCTCCTTCTTGAAGTTTTGAATCCATTCTACATCTTTCAAGTTCTCTCTGTTCTTATTTGGATAATGATTGAGTATTATTATTTTTCCGCGGCTATAATGGTCATGTCTGCCGCTGGAATAATCATTTCCATCATTCAAACCAGAAAAGTTAGTCGAGTCGAAAAACCGAAATGGAAAATTAACTTTAAAATGTGAATAGATGCTCAGCAGTTTTTTTTTTCTACAGAATCAACAAAAGCTAAGAAACACAGTACACGGAAGTGACATCATAGATGTGTGCCGAGGAGGTGGAGTCTACGAAACCATACGAACAGAAGAGCTGGTTCCTGGAGACTTAATTATTTTACCGGCCAATGGTTGTACAATGCATTGTGATGCGGTTCTGCTGTTTGGAACCTGTATCGTTAATGAAAGCATGCTCACAGGTACATTTCCAGTCGAATGGGTCAACATGATAAATCTATCCATGTAAGTGTTTTGTTTGTTTCTTGCCCTTGCTCACAGGGGAAAGTGTACCTGTTACCAAGACTCCTTTGCCATTCCAGTCAGATATTTTATATCATCCTAAAGAACACTCAAGACACACCTTATTTAGTGGCACGAAGGTTGTTCAGACACGTTTCTATAATGACGAGAAAGTAAATTCTGATATTTAAGGTCAATTTATCTAACTGTAAATTTATAGTTTGGTTTATGGTATTTAGGTTATGGCTGTTGTTACTTCGACTGGCTTTATGACTGCCAAAGGATCGCTAGTGTCCGCTATAATGTACCCTCCGCCAGTTGACTTCCGTTTTGAAAGAGATAGTTACCGATATATTGGCTTCCTTGCCTCATTGGCTTCTATTGGGTTTACCTATAGCCTTATTAAAAAGGTTACACAAAATCGTAAACCGTTATTATGATCATTCAGCACTTTTCTTGTTCACTTTTTTAAAGATTATTTCTGATGAAATGAGTGTCAAAGTATTATTCCGTTCCTTCGACGTCATTACTATTTGTGTGCCACCTGCGCTCCCTGCCGCAATGACTGCCGGAATTATATTGGCTCAAAAGAGGTTGGAGCAACGGAATATTTACTGCATCTCTCCGAGATCGATAAACGTTTCGGGTAACTATATCTTTTTATACCTTTTTTCCATGACGTTACAAAGAGGCTGGGTTTTCTGAATTTTGTGCTTATTTATAGGTTCTTTGAATTGTATTTGTTTTGACAAAACTGGAACATTAACAGAAGACGGGTTGGATCTGTGGGGAGTTGTTCCAGTTGTGGAGGGTCCGCGTTACATACCTCCCTTAAAAAGTATTTAATCACAGAACGATTTTGCCATGTCACAAAAAATTCATAATTGTATGATTTTGCAATTCCAGGCCCCTTAAAGCTACCACAGGCACTATCTACTCTTCGTCCTCATGACCGAAGTCCACAAACATCCAGATATAATATGAAATTGGACCCTCCTTTGTTGCTTATGGGTATGGCAACTTGCCATTCTTTGACAATTATAGATGGAAACCTAAGTGGCGATCCGTTAGACCTTAAAGTAAATAAAAATTTTTACGTAAATTTATCGTTAGGATTCATTTTCTTTTCGAATTTTCTGTAGATGTTTGAATCGACTGGCTGGGTGCTGGTTGAGCCGTCCAATGAAGATACGAATAAATACGACAACATTTGTCCAACTGTTGTTAGTTGGACACCAGTAAGTACTGGCAAAATAGAATCCGGTATTTTTGAATCTATGGATGATTCTGTGGAGGCTGCTAAAGTAATACTTCATAAAATAACTGAAGTCCCCCAAACTGTTTAATTTTATCTTACGTTAGGTTGAGGTGGGCATTGTTCGCCAGTTCCCATTTAGCTCAACTCTTCAGAGAATGGCAATTCTATGTAAGCGAATCGGACAGGAGCAATTACATTTCTTTTGTAAAGGATCACCTGAAATAGTACAGTCTCTATGCAAACCTGATACCGGTAAGACATCTATTTCATTAACGATGAGTCATGCGAAATACAGTATAATCGCCCTAAAGCGATTCCTTTTTTTAAAAATTTTAATTGTGTTAAGTTTTCATCGATGATTTAAACTTTCAGTTCCGAGTAATCATAATCAAATTCTGGAAGAGTACACCAGACAAGGTTTCCGTGTGATAGCATTGGCTCACCGACTTGTTGAAATTCGATCCATACACAAGCTTCAAAAAGTGCAAAGAGAGGAACTAGAACACGAATTGACATTCCTGGGTATCACACGATTCTTTATTCTTCAACGTTTACAAATATTTGAGTTTTAATCGGCTGCAATCTGAATGCTTAAACGTCTTCTGCATTTTCAGGCCTGGTCGTCCTAGAGAATCGGCTGAAGCCAGATACCAAGGCAATAATTAATCAGTTATCAGATGCGGCTGTGCGAACCGTCATGGTCACTGGTAAGGTCGCACATTATTTTAGGATTCACGCAAAGTACATGATGCCCAATTTCCATTCTAGGTGATAATATTCTTACAGCAATAAGCGTCGCCCGAGGTAAAGCCATTAAATTAAATACTCATTTCATATCTAGCGGAAAACCGAACCAAGTTTCATTGGTGTTATTTAGTATTTATTTCACATTAATCAAAAGTTTTTTCTCGCTAAATGTTAACTAGGGTGTTATTATTCCAGATAGTAATTATAGATCTGTATCTTTTAATCAGATTGTGAAATGATAGGATCCAATGATCAGGTAGTTATTGTAAGTTATGAAGAATCGACGGTCGTAGTTGCGGAAGGGAAGCCTGACCACGCCACGGAAGGGGCACCACCTCGCTTGACTTACACACTGGCCGAAACATCTTCAATTCAGGTTATTTTAATTTCTCAAAGATTCGGATGAACATCAGTAGGCCTATACAAAGATAATGCTCGTATTAGACACCAACTAGTGACAACTCACCGTCAACCATGCACAGCAGAGACATCACGTTGGATATGACGCATACGGTATGGAAATACTTCTTCTTGGATTTTAAATAGAACTTTCTCGATTCTCTCAAAAATATTATCCTCCTTTAGGACTTGATCGGATCCTATCATTTAGCAATCACAGGGAAATGTTGGTCTATTATTCAAGAGCATTATCCAGAACTAGTACCCCGATGCGTAGTTAAAGGAACAATCTTCGCGCGCATGTCACCGGACCAAAAGCAACAACTTATTCAGGCATTACAGCACCTGAACTATGTTGTTGGTAAATCAAAATCCAAACTTTATCGGTTTTTAATTTTGGTTCAGTTTGGCCTTGAATTGAAGCTTCCCGTGTAAATCTTTTACATGCAACATTTTAAATGCAGGAATGTGTGGGGATGGTGCAAATGATTGCGGGGCTCTGAAAGCCGCTCACGCCGGTATTGCGTTGTCAGATTCAGAAGCTTCTGTGGCTTCGCCGTTCACCTCAAAAGATGCAAGCATAAGCTGTGTACCAGAATTGATTCGCCAAGGACGATGCGCACTGGTCACATCTTTTGGTATTTTTAAGTATATGGCTGCATACAGCTTAACGCAGTTCATCTCCGTCATGATTTTATACGAAATCGGAACCAATTTGACGGATTTCCAATTCCTCTACATCGATCTGTTCCTTATATGCTCACTTTCTGCCGTCTTCGGACGCACGCAACCTCATCCAGGACCACTGTTCAATCGCCCTCCTCTGACTTCTCTTCTCTCACTACCGCCCGTGGGGTCCCTTCTTATTCAAGTGTGTTTAGTTGGATTCTTCCAAGCTATCAGCATGTTTATTCTTACCCAACAAAGTTGGTTTGAACCATATATGAAGCTTCACAACGTAACTGGTACAGTCAGTGGAGACTATGCATCCCACGAGAACTACACCGTATTTAGTATTTCCATGTGCCAGTATATCTTTTTGGCATTGGCTTATGCCAAAGGGAAACCATTTAGGGAAGTTTTTCTAAAGAACTACTGGTTTGTTGGAGCTTTGGTTGCTTCTACCGTTTTTTCCCTCTATGTCCTAATCGACCCTGACTACATTATTGGGAATTGGCTTGAACTCAAAATGCCTCCGGTGGATTTCCGTCTCATCATTTTGGGCTTATCCGCTGCTCAGGTATTAATACTTTGATCTTGGAATACTGTACTTAATTAAGCTTGTATACCTTTGAAAACCTCAAATCGTCTTATCATTTTCTGAAAACATACTGAGAGATAATAATGGACCAGTTACATTTTTTTAACTGCGCAATTTTCAGTTGGCTAACCGAAAAACCTTGCAAAATTTTTGTGTACAGGTTTTCGTTTGCTTGTTAGCCGAAGAAATTGTGGTTGATCGTGGACTCGTAAAGATGATGGATTCTACCTTCTGGCTGAAATTGCGACCTCGCAAAGAAAAATACTTGGCGGTCGAGAAAGAAATAAAGAAGAACAGTGATTGGCCACCCGTCCGGAATTCCGTAGACTTATCTTCAATAGCCACATCAACAGTTGCTCAGAAATAACATTAATTAGAGTATGAGGTTTTATTTGCCATATTATTAGACTCTTTCTTCATATAGCAAAATAATATTTGAGTTAGTGTAATTATGGTATGGGTCTTCCTATTTAGCATTTTGATATCACGTCTGCCATATTTAAGTAAAGCAAACAGAAACGGAACTTTTTAAAAAATTACATACACAGTGAGTTAAATTGAAAAAAAAAAATAAAATACATTTACTACTACAGCCTTTTTAGATTTTGTGTGCAAACATTTATCAATGTCCCAAAAATGCCAATGCCCGTGCCATCGCTATCTACCGGGCATGTTTATATTTCTTCCCTTTTGGCACTCTAAAGCCTGAACTGATGTATACAAAAATGCTTATGATCTAACGACCAAGTACTTACATCTTTTAATACAAATACTATTCTTTTCTCGCACCATTCAAACAGCCGTGGTTGAAAGAGATAAAAAGCAAAACAAAAAAAAACGCCGTTTTATAACCACTCGCCCTACAAGATTAATACGTAAACGACATAGTGGTGCAGCCAGAGAAGCCCTTCGTTGGTGCCTTGGGAGGCCTGGCCCCTTCTATTATTTTCACGAATCATTTTCTCCCTATTTCATCTGCCTTTTTATCAATAAGGAAATTAATTGTGTTCCATTTTTTTAAGTATGTGACGGGAAAGAATTGTTTAGTAGGATGCGAAATTTATTAAAGACGAGTGAGCAAGATTTTAGTTTTCCAACAGATTTAATAAATATGGTCGGCTTTTACTCACGGGGCATTTGACAAAAAATGACTCTTAAATTATTACATCATGCCTTAGGGGCGTAGGGTAGGGATCGAATGAATTTCCCGAAGGGATTCTATGCACATTTTGTAAACGACGCATTTTTTCGTTTTTCTACCGATAGATGGCGAACGGCAAATATTCTTGCAGCGATAGCTAACTACCGCTATGTAGCAAACGGCAATTGTATTTGTTTAAAATGAAAAAAAAAATTAATTCTTTCTTAAAGTTTGCATGGAAGGGTGCGCGTTTTAAAAAATAAACTTTTTCAAAATTTTTGTGACAAAGGAGAAACCATTTCTTTATTTCTAAAATAGTAATCTCGAAAACGTACCACGTGGTATATAAATAGATCTTAACAAAGAAAGTAGTATAAAACTATGGCATTACTTTTGGGGAACACCAAAATTGCCTATATATATATTCTCTTGCGGGGGTGTACATATATTCTTTCGACGCGAGATATATATTTTCACCGCGAGAGTCCGCAATATATAAGCTACCTGGGGTCCGAACTCCCTCATTTTTTTCCCACTGTTTCCGTTTCTTTTGTTATTGTTCACCGAGTCATTCGACTTACAGTAACTGTTTTTCAAATTTACATTCTGTCGGTTTCAAAATGTGCTTCTGTTTAACTGTTTTTTCAGTGAAGGACCTTTTAACCAGGTATGGATGCGAATGAAAAATGCAAATGCCGAATGATTCAAACTTCAAATCAGACAGCGATCATCAATGACGCAGTATATAAGCACACATGAATGAAGGATGAGCAATTGTAAACGCAAAAGAGAATCGAAATATCATGATGTAGAAAATTGAGGGGAAGAGCTGACACCCGAAACGTGCTGTCTCTACACATTACATCTAGGAATCTAGATATATACATTTGAAAGCGGTCCGGTAACTATCACTTCTTGAAAATTTGCCCGAATTTACACGAAAACATTCTAACCCTCCCCCCCCCCCCCAATAAAATGCCTCTCTTGCCTCCACCCTCTTGTCTCCACCCAAAACGTTTAACTATCACCTTAACTTTCATGAATTCAGTCATTCTGATTAATAGATTTCTAGCCGGTATTTTTCAACCAGAAATGTGTGAAAAGGAACACGCAGTCAAATAAGGTCTTAGTGGTGCATAAGGGCCTTTTTTTCTGTAATTTAAGGTCGGAATATTTAGTTTAAGCCAAGCAAATAAAGCTTTGAGACGTAAACAGCGGGGAAAAAATAAGGGGTTTGGACCCCTAGACTGTGCGGACTCCCGCGGTAAAAATATATATCTCGCGTCGAAAGAATATATTCACCTCCGCGAGAGGATATATATATGGACAACTTTGATGTGCCCCAAAAGTAATGCCATATAAAACAGGTGTGAAATGAAATTTTTTACCGAGCCTCATTTGTACCAGTATATTGCTTATTTCTCTAAGTTTTGCGTTCCATCGAGATCGGCAAAGAGAAAGCCGATCGATTTGTGTGTGTAAAAGTTTGAAACTCCCACTGATTTCCTTAAAAAATGTGGAAGATTGATGTCTGCTAGTCTGCAATCTCTGCATGTACTATCGGGGAGTCCCCTACTCCCCAACGCCATCTCCCGAAAATAATGTGCGAATGGCGCAAAATCGTGTACACGGAATCCATCTCTGGGGTGTACGCAACAACTTCTTGTCACACTCCGTATAAAATCCCTTCGGGAAACTGTTACCCGCGCTCGCGCAGGCAGGTACCCGAAGGGTTTTCTGTGTATTACCGTAGCCTTCTTTTTTGTTACCAAATAAGTAAATTAGTAAACAAATTTTTATACAATTTAAATAACAAGGGTAAAACTGTTATCTAAATTGATGTTTTACGCTTTGCATTGTAAGATTAGCGACGCACGTAACATGCAAATTTTACACCGCAAAATTTCTTAAATTATTTATCGCAGTAGTAGTAGTGGATTTGTGTATAAAAGTTGATAAGCCTTTCTATTTGAGATATTTTTGGATATTAGGAATAAAATAAAATGTATCATTGATAGGTTCATAGTTTTAGCGAAATTAATCGAATGAAGGAATTTAAAGCGGGGATCTCGGTCGCGGGGGTTGGGGGGGGGCTTTCCGAAACCCCCAACCCCCTCCCCGCTCGCTCCCCGTAATTTTTTTGTAACAAACGAGAATATAGATTTTCTAAAACGTGTTATTTTACATATGATCTTTAAGTATGCATGTGGGAAAGGTATCGGAAGGTAGGCTTATGATATTGCTACTGATGAACGCGATACATATATCAGTGAAACATATCTCGTTCTACGGTCGGTAACAATATATAAAATACCTGTAAAATACGGAGGAATCATTTCTTATTTTACATTTATGTATATATGATGGACCCACGGAGGATTTCTTATTATTTACAATAATAACTCGGTCCCTCGTCTCCCTGTCATATTGTTGATCTCTAAGCAATTTTTATTTCCCTCCGGTAAGTCATTATTTATCCTACGAATACAACTTACAAAAGAAAATGTCAGGAAAGGATACTACAACTCTCGTTTGCAGCATGTAAACACAAACGTTTGTAATCGTCGTAATGAGACGAGAAGAAAACCAACTGAACTGCTTGTACAAGCACCACTGCAAGATCGTTAATGAAAATTTAAACTATATTTCTTATGAATTTAAATAGTCTATGAGCACGTAAGAATTCTTTCTGCATTTTTTAAAAGAAATAACTTTTCAATCTGTTAAGATTAGAATGAGTAATCTGTTTTGTTAGTTTCCTCCAAAGCCATCTGTTGGGTGCACCGTAAACGAATGTGTCGTAGTAAATAGTAGTACCGCGCCCTGCGCGGGAAGGTTCCCGAAGGGATTCAGAGGTGGATTTTTGTAGTTCTTCGCGAAAAAAATCGGGGAAATCCTATGCCTTAAAAAAGTTAGGTAAAAACTCAAATTTGTTTATACATTTTAGGACATTTTTCTAATTTAAAGGCATTGCGTTAGTTGTTTTCTGTCATGGGAGTCAACTGTAGCTGCAAATCACTTGTATGCAAATGTTCCAATCATTTATAAATATTTTTATCATCTATGACTGATTTTGTATTAATAAAATCATGATATAATGGGATAGGCTACTTATGGCATTACCTTTTGGTCACATCAAATTGCCCATATTATATATATATTTTTTCTTCTCACGCGTGATACATATATTCTTTCAGCAGAATATATTTATAGATTGTCTATAGATTGTCATCTATATAATGTCTCGCACATGTACAATGGTACATATAGCTCTTCGCGTTCAGGGAAAAATATTTGTTTGGCCATTGAGTCCACCCAAAAGGCTTGCCCAAAGGTTTCCAAAGTATTTTTCCAGTCTTCTACTTTTCTGCAAACTTGTCGTTGTATACATACCGTTGCGTATTTTATTTTTCAAAAGTGTTCTGATATAGTGTAAAATAACCTGGTTCCGTCGTTTTGTATTCGACGCTAATAACACCAGTCAGTAGGCTATGTGGTCATTTACACTTACGAAAACTAAAGTAACTTAACCGTATAGTTAACCAAATTGAACCGTAACTTATGCGGACTCTCGTGGATGAGATAATATATATATATCGGGCCTTAAAAGAATAAATGTATGTCGTGAGAAACATTTTGCAGGCAATTAAAGACCAAAATATGTAACCCGCTTTGAATTCATCGAACTCATCAAGGTTTAGAATTCGAATGAGTGACCTTTATGTTCGAAAAATGAATTATCATCCGTTATACCTCGTACCGAAATACGTCCGATCGACGCCCCAAGATTTTTTTAACGCTGACACTTGACAGCCAAAAACATGGAAAATGTACATTCATTGAAGGGAGCAACGATGTCCGAGCACCATCAAAAGTGCGGAGTTATGAACTGATTTTTTCTCGGATTTTTTTCCCTATAAAGGAGCCTAAGTAATACTTTCCATCTTTTCTTCTTATATAAAAAGCCCATGCCAGTAGGACCCAATCGGAAGCGAGGTCATTTAACTGGCGTTTCCAAAAAAGGTTACCGTCGAGTCTTCGGTTACGTGAGTTAATGAAACAACACAGCAAGCAACTAGCTAAATGGTAATCTGCTTTCTCGGAAACTTAGCTAGCTTTTTTTCAAATATCGTTTAATAATCAGCCAAAACTCGGTTGTATAAGTGCCATGAAAGGCATATGTACAATATTGATGTGCCGCGCGTATTTATTTAACTTTTCAACGTTGTATTATTGTACTATAGGGTCGCCGAGGTAGCCTACATGTGAATTTTAAACTGAGTAGACAGAATTTCGGTTTTAATGGTTTACTACGCTAAAGCGGGCCATGCTGCATGCATGTATTTTGGTTTGCCGCGGATTTCCTGCGTATTTCACGGGATCGGTAGTTCGTGTTAATGGTCACATCATGTAGAGGTGAGATAGAGAAAATGGATCGGATGCTTGTTAATTTGGTAAAATTCTTTAGCTCAAACTCTCAATTCATTCATCACTCGGTGCGTCTTGATCTCGGTCTTGATGAGACATAGTTGACTAGATACGTCGTTGGTATAATCTGCTTCCTCGGAAACAGAAACTTAGCTATATATGAATCGAGGTGTCAAGATTGAGGGAATAGCTTGTAACGCGAAAAGTAAGTAGGCCGGCCTGTAGCCTTACAGCATAAAGTCCGGATTATAAACATCTAGATCGGTCCTAGTCCGAAATGCAGAATCGAGTTTCTCTGTTTCAATAATCACGCTCTCCCTCTCTCTGTTTTCGGTCTATGGTCGTTAAGCCCACCAGCCGAAAGCCTACTACCACAAAGCCCAGTGCTTAGTGTGGTATTCATGCCGTAGGACCATTAAGCCCACAATTTTCATTTGAAATGCGTTAAACAAAAATCCCTTACAGATATGCGACGTAGTAATAATCAGATGTGAAATAAAAATTTCTTCTTTCTTTTGTTTTTGTTTACATATTTTATAATGCAAGGAAATATAATTCTATTTAAATTCGGACAAGAACAGTTGCTGATGGTCACCACGCAGTAGTGATGTACGATGGTAGATGGCGACGCTTTCATGATCTCAACTTTAAATACAAGATCCCTTCGGTGATACCTTCGGGCTATTTCTTGTGGTGCTGTTTTATAGAGTATCAATTAAGATGAAATCCATTTTTATAGCATTAATTTAAGGGTTTAAGATCTAGGTCATTGAATTGCTCTGTTAATGAGCGGGGGATATTAGATCAAACAATAAACAATACCCAGTCTTAAGGTAGCCATATGGATAACGCTTCGAACGCCCGTCATCTAATTGTACAGGAAAACGAGTTCGATCCTGGGCAGCGACATATCTATAATATCTATCTTATTTTACTTTTGATCAGATTTTACTTTTCGTTTGCTGGTTCAACTTTTGTTTTAATCAAGTAGAAAATCCAGATACTCTACACGATTTTGGATTAGAGTTAATGTACCTAGATAGCCACATCGATAACGCTTCGAACGCCCGTCACCTGATTGATTATACAGAGAAACGAGTTCGATCCTGGCCATCGACATATCTAGAAAACCTATCAAATTTTACTCGCTATCAGTAAGTGAAACAAAAGAAGGACGAAAAACTAAACTAAAACAAAAGACAGATGGAAAATGTGCAAGCGATAGTCCACGCCATCTAATGAGGGAGAAAACGCGGCTAAAACAAAAGACGAGTGAAGAATTTGCAAGCGATTTTCCACGCCATCTAATGAGGGAGAAAACGCGGCTAAAACAAAAGACGAGTGAAAAATGTGCAAGTGATGGTCCACGCCATCTGTTGAGCCAGGCCGTAACGAATTTTAGCATTAAACCATTTAGAGCCCCCTAATCGCCGGAAGCTACGGGAACTTATTAGAGCCCCCTAATCGCCGAAAGCTACGGGAACTACGGGAACTTAATACCTTCGGTATATTCATAAGAATGAATATTACCCTCAGGGACAAGTTTCATTTTGTTCACTTAACCTACTAGTGATCGATATAAGAAAAAACAAATAAACGTATATGTATGCAAATTCAAAATAATTAAAATGCGTATCAAATTTTTATGAAATAAAATTATTGCGAGTCACAGGGCGCTCTTGATTGAATTTGTATACAGGAATCACGCACATCTAAGCTTAATATTGTTGTTTCTTAGTTTGAAATTGAAAGGAATTGGAGTACAAAGTTTTGATATAGCTAGTAATCCTTGGAAAAAGCTTTAGGTTTTAAGCAAGAATAAAATATTGGTGAATACTCTTATTTTGAAATATATTTATCGAAAACGAAGCTGGAAATAATGCACAGCTGGAATTATTCAAACAGTTGTATTGAAATTCAAGAAACAGAGGAATACGCAGAAGCTACCAATTTTAACAACTTCCATGGTGTCATAGGGTCATTACTATGCTTTCTATTTTCATATTCCCCCCAGTATGTAAAAAGGTTTTTTTGTATGGACATGTATTGCGCTTTTTGTGTTCGCTTTAGCTTTCTCTGACAAAGCAACGTTGCCTGAATTGGTATTAATTCAGACTCTTTAAATAGAAGTTTCAATAAAGAATAAAAGGCTGGACATCCATCTTTCCCCCTTCTATTTAATTTTGTAGTTCTGCGCGAAAAAAATCGGGGAAATCCTATGCCTTATATAAAGTTAGGTAAAAACTCAAATTTGTTTATACATTTTAGGACATTTTTCTAACTTAAAGGCATTGCGTTAATTGGTTTATGTCATCGGAGTCAACTGTAACTGCAAATCACTTGTATTGAAATGTTCCAATCATTTATAAATATTTTTATCATCTATTACTGATTTTTTATTAATAAAATCATGATATACTGGGATAGGCTACTTATGGCATTACCTTTTGGTCACATCAAATTGCCCATATTATAACTATATATATTTTCTTCTCACGCGTGATACATATATTCTTTCAGCAGAATATATTTATAGATTGTCTATAGATTGTCATGTATATAATGTCTCGCGCAGGTACAATGGTGCATATAGCTCTGGAAAAATATTTGTTTGGCCATTGAGTCCACCCAAAAGGCTTGCCCAAAGGTTTCTAAACTATTTTTCCAGTCTTCTACTTTTCTGCAAATTTTTCGTTATATACATAGAGATGCGTATTTTATTTTTCAAACGTGTTCTGATATAGTGTAAAATAACCTGGTTTCGTCGTTTTGTATTCGACGCTAATAATACCAGTCAATAGACTATGCGGTCATTTACACCCCGAGCAAATTTTTTTCTGGTGTTTTTGGGGAACGATTCCGAAATCACCGGCGATTTCGGAATCGTTCCCCAAAAACCCCTTAAAAGAATAAATGTATTTCGTGAAAGACATTTTACAGGCAATTAAAGACCAAAATATGTACCCCGCTTTGAATTCATCGAACTCAAGCTTTAGCATTCTAATGCGTGAATGCTACTTGCTACCTAACATGAAGGAGTGAAAGACGTTTATGTTCGAAAAATGAATTATCATCTGTTATACCTGGTTATACGTACCGAAATCCATCCGATCGACGCCCCAAGATATTTTAACTCTGACACTTGACAGCCAACAAACATGGTAGGCTACATGGAAAATGTACATTCATTGAAGGGAGCAATGATGTCCGAGCAGCATCAAAAGTGCGGAGTTATGAACTGATTTTTTTTCCTATAAAGGAGCCTAAGCAATACTTTCTATCTTTTCTTCTTGTATAAAAAGCCCATGCCAGTACGACCCAATCGGAAGCGAGGTCATTTAACTGGCGTTTCAAAAAAAGGTTACCGTGCTGGAGTCTTCGGTTACGTGAATTAATTAAACACAGCAAGCAACTAGCTAGATGGTAATCTGCTTTCTCGGAAACTTAGCTAGCTTTTTTCAAATATCGTTTAATAGTCAGCCAAAACTCGGTAATCGGTTGTAATTGCCATGAAAGGCATATGCAGAATATTGATGTGCCGCGCGTACTTATTTAACTTTTCAAAGTTGCATTATTGTACTATAGGGCCGCCGAGGTAGCCTACATGTTGTTAGGTGGCGAATTTTAAACTGAGTAGACAGAATTTCGGTTTTAATGTTATACTACGCTAAAGCGGGGCATGCTGCATGCATGTATTTTGGTTTACCGCGGATTACGATGAGTAAATCTTAGGGAAAATACCTTTTGGTCCATTCTGCCTACCTTATTTCCCTGCGTATTTCACGAGTATTTCCTGCGTATTTCACGAGGTCGGTATTAGTTCGTGTTGATGGTCACATCACGTACAGTACCCACCAAAAATGTTTACACCCTCCCATCCTTTTGCGTGTTAATGACCCTCGCGCGCCGTGAGCCCCCAGCAAAACTATACATACTGGAATTTTTATTTTTTTTTTTTGTGAGTAGATATTAAGTTTGTTAAACCCCCTGATTTTTTTCTGTCCAAAAATCGAATTCGCCAAGGCTGTACGCGATCTGGCATATTAAATTGCAAATTCATTTCTGGCCTACCTAACTGAGAGGTTTTCCTGAAATTACAAATGCAATATGTCAGTAAAAAATGAAGATACAGCTTTGTGGATTTTTCCCCTAAAACATCTTGCCAGTTTCTATATCTACCGTGATTTTGAACAATATCCGTTTCGTTTTAGTAAATTAAATTTGTCGTTAAAAAAAGTCGGGGTGAACGATGCCCCCTCTCCCTATCTCTTTCTCTCTGTGCGGCCAAACAGTGTTTGCAACTTTTTTTAACGGCATATTTAAATAAGAATAACACAACGGATATTGTTCAAAATCACTACAGTAGTAGAAACCAGCATGATGTCTCATGAAAAAAATCTGCAAGGCTGTACCTTTAATATTTCTTGACATATCGCAAATGTAATTTCAGGAAAACCTCTCAGCTAGGTAGGCCAGAAATAAATTTGCAATTTAATGTGTCAGGTCGCGTACAGCCTTCGCGCATAAGATTTTCGAACAGAAAAAAAATAAGGGGTTTAACTAACTTAGTATCTATTCACAAAAAAAAAATAAAAATTCCAGCATGTTTAGTTTTCCTGGGAGCTCACGGCGCGCGAGGGCCATTAACACGCAAAAGGGTGGGAGGGTGTAAACATTTTTGGTGGGTACTGTATATTGAATCCGATTTTGCAGGTTTTCTATATTAATCTTGATAGCGGAGTTCATACTTGATCTATTTGAACCTTAAAGCGTGATAGGGATTTATAGAATAAAATGCCGATCGTAAGATGGTGTAAGGGAATGGAGCAGCGCTTTTTCCTCACACACTTAATTTGAAATTATTGCGATCGCCCGTGCTCGCACAGTCGTATTTCCATTCCAAGCATCGAGACGTTCCCAATCGTTCCCATCATCCTGTAGGCTACATCCTATTGAAATGACCATGTGTCTATTATACCATTGTCCGTTTCTCCCGTCTTCATGAGCCCCATACGGCCATGACAAACAGGCTCCTCCTTATTATGTCAGCCATCCAACATCTTCTGATGTTCTAGATCTGGGAAGGAAAAATTCATTTCAAGCTTTATGATCCACCGAACCTAACGTTTAACGTGTTTCAAGTTAGCTCTTAATTAGCTAAAATGCTAACGAAGACACACCGCTTTATGATTTAAATTTAAGACAGAACCACGGTGTCAACGTGCTCGTCACAAACTGCAATGCAATACAGGTCGGATGGAACTTGCCTCGATTTGGCAGACAACATTATCAATATATGTCCGTGAAGAGCAAAGTTCATCCGTCGTAATTTTTTCTTGACGATATTTAAAACGCGTGACAGAGCAATCGATGTAGAATCGATCGTTGTCGTGGTCTCGTGGATGCTGGAGTAGCTACGACTCTTCCTTTCCCCCCTTTTTCGCCAATTAACCGGGGTTAACAGGAAGGAAGCTAATGAAATATGGAATTGGAACCGATACCCGTACCGGAGTCAAAACGATACCCCACCTTGAAATATACTATCCCCTTCTAGTTATAGTGTGATTGATATTTTTATTTAAAAACTCATTACCAAATATAACTGGCAACAGCAGACACCCCTCCTATAGCAAGTTTTCCCTGGGGCATGTCTAAAGTTGAAAAAAGTTAGCCTGTTTTTGAGGTTCTGCAACCCCTTAATGTGAGGGCCCGGGTAGTTAGCAGACGCTTTTTCGTTGCACAACTCTTAAAAAACTAGCTTTTTTAAACTTTAGACACGCCCCTGTGCGCCATTCGCGCAACGTTTTGAGTTGTATGCGGAATGGTCGTCACGTGACTGATTCCTCAGAACCCATATAGCTGTATGGGGAAATCACGTTTTTCTCTTTTTTGAACGTTTGAATTTGAATTTTTTCGTGAAATTTTTTTAGGGCTCATTGGCAATAATTTATGAAACATTAATAAATATAAAAAACTAAATATTTATTATAATGATTTTAAATTGTGTGGCTTAATGCCACAGATGAACCCAAAAAAAATTTCACGAATAAATTCAAGTTCAATTAACGTTCAAAAAAGAGAAAAACGTGATTTCCCCATACAGCTATATGAGTTATTTGATAAATCACGAAATTTATATAGAGAAAGGCGTAGCCTACTGTAAACTGGTTGGCAATAGCTTTTAAGCTGTAGTAAATATTGGTGGCGCTAGTTAATTTGCACCAAACTATAATTCGTAGGTTTTATTTCTGAAAAAAAAAAACGAAAAATGTCGATATCGATTCATACAAATTCTGCTGCCTGGTCTCTGAGACTCCGACGTCGATGATACGTTTGATATATTTACCTTTTTTCTTCATGTTCTTATTAATAAATGGTAGACCCATAGGTCCCATAGAACAGCAGGGGGAGCGAGGGGGTGGCCGGTGGGTGGCGGAGCCGCCCACCGGACGACCCACGAGCTCCGTAAATTAAAAAATTCAACCAACATTTAATTGAACTAGTCACCCGGCCCATTACGCATTTTATAATTTGTTGCATATTCCGCTATCGAAAAAAGAAAGGCCCTTCGGGAAACTCGCGCCGTACTCGGCGCTGGTCACAATGGTGGAACTGCAAGCTACTTCCCCGTATTTAAAAAATATCAAGTTACGGTGTGTATGTACCGCTAGACAGCAGATCAGTAGGTCCGGCCCAAGTTGCTGATTGGCTTTCCCGCCAATTAGGCTCCACCTATCGGCCACCACGGAGGCAGTTTGGGATAGGGAAACTTTAACACAGAGGTTGGCAACCATATCTCTATTACTCTGATTGGGGGCACAATTCTGGATTTACCTAGATTGGCCAGGAACATATGTAGGCCCTGCATATTAGCCGAGTCAGAACAATTCACAGAAGTCAGAACACACATATAGGTGGCGTTGAAGGGAGTTCCATCTTCCATCTCAATCCGTGGCCGTTTGGGACCGAGGAGACTGGGGGACCCGTGATGGTTGACGGTTGATGGATTATTAATGTGGTGAGTTCTTTCCTTTAGTAATTCTTGTACAGTACGGTGGTTCTCCGAAAGAAGATTTTGGAAATGATGTGTGGCTTAGAATGAAGAGATATCCGCGAAAATTTGGCTTTGGCTCCGTTCGTTTATTCAAAGTGTTCATTTCCGTCGAAATCATCGCATTTGCTGGTTCTTACTTTGTATGGAACCGTATGAACAATTCGAGAGATTTTCGCAAGTCAGTGCTCGAAAAATTCCCATCCCTTCTTGAAGTCTACTATAGCATTGGTGAAACATTCAACAAGACAGACAACACTCGTTCATTGGATTCCTTTTGCTGGGAACGTGAAAAGAAGACTCCATCGTAAATTGGTCAAAAATGGCTCTAGTGAAAGTGTGCTTTTATATAATCGGTTTTACTGGATTGGGCTATGGGGCTCTTAAGTTTACTCAGTTAAACGAAGAAAATCTTCGAAAAGAGCTAGCTTCTACAGCAGAGCCAACAAGTGATGCTGAAAAGAAAAGAAAACTGATGATGCAAGTTCTCAAAGCTGCAGCAGACAACAAACTTCCAGTTACCCATCAGCTGAAACAAGCTAGTGACAGTGGAGTGAAAGCCAATTAAAATAAAAGCAAAGTAGTAACCAAATTGTGTGCAGACAGCAATGACTCAGCACCAGGTAGAGACATTTCTAAGTGAGTTTACCTTGTTAGAGAAAAAAGCCAATGAATCACTTCATGGGGAAAATGTTAATACTAATATTGCTAGTGAAGCATTACAGAGCCTTACACTCTTTGTCTCAGAAAATGCCCCAAGTCTTCCTTCGTACGAATTGCGCAAAGCACATGGGGAAATAGAAAAATTGAAAACCAAATTATTAGAAATTGAAGAGTCATCCAGGCGTCAAGGAAAATTCAAATTTACCAGAACAAATAAAGAAAAACACCAAATTGTCCTCGAAGATAAACCTATTACAGCTACACATAAAGAAAAATTCCACTGGTCAGCAGCAAGTTCAGCTGAAGGGCTACTTCCTACCCTATCCAACGTGAAAAAAGAAACAATTATCATCGATTCACAGCAATCTTCCAGTAAAGATGTTTGGCTGGACAACTTAGAGAAAAGCACAGTCATAGTGAAAGGAATTCCAAGTGCAATTCACATGACGAATTTGCGTGAATGTAAAATAATTGGAGGGCCAGTCCTAACATCAGTGTTTCTAGAGGGTTGCCATCAATCAACATTTGTTCTTGGTTGTCAGCAGATGCGTATTCATAGAAGTCGAGAATGTGATTTTTATCTCCATATATGTAGTCGTGTCATAGTGGAAGATTGCTCCAGTTGCCGATTTGCACCATACAACAGGTTTCTAGTATTTTATTGTAGCTTTCTTCTTTTTTATACTTATGTAATCCTTCATTTGTTTTGTTTTTCAGAGAATATCCTGAGAAGACTGAGGATTTTACTAATGCAAACATGGAACTAGCTAACAATAATTGGAACCTCATTGATGATTTCAATTGGCTATCACTAGAACCCTCACCAAATTGGTCTATTTTGCCTGAAGACAAAAGAGTTCAATGGAAGGATTAGTTTGTAATTTGTACTAAAGATGGTAATACAATATATGATTTGGTCATCATCAAGTTACATGTTGTGCTACATTTGAGTAATTAGTTAAAATAATATATTAGCCCATCAGCAGATGTCTCTTATTTATTACTTTCTTCAACATTTTATCACAATTGTCAGATAAACCACTTGATACTGCTTAAATCTTTGCAGAACAGAATTATAACTAATTACCTTCCATGTAACTTTAGTTAGACAAACTATCAAACATGACTTAAAACATGATTAAGTACATTTTTAAATGTTTTATGGACATTTTGGTGTGAAAAATCAAATACTAATTTGGTCAGAATTAATCCCATTTAAATTGAAAAATCAAACATGACAGAGGGAATGAATTAACAAATTTTTATGATTTTTTGTTATGTTCCCATTTCATCTTGGGACGACTGGTCATGAAAAATCAATTATATAATTTGTTTCAGTAGATAATCCCATTTAAATTGAAAAATCAGTTGAACTGAAGTGCTTGGGAATGAATTAACAAATTTTCAAGAATATGATTGGTATTTAGAAAACATGGCTAGCAATTCATCTTGGGACGACTGGTCCTGGAACAAAAAGATTATATATTATGTTATTGTTTTTTAGTGTAGATAATTGTTTATAAGTACGTTTTACTTGATGTTTAACCGAGATTTTCGGTGAATCGCCAAATTTAACCCAGTTCATTAAAACTTAAAACAACCTCAAAAACAATGGAAAAAAACTAGAATTAAAATGAGAACCCAGCAACTCCTTTACATCTAACAAATGGTTGATCAATAAAAATTGAGACCATGTAAGGAATCAGAAACTTAAACTTGTAACGTTTGTTTTTACTGGTAAAAACTATTGAAATCGAATACGCGCTAAGTCGCTATGGAAACATAAAAATTTTGAGCAATTTGATTGGTCGACAGATGAATCTGATTGGTCGTGCTTTTATAATTTAATGAAAATTAATACTATTTGTTTTGTTCCTTCTTAAATTTTGCTTTCTTGTTAATCTTAAATTGAAATCATTCCTAAAACACACGTGTATATAAACGCAAAAAAAAGTTTCGTACTGAATAAAACATTTTGCAATGTAAAGGCTGTTAGTTTTCCATGGCTTCGTACGCAGTTTCTCTGAGTTCATAAAATGCAGTAGTGCCTCTTCGACAGAACCACTTGGAATATCCTTAAAGAGTGCGGTAGCCACCTAGTTAAAATTACTTAAAATTAATATAGGAACCTTAATTGTCCCATCCTGTCACGCTACCTTTCTTTCAATCCAGGACAAAGTTGAAACCTATATGATCATTACATAAGTTCACTTTGAATGAGTTTTACAGCATCTATTTTACAAATTTCGGAGAAAAGTTAAACATACCTCAAAACTGAATCGACCGAGAAGATGGTGAAGAAGGTAGTCCGAAGGATTGATTTCAATTGCCTTATCAATATGTTGTTTAAAAAGAACACCATTTCGGATTTTTTCAGAAACGCTTACGAAACAACTGGTGGCACCGAGAGCAATTGCAAACCTAAGGTTTAACTTAAATATTTAAACTAAATTTAAAATAAAATAAAAAAATTTAGATCAAATACCATTTATGAGCTTCCGCGTTAGTCTCATCCGCAGCCAACGCTCTCTTTGCAAATTCAACAGCTAGATATAATTTACAATTCACAATATTAGAGGAGAAAAGCAACAAAAAAATAAACAAACAAATAATAAAAATAAGCCCAAAAACTCATGTTTCTCTACCTTTATAGCTCAATTCTTTTTGTTTATTTGGATCAGATGATGCTTGGGCTGCCATTCTGCAAGATTTCGTTAAACGCCACAGGAATTCAACATTGTATCTAAACTGCAATAAAATATAGGAGTAAATAAATAACTTAACAGTTGTAAACTTTTAAAATTCTCAGAATATAACAACCTCACTTTCATAACCAGTTAGCAATCCAAATGCAATTTCATGATCAGCAGAAGATCCTTCTAATAAAGTATCAACTTTATCAAATAATTCTATTGCCTCATCAAGCAATGATGTTGCTGAACTAGATAAGATTTGAGGAACATAAATATGAACTGCAAATAAAAGTTTAAGGTTTCTATGATGCATACTTGCTATTAATATGTTCTCCAGTCAATTCATTTTCTGGAAAATCAAAGAACTCTTCAGATGAGGCTTCATTATCAGACCACGCTGACTGATAATCAGTGTCACTTGCAGAAGATAGATAGGATAAAGTGTTCTTGAACCGAACCATTTTGATTGACTTCTTAGACTTAGTGTCTTCATCAATGATAATATTTTGGAGATCAGCCTTATTTGAAGACTTTACAGCTTTCAGCTCTTCAATTTCCTTTCGAAGGGTATCTATTGCAGTATTTAGCTGTTCAATGTTATAATTTGTTTCCCTCAAATTATCCAATCTTGTGGCCCTATTTATTCTCTCATAGATATACCAAAATGCTGCAAAGGATGAACCTGATATAATTCCAGCAAATATGGCAAAGACTACTGGTTTACTGTTCACAGACATCTTGATGCCCATTTTTGAATTTTATTTAGGAAACATAGAACCAATTCATCGCCAAAGATTAAACCGGTGATATTGAGTCACTTCGGTCAAGCACACTCGAGTTGAAATAACAATGTGAATCTAATACTCCAGCCAATGTAGAGGGAGATTGTGGTCGCCTCGCAAGTCAACACAGAACAACAAGACAAGAGGCAATGAAGAGGCTGTCAGACCATAGAGATGTCAGACTGTCAGTGCTACACAGACGCCGAGATTACCAGAAAGGTCTAAGCAGTATCCGAAACCGAAACCCTAGTGCCCTAGTGTCAGACGTAATTACTACATTTTTACGGCGGGCAATTACGAATCTAACAACATAACATACGTTCGTCAGATTTTGCACAGCTTTACTGACCAGTTTTTCCAGCTTTACTTGTTTAGCGACTTACACGCCAAGTTCCCAGAAGATATGGGCGATATGGAACTGAAATGTGTCAAGCAACTTTCCATCGCGAAGTTCCCTGAGGATATATATAAATATCCTCCGGACGAGAAGACAATAGAAGTTTTTTGCTTTTTGTAATAAAAGAACTCATTGCAGCCAGTGTTCGGAACGTCAGGATGTGACTTACATCAAATTTTGACTTAAGTCGTGACTTAAGTCAAAAAGTGACGTATACGTTGACTTTGACGGGGTGCGAATTTTATTACAGACTTTTCCGTTGACTTTTGACGGACTAAAATTCAGTAGCACGAAAAAAAGTCACAAATGAAAACGCCAATTTTTTAAAATAAAATGTAAACTCTGTGAATCTCTCATTGAATGTTTTTGCCGCTTGGCGGCATTAATTTTGAAAAAAAGACTGAAAATTAACTGCAATTTGCAGCCCATCAAGTAGAACTCTGAGGGATGGTAGGCAGCGGCAGGGTATGGAGTTGGAACTTGAACGTAAAATAGGCAAACGAAATGAAGGACGGCAAATGATACAGTACGTGAAAACCAGAAGCATTATTTACTTATTAACTGGGAAATCTGCAACCAATTAATAGTAAGGATGCTCAATGTGGAAGGGTTGCCAGCTTAACGGTAGAAAAAAAAAATTGTCTGGCAAGTGGCCAAATGTTTGGAAATGTGTAAACAAAATAATTATGGTAATATATATGTTTTGTAGATTTTTGCTACAAATTGACACCGTCAACAGATCAGTGAATCCAAAGTCGATCTCTCTAACACTTGTAGTACTATTTATTTAGATATTTTTTTGTCCGATTGGTTTATTTGCTGGATTACCTCGCCACCTTACCGTCTCCTTCTTATCTGAAAATTGCTGATAATTAATAATCTACCATAAATTGACGGCAGTGCGATATAAGCACCACGTGAAAAAGAATAGAATGCGGACATCGTCCGACAATAAAAAAAAGTTTCGCATAAAAACTAACTTCAACACAATATTATGCTTGCGTGTTTTTACAGTGCTATTCGTAGCTTACTATTCTAGTATGGCACTAGAACGTGCCATACAATAATACATTCATATTTCTTCCAGAAGTCAGATATTATTTATCTGACCATCTAATTGTCTTTTTTCGCTCGCAATCTGTTTTTTGTTGTTGTATTGCGTTTAGAATTAAACTTTTATTCATATGCAATCCGCTTATATTATAAATTTAATAACCTGTTTTTCGATTAAAATTTTTTTGTTTTCTTAGTTTTTTCCTTTTAGTTTCATAAGCGTTAAAAAGTTGGTAAAGTTACAGTAGCTACACATCGCCAGCGGTTGGTTTTGTATCTGTTATTTGTTTCCAAAGCGACCCTCGATCTATACTGGAGATAATTATTGTATTGCGAAACTGAAAATTCCATCGGATTTGGTTTACCACACTGCCCCTATGAAGCATGCATGAACAATTTCCTTTTACAAAATTCTATTGTAGATTCTATTTCATTTTCCTGTAGGAATAAGGTGTATTGGAGCTACTTTATGTTGGTGGGTACTAGTTAACATGGCGTTTGGCTTTTTTTTTTGCTTAAAGTGACAGCTTGAGGGAGTGGTAACTTGAAACTTAATTTAGTTTATTACTAGTAAGTCTCTTTGTGAACATTTTATACATCGTTTCTAACAGCACTGTCTCTTACTTGACATTACATTCAATATCTACGTTTTGTCTTGAATACATTAATTTATATGCGTAGCTGTATAAGTAAAGGTATGATGCCTTTTGTTAACAGTAGGGAATTTGGAGGCATCTTTGTTTCTCTTTTAACTCTGCTGAAGGATTGATTTTTGGTAAATGTCACTCCAAAAATAATTTTAAATTGATTTCTAATTTTTTTTCCTCTTTTCATCCTTTTTGTGTAAATCTTAAGTTTCAGATTCACACTGACTTGTCGTCAAATTCCTATGTCTATTGGACAATAACAATCTGAAAAATGAGGTATGTAAACAAGTTTCATAGATCCTACACATTTGAGGTATTTTTAAGTGAAATGTGTTTTAATTGCCATGTATCATTACTCTGAAGGTAATATGGGTACACAGACAGACAAAAAATTTACTTTTTGATGTATTTTAAAAATTATCTGTTAAATCTTTAGTAATCTTATTTTCAATAAAAGTTGACAAAAGAAAGTTTTCACAATTGTAATTAAACATGGAATGTAGACTCAAAAGTATCACTAGGCTTACTAGGGAAGGAATAGGTGAAGTTTATTGATCTAAAGAGGGCTAGTATTGATCGCCGCCCTCCCTCTTTCTGCGCTCGACTCTACCCATACTATCCGAAGGGAAGACGAGACGTAGCCTATCCTTTTCACGGATATCAGTCTGAATTGCTCGCACAGCGTCCAATGGCCATGTTGACTTGGTCTTTTGCTCTTCTTAGTCAGTTATAGGGCTGTTTAGGAATCTTTTGAAATACTTTCGGCGGATTTTGTAATTTTGTTGTGTTTGCTTCTTTCATGGATCTCGCCCAACATACTGGATTCGTTATAGAGGCACAGTAAAGTCTACTTGTTGTTTATAATACATTTTTGTCCTCGATAAGAATGCAGTAGCCAACATGTGCTGCCCGTTCAATATCTCAAACTGTCTTAACCTGACAATTACTTTGCTAACATAATCATTTAAAATCTGAGACAAATGATTAATTTTCCTTTGATTTTCAAGTGAGGTAAGCATTGCTTCTGCCCGAGCTTCGGTGATGGTCTACGACGACACGAATAAACGTTGGATCCCTAGTGGCACATCATCAGGCCTTTCCAAAGTGCACATTTATCATCATCAAGCCAATAACTCTTTTCGAGTTGTCGGAAGGAAGCTCCAAGATCACGAAGTATTCTAATAGCCTTGCACCGAAAAACGTTCTTTTTCCTCTACTTGCCTTTTATGACTAGGTCGTAATCAATTGCGCACTGGTTCGTGGATTGAAGTACAATCAAGCCACTCCTACTTTCCATCAGTGGCGGGACAACAAACAAGTTTACGGCCTTAATTTTAGCAGCAAAGATGATGCCGATGCATTTGCAATTGCAATGCTTCGTGCTTTGGAGGTATCTTAAAGTATTAAACTAATGAGTAATAACTGAGATAGAGTTGTCAAATGTATGTACAGACGATGAACAGCAGTATTCCTCGTTCTACACCTCCCCAAATTCCTCAGGCAATCTATCAGGCACCCAACGGATCTGGTTTCGAAGAAGAAAATCCCTACATGTATGAAATCACCGTATTTTGTTTGATGAGAAACTATTTACGTCATTTTTCATTTGCAGGGTTCAGCAGGAAAGACGCTTATCACAACAGCAAGGACTCAACCATTCAACTAGTAATCCCGCTATGCAACCAATGATTACCCAAAGTGTTGGTCATCAGAGGAATAATTCAGCTCCTTTAGCTCCTCCAATGCCTGCTGGCCCTCCAGCTCCTCCTCCTCCTCCACCACCTGGCCCTGTGATGGCAGGGGCTCCTGCTCCTCCGCCGGCCCCTCCTGTAGCTCCACCAGCGCCATCCATGATGTTGAGTGGACCACAGTTTGCGCAACCCTCTGCTGGAGGGACATCTCCAATTGGTGTTGGCAGTGGTCCTCCACCACCGCCACCTCCTCCACCAGGTCTTGGAAGATCGCTTAGCAACGATGGTGATCCTGGATCTCTGGCAAATGCCCTTAAAAATGCCAAATTGAAAAGAAGCAACAAGGTTTTATTTTTGTGATTTCTTCGCTTAATTTGCTTGAAGTCATCCAATTTTTTATTAAGCAGTCAGCAGAAAGCAGCAGTAGTAGTAGTAGCAGCAGTAGCAGCAGCACGTACGGTACTATTGGTCGAGGACAAGCTGAACGCCCTGGCATCGGTGGGCTAGGCGGACTATCAATGATGGATGAAATGGCAAAAACACTTGCCAGACGTCGTGCTGCGGCAGAAAACAAGGACGTTGTCAGTAATCAGCAAGTGAGTCTATTCCGCATTTCATACATTTCTGTCATGCTTTACGTAAATGTTTATCATCTGAGAAATGATAGACTATCCAAACTCTGGGACTTCGGCTGTGCCGTTGTTTAAATTAAGCATTGTCTGATGTCTGAAAATAAATCTTTTTATTTGGTGTAACTTTCACTAACAGGACGATATAACAGACAAGAAAATCATTGGGAATAATAAGGTCAATGGAAGTAGTATCTTATCGGTTCCTGGAGGAGGTGACTCACCGCTAGGAAATAGGAAACGAAGTGGATCTACTGGAGAAGAGTCAAATTGTCGCATAGGTAATGGCGACGTTGCAGTTGATTTCGATCTACTAAAACAAGAGTTAGTACTGGAAATCCGGAAAGAAATCAACAGAGTGAAACAGGAAATTATCGAAGGTATCCTTTTATTTGTTTTTCTTTCTCTCTCTCTTTCAGGTTTTTACAATTTTATTATATTTAATAGTTATTCGTCAAGAATTAGGGCGACGATAGAATGTTCCGAGAAAGCCACATGAAGTCTTAATCTTTTTCTACACGAGTTTTAACAATTAAATTTACTGTATCTTGACCCCACCCTTCTACGATAAATTGCGCATATTTAATCCCAACTCTGCTTCAATTGTCTCCTTTCTTCTCTTCCCAATGTTCCATTGACATTATATTCGAAACTGCTCCAATATTTTCTCTGAGTTGACTCTCTAGTTGACGTGTATTTTTTCAAATTCGAATTGGATAGTCCAGACGATGTTGAATGTCTTCTAGTGATAATGCGAAAAATTTTAGTTCATTTTAATTGACGGGATTCAGTTGTCTCTATTCACATAATCACATAAAAAGAAAAACACAAAAGCCATATTATTTCGCCGTTTTTCATTTATCCTAGCTTACTTGCTACCCAGTTTATATAAGTTTTCAGGCATTTTATATAGTATTTCCACCCTTTGAGTGAAGTATATTGGAGGTCATTTAAGCAATGTTCCCACTCCTAAATATCAGCAAGAATTAATCTGCAATATTATTGTTTCACGTCTTATTAACCAGTTTTCTTTCAGTAAGCTATCAAGGCGAGCAAAGTTAAATTGGTTTGTTTCGTATACTGATTTAAAAGTTTCATCAACGAAATAAAATGTCATATATAATCCAAAATGAACCCTCCGTTGCTTGGCTGTAGTTCTAGATTTTCTGTTCTTCAATGCCTTTCTCTCGAGTTTACAAGTTGATGGCTGTTGTCAACTTAAGCACCTCAAAGAATTCCATTCGCGATGTTTCTTGAAGACCAAAATATCCCTTTCGAATCTAGAAAAACGTATTAATCACTTCATTCCAACTTCTGTCTTGTTGGAATTCTTCAAATTTGCCGTTTTGTAAGCTTTAAAGTGTGTACTGTCATGATTGGAGTCCGTTGTGTAATTCAACTTTGGTTACCCAATGAACTGGAAGGTAAATAAAAATGATTTCTGCCCTTAATCAAATTTTAGTGATAATTTGAACTCTAACCCAAGCCAAAGAGTTGCATGTTTTTGAAATTAAAACTTCCTTTACTAGTCTCGACGGTTGCCCACCCATTTCAGGACTTTTTTATTTTGCCCGTTTCGGACCCTGATGTCCTAATAAAGTATCCGTTTCGGTCCCAAATTTACCCGTTCCGGCATTATCTGTTCAAACTTGAATTATTCCCAATAATATATTTATTCAATCCACAGCAGCCTAACCGTTCCGGTCTAGAAAATTTCAGTTTCGGCCTTATACTTTGCATATTAATATAGGAAAAAATATGCGGATGATGACAGATAATGCCAATTGTGTGTTCGGCGCTGCGATTGGCGCTGCGACGTGCCGAAACGGGTACTCGATTATTTTCAGGAATATAGCGGAGTTTTACATGAGGTGCCGAAACTGGTAGAATGGGTTAACGTGTATTTGGTGCCGAAATGGCTGTGGGATACCATCTTGACTCTAGTCGATGCGTGTAGCGGGCCGATCCCGCTACATGAAAATAGAATGCAAGCACTGAAATGTAGATATATTTATTTAACACTTAAGAGCCAAGAATCGAATCCAAATCCTAACCACATGGCAAAATCAAAGATGATAAGAGAGAAAAATTAACGAAAAATGAGGTGGGAAAGGAACGACAAACTAACCGACGCTACGAGCAAGAGACCGAATTCGTATTTTTTAAACTTGGAGCCGTGTTGGAGCACTCAAGCGCACTAGAAAAAGAGAACGAACTAGAAGGGCAATCTTTCGATGAAAACTCCATACAAAACTGAAAGGGTTCAATAACAGCTAAACATTAAAAGTGAAGTTGAAGAGATAACGTAGAGGAGATATCCAGTGGAAACCAACAAATAGAAAAAAAAACGATTATCAAAATTAACGCATTCAATTCAAGAAATTTAATAAAGAACGAAATCAAGATTGTTATTGAGACCGAACTCTATCTTCGTGGTCGTTTTTCGACTGTCGGATGAGGACTTGACCGGTTTGAGGAAGGAGTCCTGAAATTTCAGGGAATAGGTAGGCCTTGCTAATGTTGGCTAATGTGCATGACAGGTCCGCATGACTGCTGCATGACAATAATCTGCATGACACCACGAATAAACGTAAAGCGTTTTTATTTGACAGAAAATCTATTATTAATATCCGCGCGCGACATTATTTGTCCTTTTTAGAATGAGGAAAATGCGACACTAATGCACTTATAGGTCACAACGACACTAGGTCCTCCAACAGTAGGATCCTACCTTTTAAAAAATATATATATATGGCGTAAATTCTTCGAACACCTATTTCAAAATATTTTTTTTGAAACGAGAAATATCAGCGCGCTAAAACGCCACCGATGAATTTAAAAATTGGAGCGTACTCGTTATGCATATAAGTTGAAAAATAAAAGAACCTTTTCACACTCTGATTCGACGCTACTAGTGAATAAGCAGACTAACGTCGGCAGGTTGAGAGAAAGTCTTATATTGCAAGCCGAATAAGTCTCTAAAGATGCAAATAACATCTGATAGCATAATTAGAAACGAGGAAAAAATATAACGTGTTTTGGGGTAACTTTGGACACCTAAAAATTCTTATAAAATTGCCCAATCTTCTTGTTTCGATAAATCGCTTTAACAAATTTACTAATCATATACTTTTAAATACTGCTGCATTAACAAAAGTGCATTTTACTACCGTAGCTATTTTGTATTTGGCAGAGGTGTCCAAAGTTACCCCAAAATACGGTAACAAATTAAGACAAGAGATTAGCTCACCTAAACATGCAAATAACACTAGATAGAATAATCACAATTTCAATTTTGACTTAAAGAGAGAGCTTAAATGGTCATCTGGTGTTGACATTTAGGGAGAAAATTAAGGGCTCAACCTAAAAGGATGGTCTTCGTCGCCGCAACACACTCCAAGCGCAGCCCAACCAACCTGACAAGAAGTACACGAAATTCTTCAACAGCTGCAGATTAAGTTCGATTTTCAACATGAATTTGAACACTACGGAGGGTTATATACATAAGATAGTGAAACGAAACTTTTCAGCTTGCCATAAGGATCTAGGTGTAATTCAGTCAAATGACTGAATCATCTTTTAATTTATGACAAAGTTTTGTCTTTCTCAGCAGATCTCATTCTTATTTATGCATATAATATTTAAGAAGGTATTTTGTTGTGGGAAAACAAGTCTGCATAAAGATGTATACTGTGAACTATTGAAGAGGAGGGGAAACATTATTCGATAATGCGAAAAAGTATTTGTTACTACCACTATTGGTTAGGCTAGGCCCCCCCCCAGTTTAGGCGTCTTCAGAGTCTCCTCCGTTTTTCACAAGACCATCCCTTGACACCATTTTGGAGCTAAATAACTCAATGCTAAAATTTTTGAGACCCCAACTCTTTTATATCAAAAGATTATAAATTGTTTACCTATTTTTCAAGCGTATCTAGAAAAAATCGGAAATTCGTGTAAATCACCTTCTATTCTGCAAGCGCCCTTTTTTTCTTCATGAACTTCGTCAATGAGCATGGTAACGATAATGAGGGATACCAACGATAATAATATACAATACGATATATACGATAATATAAATACAAATTTTTTTAAATCTTTTAAATTATTTCAAGTGTATCCAGATGTGGTACTCGGAGCTGCTTGGGCTTGGAGAAAAGAAATCAATTTTTGAACTTTAACCAGACTCTGCCAGAGTTATACTCTGCTTTAACCACTCTGCTTTAACTAAAAATTGTACATGTGGCATTGCTGTATTATTACTTTATTAGAACAGACGAAGCGGACGAAGTTTAATATTTTTGCTAAAACGCTAAAACTAAAAACAGGGCATCAGCCTACAGTTAGCACCATTCAGTGGCACCGTTAAAAATCATACACACACACACACACAGGGCATCAGCCTATTCGGTGAGGACTTGTAAGTCCTGAAAAACAAGCTAATAGTAATTTTTAAAATGGACGATATTGCAGAGGTTTTTAAAAGTGCTGGGACGAACGGAGCACAATCTGTGTTTAAAAAACCCGTCCTCATTGGGAAAAGGCCAGGGACTAAATCATCGGAAAGAGCGCCCAGTAAACCCCCATACAATCAAAACAATGATATGTTAAAGCAGAATGCATCCATTGATATCAATGGTTCAAAGTCTGAAGAAAAGAACATTCAACTTTCTGTGAATAAGTCAGAGTCTGAAAACATTTTAGGCCCAGGGCAAACTTCAGTTCCAAAACCAAATTTGATATCTTTAAAAAATGTGAATTTGAACTATACTCCTCCACCTTCATCTATTGTCTGTGAATTACCATACAACCTTGAAGTTATTAAAGATGGTGTAATCATTCAAACTGAGGACCTCAAAAACAGCCCCAAGCCTTTCTTTGTATTTGGAAGACTACCTGCTTGTGATGTAGTTTTACAGCATCCATCAATTTCAAGGTATATTGTTGTGAAAAAGTTTATTGATACCAAAACTATCAAATTATTTTTGTTACTATTTGCAATACATATTCTGACGTCAGGTACCATGCTGTGTTGCAGTACAAAATGGATGAGGAACATAAAGGGGGGTGGTATTTATTTGACCTTGGAAGTACTCATGGAACATACTTGAACAAGCAACAAATTCCTCCTAAAGTGTACTGCAGAGTACATGCTGGCCATATGTTCAAATTAGGAGTATCTACCCGAATTTTTATCCTTCAAGGCCCTGAAGAAGACCAAGAGGCAGTTTCTGAACTTACTGTTACCCAACTTAAGGAGTTGAAACTGAAAAGAGTGTTATCTATAAAACACCTAGATGACCAGCAGTCAAATGAAGAAGCCCCGAATCATAATGACTTTACTTCTGCTGCTTCTGTGTTAAACTCATCTAATTCTGGCATCAACTGGGGAATGGCTGAAGATGCTGAAGATGAAAATCCCCTTGCTGAAAATCCGTTTGCCATAGTTGAAGAAGGACAACTTAATGAAAATCTGTATCTGGAAGACCCTAAAAAAACCCTTAGAGGGTGGTTTGAACGCGAAGGCTATGAATTGGAATATAAAGTAAAACGATACAATAAACTGCTATTTAATATGCGCCAGTAACGCCCATACATTGGAATTCTAGGTTGAAGAGAAAAACTATGCTCATTTTGTTTGTCGGGTTGAATTGCCCATTGACTCTGCTACTGGGGCTCCAATTATAGCAGAAGCAACGGTAAAAGCTGGAAAGAAAAAAGAAGCTGTAATTCAGTGTGCCTTAGAAGCTTGCCGTATACTCGACCGCCACGGGCTTTTACGCCAATCCAAACATGGTATTTGTTTGTTACTCTTATATTTATTCAAACGATAAGATGAGTACAGAAAAATATCTCCTCTTCATTATATTATTACGTTTCCCACCTACAGAAAGTAAAGTTCGCAGAAAAAAACGTCAATATGATGAAGATTATTATTCAAGCGATGAAGATACATTTCTCGATCGGACGGGAACTGTCGAGCGGAAGAGGCAAGCGAGAATGAAAGACAAGGATTGCGTTGAAACTTATGAAAGCTTGGTAAGGAATAAACAATATTCTCTAATTTCGCATTGCAATGGTAAAAACGCATAATTTTACTTTATTCTCTCATACTGTAGTCATTAAAATATCAAGATACAATGAAAGAGATAGTAGAAATTCAACAGAGCTTAACCATAGCGGCCGCTGCTGCACGTAATTCAGTTAAAATTGATACAGATGATGTTGATGCCTACATGATAGCTCTTCAGGCCGAAGAATCGAACAGCAAGACGAAGTCCGCTGCTGCTCTGCGAGTATTAAATTTCTGCAAAATGCTTATAAAGTTACATTTGTGGAATATGATTATTAAAATTCTGTTTGTAGTTACAGTTGAGCCAACTTCAGCGAGAAGAGACGAGGTTAAAGGCTTTACTTAACATTGCTCGTCCGGCCGGGTTTTCTTCCAAAGAAAGTTCCGTCATCAGCGCGGATGTAGAGAACAAACTGCAAAGTAATCATTGTATCTCGATGGACGACAAAGTCGAACCCAAAACTGGCCGAGAAGAGAGTACTTCCAGTACTTCCGTTGCCATAGCCGAAAAAAGTAGAACTTTAGAAGATCGCTCAATGCAAGCATCTCCTGCCAATTGGAAAGACGATAACATGACAAATTCTTCAACACCATCAGAAAACACATTTTCTTGTCCTGCTAACTCTAAAACACCGAAACAGCCAAAGAAAGAGATATCTAAACTTGTGGAGGTAGAACAGAGTGACAATGAAAAAATTGGATTAGTTATCAGAAAAAGGAAGAAAAAAGGACACGAAACAGAGGTAATTGAAATTAATAGTGAAATTTGAAACGTGTCCAACGACTTTATCTCACTGTAGGTCACTGGTGATAAAGCACCCATCGGAATTGGTTCAAATTATAATACTTTTGATGATTCAAAGTATGCCATGTGGACACCACCGGAAGATCAAAGTGGTGATGGGAAGAATTCGTTAAACAGAAAATACGGTTACTGAACATTTAAACATGGTTTATTTTCCTGGAGTATTGTGTCGCTCGTCCGAATGCCTGACTTAATACAATTTACTTTCACATAAATTGTTTTGGCAAGATCTCGTAACCTAACTACTTATTTTCACGAATTCGTTGACCTCGAACCGCGCCTTTTGCAGATCCGTGGGAAACAGAAAAACCGCCACCAGGTAGACGGTATGGGCCGTTTTGTGACTGAAAAGACTTGTTGACTAATTTTCTACGATGAATTCCTGCAAGCAATACAAAACGTAAAACCGTAACAAAAGTAAACTGGAATAAAAACTTGAATATGAATACCTTGGTTTTCTTCTGTTTCGGTATTGTTCATGCATTTCCCTTGTTTGGCAGAATTTCCTTTGCTTCTTTCTATATCCGACTTCAGCGCATTTAGAGTTACAAGAAGTTCATCGACAAAATTCTTGTTTGATGCAGCAGATGAAGAATTTTGGGCTCCAAATTCTGTCATTTAATTAATAGATTTACAATGTAACTCACAGGAGCAAATGAAAAAATGTTGTAAAATAGCTCTTATTTCTTATACCTGGTATTTGAGTTTTGATCTCCTCATACTTTGAGTTTAAGAGATCAATGTCTCCAAGGTTATTCATAGATAACCCCTCACACTCAATTAATCTGCACTCATTGTCATTCAAGGGATCCCCCATGTCAACCTCTTCTTCTGATTGGCGTTTAGGATTCATTTGGATGTACTACACATGTTTAAATATATTGAAATTTTCATTTAAAGTTATAGTAGCCAATCCTTCCAAAAATTATTACTTTGCTTGGTGTTGTACAGAACAAAAATGCATTTCCAATGAATAGTTTGTAAAACACAAATTGTGCTTCTTTTAGATTATTTTCTTTCAATTCTTCCAAGAATATCATCAACTCTCTCAATTCAGTCAGAGTGAAGCGAACCTTGGATCTGAAAAGAAATTATTAAGAAAATATACACTCAAATAAGGTATTTGGTAAATTTAAGCTACTTGGTATGCTGCTTGTGGTATAATCCGAATACCAGATAAAGTCCCCCAACTCTTGCTGCCAGTGAAGAACTTGTATTTAAAATAATATTTTTCCCAATCCCTAAGAGTTCACTTGCCAGCTGAGGTAGTTCTTCGTGAGTGCGGCCACTGAATCAGAAGTTGTAACCACAAATATTAAGCACTTCATACTTTAACATTTGAATTAACTTTCATCTAACTTACCAAAAGATAAGTTCGAAATTCGAGGCTTTCCAAATGTTGGCGAAATCGTTAAAATTCAAGACAGTGGATGCTGACTTTGCGAATTTTTCAACTAGTACTTCACAATCAGTAACACTTCCAATAGCAACAATAACATCGTCGGACATCTCTAAATTTTAGGCAATCTAAAGTTTCAGTTTTTAAGTTAGGGCACCGTGGTTAGGGATAAGGCGACTAAAGTTGTATCAATTTTTTGATTTTGTTTTGAACTATATGATACCAAGGCCTACTATATTTACATGACCGAACAACTTCCTTTTCCCCAATTTCCCGAAGGGATTCTATGCACTTTTGTAAACGACGCTTTTTTTCGTTTTTCTACCGATAGATGGCGAACGGCAAATATTCTAACATTGATAACTAATTAAGTTTCTCTCGTATTTAATTGCAAGTTATTTGATAAATCACGAAATTTATCGTAAATTTGCACCAAACTATAATTCGTAGGTTTTATTTCTGAAAAAAAACGAAAAATGTCAATATCGATTCATACAAATTCTGCTGCCTGGTCTCTGAGACTCCGACGTCGATGATACGTCTGATATATTTACCTTTTTTCTTTATGTCTTATTAATAAATGGTAGACCCATAGGTCCCATAGGACAGGGGGAGCGAGGTGGGTGGCCGGTGGGTGGCGGAGCCGCCCACCGGACGACCCACGAGCTCCGTAAATTAAAAAATTCAACCAACATTTAATTGAACTAGTCACCCGGCCTATTACGCATTTTATAATTTTTTGCATATTCCGCTATCGAAAAAAGAAAGGCCCTTCGGGAAACTCGCGCCGTACTCGGCGCTGGCCACAATGGTAACACTTTTTAGAGAAGTCCGGTGCAGAATCCCTCTGGTGGCCCCATTTAAAATACATTGGTCCGCCAGAGGGATTCAACACCGGACTTCTCTAAAAAGTGTTACCCAGAGTCATAGAGATATAGACAGAGTCATATCTCTATGACTCTGGTGTTACCATTGGCCCATTGGGGTATAGGGAGTACTTCGGCCATGTAAATATAGTAGGCCTTGATGATGCACAGCCAGCACAGGTTATTCACGATCAGTGAACTGAACTACTAGTTCAAATTTCAAATGATAGGTGACGTACGTGTACCTACGCAGTATTATTTTTTTTCCACAGTACAGAGTAGTAGAGACTGACAGCGCGTGACACATGAAAACAAAAATTGCTTCACTTACCCGTAATCTACATGTCGCTCTTCTGCTACTGCCAATGTAGCGCCATTCAGTATTTCATCTATTTCAGTGGGCACCGTTAATAATCCTTCATACACACACACACAGCTTGAACTTTTAAACTACGTTACACAGTGAACCTTCATTTCACGTAGGTCAAGTTGAAATCTATTTACTGGAAGACTTTATTAACCATATCCTCACCCTGAGACTAAATTTTAGTGTTTTGGCCAGTGGTTCAAATTGAAATGGACGACGTTAGCCGTGTTTCGTTTTGTTGTCAAAGATGCTGGACTCCATTAAGGCTGGATACAGGTTTCAGTTGTTCTCTGGATGAACATACTATTGCAGAATTATCTTTGCCAGCTGTCAGAACACCTGAACTAGATTATGCATCACAAATCTCAAGTTTAGATAACTATGTCCCTAATCATCAAGATCATTTATCTACTCATCAAGGTTTCACTTTAGTTGGCCACACAATTGCTGGTGGACACACCAACAATATTGGTCACTTAAGTCATTATGTTCGAAAATCCACCAGATTGTTTGACCTTGTTTCCAGTACATCAGATATTGATCATCCACTCTGTGAAGACTGTTCAGATTCTCTTCTAAGTCTTCTAGAACAACAATTGAGTCAAGCTGAAGAAGAATGTCTAGAATACAAACAGTTTCTTACTAAGATTGCAAAAGAAACTGAAGATGAAAACTTATCAAATCTAGAAGTACTAGAGAAAGAACTTATCTGTTTGCAAGCTGAGGAACAGGAGTTGAAATTTGAGTTAAAAGATCTAGTTAAGAAACATGAAACTATTTCAAAAGAAATTGAAGATGAAAGAGAGGAAGAAAACTTGGTGCAAGAAGAAGAAGAAAAGTATTGGAAATCGTACAGTGTGCACCGCAATCAGCAATTTCAAGTGCTTGACGAACAAATTAGTCTGGAGTGCCAGTTAAGGTTTACTCGGTCAAATTTAGACCGCCTCAAACAAACAAATGCTTTCAACGCGGCATTCCATCTGTGGCATATTGGTCATTTTGGCACCATAAATGGATTGAGGATGGGGCGGTTGCCTTCTGTTCCTGTTGATTGGGCAGAGATTAATGCTGCTTGGGGTCAAGTAACAATTCTTCTTTCTGCGCTAGCCCGAAAAATCAACCTTGTTTTTCATCGCTATAAATTGTTACCGTTCGGTAGTCAATCGTGCATTGAAGATCTCGTAGAAAATAAAATTTATCCATTATATGGGTCCGGAGGATTTCGATTTCTATGGGATGCCAAGTTTGATTCTGGTATGGTTTCTTTTCTTGATTGTCTCCAACAATTTCAACAAAAAGTTGAAGGTGCCCAAAAATCAGAAGACGATACTGGCCGCCTTAATTTTCAGTTTCCTTACAGGTAAAGTTGAAGTTCAATATAACATGAAGCTGTGATTCAATTATAAATTTGTCTTAATTTTATCAAGAATGGAACGCGGGCGCATCGAAGACCGTGCAACTCGCCAGTGGTACTCGATCAAGATTCAATTTAACTCTGAGGAGCAATGGACAAAAGCGCTCAAATTTATGTTAACTAACTTGAAATGGGGTGTTGCATGGGTAGCCGCTCAGAACTCTTTACCTGAATTGTTGTAAATTACCTACTCTCCTATGTTTTCATTAAAAAGAAACAACGTTCGTATGTTCATGATAGATAGTTGATACCCTCTGTTTTGGATTAAAATATTTCATATTTTCTTCAAAAATAAATAAAGGCTTGGCAAGTAATAATTTATAAAACTGTACTTGACTATAATAACAAGAATATTTAAGTACGTAACTGTAATAACAGTACTTTTTTATTTCAGCTTTTCGGGGGGAGGGGGTGAAATGCTCAATTTTAATTTTGCACTGCCTTCAACAGGACAAACAACATGTTGTCAATGCTAGCTCGTCAACAATGGACGCACGAAAAAGTGATGTTTAGTTGTACATGCATTGTTTTGGCCAACAACCGGAATCATGTAGATCCATAGTAGATCCATAGTCTACCTAGATTTTCACAGATATTAACGAGAGTATGTAGGTACAGTACATATAGTATTTGCTTAAAGAAAATGTGAACTACTGAGTATCTTAATTCGTTCGCAACAGCAAAAGCGAAAAAATTCGTTATGCTAATTGTCGAAAGAAGTAGATTTTATGAGCCGTCCTAGTGGTCATGGCAACATGAATATGGTAGCTGAATAGCATTTCACTCCTTTACATGGACGATTGACGAATCAAAAGGGTTTGTCGGCCCACTCTAGCAGATTGAAGGGAAGAAAGCACTGAGTGAAGGTGGAAGAGTGTCTATTGTTAGATCATAAGACTTCACTTAAATGTGTATTGCATTATGTACCTATTGATTCTTCTTTCACTCCACATACACAAAGCGCTTGATAGATCTAAGTTCTGCGCTGTGTCCATCGCTTTTATTGAAAGTCCTTCTACTTGGTTATTGTACCACCTCCCTTCCCCTCCCCCCTTCGCAACTAGCACTGGAATACGACCCTTTCCTGTTTCCTCTTTCGCCCCTGATGGACTCTAAGCGAATTTACAGGACTCTTTGGAGCCAAAAATGTCTTTGTCGTGTACACCAGTACTACGTCGACTGTCTATGAAGCCTTCGGGTTAATTTGTTGCTAATAGATGTTTAAAAGCCTTGTTATTAGGACTGATTTGACCTGATTATTGACGTTGGCTATTACTAGGAATGGCTATGATCACTTAGATACATGCACGTAGTGACCGGCATGTTGCTGGCTTCTTGAAACATATAAAGAAGATTTGTTTCGTTGTAGCTTTCTTTAGTACACCGCTACTAAAGAAAAGTAACGTAGCCATATCAC
This sequence comes from Ceriodaphnia dubia, assembly GCA_022539655.2. NCBI lineage: Eukaryota > Metazoa > Arthropoda > Branchiopoda > Diplostraca > Daphniidae > Ceriodaphnia > Ceriodaphnia dubia. The sequence goes on from JAKUCG020000157.1 coordinate 198,996, forward strand.
GAATACAATCAGTATGGTAAATAATTAGTATGTATGATCTCGAATCCTAATTTTGTAACTGTGCATGGGGCTAACGTTGCACAGTTGCAATTAATTTCGGTACGAACGATACTCGATACGTTATGAAATTAGTCGTTTGAGCGGTAAAACTAAACGGCCTAATGGGGTATCAAAACTTCTTTTATACTAGTTGACTCAGTGATGTAGACTGTGTATACCGTACTTGATGAGAGGACTGGGATAATGTTAGCCGTATCAGAAAGGATCAGATTCCCATTAGCCAAAGCTTAATTTGACAGCGTTTACAAAAACGACTTAGGACCCTTAAAAGCCCGCCGTAAGTTGCAAAGAGAGACGATTCGGAGACAGCTTAGACGTGATTGGAAGTAGATATAGTGCATCACTTGTCTGTGTGAGGGGAAATAAAGGGAATGGATGGTTTGGGGGAAGAAAGTCGCCCTATTGCGTAACTACCCATAATTATATTGTTGTACAGTACTGTGAACGCGCAGTAGGAAAACTGCTGTCGTAGTCGTAGTAGAGGTCCGGGGTAGCATCGTACAATCCGCCTCATTAAGGGCGGCTTTTCGAGCACAAGGGACGTAGCATTAGCCAATCGAGTTAATAAATTGACAACCTTTTGGCGATGAGATGCGGACAAAAAGAGGCCATTAAGGTTGTTTTTGTTGCTGTTTCCTCCTTCTTTTTTGCCGCTAACTAATGCTTACGTTTAGTAAGAGAAGTTCCATGTGAAACTGAAAATCTACGTCAGATTTCTCTTCCTTGGTCTTTATCATGTCCCCTTGCAGGTAAAGTTAATAAGTACCGTCGCAAATTTATTGCTATTTGTCTGAAATCCCTGTGACTCGATTTTTGGACAGTTACACCATGTTCAAAATCTCGTGATGGCATAAATACTTTTCCCGCTTATCAAATGTGCGTTTGATTAAATCGACTAAAACAGTTCAAGTTCAAAAGCGATCAACGGAGTTGAATACACAAAAATGTAGCCAGCAAATGCATACATAATTTTCAAATCGACCATTAGAATAAAAGGAAAGAATAACGAAAACGAAGCTCAATCATAGCTGTGAAGAAGGTTATAATGTTAGTTGTTCAAACTAGTTATTTCATTGTGTGTTTGAATTTTACATATTACAGCATTGATTGCATTGATCGAAACATATTTTAAGTATTTTTTAAAAGCATGGCGCCTATAGTGTCAAGATAAATGTGTTTCTCCTCGTATTTTTCTTTTACGCAACAAACATAATTTCTGTCTTAAATGACATGCGACCGGGGGCGGATTCCATTTAGTTTTTCAAACCGTTCTGGCGCCCCACGTTGGTCTTTCTTCTTATAATAAGGTTGGAAGAGTTTTCATTTCGTCAGTACTCCAATCGGGAGAGCATTCAAGGCTGAGAGAAGATGTAACAGTGAAGTCACGTGACCGCGCGGCGTCAGTGAAACACTTTTTCAGTCAGGCATCAAGCGCGTTCCCTTTCATCGTTCCGTACCCTTATTTTTCACCATAGGCTGTAGCTACTGTTAGGGTCTGCCCCAGCTCTATTTTTCATTATTCCCAGAGCCCGCAACTTAATCAACGGAGGACGTTGGTCCTGCTTCTGCATTCCCCTGACTAAGTGCCATCTTATTGGAAACTGGTGGCTGTATACACGTAAGAACGTGCGGCTAAATGACTGGCATAATTTGCTTTTGATCAGAATTGATCTGATTTCTAACAACGTTCCTCCATTGGACCATTCCTCTCTTCGTTCCCCTAGTATCTCATTATCTCCCCTCTTCGGCCAATTAGACCTTACTGCCGCCAGCCGCTTGCTGCTTGATGTCCTTGCTGGTGTTTACGTATAAAAGTTCCTCGTCAAAGCCTCATCAGATGACTTTTGTCCACTTCGCTTCGGTCAGATGCCGCCGTCCTGTCGTCGAGCCACCAAAATATCCGCCAATCACGGCTCGCTCAATTAAATGTCACTTATTGGACCTGACAGGAATTGGAGCCCTTGGATAACCAGTATCAATCAACACATTTTCCTCATGGAGCTAAAAGTAATTGAATAAGCATATCGAAAAGCGTAGGCCATGCAATATTTGTTCATTAGGCCATAGTTTATTTACTTCTAATATAATATGAGTTGTCCGCTATAGGCGGCTGTAGGCCTGTATAGTTACTACTTCTTTCATATTCATATTGTAACTGACAACGGGAAATTGTTTATTAGCCTATTTTAGTACCGTACTTTCGTAATAATTCAATATTTTTCCAGATTCTTCATTTCATATTTTCAATATTTCAATATTTTTCCTTTGAGGTTTGAGTTTAAAATGTAAATTATGTAATGTCCAATTCTAAATTTGAGTAGGAGTTTTTTTTTTCCTTTAAGCATGTTCCAAGGCGATGTATGTGTCGGCCCCCACCAGTTTTTACTAATAGTTCAGGGATGAGTTTGAATCAAAGACGAAAGCGCGTTTTTGAGAATACACGTGCGCCTTAATCTACAGAGTCACCGCATCCCAATAACATACATAGATAAACAATAGGCTTCTTTGCCTTAATTGCTGTTGCTGTAGTGGTCAGGTATTTGTCGAAATTATACTGATTCATTTTCTTTGAGCTATTGATTTTGGTATATTTTTGGTGAGTTGTGATTTAGAGTGTACATAATAAGGTTCTAAAATGAAATTACACATGATGAAATAACTGCAAACAATGGAACCACTAATTACGTATCATCACTCATGACGTCAACATCATCTTCGAGTAGGCTGTCGGAGCACTCGGACTCGGACGACATGTCGTTGGATTGTAACGTACCACGGAAAGATAAATCAGCGGGGCCATCTGGAAATAAAGGAGTTTAAGCGCATTATTAGTCTTTGAAAATTTAGTTAATAATTTTCTAACTATGCAAGCTAGTGCTTTACAAAATCTTATTCAGGTATACTATACACAGTTTTAACGAAAACACTCGATGGAAAACTTGGGGAACGAATATTTACTTTCATTAATGCTAATGATTCATCTCGATGTAGCTGTACGCTATAAAAATAATACCGTACCGTACGGTACGTGAAAGCGGGGAACGATTCTTTACCTTGAATGGACGAGTGATCTAGCTGTCCACCTGAAGGCGTGGTATTGCTGTGTTTTTTGTCGTCATGTCTACGTAATTGCTTTTTGTGTTTCATTCGGCGATTCTGGAACCACGTTTTAACTTGAGTTTCGCTAAGATGTAGCGCATGTGCCAATTCAACACGTTCAGGAGTCGATAGATAACGTTGTTTCTCAAAACGTCGTTCTAATCCATGCAATTGATGGTCAGAAAACACCGTACGAGCTTTCCTTCTACGACCATGTTTCGCTCCAGCATCTGCTGCCAGAAGCGCCGTCAACGGCAGCCCTAATTGTTCGCAAAACAATAGTTCCCAAAACGATACATTTACTATTGCACATTTTTACTTAAACTTAATACATGAATTATTGAATTTACTATGTATTATTAAAGGTCTGTAAAGTTCTGAAAATTGAAATGTTATGCGTCTCACCTGTAGCTTGAAAAAATAGTGGCGAAGGGTGCTGCGTGTCTATTTTACTGCAGCGCTGAGTGTTGATGTTAAAAGTCGATGGAGGAGCTGGGCAAAGAAAAGCGGCAGCCAAAGCATTTGGAAAGAAGGTGTAGTCAGAAGGATTAGTAGATATATTAGCCTGCTGTTGTTGCAACCCACTACTCCCGCCGCTTGAAAGTAACATCTCGTAGCATCGATTATCCAACTCCGACGAACTATTTGACGACGGATGGCGACTAAATGCGGCATCTCTACTTGTTGGAATGTCTCCAAACGATTGCTAGTTTTTTTTTAAAGATAAGTTCCCGTTCAAGATTAATAATTTATTACAGAAAACCACTTTATTAAGCTTACCTTTGGACGATGAAAAAGAATATCCTCTATGAGAAACGAGGTCTTCGGTTTTGATGCGTGATCCACTGATCCGCGGGACTCCATAGCTTGTAAATGATAACACAAGAAGAAGACCTACTCGGAAACTTGTTCGTTCGAGTGTGGCGATCGCCGCGAAGCAGCTAGCGTCAATAACAGCTGTTATCGAAGTGTCCAATGATGCGCTTGTCGACGGGAAACCGTTTGAGAGACGCAACTAATACATAACTTCATTGTAGTGTGAAAAAACGGATGTACAAAGAAGGTGGAACGAAGCACCGTAGCGGAAGTGGAGTACAGCAGTAAGTTCCACGACCAATCCGGACGTCCGATCGATTCGTGCTTGGGCCAATCCTCCAACGAGGAGGAGCTGATTGGTGATTCTATTTGCTCGTGTTGGTCTTCAACCCTAAAGAAAAAACTGGAGGCCTTCGCCTTCTCACGCCGGCGCACTGAATCCTTTTACGTATGTCGGACGGTGTATTTCTGTGCTGATATGACGGCCAATTGGATGTGACGTAAATAATCGCCAACTATTTTAAATAGTTGTAGGAAAAAGACACTTGAAAACAAATTTTAAAAATCAACCAAATTTTGTATAAATCATCATCGACAGATTCTTTTTTTTAACAAATTTTAATTCTTGATTTAGAGTTTCCCAGCTTTTTTCCACAAAATTTTCTTAATTGGCATCAATTTTGAGTTGGGTAGGAAATGTTTTCTTATAGTATTACGGACTCCTTGTAGTATATTGCAGGGCTGAATTTTATACATTTTACATACCATTTATTGTAACGAACGAAAGTTCAAGACAAGAATTGTCATAGTAATATCGTAATATACACTTAGCCTAACTTTGTTTCTTCATCTCAGTTTAAGGCAGTCCTTTTTTTCTTACAAGCATATTCATATACTGAGAAGAGGAAAGTAGAAGAAAGGAGCAGCCACTTAGTCGCTAGCTAGGAATCAAATCAACAAAGCAAATGTATGACAAAGGATGGAGCTGGCACTAGTCTATATAGCCCATACACTGGTGTGCCGGCAAAACGGAGACCGCTTGACTTTCGACTCAAAAAGCCGAGTCTGATATCGTGACTCACTTAGATGTCAGGCCTCATTTACGCCCCGTTCTCAGCATCGTACCGGTATAGAATGCGTGCTTTGCCGAGTATATGGTGGTTGCAGCCTTCTTGCAAGTCATCGATCGACGATAAAGCTCTTCAATTCCGGTAGGACGAGGAAGGATGGCACCAATCATCAGCGGCTTTGTTCCGTTGTAGTCTGACAACATATACTATCTTTGGGTGATCGCATATTATTGATCTGAAAGCTCGTTACGCATACATCGGGAGTTGACGAGGCATCAGCCCGTCAAGTGGGTAGCAAAATGAGTATCCGTGCCCAGATCAATGAAAGATGACAAGGATAACAGCAGACTGAAATGGCCCCATTAGAGCTTCCATTTCCTTTCTACTTACTGCTTATCAATTGGACAAAGAGACTAAGATCCAGAAATACCCAGACATAAATGTCGCCATCTTTGTCCGTGGAATATGTAAACTGTACTATAGCGCGTTTATCCGTGCCCTATCGCCGCAATCAATTCCAATGGATCAACTGCTCTTTTGTTTACATACCCCACTGTTTGAATAGCACTGACGAGCCTGAAAAAGAAATCCTAGATGATGAAAAGAATCAAAGAAAGAAGGAAATATCCGAGAGATGTTCTGGTTACGTCTTGATGAGATTCTTCAAGTCACCCTTGAAGTCACACGCAATGGTTCCGGCGTCGGTGATTACAAAAGAACTGACGGCGCAACTGCACTAAACCGTTTGGCTTTAACGCCAACTGCTTATGAATTTTTTTGGGTTTAATTACAGTGGGCACTCAAATTATTAGAACACGGGGCGCATTCCCATTGCACCCCGTGTTATTTTCGCGTTTATTTTTCCGCCCCCCTGGGCTCAAAAATAGTGCTAAAATTTTTTTTCTGATGCCGTTTAATTTGTCTTGGCGAGATCTCTTAGTGGGTTTTTTTGTTTTATCCTAACAATAAAACCCTAGAAGCAGGGGCAAGAAATTTATTTATTAGAACAGGCCTTTTTTCCCCATCCTTCGTACACAAATCGGTCAACTTTAACAGCCGACAGCTTGTTTTTGAAAAATTTCCCAAACTTGAAATTTTTATATAAAATCAAGTGAGACTTCTTCTTTGAGTCTGGAAATTTTCATTAAATTTGGGTGATAAATGAAAAAAAAACGGCTAAAAAACTAAGTCGCGTTTCGAAAAAGGTCGTTTTTTCGACCAAGGTCACGGCTCCCCATGTCGAAAGCCTATCCCGGCCGTTTTTTTCGAAACGCGACTCAGTTTTTTAGACCTAAAACTCGGAGCCTTTTATCAAAACTTAATGAAAATTTCCAGACTCAAAGAAGAAGTCTCACTTGATTTTATATAAAAATTTCAAGTTTGGGCAATCTTTCAAAAACAAGCTGTCGGCTGTTAAAATTGACCGATTTGTGTACGAAGGATGGGGAAAAAAGGCCTGTTCTAATAAATAAATTTCTTGCCCCTGCTTCTAGGGTTTTATTGTTAGGATAAAACAAAAAAACCCACTAAGAGATCTCGCCAAGACAAATTAAACGGCATCAGAAAAAAAATTTTAGCACTATTTTTGAGCCCAGGGGGGCGGAAAAATAAACGCGAAAATAACACGGGGTGCAATGGGAATGCGCCCCGTGTTCTAATAATTTGAGTGCCCACTGTAATTTCGCGACTTTGTATTGCAGGCCAACTAAATTTAACCAATTGATTTTGTATAGAACAATAGTATTCAGGACAAAGCTATAGTATATACTCGATGTACTCATATAAGGACGGGCAATGGGGTTAAATAATTCGTACGAAATGGGGCCCTCTTTTCCATCTAGGGTTCTTCGTAATATTGATTGAATTCTCTTTCGACGATCGCTCGTTCATCTTCTTGTTTACCCTGCCCACCTTTCGTTCTTACATAATGCACTATTTGACCAGAGTTTGTGTCATACAACTCCCGCAGGTGAGACTTTTTAACGGCCAAGAGGACAAAACAAACCATCCCACCAACGACGGAAACTATTCCAAATAATGAAACGATAATTAATCCTTTGCTTGATCCTCGATGTAAAGGAATATCACTCCCATGATGATTGTTGTCACCGGAACCGTTATCGATGGGATTGCTGCAATTGACGATGTTTTTATCAGATACCAGAGATTCCAAAGTTTGATTCTTGTATGTTTCCGGTTCAGAACAGCTGTGTAAAAGACGTTAGTAAGCTGAAACCCAGATGTTTCCTATAACTATTACGCATCCACCGAGCCTTACCTTACAGAAATTGCGAATTCGGGTGTTTTTTCTGAAATCAAGGGAAGCAGATCTGTTACCATCCACCCAATATTACAGTCACACACGAATGGATTCTCAGTAATATCTACAATTTCTAAAGTGGTCCATGGAAGAAGAGACTTTGAAAAACTCTTGATATTATTTCCTCGGAAATACACCTGTAAGCAGAATTAATGGTTATGATCTCCATGAGTTGGATGTTATTGAAGAAAATTACCTCGCTCAACTGTAAAGTCTCATCACTCTGTGCCATGTTATTGAAAGCTCCCGAATGGATCTGCTTTAGAGCTGGGTTAAACGAACACCAAAGACTAGTCATAGATGTTAGTGGCGTAAACGTGTTGTCGTCAATGTTTTCCAAATATGGCATGGCAGAAATATTTAATCTTTTCAATTTACTCAATCCTTGGAATGATTCTTTATTCAGTGTTTTTATTGGATTGTTATTCAAATTAAGATATTCCAAATGTATTGCGTGTTGCAGCTCCTCAGGTATCGTAACGAACTGGTTCCCATTAAAAACCAGCATTTGTAGGGAAGTTAACGCATGGAAGAAACCAGACGGCACCGAAGCTAAATAAGTTTCCGCCAGATTCAAAGTCTGATTTGATAAAACTATTAGTTAGCAAAAACGTAAAGACAGTCTTTATTTACATGAACAGAAACCTACTTTCAGTTTTCGCAAGGTAGTAATTGCTATAGCCGTTTGGTGATCGATAACTTTTAAAGGATTGTTATTAAGTTCGAGCGTTTCAAGGTGAGATAAATGCTTGAAGGCATCATTATTGATGGAAACAATCTTGTTATAGCCAAGTTTGAGTGTTTTCAAAGGAATGGGTTCGTAATCTTCATCATTGAATGGCCCAATAAATACATTCTCGTTGAGAGACTCGTGAGTCAAATTATTTTCGCTCAGGTCTAAGTATTCCAACATTTTTAAAAATTTTAAAGCCTCTTTCTCGATGAATTGGATGCCATTGCCACGAAAACTCAGTTTCAATAGGGGTAATTCTGGAAACTGTCTAACTTCTATAAAGTTGTTATTTTCAAATCTTGCATCAATAGACGAAATGAGATGACCCTGTGGCCACTCGGGTAGGAGAAATGGAGCAGTCAAGCTTTTACTACTGCAGTCCACTACTGACGGAGTGCCGTCTTGGCAAGCGCAGGTTTCACAAATCTTCGATTGCAACAGATCTTTTTCACTGTTTAAATTTATGGTTGAAATAGCTTGAGTTGATGTTGGAGAGGTGCGCTCGTCGGACCTTTTCAATTCTTGTTGAACGCTAGCGCTACCGATTTCAGTTGCAGCAAATGTAAAATCTGGTGTTGACGAAAACTGGGCTACATTAGCATTAGACGCACTTTGCGACCAGCAGAACGCAACAGCTAGTACCAATAGAATAACAGACATCTCGCCCATCTCAAAGCTAGTTTTGGTGCACTTAGAGATCCAATTGCTTACACACAAAAAGACGACAGAGAAATTATTCTTCACTAACTGCACACAATAACGACCTGTCTTTCTGTTCTTTCTTTTAAGTACAAATATGTCTGAAACAAATGAAGAACAAAGAACTAGTTCACTCCCTCGTTTTAAGATACCGAAAGAAGATAGGCCGGATGACCGAAGTTGATATGGAGGTAGATAAGGAGGTTGCTTACGCAAGGAATTTTACTAACTGATAGTCATTGCGTTACAGCGTTCGTCATTCTTCTGCTAAATAATACTTTTCACGGTGTCCATGCGTATTACTTCCGGCGACTTCCGGGCCCGCCTTTTAAGAGGGGAGACGGACGTTCTGGTCCTATACCATTGTGGCGAAAACCGACTCCTCACACCCCAATTGTGTGTACTTTGGTTTTTATTCGTTCGATCCCAAGAACAAAAAAATAGAATGACTTGGCGGCAAAATAAGACCAAACGGAATTAACTGTTTTTCTTAAGCTTCCAAGGCTTGTAGCTCTATTTGGTAAGTCCTCTTTCGCCGTCCACCGGCACTCCTATTATCTTACAGTTTTCCAATGAATGATTTTGTATTAAGCATTTTGTGGAATGAAGTACTATTCAGGAAATTTGGTCAGTTTTTCTTATTATTACTCCTGTACTTCTGCACCGTCAAACGCGTCAGGCGTCACAATTGAAAATCAACAATCAAGCTATTTTTTATAAAAGAAACTTATCATTTAATGGATTTCCCAAAGTAATCAAGATTTTTAGAAATGAGGGGAAGAGTGATGGCTCAAATAACAAACGAGAAAAAGTTATATTTAGGAAATGAGTAGATTTTGAATCAACGCCACCATTTCATATTCATGCATGAGCACAAAACTTTGCGAATTCGCGATTGGGTTGGTTGGTTTATTTGGGGCATCTAGAGCAACTAAATTAGGAGAAAAGTAATTACTAATTATGTACGTGAATAAGGGAATCTTCCAGGAAGGGAAGGGAATACTAAGGAAGGGAAAGGAATACTTCCAGAAGGGAATACTAACATTCTTAGGATGTTACTCCACTCATCCCTAATTATTGTTAGACACCTAACAAAAACATATATGAATATATAACACTCCAGCAAATTATTTCCTGTAAGCTACCTTTAAATTACTTAATTTTTTAAAACTCTTGTCTGATAGATTATCTCAACAAATCACAATTGTAATTTATTGTCACAATTAAATTTTTACATGTTATAAGAGAAAAATGACAAAGATACATTTCCCCTTTTGTTTTGGTCACATCTTACAATATAGGAACACAATGTTAACACCTATTATGGGTTAACAGCGCTTTATGTGGAAGATTGCTTGTAGCTTTTAGTGTCCATAATTTTCTTCCCACACATAGAACATATCCCTTTTTTATAAGCACATGGTTGACCTGCAAAAAAATACAATTTGCACCTGTTATTCCTTCTTGGCCAATAATTTTGTTTTCTTAGTATACTTACAATAATAAGAGCCACTTTGATGAACTTTCTGTTTGCATATTCTGCAGCCTAAATCACCAAAAACATGAATGATAGATTGTATTCAAATAATTGGTTATTGGTTATGTTAGATAGTTTGAAGATCTTGTCTCTATGGGACATAAATGTAGGGGAAAAATAGGAAAGAAGAAAGAGAGAGAAAAAAAACTGACTGACCTTCAAATTTTGGTGTGTAAGGATTAAAACGATTTTTAGTCGAGGTAAGAGCTTTATTTTCATTGAGTTTGCGACCACCACCTTCTGTAGTATTTCGAGCACCGCTTTTCCATGGATCTGGAGTGATAACTTTGCCCAGTTTTTTCTCACACTTGTCACACACCATTGTAAGTACTAAGTTTAAACAAACCAAAAGAGACAAAAATTTCTACAAGCATGAACTTTCAGTGCACAGCCGTACAATTTATATGATTCAGAACAAAACCAAAACTGAATTCCTTTATAGCTTCAGGCCTAATTGTAAGAGCGAAGCCGAATGAAGATTTGGTGGAACGATTTCTATCAACTAGCGCTAGTGACGGCAGCTAGCATTACAAATCAAGCTACAGGAGACCCTTTATTAATTGGAAAGATAAATTAAGATGAAACCGTTTGATTATTTGGTTGATTCAAATACACAATTTAGTTACAATTCATGCTTTTATGATTCAGTTTTTCCCAATTTTAATTTAATCACAAAGAAAGACAATTCATTCGATTGTAAACTTGGACGTTAGATGGCCCAACATCATGGACCATTTGCTGGGTTTGGTTTCTGTCATATTCAGAGATATACCTTTTATGGTACTTATTGAGACTACAAGAAATGTTATTCGTCCATATTTCGTATCTGACACCTGATTATTATTGTTGATTTGTTGTGACTTGGGACCATGGTTGGTTGTGAGTCGTTTTAAAGGACAGATACCACTTTTTTGTAGAAAAACTATGGCAATCTATAGTATTTATATTCTATCTAAAAGTGGAGGACTGATTTACCAACATGATCATACTTCCATCAAAGTAGAAATTGAGAAAACATGGAATTATCCCTTAGATATCCAATTATGTGAACAAAACAAAAGGATTGTTGTTGCATTTGGCCAAAAGGATGGAATCAATGTTGGGCACACTCTTTTAGCGGTTAATGGAATCCAGTTGAATGGCACGGTTTTAGATGATGGAAGAGAAGTTAACACTGTTTTGGCAGATGAATCAAGTTTTCCTGTGAGTCTGAAATTTGGGAGACCTAAACTCAGCACAAACGAAAAAATTTTTCTAGGTATTTAATTCACATTAACTGAAAAGGTATGCTATTTAAATATACTTTGTTTAGCAAGCATGTTCTACCCCTTATTTGCAATTGCAAGTCAATTAAGTCCTGAATTAAAGTCTTCTGGAATCGAAGTCCTGGAAGCTGACACATTCAAGCTACATTGCTTCCAAACATTAACAGGTATCTATATAATTAAAATTGTCATGTTCCTTGGAATTTCAGGTTTTTTTTTCTCCAAGGTATTAAATTCCTGGTTGTTGCTGAACCAAAACAACCAAATATAGAACACTTACTTCGGAAAGTGTATGAGCTCTATGCTGATTTCGCATTGAAAAATCCCTTTTACTCACTGGAGATGCCTATAAGGTGTGAGCAATTTGAGTCAAATTTACAACTGTTATTGGAGCAGCAAGAAAAAAGTGGTGTGAATACTGTTTAGTTTTGCAGCAGATTTCTACTATATACATGTTCAATATACACTTAATTATTCCATGGGTCACTATAATAAATTAATAATCTTTCATTTGTATAGTGAGCAAAAACTTTTCAGAATGTTTCCAAGTTTTTCTCTTAGCTAGACCAATAACTGCATTTATGGAAAATTTATATGGTTTGTAGAACTCTCCTTACCGTTGCCCTCTATCGTATAGTCGTCGTTACCGTATTTTGAAACTCTCGAATCTGGCTGCGTGGCTCAGTGATAGATATTCTTAGAAAAGTTTGGTTCCACTCGTTCAAACATTTCTATGCAGTACAGTAACAGTAGTACTTACTGAAAGTAAATTAACAGGGCAAAAGGGGGATGTGTGTTATTGTTCAAAATCTTAGTTAGTAGGCCTACTACCATTTTTGTGGTATTTTACTTAGTGTATATTTTTTGCGGTCTTTCACTTAAAATTTGTCTGTTTTACAAAAATGTAGTAAGTATTGCCGTCACCCGCTGAAAATAATGAACTTTCTATACCGTATTCTAGGTTCTAGAGTTCATGATTCTGCTACAGCACTTAAATGGCAATTAATTGTAAAATTGTATTTTTTAAATTAAAAATTGTTCATCAAAAGACAAAGTGAGTGGTGAAAATCAAGAAAACTCTTGATGTTAGTAGACTTTGAGAAACCATCTTCTATTTACAAAAGGTAAACATAAAGGGATACAAGGCACATACAAAATGAATACCATACAGTTTTACATGGTACACAATTGTAAAGAAATACAGGCAATAAGTCACTGCCAGTTAATCAAACAAGGCCACGTTTAATCTGTCACTTTCCCGCTCACATGGCGCCAAAATAAAACGAGAATATAGCTTCATTAACATTAACATTACTTCCTTCTATTAAACGATAACGAAGAACCCATTTGAACAGTGCATTATTCATGAGGCTAATTTTCTTTTCCTTCGTAGAGCTCTTCACATTTTTCAAGCAATTTCACAATTGGTCCGATATTGTAGGGGAAAAGATTCTTCGCAACTAAACGACGGATGGCTATCCGCAAGCGAATAAAGCAAGTCATGACATCTTCTAATTGGCGATGAGTAAGAACTGAAAGGAAGTCTTCCCAATTCCGTCGAATGAATTTTAGAAGACGTAAGAGGTATAACAAGAAACAAGTCTCATTTGAGACGAGCAAATCCAATAAAACATCCGTATCATAAGCAACCGTTTCTAAGAATTTTAACCACGTTTGCACGGGATTGAGAGTACCTATAAAAACACGAAACATATAATTAAAAACACAATTGAAATAATATATATATTTATCGAAATACTATCAACCATTGTACCTTTCAAATCCAAAAGTCCTGTTTGGAGCGAGTTTGAAGTAGCATTAAGCCCGCGACAGTTACTGTACAGCCCATTATTTATATCCAAGCTGCACAACATTGTTTCGATAAGCGCGTCGTCTTGATCATGAAACATTTTCACCATCCATTCGCTTAATGTCGTCTCGGGATGAAAAGGAAGCCAGGATTTGATTCTGACGTCCACTATTCGGAAAACCTGTTTGATGCTGCGCAAAATTACAGTCATATCAGCATGTAGGTCTTCCGAATCCTCAGAGCGTAGAGGGTCCGTAGAATGACCCGATTCCGAATTAGATTCAGATTCAAGGCTTGAGCTCTCAGATCGAGTTTCTTTGACCGTAACAGCTACAGCTTTAAGGACCAACAGGACGAGTTTTTGCATCAATGATCGGTTAGTTGAAGAATTCTGTCCGATCTGAAACGGAGCGCGATCCAGTAACCTTTCAACCCTAACGTGGCGGATAACCAAATGAGCCAGATTACATGGCTCGTCTGGCAAAAAGTCCTGAAGAGCAAGCGTCGATCCGTAGCAGAGAACTTCATTGAAGAGATTAATCATTTCACGCCAAATCATCGGGTCAAGCGAAGGCGTCATAATAGGTAACAATGCTTCCATTCGCGAGTAGAAGGGTTTCGAATCCAGCACGGAAACATTTGCTTTGACAGAAATGGTCGATTGCCATAGCGATAGGAAGGATACCAAAGGGAAAATATCCTCAGAGTGTAAACTGGTGGCCGACTGCGCAAGGGTCAAAGCTGCATGGAAATAGGTCACGATTACATTCCAGTGTTTTCCCAAAGCACGGATAACGCTGCCCTTCAAATCTTTTGATTCTGTATCAGGGCAATCTAGGTCTGATGGGTCAGCTCCCTATAAAAATTAAAAGTTTTATAATGGAATCAATGAAGACCAATAAGTGTTCATCAGTTTACCAATGAGTCTTCAGAAGCTTCTTCAGAGTCTAATAGGCCATGGCAGACAAATTTTACACTTGCAGTTCGATCTTGAAGTGTAATGAAGAGCCACATTATAAAAAATTAGCTAGCAAACATTTGGGGAAAAATTTATTTTACCTGTAAGTCCATAAGAAACATCTTCACTTTCATCTTCAGTTGCTCCTTCAGTAGGATGAGGCTCAATATCTGGTGCTTCAATGCAACTTTTCAGAACATCTAACAAATTTGACACTGTGTGAGGTAGAGGCCCATGTGCACCTGAAGTGTTGAGTGTGCTCAAAGAAGTTGCCAAAGGACTTATCTGAAACATGATATAGATTAAAAGAAATTCTTGTAATTACTTGACAACTTAAGAGTACTCACTATATTGTCAAGTAGACGATCCAAAAGCACTTTGCATGCCCCTTCATCTGCTGCCTTTAACCAAGCTGAAAGGGCTCTTGCAGCAGCAAAGCTGACATATTGGTTTGGAGACCGAATAAAACGTTGAAGAAGACATGTGGGGTCTGAATCACTATTGAGGTGGAATAGGAAAACTCTCAACTTTTTTAGTGTCAGGCAAAATTTGCCACTTCTTATTATGACACTATTTTGTCTGGCAATTTCTTCACACAGCAGTTGGATAACGGAACAGAAAAGAAGTATTTCACTATGGTTTTCTGTATCGGAGCACTTGTTTCCTGAGTAGATGAAGATATTTTGATAATCATTGAAATTCCAGGGGCAAACACACCGGGTAATCAAACAGTCATTGAGGTTCTCTACACTAATGTGAAATCTTTTCCACTCATCTTCATCACTTGGTTGTTCATGGGAAACCTCTTCATTATTCAACTCCCCAAGCACAGGTGGTCCAGGCCCAGGATTCACATTGTGTTCAGTCCGGTACTTTCTCCTTTTTCTCTCTGGCTCACTCATTTTAATACACTTTGTCACCGGATAATCATAGGGTAGCTAATGTAGTAAGTGAACAAAACAAGATGGGACATGGATTTTATGCTAAACAATCTTTCAATAACAACAACTCATCACCTTTCAAACTTCATACAAAGGTGTACATCAAAAGCAAGCACAATGCTAGACAAAAAGATTTCCAGTCTCTCTGTTTCTCTTTGAAAAGTAGTACTAGGGATGTTCTTGAAAGAAATTGATCTTGGGAGAGATTTCAATGACAAATAACCACAAAAAAGGTGTCAACTAACGTGAATACTGCGGTCACTCACAAAGCTTTTTCATTAAAGGCGTAACACTTCCGGGCAACTAAAACAGGAGGGAGAATGGAGGAGGAGTCAAGTAAGTCTATGGTCTGTAGTTTAACGCGTCATCGCAGGAAAATTGTATGCAGCGCTCCAAGCGGAATTTTTAACCAATAACCATGGCGGGCCAACCATATATCTATCTAGGTAGTCTCATCTCGGTAGTCGGTCTTTTCGACTTTCGTTGTCGAGTGGCGCTATATGCCCAAGGCCGAGAAAAATTTTCTGGACGATATTTCCAGTGAATTTCTTGTTAAAAAATTCCGTTTTTTCGGGTGTAGTGGCAACCAGAGGTATCTAGTGAAAGCACTGGAAGTTGTACTAGGCGATAGAATAGCATACGAATGGTTTTGGAAGTCATCATCTTATGGAATAAAAGCGGTTTTATCAAACCAACTTCCGACACGTATAAAATTTATGAAATTTTGCGATCAAACTACATGAAGTTTGCGTGTTGGCAACACGCAAGCCGCTTGTCATTTAGTGAGGCGAAAATGAACGTTGTGGTTCAAATAACTTGATTGATGTTAACTATTAGTACTTTGGGGCAATATGTTCCATGTGACAATTATTAATATTATTTTAATACTTATTAGTGCTTCTGATATTATTAGTTTTTTTTTAATTGCCACCAAACTGCAGTAAACGAAAAAATGATTCTTAAAATAAAGCTAACTCTTCAATCATTTATAAATACAAAAGAACGTAAGATATAAAATCCTATTCTTATTTTCGTTATGTATAATATGAATTGAATGATCATCCTGAAACCTGAAGACTGTGAGGTGTGAGGAGATCTATTAAGATTGGTCCCAGAGATATCTCTGATTGGTCCTTATTTTCATGTTCTGACAAAATATGTTTGATGTAAAAATCAAAGGAAACAATATAAATGAAATCAAATGTTTGTAATGCGACAAATAAATGAAGATATATTTTTTTTATATTTAGAAATATGTGGCAGTAAGTTTTCTTCTAACAAAACTTTGAAATTTATTTTACCGATACATTTGAATATTCAATTTCCGACCTTCCCCGGCGGCATGTAAATTAATCTGTTACGTTCTGTGTAAGCAGGTGCTGGCGTGCTGGAGAAATTTAATGCCCTGAATCCTCTTCAGGGGAGGCGGGACACAACTAACTGGGAAGCGTTCACGATAACACGCGACTTTTTTGCACGTTTTCCACACTAACCCCGTAACCGTAATATTAATTGGTAATAGACTTGTATGAATTAAAAAACGAATTTACTCAGGAATCGACCATTTGAAGAAATTCAAACTAGAATTTTAGAAAACGTTGATTTTGTAATTAAAAAATTCAGCATTCAAGGAAAACATTGGGAAGCTGCATTATTTTTCCGTTTAGCCTTTAGACATATGATCTTGAAAATGAAGAAAGGACAGCGTTGAAGGTTGGTCAGTATAGCGTAGCCTTGATGTAATTGTGAATACAACCTCACTGCTCATATTTTTCGTTATATGTATTTATTGTAAGGATCATAGATCAACAAAATAATGAGAATACAAGTAGCCTACATCTACATTCTTCACAAAAAGAAAAGTAATATAACAATAGTCTTGGTATTGACAACGCAGCGGTTAAGATTTCATTCCCCCCCCCTCTACCTTGTTTTGGTTTCTTTCTTTCTTTTCACCATTTTTGTTCTCTACCAAGACGAAAACATACAGAGCATAGGGTTACGCTTGGCGCATCGTGTAGTTTCATCACCCATGCGCTGGAGACGATACCGTAAAGAAACCGGTTATATCCCGTCCAGTAATTGGGGCAAGAGAGGACGTTGTTGTCGCTACTATAGTGAGCTAGTACTAGTACTACCTTGCAGGCTTGCATGGAGTCTGCAGTACTGCAGACGGCGATTCCAATTGCCAGGAGATCCCTTCCTTTTTCCACGAACCCTCCCCCTTTCTCTCAACACTGGATGTATACTCCCTTTCGCTCTCGTCAAATTTTCCCACATTTGATTCATCCGTCACGGCTGCACGATGTGGTCGTTTTCGTAGGCTCGTCCTAAGCTCTTCATCCTGACGACTGTTCAAGTCCTTCGTCTGTGTGATTTCCACGTTTGTTTTAATCTGCTAGACCTTAGACTTCGACATCTTTGATTTCAGCTCACTTTTGTCCAACAACAGTTTACTACAATGAGTTCTAGTGATTGTAGCAGCAATTTGTGGGTTTTTGGTTATGGATCTCTTTGTTGGTTGCAAGGTTTTGATTATGGAAACCAACAGTTAGGGTTCATTCGGGGATTTTCTCGCAAGTTTTGGCAAGGCAACAACTCTCATCGTGGCACACATGACAAGGTAAGAAACCGTTACACTTGTGGACAAATTTTTGGCAACCAACGGAAACGTGTTTCCCTAGGTTCATTGCATTGCATCATCTTTTTAACTGCGCGCCCAACGTTTTCCTGGTTGACCACCAGACTGCGCAACGGGCATTTTCTTTTAACTGTATTTTCTTAAAAAAACATCCGGTAGCCTTCTGCGCACAATCAATACTATTGAATGAATTTGTGTTACCTTTTTTTTTTTGTTCAAGACACATTCCATGTAATGAGTAAAAGCACAAGTTACATTATTAAGTGACTCAGTTAAAAAAGTTTCAATTTAACACGAATTATTTGTTTCTTGGTTTTTACTTTTTAGCCGGGACGTGTTGCTACCTTGGTCAGAGAAGATGAGGTAACCCCATTTGGACTTTTCTATATTTATCTACGTTGTCAAATAACGATCCTTGTTCTAGACTACAAGAAACTAAAAATAAGCCAAATAAGCCCTTGGGTTAAAATCGGTCGAGTAAATTTGCGCGCTAACCCCATCCCTTGTTAATAGTTTCTGAAATATGCAAATCATAATTCGCGCCTTCCTAAATCAGATTTGCTTCTGATGATAAGAATACAACGATAATCATGGTTTTTCATATTCCTTTACTCAGGCAATTACATGGGGTTTGGCTTTTGAGCTGGTGGGCGAAGCGGCGCTCAAGTATCTGAATGAAAGAGAATGTACAAAAGGCGGCTATGAGACCTTTATCACCACTTTTTCTCCTCGGAACGGTGTGATGGCTCCATTTCCGGTTTTGGTATTTCGAGCAACAGAACACAATAGCCAGTGGTTGGGTCCGGCTCCACTGGATGATGTGGCTGCACAGGTTGGTTTGGATGGCTTATTTCTTACTTTAGAAGGGTGCCTTTCTTACAATGGTATCAAAATACCCACAGTTCGTTCTACAGTAAAGTTATGACAGCTACTTCTGAAAAGATTCTTTGATGTCGTTATGAGGCTATTGCATATCACTTTTCCGAACTCATCTTCAGCGTGAACTTTGCTCTCATGTTACCTTCTAAATTACAATTATTTCTAGCGAGGATAAGGTTACCCAACGATATCTAAAAGATTAAGTATTAAAAGTTTTCTTGTTGTTGGGGAAGTTTGCAAACCGTAACGGTAACGGGTTACAGCCCTAAAGGTTGTTTCAGGTCGCTGATGGTTTAAAATTTTCCCACAATGCATACATTTAAAAAATAAATTGGTAATCTTTTTTGTTTAATATGCTACATATCAATAGAAGCCAACAGTTTTTTTACTTTGTTCTTTCAATCTGCTTGAAAATTATTCAAATATTATTGGTATCGGTAGTGAATTGAAATAATTAATATGAATTCTTGCAGGTCATTGAATGTAAAGGAGAAGCTGGACACAACATTGAATACGTATTACGTTTGGCCGAATTTTTTCGGGCAAATCTTCCCGAAGTTATCGATGATCATCTATTCACACTCGAGTCTTTAGTTCGCAAACGAATGAAGGAGAAAAACATCAGCTTTAGTGAAGATGAACGAGTTTCTCAAGCTAAGGAAATTTCGTCGTTAGCTGAAGCTGCGCCCCTTAATAATGCGAACCAGGAGGTCCGTCGCGATTCTTTCCAATATCTATCTCGCGCCTCTCCTAAGAAACTACTCTGCCTCAAAGTTTGACCGTGATCTCCATTTATTGTCTTCTAGCTTACAGTTTTAAAGTCTTTTGGCCATGTGTTAAAAAAGTTGTAAACGCGTTGCGACAATGTCGACTACACTACTTTGTGCACTGCACGTGCAAGCACACAAAGTTCGTTTAGGTAATTTCTAAACACCCATGAATTTCTGCACCGCTTTATTAGATTGGTTAAGTAATCCGTCCAGCCAGTCTTTTTGTGTTGCTTTGTTTTTTTTTAATTCAACGACTCGTGAGAAATATTACGTGGATTGTTTGACTTTCCTTGAGAGAGATGACTTGGTTGGTTTATTTAAAATTATGTTTAAAGATTTTAAGGGCACTGTTGGAATTTCAAAATTAGTTTATTTTGAATTGATTTCAATACAGCATTTCATTACACAAAAAAATGAAGGGTAACGCTGAAGCTCCAAAGCCAAATTTAAAAAAATCGATGCTACAAAATCGTCCTTTTAAAACAAGCTATTTGCTGTGATTGAATTTCGTCAAAATGTATCATGAATGACTAGTCTTAATTTAAGCCCGCATTCATCAGTTAACTGGTGTCAAAATGTTATGATCAATCCACAAGTTTTCCTTAGTTTCGTGAAGAAAAGCGGTATTCTGGAAAAAAGATTCCTGATCCTGAACCAGGTGGGAATTGATTAAGAGGAACCCCAGGTGGTAATGATTGAAAGTAGGGATTGGGTTTATTTGGAAACCATGGAGGAGATATAAAAACAGGTCGACTGTTTGGTCCAAGGATACCAATCGGAGGAAATCCAGGTTCCTGGCCACTCGCATTTTGTTCATTATTCGGGTTCCAACCGTTATTTATGCTTCCAGGGAAAACTGGAGAATAGTTTGGAGATGGTGTTAGTGCATGGAATATATTTGGAGGAGTAGTACTCGATTGACCAGTAGTTGTCGATTCTAACATCTGTGGCAACTGGGGACGCGCAAAACTAACAATTGTTTCTGGCGAAGACGTTTCGTTTGGTTTACTTGGTTTATCGAAAGTCGGTAACGCGGGTTCTGGGGAGCGAATTACTTCAGGATTTGCATTCGCGTTTATTGGAATTATCACCTCCGATGCAGTTGGCTTGTTGAACCATAAAGGATCTTTTAATCGGATACCGACATTTTCCTCATCAGATGTCGATGGTGATGGTTTGTCATCCGAAAAGTTTGTCATGTTATTGGAACTCCTTTTCAAACGGCGTTCATCAAATTGCTCGTCCGGAAATGTAATGGGGTTTTGCAAATTTTTAAATGACGAAGAATTCGGAAAGTATCGATTCGTGATTTGCTGAATTGTTTTATAATAATTTAAGAGTGAAGGAGTTTGTGGATAGACAACTTGGTCCTCTTCTGGAATAAAAGCAATTGGACGAGTATTTGTGGTAGACTGAAAATCGGGTCTTACTAAACTTGTGTCGGATTTTGGTAAATTATTCAAAGGAAAAGAAGGTCTGGGGTTTGACGGTTTTGCAATAACCAATTGTTGTCGAGAATCTTGGTTCTTTAATTGGTACATATTGTGGGGGTGATCACTGGTTGTAGACGCGACGCGTTCAATGGGGTTGTAGACGCGACCCATGATTAAAGGAATATTATTGTTGTCTCGATCAACCAAGTAAAACAGAAATGGGCGATCAGCCTTAAATTCCATAGGGCCAAAATGCTTACCAACTCCTCCAATAAGAGGCGTTATCTCCAAACCTGTTATATAATTCAAAGAAAAATATTCACTCGTGATTTTCTATAGTACGGTATCCGTACCCATTTTCTGTTACCTGTAGCAACGCTTGCTTCACTTCCACCCTCATTTACTTCTATAGTGGATTGATGGTAAACACTTGTCACTTTTAATGCTGCTGAATGAGAGTTTGAACTCATGCCGGAAAGGTCCGCTTCACTTGAAAATAAGTTACGGATTCCCATCTAATTCAATTTTAATATACACATGAAGCACTGATAGTTTCTTAACACCTTTCTAAACCACAATACCTTTCGAAAAATTTGAGACATTTCCATGTCAAATTTTATGTTAAATTTTGGTAAGGTAATGTTAACATCTCGCTGAATCATTCTTCTTAATATAATAGTTGGAGTGATACCAGAACTGAGAAGACGACTTTCAAGTTCACTTAGTTCTTTATTTCGATCCGGCACAACACACAGCAATCCGTAGCGATTTCCCTAAGAAAAATACGCATTGAAATTAGTATACGTTTGCAATAACGTTTGCAATAAAAACTGAATTAACTAACTAGGCCTTAAGCTTAGTTACTACTATTGAACGGCATAAAAAATACTGTAGCTTGATTCCACAGTCTCGTCTCAGGAATATTATGAATTTGTAGTACCTGATAAGGCAAAAATACTGCTTTCGCTCCAAGATTATCAAGAATTCCTGCCTGAAAGGTGCCAAATCCATGCATCATCGGAATCCATGTAGATCGACCATCAGCTGTGAAGAAAGGTTCCACAAACGTAGATGATCGGTTGAAAGGATGACGCCAAAGACCTTTAAAATAAAGTGCGTTTGCCAGCAACATCCGTGTCTGCTTCCCAATAGATCCTGATAACAATGAAAATGGTTCATCCGGTCTCAAGTTGAGTCTGGATTCTAGATATTAGGTTCATTTAAACTAACACGCCTTATTACCTCTGGGAAACAGTTCTTTGATTAGACCACGAGTCATTTTCTCAATTCTGTGGTTAATAACCTCACGCACTTCTTCTACGCGGCTGAAATCAGCATCGCGTACTTGTGTGTGAAAAATATCTTGGACGGATCGAGCATATTCAGCTTTCAGGGCTAAGCCGCGGGGAACCCAGAGAAAATTTGCTATATCCATAACTACGTCTTTGTTGTTCTGCGCCTTTTCAGCAATGCATAAATAAATTATGCTTCATACTGTATCAATCAGCTGACATACCGTCATTGATGCCATTATGTGAGCCACTCCACCCTTTCGAGTTAACGCATCCGGCGGCAATCGTAAAACTTGCTGAATTTGGCTTAGTGTTGAGCCCTTAGCTCCAATCGAGGTCAGCGATAAAGCCGCAAAAAGGCTCAAGGGGGAAATCACAAGATTTGAGTTTCCTTCAGCACGCCCGACACTCTAATGTAGTTTAAAGAATGATAAGTATACTAAACTAGTTAAATAAGAACGGAAATTACTTGAATAAGTTCTTGCGAGAATAAATGCAAGGACTCCGAAACATATTCGCCAATGTTGCTTGACCACTCTGTGGTGGGATTTCCCACCAGCCCCAGAGGATAAAGCATCAGAAAACAGGTGTAGAATATCAATTTTGTGATTCCAACTAATAAAAAAAAATTATGGAAATTTTTAGTATGTATGACCTACAATAAATACCATATCGTGTTGGTAACTTCAAACACATGCTTTGCGCTATGCAGATTATATACCGTATATATTATGTATACAACCTAAGTATATTTCACTTTTTTTAAATATTTATTACTTACAGGCTTTCATGGTGGTAAGGCGTAAGAGGAATCAATTTCCTCTTCAAATATGTAGAATCCAACCAATCAATTTGGTGTTCAAAATTTCGCTAAAGATTTAGTAAGTAGCAGCACTTTACTTCGAACTCCACTCTCCGCAAAGGCCGAACTCTATCTACAGACGCAGCTCTGTGCCTCTGTCTGTCTTTTATTTGTATTTGGCCTTCAAACGGTAGCCTCGCCCCATCCAATCCAATGTGGAATTTTACTAAAAAAAACACGCCACAATAAGAAGGAGTGCCAAGAGCTGAAGCAATCAAACCCCGAGGGGCATCACATTTTATTTTGTTTTATTGTTCTTCCTTTCTTGAATTACCTTTGCCAGGTGGTTATTTGTAATATAATGACGAATAACTCTATCGAAGTTAAAAATAGTGTGTAAAATTGGAAGCAGCAATTTTTCCAGAGAATGATCGATGAAGGATTCTTCTGTCAGACGACAAGTCATTCTACATCATAATGTAGAATGACGCAAAAATTAGCGTGGGTCTGGCGCTAAAAAATACCATTGTATAACAACTAGACTGGGTCTGGGGTAGTCCTCCTTTATGATTCTCCTCCGAACTCCTTTACAAATCCTATTTTGACAAAAGAACAACAATGAAAAGCTAAAATGTTGTTAATTCCGAATCTTTGTATTGGTCAGAACCTTATTATCTGTGGTCGGAACAAGAAAAATGAAAAACAAGTTTAATGAGCAATTATTGCTCATTAATGAAAAATCGGAACTAATATATATTAGTTCCGACATTGCAAAACGAAAAAAAAACAAACAAATATAAATGTTGTAATCTAAAACTGTTAGTCAAAGCATAAAAACCAATTTTGTAACCTCTTATTTCTGCGAATCGTGACATAGAAATGCCAAAAATAGAAGTATTATAGTGAGTACCGGATTATGCAATCACAATATAATACACAATACTATGTTAGCTTTAGAACAAGCACGTAAGTGTTTCAACTGCGGAATATCCGCATATCCGTATTTATATTTCGTTTGATCTCAGGCCAAAAACCAGCTATTGAAAATTTGTTTAACGTTGAGTTATGCCTGGAGCTGAATTTACTTCCGCTATCTGAACATTTCCTTCAACACATGGTAAGTAAGGCCGCAATTAATTTTGCATGAGATTGACAGCGGATGTGAAAAGTAGTGTAACGCAGGAAGCCAGATAGGGGGTAAGCCATAAATCATTTAAAAAGTTTTGCTTCTAGAAACTTAAAGTTTTGGATGATTTTAAACCTTGGAATTTAATTATATTTTGTGGTTATGATAGTGGCGAGCAGGAGGGTTTGGATTTACAAAGTGGAAAAGTCGCTTTGTAAAATATGTTGAAGCATCACTACAGGCCGTCACAACCCCACTCGGCGCCTGTGGTAAAACCCCAATTTTTGCGCCTGCCGGCGCCCACTGCCTATATATCGGTGCCCAGTGGTACTCCCCTGTGGTGCTCCCCAGGGTTTTCTACCCCAATTACCCCCTTATGACGTCTTTGCATCACTATAGTTTAGATCACTATAGTATGACTTCAATCGCACTTTCATAAAGATGGGCATTCCGTTCCGTCATCAATAATGTGTCAACAAACAGAAAAGTGATACAGTCGCATTAAGTAAAGTCGCGAGTAAATTTGGATTAAAGCCGATCAGAAGAAACTCTCAAATCAATTGTTAACAAACAACAAATTGACAAAATTGACAAATTAGACAAAGTAATTACTAATTACTTAACGCCTACAGTATTTAAAAATACATATGCAATACGAAAATTAATTCTCATTCCTTGAAGTTAACGGATTGATCGACTCTATTGCTTTTTCAAAACTGTATAACGGGCGAAATTCGAAAAAAATAATAATCGGTACAGTAAAAGCTTAAACCATTTTAATTCTGTGGATGAACTCTCGGATGGAAAAGAATTCCTATACTGTCCAGTGGACAGTATAACTATACTAAACAGTATACTAAAGAGTATATATAACAGTATAGTATATACTTTAGTATCTCTTTTTTTTTTTTAAACAAGAATCAAGAATCAATGATTCAAACTTTTCCGATCAATTTTGAAAACGAATTTCTATACATTCGAATCATTCGAGTTAGTTGCTCACGCGCGCATGTGATTCACTTTGAAAATAGTTTCGGGGATTTTTTTGCTGACCCATTACATCCCCAATTCACGAAATTACTTGACAGACTACATTTTAAAAAATACATAGGATGCGGAGAGATGATCTATGATGGCTCACGCAACACTTGGTTATACTATGTTACAAAACTTGACGTGACTAATATAATTTTCTTAAGTTGTACAATTCTAAACTTAAACTTAAGCAACTTTAAGTAAAAACGAATTTCAGCAGTTGAATGAATCTTTGTGTAAAAAACTGAATCACAATTCTGCAACACAAAACGAAGGATGGGGTACATTCTTCATTAGACAATATTTATATTTTAATAATGATGATTGAGACTTGGGACAGTTCAAGCGTGATTTACAAAGACAAAAAACTTACGCTCAATGATGCAAACTTTTAAATTGTCAATGTACATTAGGAAAAGCTGCAAAAGTCATAAGCCTCGAGTCTGATGTGAATCGGACGTTGAGTAGTAGGTCCACAAATAAAAAATTTGCAGAGCGATTGAAGACTACATACTGTGACATACTCGGCGTTCAGTAGATCCGCTGGAACTTCAGGCCTATGTCATTCAATTACCGCTGTAAATGACGTAAATGTCGTGGAAGTGAAATGTCAATCATGCGATATAGCCTAATATCCGAAACTTATTCCAATTAATATTAAACTTATCCAATTAATATCAATTGAAGAAAATCATGAACCAAAAAAATGCAAATGCAAAATCAACTAATTGTTTAAAATCAATGGTTTAGCATAGTTATTGCAACCAGCAATATTTCGGTAGTTTAAGAGATTATAATGTTCTCGCTTCATTGACTCAGTATTTACGCACTAACAATTTAATCGAAAACACGATACCGCCTAAGCAACGATTCAATATGATTACACTATTTGTTGAATTGTAAATAGCTATTTATGTTTTGGAGCAAAATTTTCCAGAAACAATTAAGCAAAAGACGAATATTTCGAAACATGGCTACATTCGGCGGGTTAGATTGACATTTCACTTCCAAGGTTCAACAGGTCTGAAAGGCATAGGCCGGATGGAGTATGCCTTAACATTAGATTCAAAATCATTATAGTTTTATTCAAATACTTATATCACTAGCCTATTTCACACTCAAACTACTAAACTAAATGAACTGTTCACTGCTACTTGCTGATAAATCCATCAAACGCCATGCTGCGTTTACATCTAGTTCAGTTTGATCTCTACACAAAACCCATACATGATTGACCCGCATGACTTTTTCGGGATCACCTTCGACAACGTTGTTGGCTTTATCCCGGACACACATGATTTGCTGGGCAGTGAAACTTATCACTAGGATTGGACCTTGCTCCATAACTTTACCCATTGCTAAATCGACGTTATCGACGTCCAGGACTTGGCAGTCGATGAAATAACCTAGATATTTTTAGTAGAATTAAAAAGTACAATTTCACCTTTGAAAATGGTAGTACCTAGAGAAAGGGCGTGCTTTATGGGTGTTGAGAGGATATTGAAGGGTCCTTCATGACACCAATCTTTCAAAATATCCAGATCACCTCTGGCCATGGCTTCAAGGATGTTTGGAATGATGTCATGTTCACACTTTTTCAAAAACTCTTCCTTGCTGAATTCTGGATCCATTTTACAGATTTCCGTAAGAGCTTCACTCATATCTGTTTTCTGATACACAAAATATTGCTTACAGTACAACTATTCAGTAACATTGTGTTCTTAAAGTCACTAAAAGTTCTTACTTGAAACAAACCACCCATAATGTCTACAACTTTTTCTGTGAGTAATCTGGAAGCTCTTATCACTGCATTATCACTCTCTTCATACTTATTTTTCCAATCAAGGACTTTGTTTACATATGGATTCTTATCCTTGAAATTCTGCCAACTTTGATAGAATCTAAGAAATCATAAAAGATATATCTTTAGGAGGAAATGTACAAAATACAATCTATTTATCAGCATACTTTGAATCTTTATGCAATTCAATACCAGTTGCTTCAGTATTAATTTCTATAGGGTTGGTGTTAGATTCATCCTGCACTGCAACTTGTTTACGTTTCCTTAACGTAACAGGTCTCCTAGAATATATAACAGGCTTAATACTATACCCTTATTTGTCAAATGTACTCTAATACCTGTAAATTCTAGCCCCAGCCAAATCAATTTCTTTACGAACAGCATCAGCAGTTTGTGTGATCGTCTTAAATGGGGCTGTCTTGCTAATTTTTTGACCAGTTTCCACTATGGTATCAGTGGCATCTTTTGCTGTTTTTCCCAGACCTTCTGTGATTTGTCCGGCTTTTTTTACAAATTCTGTGTTTTGAGCTTCAGACAGAACTTCTTGTACTTTCTCTTTCAAGACACTCACTTTGCCTTTCAAAACATCACTGCCTTTAGTGGCTTCAGACTCCACAGCTTGAAATTTCTCTCTGGCTTTCTTGAGAGCATCAGTGTTTTCAAGTTTTTGAGCTTCTTCGCGGAATTTCTTGAGATTTTCCTTCATCTCTTTATTTTTGGACATCTCCTGGCGAACATTATCGATAACCCGAGATATAAAGGTAGGTCTTCGAGTTTCTTGTGAGTATGTTCGTATGTTCTGTAGGAAAAAAAAATTAAAGTTAATTGTGAGTCTAGAATAGGGTAGTTTTAAAATGTAACCCCGACAAAAAGAGAAGTTTAAAAAAATATACTCACGTGTTGAATTAGCCGGCTCCCTACACGTAACATGGAAGTCGCCATTTCTGATTGTTGTTGTCTGTCGAGCGAGCACAGCGTTACAGCGGTGGCACTAAGTCAAATTAAACACAAAATCAGAGTTCAGATATAATTCGTGGAATATTTTACATTTTGAGAAATAAGAGTATAACTAACATTATATATTTATGATAATACCTTTCGATAAAAAAAAACAGATACACAGAAATAAGAACGGTTAATGCAAGAAGTAAAAGAAAAATGTAGAAAAGTTTTCCTTATGTTCACAAGCCAAAATCGAATTTGAAATTACAAATTGATAAGAAACCTAAGCTGCTATTTCATAATTTTCTCAGTGAAATTGCTAATTTTCCTACGTCTGTCCTGTTAGTCGAAGCAAGTTAGGTTTTTACCGCGACAAAATTGCTTCTAGCTGAGAATCTCTAGATGAACTTTGTTCATTAGATGGTTGTTATTGCTCTGTAACCCCCCCCCTCAAAATGTTTGGTTTTAGTGCTTGAATTTTAAAATAAAAATTTTACAGTTTTTGAAATAGCAGAAAAATGTTAATAGAAATATTTCTTTGAAATTCGAAGAACATTGTTTAAAAAAGCTGTAAGCATGAAATTTAGGAAATGTAATAAGCATTAGGATAAGCGTAGGATTTCGAAACCGAATTAAGCCACCCGCAACAGGCCGTGAGCGAGGCTTGTGATTTGCCGGTTTTAACACGGGTCTTATGGGATTTCAATTTTTCAAAGTGATATAATAAGAAAACTATTTGAGACCAATCTATGAAAATTAAGCCACTTGTCCGTTGCACGTGGTGAACAATATCTAATAAATTTTACGAAGGGGGCGGCGGAGCCGGCCACCAGACGGCCCACGAGCTCCGTGCGTTTAAAAATACATCTAACATTTAATTTGATAGTAACTAGTCACCCGGCCCATTACGTACACTTTACATGTGGAAACGCTACCGACATCCATTTTAGTTAAAGGAAAACTCGCGCCGCGGCGCGAGTTTCCCGAAGGACCGAGGCCACAATTTTTTTCTACCAGGACTGAACAGTAGCGTCATCTCGCGTCATTTAACTCCATTTAAAAGCATGAAAAGTCAAAAGAAAAAAAAGAAAAGTCACGCCATTGGCCAGAAGTCAACTTCGAGCCCTGATTGGTTGTGCGACTTTTGTCTCATATGCAGCCAACAATGTAAAGACGCTCTCACTAAACAGTATATAAGTTTTTTTATTATCGGCCAAAATTGGGATATCCTACTTATCTATATTATATTTTATATTATTATATATTATATAGTATAATTTTAATTCATGCTACACACTGACTCGGACCACAACGCGGGAAAAGAACAAAAATTCAAAACATCAATTTCCAAACACCGATGGCTGCTGCATTTGTTAAACAAGAAAGTATTAGAGCTGATAGTTAGACCAGGAAGGAAGATAAAGACTTCACCTCTTCATTTCAAGTCTTATCCTCCACCCTGGTTGGACAAGACATACAGCGACAGGTGTCGGGTGAAACCGTGAAAGCGAAAGTTTGCTGACGCGATGCGCGAAGTATGCGCTTTTATTTGTAAACCCATTCATAGTTATATTTAAAATGCTAACCCCCAACCCTTTCAAATTGGGGGGTAAGAAAATAGGTATACCGGTATATGTGAAATAATAGCGCATACTTCGCGCAAGTTTGCCTCAGCAAACTTTTACCCGTCGCTGTATGTATAAGATACACTTTTTTTAGTTCCAGTTAATGTCCAAAAATTATTGTTGTAGAATTGGTTACTTCAAAACAATTTAAAACAATTTGCCGAATCGCTTGTTTTTTTTTTCGTCAAAACCCAGACGGTTCGGAAAAACACACTTTGTCGAAACGTCTGGGTTTTGATGCGTTGCACTTTTTTAGACCGACCTGAGGCCCGCTCAGGTCTGGAAAAGTAAAAAAAAAACGTAAAAGCTACAAGTCCATCGAAGTCCATCGCTTGGTTGACTGAGCTGTCAAAGAGTCACAAATAGCCATATGAGGGGCATTTTATTAGCGGATACTTTGCCGTTCCATTCACAGTTTGTTAACTTTACACTGAAAGGAACTAACTGCATCCAACGAAATTCATGACCATGCATGAGTACGCCCTACTGAGTGCTTTACTTTATTCAAATATTACGTTCAAATTAACATTTTTGATGAACAGAGGAATGAGCCGCTTGGAAACTTTCCCTCCCATCAACCAACGAGTTATACAAAGTTCAAGATAAGATAAGATATGATTGTTTTTCGTTGTTTTTAATAAAAGAAAAATTTCAAATTGGAATCAAGTTTCTCTCTTAAATCGTATCAGTTAACCAATAAAAGAAATATTGTAAACGCATTATAATAAAGTTACCTAAGCCAGTCCAAATGATTTACATGGCATTTTCAAATATTGAATGGTTAGAAAACATAAGCTTCGAAAGAATTAATCTAGCTGTGAGCAGCTATCCATTTTTCCGTAAGTGAAAGATGACCAGTATTAAAGAAATTTAGTTATTATGCCTAGACATCCGACAATTTTTCATGGCCAAAGAAGGAATGATATTGACGGCGGCACGACAAGGTGACTTATGAGTAGGCGCTAATGCCGCCACTGGCCGAGGGTACTGAAAGTGATCAGGCCATCAGGTCAATAACGAAGGCAGCAGGTCAGATCTAAACTTTTAAAGAAGGGTCGTCTAAGAGATGTCTATCTTTTGCAGGCTTTGTCAAAGCGCTACGCTACATGGAACGCGCCATCGGTCCGTTACTTGTTGGTAGCTGCTATAGGGAAAGGGCCGTGAGTGTTGATTAGACCCTTGATCGGCATCTCGCTTTATATCCAAACTAAAGAGGATGCAACGGCAATATGGGAGACTAAGCTATACTTTTCAGGTCACAAAATACTACCATCTCTAAATTTTTGGCTGGACACTCTTCGGATACTTTTGAGCCCCTTTGACCGTCTTTCGCGTCCCATCGGTCAGTTGTAAAACATCATATAAAGACCGTACGATGCGACTGACGAATACCTGACGGTCAACATTTGAGAGCAAAACTGTTCCGTCGAATACGGCACCTAGACTACCAGTACTCCGTACTGTATACTGGGCATCTGCAGTGCGTCCGACGAGCTCTTTTCACTGCTTTCCACTCTCCGAATGTTGAGCTTTTCAGTCTAGACCATTTGGGAAATGTTTATAACTTGATATGGTCGTACAACAGTGAAAGCTCGATCCCTCAATTTCCCCCTCTACAACTAAAGTCATTTTATCTCTTGTCATAATCCAATCAAAATTTATCATACCATGTGCCGGTCATTTTATGCCTTGACCACGTCACGTCTGGCTTACGAGCATTGCCGACCTTTATTATTTTTACTTATATTTATTTTTTTTTTACTTTGCTGACCTCGGTTTCACTTTTGATTTAAGGTACAAGTGGAGTAAATGCTTTGGGTAAGTATACCGACAATTCCGACAAGGACGATTGTCGGGCGTAAAATAACAATACTGCGATTACCCATCGCGGCGTATAATCGGGCATATATATATGTTGTTTTCTGATGCGTCAAGATTCACTTATAGAAAGTAAAAGCAATAGCCCGAATGCATTAATTTACTCCAATTACCTTTGTGAAAATATGCTGAATCAGAATAAAACCCACTGAAATTAATCTAACTATCCATTATTAAGGAGGAGCGGACGGATTTGGGTTGCCTCTGGAAGAAATATCCTCGAATTAAGCAAATAACTTGTGGCAAAACATCCATCAATGTGTAGGCTAAATCAAACGCTGTTTATTGAATCCAACCATTTCATGAAGTGGAACACATATGGATTAGAATTGATTAATAATAATAATAGCTATAATGCTTTTGAAGTAGAGACTGTCGTCGTAGACATCCGTCTCTCTCATAGGGAGATTTCTAGTAGACATAACTGCTGGCCATTCATCCATTTGCCACTGATTCACATTGATTTGAAAGAAGACATTTTCAAAGTAATGAAATTGTTAAGAACTGAGCACTAAAAGCACTAGCGTCTAGTTGTGAACATTCGAATGATGCGCGTGACTCCTTCGAAATGCCTTGGAGAGAGAAGTCTAATCTGATTTAACTGTGAAATTGTTGAAATCACTGGTAAATCATCCGAATCGGAATCCGCTTGGAAACGAGCGGGGCTCCGTGATATGGATTTTAACGCATAAAAAGCGAGGGATGAGAGAGAGAGAGAGTAGTTTACCTTCCCGTTAGGCGGTTATTTTCTACAGTTAAACCCAGCCAGTACTACCAATGAGGAGGAAGAAGGGATCCAAAAAGTTGTCCCCAAAACCAGTAAAAAAAATGTATATGTATATGTATGCGTGTGCAGTATCTGGTTCCTTCTTCTCTTTTCTCTTAGTGCCATAAAACTCTGAAAGTTACCTTTTTTCGGCGACACAAACCCTCGGCCTTTCGGCACACTCCTCCTTTTTGTGTAGCTGTCTTTGTCTTCCCCTCCTATAACCCTCACCTGAACCAGATTGCTTTTAGACTCTCGACGAATGGCCTTACAGTAGCTCGATGGCTTCTTTCCAGAGTTTTGATGTCTGCATTCAACCTTTCAACTTGTCCTCTTTTCGCCGTCTCTCGTCTTCCACTGTTAAACATACGGAACGTGTACTTGTACCGTCAAATTGGATATGTCGCGCTCTCTTAACGAGCAGTCGTGCCGGGCTATATACCCGTATTTATACTAGCTATATCCTATACATATCTAGGCCTACTTGACAGAGCACAGAGGATATATAGCCTATACGTACATGTCCATTTTTTCAGACTGTTCAGTTCAGAAATGCAGAAACGGTTGATAATCAGGGCAAGGAAATGAATTTTGTTTGATTTTGTTCATATGCGCCTTGACAACTTGAGGAATATAATACGGCACATGGCGACGAGAGTTGTAGTGTGATTTTGAATGATAGGAAAGGGAGAGTCCATGAATCGTTTCTCACGCTTAGCTTTAAGCTTAGAAAACAGGTAGCTACTAAGAAGCTGATGACAGTAATACCAATAAACTAGTAATGGCCGCTGCGCAACAAAACCGAGTAGACAAGAGTAGCTAGAGAAGAAAGAAAGGAAGAAAAGGAAGAAAAGGAAGAAGATTTTTCTCTACTTTGCCAGCATTTGTGAACAACCAGAAAAAGGGACAAGAAGCAAAAAGAACCTATTAAACAAGAAGGTTACAACTGGAAAGTTTTCTCAGAGGATAATCGACCGTAACGAAGTTACAAGTCAATGGCTTCTTTTCTTCTCCCCCACCCCTGCCTCTTATTTCCTGCCGTTTTACCTGCAGAGAACCAGTAAGGCAGTAAGCAACTCATAGACTTGGCTACCTAAGGGCACACAAAGATACGGGTACGGTAGTAAGAGAACTTTTAGCCGTTGCTCTTCTTGAAGATGCTGTTCCAGTAGCAGCTAGGCGTTTATATGGACACAAAAATGTCTTGATGTCCAGCCTTTTTTTTCTTTCTTCTTCTTCTTCTTCCTCTTCCTCTTCTCTTCAACCTTACCCTAATATGAAAGATAGGCATTTTTGTGACTGGTCGAACCTATAGATAGAAGAAGTCGTCACGCTCACTTTTGCCAGGGGTTGACGGGTTAGGACTCTGGGTAAGAAAATAAAACTGAGCTCGGTTCGAAATGGATGAGGGAAATGGCAGTCAAGTTTTATTAGTTATAGTCCACTTTCAGTTCTCCGGTAGCTACTATATACTCCTACTCCTACTGCTGCTGTATAAATTTATATTATCAGAAGAATGCGAGAAGAATATTCAGGAGAATCAAGGAGAATTGAGTTTACGGTTTGAGTACCGTATGGCACTCGCTGAATCATCTTTTTCACTCCATTAGGTGATCTGGAACTAGTAACATGTACCGTACCGTATCGTAGTTCGTAGTTCGTAGAGTAGCCTTTTTCCACTCGTCTCCATTCACAGATTGCCCGCTGTAGTACTACAAGCCAAGTGGTGTTTGCCTGCCAGTCAGACTACCGTATTACTTCAACGCTCTGCTTTTCCATTGGCAATATACGTATACCGTAGCTAAATTAGAGGTACCCCTGAAATCTTGCTTTAGAGGTACCCCTGAAATAGACGAATAGACATGCAATGTTGTTCGTCATGATTCATGATTTCAGACTGATGCCGGATGAGTACGGTACAAAATAGTGGCATGTTAACTAAATGACGACGACCAAAGTCTATGATATAATGAAATAATAGAGAAAAGGTGGCCAAGATAAATACAGAGAGATTCGATCAGACTCTTATTCCGGAATGGCAGAGTCAGTAAAGCGAAACAAAACTTGTAGAGAGCCGAAGAGCAGAGCGAGCAAGAGAGAGAGAAAGGACGATGATTTTGTGGCTTAGTCGAGTTGAAGTAGAAATAGAAAAAGAGGAATGCTTCGTCGTTCCATAGCTCCGAAGGAGAGAGAAAGGGAGATAACTCGAGTGGGGGCTGCATTATATCTACGTTGCTTGATAAACCAGGTGGAACGGACACGCCGCACGGCGTTTCCTTGTGGCCTCTCTCTCTCTCTCTCTCTCTCTCTCTCTCTCTCTCTCTCTCTCTCTCTCTCTCTCTCTTCGTGCTGGCACTTGTGGCCGTTTCTCCCTGCCTAAGTCTTTATGCTGATCCATCCAGTTGTAATTCAAGGACATAACAAAAGAGTTGCACTGTCTCTTACCTCCACCCCCTCTTTCTTACAACCTATAGTAGCGTTTTATGAAGTTTGACTTTTATTATGTTTAGAGACGATGCGCTCTGTTGGAATGATCCCACTGAAAATAACCCAACGGAGGTTTCTATCTCGTGCATTACACCGAATGACTGGACGGGAAATGATATCAGCCGTCTCCAGCGGCTCGGCGTGACTCTCTGCCTGGTCAAAAGTAAATACAAATACACTGTCGGAAGGAATTCCTCCACATTTCTTCAGCATTCTTACATTGGCTCTATCGTAGCAAGAGAAAAGAGAGCGAGAGAGGAATATATACTGTAATCGGCTGATTGAGTCGGTTCCGGCGTTCGTCAATGGGCAAGTAGAGCGCGAAGGGAATCAACGAAAAGAGAATTCATGGCCGGCGCCACCGCGCGGTTCAAGGTGCTTGTTTAGGTTGCCTTTATTGTTTTCCAGTAAAAACCCCACCGGACGTGGATAAGTTATGATATGAATTAGTGAGAGACTCGGTCGCAAACGACGATCGATCTTTTATTGTTGGCCGATTATCGGTCTCTTGTTTGGCGATGGCGATGGCAATGGCGCGGTCACTCACACTTGCGTGTG
Organism: Ceriodaphnia dubia; assembly: GCA_022539655.2. NCBI lineage: Eukaryota > Metazoa > Arthropoda > Branchiopoda > Diplostraca > Daphniidae > Ceriodaphnia > Ceriodaphnia dubia. Next base: position 234,339 of record JAKUCG020000157.1, read on the forward strand.
CTCGACCAACCAACCAAGTTGATGTATTGACTTGTATGCTACTAGTCGTCTAGCTATAGAAAACCTCCAGCGTGGACTGCTGAAGCTTACAGCTTACACTTGGATTAAATGATATCGGCAATTCCTTTGAAAGGAGAGATGCTTTACGGCTGAAGGGTTCCGTACATTTCCGTGGTTCCGCATTCAAACACGGTATGCGTCCGTCAGAAAATATGATTTTCTGATGCGATACCACTGGAATTTCCGAGGATTACAAGTCGGGAACAAGTAAAGGAGAAGGAGAAAAAGAACCCCCAAGAAAACAATAGAGCGTTGAATGCGACGCATAGCGTTCCTGCTGTGTGTTAGAAATATGGACCACCCTGTGCTCCAAGCAGCAAGCACTCGAGAACCTTTCTGTATTTCTCGTCGTCTCTCAAGTGGATCGTACCGATAAAAATGCGGACCCTCCGCCGCACAGACGCACAGCGTTCACGGCCTTCATTTACTTTCTTGTGTGACAAAACCCAAGCCAAGAAATTGTTTGACAAAGATCAAGGTTCCCAATCAAAAATGTCAAAAATAAACCAAGAGAGAGAGTAGAGAGATATTTTATACATGGTGGCATCTTTGTATTATTTTTGATATCGTTTAATTCAACTTTTTTCCACACACACACTCTGTCTCTGTGACTCGTATGTACAAATTAATTACATACAAGAAATACATTTTGGGGGAGACCTCTTGATAAGGACTGACATTGACTTTACAAAGCAACGAGAACTCATCAACAGTTGTCTCGCAGTTAATGCCCAGTATGAAAACGGCCAAATGAATAACCATCCAACGGGCTTAGGGTGGAAGGGGAAAAAAGATGACTTAGCACAACAGACAGAAAAGACACTGACGGACACGGTACTGGAGAGATGGAAACAATGAAGTCAGGTCACCTGACTTCATCCATCAGGTAATATAATAATATAATAGAGGCGTTTAGTTTACAATTAGTTCAAAGGGGGAAAGGGTGAAAATGTCAAAATGAAAGAAGAAAATTAAGAATTGGTTCGTTTCGTCCTGAGATCCTCAATATGCTTCGTAGGGGGGGGAGGGAATAAAGAAATATGCCAATTATGTGCAGAAAATGGAGAAGAAGGAAAGTGGTAGAGGGTGAAACATCTGTGTAGTTGTAAATTCACGATTACATAAAACATATCACACATTGTGTCAGAACAGGTTGAGAACAAGAAAAAAAAACTAGCAAATAATAATAATTAATAGTATTCGTAATAGTAAACAAGTATCCGGAGGATCATGTCCCTTTCTCGTCTGAGGAAAAATTAGGTAGTTTGGTGGATGGGAAAGGGGGGCTTCGTTGAGGAGAAGGACACAGGGTGGAAAAAAAAATCAAAATGATTTTGGTCTCTTTGGACTGTGTGCAGAGAAAAAAAAATAAAAAAGGGGAAAACGGAGAAAAAAAATAAGAATAAAGACATTCACAAATCAACAACTATTTTTCAAATAGAAAAAAAAAATTTGCGGCAAAGTATGAAGCAATCCGTCATGTTGGAAGTGAAGAAAACAATTCGGGGGTGGCGACTTTTAGACTGACGTAGCGAGGACATCTTCGTGCTGCAAGACAAACGGCCGCTTGTGTTCACTAAAGAAAAACAAAAAAAGAAGCAAAAATTAGATTTTGGAATCAAAAGGCTCGAGGCAATTTCTCACACGTAGGGAACGCTATACACTTGAGGTTTTTCACGTAATGCAACAACGACCGGATTTGTGTCTATGGCCGCCAGCAAAAGCCCGTGCAAGAAAAAAAAATCAAATCAAATCAAAATCTTGCCCGCCGGGTGAAGCTCGAGGCAACTTCACATCCTGTCTTACGAATCGTGTGTATATGTGCGCGCGCGTACAAGAAAGAGAGAGAGAGAGAAAGAAACTAAGGGAGTACGAGCTTCCGGTGTTTGTGGTTCAACAGTCGTCTTGTGTTGTCTTTTTCGGCCTCGGAAGGTATATAAAAGTGCTAGTGCTTCAGGGCATTGAAAAGGCTTCTAGCTCCCCTCAAAACCACCAACCCCAGAGTATGTGCGTGATTTGATTTCTTATTCAAAGCCCAAAAGGAACAGCTAATGGTAATAACTAAGAAACAAGAGAACTGGGACTGATATGGCACACCCCGAAAAAAAAACCCAAAAAACAAAAAGACAATGGATAGGTGAAATTTACCTTGGCGATGATGAACACGTAGTGACGCTAGGTGACGCCGAGAGTCTCTTGTCCAGTGTCACGTAGGTGGGCTCGCAACTCGAGATCACCTCCTTCGATTGACAAGAAGAAGAATTCACCAGCTTGTCGCTGTTGAACGTCTCCACGTTGAGCGCTTTGCTCGTTCTGTGGATGTTGTACTGCTGTTGCTGGAGAGCGGCATCTTTTGTTTGCGCCACCGTGTACTCGGGCTCGTTGATCGATTTGCCTTTCGACGATGGGAAATCCAAAGTGTTGATGATGCGGTGCTCTTCCAGGCACTTGTCCATCTTGTCCATCTTCTTGCTGATTGAGTGGACAACGTTCTGCTCGTTTTGGCGCCGAGCTTCCTCGTCGGAACGGAGTTGCTCCTTTTGGCGACGCTTCTTCAAGCAGACGATGACGACGCAAGAGACGATGGCGATCAATGGGACAGCCGTCGAAATGGTGGCGATCATGACGATCTGCGCGACAGAGAGAGAAGCCTCAGAGGGCACGTTGCTCAAGCGAGAAGCGCTGCCCAGCACGGTTGGTGCCGTCGAATTGTTTTTGTGGGCAGCGTTGCGTTCGCATCGCAATCCCGAATATCCACGCGGGCAGACGCACTTGAATTCATTGATGCGATCCATGCAAGTGCCGCCGTTGAGGCACGGGCGGGTAGAGCACTCGTTGACTTCTTGGCTGCAGTCCTTGCCGGCGAAACCGGGTTTGCAAGTGCAGCGGTAGTCGTTCACTAGATCGTGACATTGGCCGCCATTCGAGCATGGTTTCGTTAGGCAGTCGTCCACGTTCGTTTGGCACAACGAGCCAGTGAAGCCTGGGACACAGAGGCAGCGGAACGAATTGACCAAGTCGGCGCACGAGCCTCCGTTCAAGCAGGGATTATCCGTTTGGCAGTCGTCAATGTCCGTCTGGCACAGGGGTCCCGTAAAACCGGCTGGGCAGATACATTTAAAACCATTGACCTTGTCGACACAGGAACCGCCGTTCTGGCAACGGTTGACAGCGCAGTCGTCAACCTTTAAATCAAAATTGAAAGAGAAAAGAAGAAAAAAAAGAAAGGAACGGTGAGCACAGGTTCGATTTTGTTTTCTTCGGATATATTGAGATATATAGAGACGGCGGCGGTGGATGCTAGCTAGACGATTGCCTTACCTGGTGACCGCAGTTGGCGCCGTCAAAGCCGTCAGGGCAGAGGCACATGTATCCCTTGTCGGTCGTGTCCACACAGGTGGCTCCGTGAAGGCATGGATTGTCGGAGCAAGTCTGTTGTGTAGAGGTCTCGCAGCGACGTCCGTGGAATCCAGCCGGGCAGTTGCAAGTAGCGTTCGTCTCGCCCTACATGACACATTATACACAACGTCAATACCTCGCCGATAACCAAGACGAAAGAAAACAAAACAAAAGACGGCAAATCTTTTTCTTTGGCTTACCGAACAAGTTCCACCGTTGAGACAGGGAATGACCGTACAGTCATCTTTCACTAGTTCGCAGTCGGTTCCAGTGTACTCGGCCGGGCAGGTACAGGTGTAGGATCCCTGGCCAGTGTTGAAACAGGTGCCGCCATTTTTGCAGGGTTTGTGATTGGTGCAGTAGTTAAGGTCCTGATTGCAAAATAAACCACCCCATCCTTCGTTGCAATAACATTGCCATGGTTGTTGGCACGATCCATGAAGACAGCCTGGGTAGCGGATGCACTGGTCGCACAATTTCCCTTGCCATCCCAACTTGCATCTATTGCGTTCATCGAAACAAAACAGATGGAATTGAATTCAAGCTCCAAAAGCAATCGCCAATCAAATGTAACAGATGAGAAACTTACAGGCACTCGTTGGGTTCGTTGCAGAAACCGTGTTCGTCATGGCATCCAGGCAGACAGATGGCTGTTAAATAGATTCAAAATAAAAAAAGGTATTTGATTAGACTTGAGAAAAACCAAGAGAATGGAATTGAAGGGAGAGAAAAGTCTGACTAAGAAATCTAAAGAAGCGTGGGATCCTAGGAATGATGTACCGTTTCCAGGTGAATAGTTACCAATGCCAGCTCTTGTGCTGTACCTCAACTGTTGCGCGTCGTCCCCACCCTACTGTGTACTCTATTGGATCAATGATGTGATCCAACACACCCTCGCAGTTTCTTTTGACATGGATTTAAATGGCTACAGCTGCGGGCTACCCGGCTTGGTCGCACACAAGCGCTAACGTATAGACGGGGGGGTTTTTTAAAAACTAGTGCAGATGTTCCGCAGCCAAGGGGGCAGATGGTGACCCGATCGACCCAAGTGGCAGATGCAACCCCCGAAGACGACGAAAGAGAGGGGAGGAGGCTAGCAGAGAGAGAGAGAGAGAGAGGGAGAGGGAATAATATAATAGGGAAAAGAGAAGGGACGTGAACACACAAAGCGGCAACCAACTGTTAGGAACCCCCCATCCCTCAACCAACGCTCACACACAACACCTTTAGACGACGACGGTGGGAAAAAAACCTTCAAGAAAAAGAAGACCAAGAAGCAACCCCCCCCCCTTTATTTTGTTGTATTTTTTCCTTCTCCTCTTTCGTCTTACGGAATCATGACAATTCACACATGATAAGAGATAAATCATTTTCCAATGACGGTGATCATATCTTGGGCGCTCGGGAATTAAGCCACGTTTCGTTTTTACAACAAAGAGGAACGCGCATGGTTAGCACAATATCATGATTGCGTGACGCCAACCGGTTACCTGGTCCTCCGCGACCACATAACCCCCAGGAGGTGAGGTCAAAGGTGACTACCACTGGGGCTAGGGGGGGTAGGTAGTAGGCGCATTTCTTCCACCTTTAACGGGCATGAGAATGAGGCTGCAGGTGACTACCGCACGGCAGGGAACAGACAGACAGATAGTCACACACGGAACTACTGTTTGAGAAAAACAACAACTTGCGCTGTTGCTGCTGCCGATAAGATGATGATATGACAGCGATCTGATTCGCCGCCAAATCCGTTCAAGATGTTTTCCCACGGCCAAATGGGCGAGGGGGTTGGCGGAGGGTAGAGAGAAAGCAAAGGAAGGAAGCGCTTGTTAAGACAGACTAGTAACATGAGCCACTAGAGAGGAACCAGACAGAGCTCATCGACTTCATTTATTTTTAGACTGGTACGGTAGTTGATTAGTTGTGTGAGGCTTCATTATTTGTTTTTTGTTTTTTTACCTTTAGTGCAGTATTCGCCACTCCATCCGGGTAGGCACACTTTATCGCCGCTGGGTTCAGAGCAGGTGTAGTGGCCAAATTTGTCGTCGCGGGGGCGGCAAAGATTAGCGCATCCGTCGCCATAGTAATGCTCGTCGCATTTCACCCGGTAACTATAGTTCAAAGCGTGTAATCCATCGGCGGCTGAGTACGAGTCAGCTTTCCACGCGTTCGACGAGTCCATCCATCTCTGTGTGGCCATCTGCATCACCAGCACTTTGTCTGTAAATCAAACAAGATCAGAGTTTTAAAAACCATGGCATATGGTTACTTCGTCTTCATATTCTTCTTCTACTACGTACAACTAAGGTGATGGATAGATAGCTAGAAGCCCTCTACGGTAGCAGCACGCATAAAAGATTACTCCCAAGCAGCGGAAGAGACGCCAGATGGCGTCCGGATGGGAACCCCCCCACCCTCCACATCAAACCCCAAAAGGAAAAAAAAATGGAAAACCTCTTGAACAGACAGACAACGGTATCGATTTTTACAACAGCGCGCGCTTTTCCTTTCAATCCCCCCCGTTTAAGGCGGTTAATGCAATCAAATTTTGAGAAAACGGATGATGCTACCACTACCTCAGCTCGTTTATCTTTTAGTTCACACTTTTTCAAAGTCGTACGAAAACGACAAAAAAGAATTAAAAAGAAAAAAGCTACTTGTACCACTACTGCCATGGGAAAATGCCCGAGGTGAATTAGAACGGTGCGAGTACCTAGAAAGAAAAAATCCAAACCTCCCCCTCTCTCACCCATTAAGAAATGGGTTTCTTTCGCTAGCTTTAAAGAGAAAGGGCGCTCGGACCACGTGAAAATGGACTCTTCCCATCCAGTAGAGCCGTCAAAAACCCAAAAAGAAACAAAAAAAGAAAAAAAAAAGAAGGGGAAAGAAAAACTTGTCAGCTCGACCGGAAATCTTAATTAAACTACACAACGAGCCTTCCCGTCGCAAAAATTGGGGGCTAGTAGTATAGTAATATATATATTCGTGTTCACATGGTTATGGTCGCCGGTCATTTACACGGCGAGCCGGTGAGAGACCTGCCTTCTTCTTGCTTCTTCTTCTCCTCTCCTCGATCTTATACAACGCAACGCAACCCAGCCATGATCTATCAACTCGGCCCAAGACAATACAGAACGGCCCAAAAGAAAGTCACACGCAAGACCGCAAAGACAGTGTGGGAAACAAACGAATTTTTATTGAAGTGTTTTAAATCTTCGGCAACGGACAAGAAACCGAAACACAGCGGGGTGACGCGCACACTTTGTGATTGCACCCCCGCGCTACCCTTACACCGTAACTTCCAAATGTCCCCAGTTCCCACCCCCGCCCACTACCAACAAGAATCTGACCGCGTTTCTTCTCATGTCAACCTATCGTGGGCTAAACAGGACGAAAGAAAGAAAAAGACAAAAGACAAAAAAAAAAGAGTTAAAAGTGATTTACCTGTAGTGTTGCTTGGCTGGTGATAGGCTTCGATGATCAGCGAGAAAGTGCCCTAAGAATAGTCATGAAGATTTTTTTTTGTAAATGTCAACGTCAAGTCTAGGCAAGGTGAGAAACGGGAAAAAGCAACGAGACTTACAGGCCAAGAGAACTCGAATGGCAATCGGACGGTATATCCATTGGTGACCGATGAATTAGAGTTGGTAGCGTTGTTAAAATCAAGCGAATTGTCGCCGAGTACGGGTGTTGAAAAATCGCCATAAGTGCACGCTCCAGACAAGTCGATGCTGGTCTGGTAGTGCTTGAGGCAGACCCGAAATTGCGTGCGGCACGCTTCACTGCACCGGGCGCCGCCATTTGGCGACGACGACGATGCCTTGAATCCGTCGCAGCAATGACCTTTAGCATCGCGACCCAACTCATTTTGAAATCGGTCAAAACGCAATTCAAACACGCCAGATGATCTCACTTCTTCAATCATCGCAATGGTAAAAATGACAAGGCACAGAGAAAAAATCGATGACGATGCCATGGCGATATCAGTTCGGTGCAGGTCGTAGGTCAAGACTGTCGAAAAGATCACGCGCTAACACTCTCACAACACTCACGCGCGTAGACCCCAGAGAGAATCAATTTCTACTGTGGGTAAGTGTGGTCGATTAGTAGTTGTCACTCGAAATTATCCATCATCACGGACTAAAATTTAGTTTTGGAAAGTGAAAACTTGATAATAAACTGACAGAGAGGCCCTTAGAGCTCAACCTGGTCAAATAATTTGAGGAGAAACGACAGTGTACATCCACTTGGTGCCGAGGATGGCGAAGAACTGACGATAGAAAGGGACTGGATCTACAGTGGTTTGTTTCGTTGCTCGATGCGTCCGCTAGAGGCGCTGCTTACTCGCCAGGTGGAGGAAGTCCTCAAAGGTTCCTCCCCTCCCCGTTCCGTCCATACAAGCCTGCCTGCCTGCCTGCCAGCCAGCCAGCCAGCACACACACAGTGTATAGTAGTATAGTGCTGGTATAGTAGTACCACCAGGGAAGGAAGAAAAAAAGGAAAAAGAAAAAGAAAAAAAAACACGAACAGAAGGAGAAGGAAATGGCTGAAGCAGAACCGGAAACTTCGGCGGTGGGTGCTAGCTGGCGGTTCCCTTCCCCCCTCCAGGTTTTTTTGTCTTCAACTCCGCCCCAGTGTCTAATGCTAACATGCAGACGTAAAAAAAAACGAGAGAACTAAGGAAAGAAAAACAATAGTCTTAACTGGCCTATGATTGCCTGGGCGCCAATAGCCGACGAGTAGCACACAACATTTAGCAACTCGTTATCAGATAGTGGGGCAGAAGCCAGCAAGATAACCCTTGTGTTATCGCAATTTCCAACCTTAATGAAGTTGCCAATAGGTCTTCTAACAGGTGGATGCTAACTTGATAAACTTTTCCCACCGACGCGAGATGAACAGGCCATTATTATCTACCGTTTCTTGTGAAAACTTTCAGTTTGTAATCGTATGGGAGACCAGACCTGCTACGGGGTTAACGAGCTACGGAAAGATTGAGATGTTTCGTCGTATTTGGGAGAGAAAATAAACGAGTTTTCCGTTTTTGTTCAGTGTATTCTTTTCTTGTCCGTGATCGACTTGAGAGTTTAAGCTTATAGTATAAAGTATAAAGTATAAAGAACGGCTTTGGACTAATCCCATCAAAAGGAGAGCGCGACGAAAAGTGGTCAGAGCTTCTGATTCATGATGTCTGACCTCAGGTGACCTCTCTAATCCCCTGTTTCTTGTTCAGTTTCTTCTTAATGAATCCCGTGACTCCTAGTGTCCATTGATCCACATCCGTCATCCATCATTCACTACACAGCTCACTTGAATCAACACCATTAAAAAGTCATCGAACTGATCCATTTTGCGGTAACCACTAACAAGCTCAATCGACTTGATGTTGGGATGACAAGGGACGAAACAAGACCAACAACTGCACTAGCAGCAGCCACGACCCTTTAAATCACCACGACCAAATCACTTTTCCAACCCCATATAGCAAGCAAGTGGTTCTCTCGCTCTCGCGTTGCGTCGTTAACGCGTGCAGCTCGTGGTCATAAGACACGTGTGTGCTGTTGACCACTTGGCGCTAAGCCGGAAGTCGTGTACGTATTGAATCATCAAACTCTCGTACGCTGGCCTTTCGTTTTTCTCCTCTTTTTTTTTCTCTTCTTGGCTACCCAAAACTAGCAGTTTTGTTTGGTTTTTGTTTTTTTTCTTGAAAAACACAAATATATGGAAAAAGAAGTATTTTTGCATTTGAATTCTCTTTAATTTACAGTTTGAAATGTGAACAAATATTGTTTGTTGTGAATCCTTATTAGAAATGGATCACAGGACAAGCTCAAGTTAAGGTTGGCGCCGAAAAAAAGAAGAATATTGTCAAATGGCTGGCTTGATCGAGTATCAGGGTTCCCACTTGATGAACGCCATGAAATTCAAAGATTATTCAGAGAATTCAATGACTATATTAAGCTAAATTCAAAGACCAAAATGAGGATGACAGCCTAAATTGAATGAACCTTAAACATGGTCTGCTATATTTACATGGCCAAAGTACTCCCTAAACCCCGTCGCACTTTTTGGCTAGTACAGTACAGAGTTCCTATTGTGGTCCATTCATGGAAGTATATGAAATTACTATATAGCCTCATCCACACGGTAGCTTTTCTTACGTTTTTTTCCTTCTGCGTCAAATTTTAGAACCGCGGGGCAAACATAAGACACAAAAAGTTTGAAACTTTTCAAACTTTCGGCTAAGCGGCTGAGTCTGCGTTTTCTTGCGTTTTAGAATCGCGATGGCCCAATGAAAAAGCGTCATCTTGACACGTGATTGAAACCACGTCTCTTTTTGACCATAAACTGTACTCTGCAAGCAAAAAAACCAGTGTGGATGGTTTTACGTAAGAAATAGTAAGTAAAACGCAAGAAGCAAGCCGTAAGCAAAAAACACGCAAGAAAAAGCTGTCGTGTGGACGGGGCACTTATCTGCAGCTTATGGACTGCTACGGCCATGTACATATGTAGGCCTTTAGCTTAGCCTTGCAAAATAACGAAATGTTCTGGGTTGCCAGATTTAAACTAAAAAGCGTTGCCAAACGCGAAAAATTTTTAAATTTAGTCCAAATCGTCATTTTCAAAGACTGTTTGCAAAGATTCTCCATAATTCAAAGTAATCAAAGAATTCCAGAGTGGATTTTGAATTCAAAGACAATTTAAAGAAATCCAAGAATTCATTACTGGTGGGAACCCTGAGTATGGTCGAAGGACGCTGCTTACGTCACAGCGTGGGGACGCCAACGATCAAAAAGCGCGTCGATTTCTCTACTAAAGGGAGAGGGAGATAGAGAAAGATAGAGGGAGCATGTGTTACGGAACCCTAGCCTACCCTATTGCAGCAGTGGGTTACAGGGGAGCGAAAGGTGGTGGTGGTGGTGGATTTTCTGGTGACCATCTGCCCGTGTCCGGTGCTTGCAGCTGCCGCGCCCGCTTTTTTCTCTCTCTCTCTCTCTCTCTTTCTCCTTCTTCCTCCCTTATGCTGACGTGTGTGTGTGTGTAGTCTACCACCGGCCAAGTGTGTAAGTATGTACCCAAGGCATCGTCGGAAGGAGATTGTCAAATGGCAGCAGCTGTTTAACGATTTCCGTCGCCAATTTTTTTTCTTCTTCTTCCAAGCGCGCGTGCCTCTACATTCGCCAGACGAAGCGTATCCTCAACACACTTGTTTTTGTCGTCCTTCTTTTGTTTTCTACAAGTCCTTGAACGAACTTGATCGAATAAAAATTTTGGAATCTTTTCTTCGTTTGGTGGGTGTTTGGTTTGGCTTGCATTTGATTGGTCTAGACCACAATCATGACTTTCGCACGTCCAATTCTTATAGGGGAAAAAAGGGGTTTTGAAAATATCATTATCTTTTTTTCTGCCTCTGTCTCCTGTTTTTTCTCTAAAACAAAATGATAGGTGACCTTGGTTGACCTGGGTGATATCCTTTCCTACCTCTCCAGGGTCTCTTTTTCGGATTTGTGTACGTACCTTTTCATGTGCAAATGTGATGACTAGGTAAGAAAACTACCACCGACTCGACAACTCGGACCATGCTTTTCGCAGCACCTTCTCGACTCTTTACTCTTGACTAAAAATATTTTGAAACTTGTGACTTGATAATCAATTGCAGTTGATCAACATTTGACATCCTCACATTTGAGACCAATTTTTAGACTAAATTCAATATATTTAAAGGTGTATGCACTGTGGTTGGCTGGCTGGCTACTGTGCGGGCTACATAAAGAAATAAAAAATGATGAATTATTTGATTACGAAAGGAGATTGTGCTACGACAGCAGGGGGAGAGGTGCACTGAAAAACCCACCTGCCTTTCCTCTCCCCCACTCACCCTACGGCCTCTCTCCATTGTCAAAAACTAAGACACTGTGAAAAAGACCGGACAAGGATAAGAAAGATAGATCAGCGAAAAAATTATGTATTACCGTTTCGACAAAGATTTTTTTTCCTCTTCTTTGTATGCATTTACATCCACAATTTGGCGCGTTTTATCAACAGCTTTTGTTACCTACCTCTGTAACGACGATGTGTTCGAGATAATGGCTTACATTATTTTTGTAAGCCTTAGAAAGAAAAAAAACTGAATTCCCATGAATTCGGCGTGGATAACTGATGCAAACTTTGTCAAGGCGTACTATGTTACAAATCTCTAAATCTTTATTTTATTTGATGATTTAAAAGCAATGTAAAGAAAGAGACAGCTGAAAAAAGCAGTTGTATTGGGTCGAAATCCATGATATTTGATATTCAATACGCGTCCCCAGTGGACCGGCACGCGTCGCCGAGGTTTCTTCCCCCTGGCTCGGCTTATGGTTTCACTCTACGAAGCTAGCTAGCAATTAACAAAATTTTAAGGCGCTGATGGAAGCGTAGATGGACCAAAGTTCGTGACATGAGAACCCAACATCACTCATTATTGAATAAAAAGTGTTGGTGATGATCAAAAAAAAAAATAATAAATAAAAACAATAATGTTAATATAAATGGGGGGGGGGGGCAACTTTGACGACGTCCGTATCATGTTCCACAGTTCCATTCATCGAGCACTGTTGAAAAGATACATAGAGCACAACAAAAAGAAGGAACCAAACGTCAATGAGCGAGTTTTAACAATTCAACTTTTCAAAAAGTTACATTGTACACATTTACCCGGAAATGTATAGACTGTCCAGTTGTTAGGAACACGAAAGCCAACAGCATCTTGCTTACAGGGCGCTCATGACCGAGCTCGTGACAAATTGTAGTTGAATTTTTAAAACAAATTTCTGAATTTTGGAGTATGCCAGCGTATGCCAGTTATGAAAACATTGATAGTACAGTTTGAAATTCATTTCCAGTTGAAGACATCAACGGAATGGTTCTTACCCGCCGCCTCTTTTGTGTACTTAGACAACGTTTGGACAGTGGCACGCATCGCATCATCCATCCGTAGTAGAAAAAGGAAGAAGATTGACAAGTTTGGCACTTGACACACTTGATAGAGCTCTCAATGCTCTCATGCAGCAGCCGGCTGTACAGCTCTCCGAATAGGTTGTCAAGGCAGGCAGGCTGGCAGCGCAGGCAGTACGACGAAACTGACCAGGCAGACAATCGGTGCTATTGATATAAAGGGAGACAAGGCTCGCGCCCACCAGATTCATTGTTCGGCATCAACTTCTTTTTATTCTGAACATGGATACGGAAGAATCTTGGCTATCTTGCCTTGATTCTTTATTTTTATTATTCAGAGTCGTTCAACGCTAGCATGGTTCTCCCCCTAGCTCTCTCCACTGTATTTTTTGTTCTCCCTTTCTTCCTTCAAAAAAAAAAGAAAGAGAAAAGAAAGAGAGGAAATCCGTCGGTTCTTTTGAACTGGGACACAGCAGCAGCAGTAGACTAGGCACACAGCACAGTAGCTACCTCGGGAGCAGATGGTTTACAAACACCCGCCGTCCTATATACTCTCTCAACGCACTACACACTATGTACACGGCCCCCACACTGGCTAAGGCTGCTGTCTGCTGGACTGGACAGGGTGCGTTTTGGACTCTTTCAGAATATAATACGCCTTCTTCTTATTTTTTTTTTAAAGCGCAGCATGACAACTGGCTAGTGGGAAAAGTAAGAAAGAAAAAAAAAACGCTTGGCTAAATCGGCACGTGTCCTCGTGTCACCTGGTCAAACATTCGCGATTTTTACTTAGGGGCAAATTTATAATAAGAGTAAGGACATTTTAGAATATTCGGGTTTTACCTTGAGTTGGTTTTTTTGAAGTAGGCGAGGTCTCATTGACGATGCCCCTAATATCCCATCTGCACATTTTGTAGATAGTCATGTGGCTCTTCATACAAGGAATTGTTTGAAAAAGTATTTGACCGTTTTGATTTAAGTTTTAAAAAAAAATCCTTATTTAATATATATCCAAAAATGACGATAAATCCCCCAAACTCACATTACAATTAATTCCAAGCTAGCATAATTAAGGTTGAAGGTTAAATAAATCAAGTTTTTATCCAGCCATAAATTGATTGTCTCCTCCGTACAGTTAGTCGTTTCTTTTCGATTCCGTCTCTTGACTAAGTAGGAGGGGAGGACTGAGAAAAGGAAACGCACAAGGTGACGAATGAAGGAACAGTTGTCGAGCGTCCGACCAGTTAGAGAAACCACCTGGTCCCGTCCTCCCTCTACGTACTTTCTGTCGTCGTCTACGAAGGAACTAAGGGAGCCCAACGAACAAGCATGGAGGATAGAAAGAGTCGAGTATATGGTTGCTGGGACGGAGGCCCCTCCATACAAAACTTTTAAAGAGCTCAAAAGACGTTTGCAATATGGAACTCTCGGCACTCGGCAGCAGTTCGAAAGGTTCAAAATTACCCACTATAGGATAGGCTCCTTCTATTCCTTTTTACTATGGTTGGTGGCGACGGTGGCCGTTCTGCCGTCTCCCTTCAAGACTCCCTCGCATGAGTTGTAAGAAATAGGCTGACTGCTGAGCCATCTGCATAGCCAGTTGGTTAGTTGCTGTATTAAACGAGTTAGCTGCAGCCTAATCATCTTAATGGATATTGTTGTTGTTGTTGTTGCTTTTTTGGTTGTTCATCGTGTGCCACCTTTCGAGTTTCGAGGTAAGGAAACGGCGAGTAAAGAACAGCTCGTGATCGATGGATTGTGAAGGCCACGGGTAAAGAAAAGAAGGGGGAATGGATAGAAGTAGCTACAAGTAGGTATACAAGACTTGAAGGAGATCAGTAGATCACCAAATTGTCATCATCATTATTGGCATCGTCATTAGAGTCATCATCACCATGAAAGAGAAAGAGAACATAGAGTCGATGGCAATCGAACCTTTAGTGACCCGGTCTCTTTGACGTCTTGAACGATGATCCAGAGTCGGCTGTCCCTCTCCTCATACCTACATAGGCCGTATACCATAGGCCGTATGGTATTTGCTCATTAACAGGGACTTAACCAGTGGGAGACTCGAGAATTTCCCTAACCGGTTTAGCTACTACCTCTAGATCCCCATGCATCTCTCTCTCTACACACACACACATACACACACACCACACCACCACACACAGCCTCTTTTAGTCTTCGGCAAAGGGTGGAAGGATTTCTCTTTACTCTTCAAGAACAAATGAATGGGAGGGCGGAGTCGGTATTCCTCAAAAAGAGAACTGTAATAAAAGGAAGACAAGAAGAGACAAGCAGCGGCATTTTAACCTCTTAATGGAGTTTGACGTGGATCAAATCAGTCGCGAGTTTTCATCCGGTATCCCTCCTTTGGGTCTCGGAAGGGAAACGAAGATGAGAAAAGGACGCTATGCCACCACCACACATAGGATATAGCTCTTTGAAGATGATAGGAAACCCATCAATAGCGGGCCTCTTCCTTCCTTCGAAACTTGCAGCCAAGATCACTGTCAAGCGTCAAACAATTCTCTGTATTGTATTTCCCTTCAATCCGTTAAGAACTTATCAAGCGGGCGCCGCGCTCCACATTTCTCAAGGCATGAAAATGTCAGTTTTCCGGCTTAAATCAAGGAACGCATTCTCACACATCTTACAAGAGGATTTGATACGACCAGTAAAGAAAACCCGCCGACATCCTTCGCGTTCTTAGCTTCCTTCACAAATATCTTCATTAATCCTCAATAATTCAATTGAAGACGAAAATGCACCGTGACCGATTGGCAGCATAGTGGCGACAATAAAAAAACGTTCTCGTGATTAATTGAACTTTGTAGAATATCAGATATTTCCTCGTATTAAATTCGGGGAAGCACATTTTGTTCTTTACTTGCTTTTACCCAAAAATGTTTTGTCGCAGTGGCTTTACAAATGCTTAAGTCTCTATTTTCTTGAAAACTGTCCTATATACTGATGACAGTACAACTACACTGTTTCCTATCCTTTTTCTTGTTTTTAACAGGGAGTAGACGGTCGCCCATTCAAAAGTTCCTTCACAATTTTCGCTAGCACCCAACGGTAATAAGAAGCTGGTTTGGTTTCAAAAATTGCCGAGTTGAAAGAGTGAAGCCTACCAACGTCTGAAATGTTCGTTATAGTCTACAAGACGACAGGATCATTTGGCGAAAACGTACAGAATCAAGCTGGGGGGACAGGGTACAAAAACGGCCACCTTTGACCCCCTTTTCCTTTTGCGTTCACAACAAGGCCGTATTCTTTTCGAAAAAAAAAAGACAGAAAGCACCCTTTTCCCATAAACGTATTTTATTCTATGCTTACAGTCATTTTTTATAGTCGTGTTTCAGTGGGGAAAACTCTTTACGCATGCTTTTGATTGATTGTGTGCGTTCTATGGATAAAGTTGTGATAGTTCCATTCTTCTTTCCACACAGGTAATTCAACAAATCTTGATGGCCTGCATTTGGCACCTGGCTTTTCTCCCATCATCTGTTTAGTCTCCACCACTTTTCATTTTTCAATCGGACAAATCCTTATGAATCGATTTCTTCTTTTTTTAAGAGGGAAAAAACGACAGATTGAACGCTGAACTTTTTACAGCTGCTTTCTTCATAAGGTCATGTGGCTTTAGTGTGTCCGACAGATGGCTTTTGAAAATAAGAAAAAAAACATCCCGTATACCCACGGAAGGGTCAGCTGAAATCTTTGAAAAAACACACAGGATTTCACTATCACAGGTTAAGACTTGAGGAAATTAAATTCAGGCTGGCTGTCACGTTCACACGAAGCAAAAACGAATGATTAAATCGGGCAATTAACACCTCCTGTCTAATCGATTAATGTGTAATTGATCTCACTGATGTTTCCCCCTACTTGCTTTACGAAGAACTCGTAACGATGGCCAAAGTTAAAAGGTCATGAGGAAGTCCAGCTAACTGTCTTGCAACACCTTTTCATCATCATGTGCAGCACATCTTTACCGTGGGAAAGGTGGCATCACCTACGATGGATTCACTAATCCGATCAGCAACTACTCAAGACCATGTGTATGCAAAGTAATTCAAGGATACCGTACAGAATCTTTTTGTGAAATAATTTATTGAATAATTGAAGTGCACGTGCTGTAATTGGTTTTTTGGAATCGTCTGTCGATACAGCCGCTCCCACACAAGTTTCACGAATACTTGCTAATTATATTTGCAGACAAGCGCGCTTATATACTTATATTTCTGAATGATGATGTTGGAACCGCTCGTACATGTTTTTTGTTTTTTTATGCGCTTGGAGGGAGGAAATGTTCTGGCATATGATAATTTAGATACACAGTAGTAGAAAAGAACGGAAATGAGAAAGTCTCGTGCTACCGATCGATTCGTTTCCCTAACCAGGTCGGTTGTTATTGTGATACTGGCCAGGGTAGACCAAAAAAACTGATAACCCACTGTTTTTCCCAATCCTGTCATCACACCTGCTCAACCCATCTATCTTTCTCTAGCTCCCTTAAAAAAACATGAATGCTGCTTTGGCGAATATTGACGACGGCTAACAGTAATATGGCCTTGATTTCTCTTGCACACCGGTAACGTACCGGTACCGTAGACGGATCGGATGCGTTATCATAAAAGGGAGAAAAAAATGTGATTCTAAAGCAGATGTCATACCCCCTTCATGAACGCGAACAAAAAAAGCAGTGTGTACAATCGACACAGCTTTCACTGCTGAATGGTGATGAAGTAAACACCCTCGCTTTTTCCACTGCCGGCTGCCAAAAAACAACGTGCGGACCTTTTTTCTGTTCCAGCATGCAGCAGCAGCGTTTCACTACCTACCACTGGTACGTACACTCATACAGGGGAAAAAGTGAAAGGGGAGAAAAAAAAAAGCAACAACAACATGACTAAAACATAAGCTAGTTAAACACTAAAATATTATCTATAGCCTAGATAGGGAGATCTAGTAGGGTTCAAAATAATTTTGCGTTCCTTTTACACTGGTACTTTTTGGGTTTGTATTTATTGTTTCGAACATTATTAAATTTTTCCCAATTTTAAATAATTTTTTTTCTAAATCTTGGGTTGTATATTCTAAAACATTAAAATTCGTCTGTACGTGTAGGGACATCATTTTGATCATAATGGTAATTTCTTTCATACCTCTTGTTGAGAAACTCTCGCGGAGAGAATGCAGAGAGAATGAATGGCTGCGTATGAAGCGGCTCGTTTGTACGAGTGACCCTTTTCATTCGACGGGTGAATTGAATATAGGAATGAAAAAAAAAACATGAAAGAGCTGGACACCATACAGATACATTCTCTTTTTTTTTCTTTCAAGTTTCTTTTTTTGGTAAGTTCTTCATGGTGACAGGCCAGAAACCATTCGTCGGAAAGGGTTCTTTTGTTATTTGTAGCCAGGGTTCCCTCACGCCTCCGTGGGAAAACTGGCACCACGTAGAATGATTCTTACAAAAACTCTTCAAAATACAGTACATCCAAGGAATAATCTGGGAAAATCAAAAAGTATTGATTAGTTCCAAGTTGGCTGGTCCTACGGTCTTTGAGTGAACTGCTGCATGCAGGCAATCGGCGAGAGGAAGGAAAAGACCTGGGAAGGAAGTTGGTAGGCAGGTGCTGGGCAGTTGCAAGGAAAACAAGCCGTATTATCTCGGGCACGCGTCGCTAGTCAAGATGCGCATCGTTCCAGCCGAGCAAGCATGCCGACGACTTGAGCCCGTCTTCAAGCTGCCCTTCCTCTCTATTATTATCATTTACGAAAACTCGTGTGTGTGTGTGTGTGTCTGCGAGTTTGGCTACTGCTTGACCGCAAGGTCACGTGACTATGCTCTCATGATGCTAGTAGCAACATTTAGAGCCACTCCAAGTCATTAAACGTACAACTGCTTCCAGTTCCTTTAAACTAAATATCCTACAACAACACAAGCAGCTGGTTCTCACGAGACTCACGTGCGAACTTGACCTTTTTCCTGGAAGAAATTACTAATATAGATAATGACCCATTGATAAAGCTGCAGAGCATCGGCAGAAACCAAAACCTGTTACTTGTTCCAGTCGAAGCCAGCTGATTGAATCGAATTCTTTTTCAAACTATTGCATTTATAATTTGTTGGGTTTCTATAAGGCTCCAATAATGACATCCTGCCTCTTGTGTCGTTTAGTCATCTAGATATGCAAATGGTTATGCCATTAGCTAGGTTTTTATCCTGCAAGGAAGAAGGAAAAGGTAAACAAGAATGGGGGACGGATAGCCTCAGCCTTAACGGAAAGACTCCTAGCCTTTATTTCGGAAAATACCGTACTACAGTATCAAATGCCTCGTCGAAATTCTTTGCATCCTTTCTGAATCGACGAGAAGTCGAGAACTCTATCTAAAACATCTTAGATCCGCTCGCTGACATTTTCATTCGTCGTGATTTGGCCGGGGGAAAACTTAGACTGGATGTTCTACGTAGGTAGGTGATGTTCTACGAGACTAATAAAAAAAAGAACATGCAGGATGGCTTTCCGGCGATAAGTATGCTTAATCGTGGAAGTCGTGGCAGATGAAAATTGCTTGTTTTCAATTCCATGGAAAAAAGATTATTCGGAGCAACAAAAAAATTGTGTGCGGCAAACTAGCTACGTAGTACTCGAAATGCAAAGAAGTGGAAAGAATCGCGGACAAATGCCAAGCATTTGAGATTGAGAGTCTCAACGGTCACCAGGTATTCCCCCTGTCTTGACCAATTTGTTCCATCCCAAAGTGCGCATAGCCGTACCGGTACGCTTTTTGAAGAACGGAAGCTGAAAAGGTTTTTCCTCTTCCCTCTGTCTACCGTAGTCGGCTCAAAGAGAAAACAGTCCATCGTCACCTTTTCTTCTCTTTCCTTGTTCGATGATCTTTCTCCCTCTCGCTCTCATGGAACATTCCTTTGAGGAGTCACATAGTTTACATTCCAAGATTTCATGTGATGACGATCTGTTGTGGTTCTCCGATTTTTCGACGCACGGTGGCTTGATCGTCCATGAATGGAAGCTTAACTATTCCGCGTGCCTTTAACCCACAGAAGCTGAAGCACGTACATCAATACAAGCATTTTAAAAAATAATTTTAGTAGAATTGGTTGATCGAGCGTTGAAAAATAAATAAATAAATAAAAGACATCTCAGGTATTCCATTTCTTTTAGTACGTAAACATTTGCCGTAATTCAATTATACTCTGTCAACAATCCTTAAAGGTAGACCAGGAAAAAAGGAAAATGGGACAACACATGGGGTTAAGATCAATCTACATTGAACACGCGCCTGCATGAGGTGAGTTTTGAGTGCCAATCAACGTTCCAAGCAAGCAAATGTCCCAAATGACGCTTTCAGGAACGGCTGCTTTCAAAACCGAATGAATCTAGACATTCAAATCAATATGTCAAAGTATCCATGAGCCAAACTGTAACGACGTTCAGTCCAATTTTCTCGAATTTTCTGAATAGGCAATAGGAAATAGCTGCAACGCTTATCAGAATCCCGAAGCTGAAAGACGTTGTAGCCGTTGTTTGCTCTAGCATAAATTAAGTACGCCTGACGAAAGTTGACTGCTGTTGACATCAAGCGTAACGACACCACGGTGCCATTCACTTTAACTTGTGTTGGACATTCACCATATCACGCCATATCATACGAACGACAGCAAAAGGTTTCGAGAGGGGAGGTTTGACACAGGCCCCCCTTGTGTCTACCCTCAGTAACAAACGGTTGATTTCGACTCTGCTTTCGTTTCATTAAATCCGAGAACCCGATTCAGAATATTGATTTCTACAACGCGACGCTAGACCACACGTATATACATATATAGTTCCGGTATAGTCGAGCGAAACACGAGACCGGAAACATGGTTCCAGGTCATAGTGCACCCCCTCCCCCCCCCCCCCACGTTCCCTTACAAAAGCCTTACGATTCGTAGCATAGATATCTATCGCCTTGTACTTGACTTTATCAAAGCTGGAAATACGCACTCCGGCTTTGGGGCAACGGTCAATACGGAACTTGATTTCCGCCTTCCGCCTATGCTGACGGAGACCGGGAGACCCCTATATGTTTCAGTTGAAGAGAGAAGTGACTACGCTACTCCAATTCAATCTGGTGTCGTATTAAAAAAACAGCTGATCACAGGAGGTACCCGTGGTACTCATCTGGTCACACAGGAAATGTAGGTCCATTGACTGCTCCATTTGTGCTGGGAGACCGGCAAATTGTCTTCAAGAGGGAACAACTGGAAAAGGAAGGAAGGAAGAAGTGGGAGCTGCTGTGCTCCTGCTGGATACTGGAAGTCAAAGTTCACGTAGGGCAGCCACGACTCGCATTTGCCATTCAAACAACGGGGAGCACAGCACGCGCCTAATGGCGCCGAGTATCAAATTACCGGACCGTCAAGGGCGCCGAAGACAACGACGACAGCCAACTAAGTAAAAAGAAAAAAATCATGGGCAGAGAAAACTATAGACTTCTTTCATCGCCAATGATTCGGCTTTTATATTACTCGAGTACACTTGTATTGTCTTTTTATTGAAAGCAAAAATGGAAAAGTGCATAGATCACACGAAATGAACAAGCATTGTACTGTAAAACTTCGATCGTGATTTATAATTCACCCCTATAAGTAATATATATAGCGACGGGTGAAAGTTTCCTGACGCGATTTGCCTAGTATGCGCTTTTATTTTATACCCTACCACTCATAGTTACGTTTAAAAAACTAACCCCTCACCCCTTTCATCATATTGGGAAGGGTAAGAAAATAGGTATAACCTTCGTAGCGCATACTTCGAAAATCACGTCAGGAAACTTTCACCCGTCGCTGTAGGTAGGGAAACGTTAATAGTTTTGCCGCGTATTGTATTACTTAACTACGGGTGAAATTTATTTTCATTTCGTACTTATCCTAATGAGTTAAAATAAATAAACTAGTAACCATGTAAAAAAGAATTCATGTGCAACACGTGTGCTGGAGGGATGAGAGGGGGGGGGGGGAGCTGTGGAGAGTGACGAAAATGACAGCCGTTTGTGGTCCAGCAAGTAACAGCATCAAGCTTCCATTTTTGCCGCGTTCTTCTTGGACTGAAACTCAACCTACAAAATTTCCCCTCGGAGTTGTGCGGTCAACTTCCGCTTACATGTGGTTACAGCTAAAGGTCACATTGGCAAAGCGCGGGACTCGAATGAGTCAAGCTAACTGACTGCCTTTAGAGTAACAAGTAAAAGGTCGCATAATGCTATCTGTAACTTCATTCTTCAAATATGCTATGCTATGTGCCTCCTACTTCTAGAACTAAAACAGATTCATTTGCAAATCGCTGTAACTAGTTTTATACTTTGAAATCAGTAAATATTGCAAAGGTATTCGCATTTTTACTATTATGTTATAGCTACTATAACAGTACTATACAGGTTCCAGTACTAGAAATTAAGAATTTACTATAGCGATTCATTTCAAGTGAGGCAATCAGTACATATACGTACTATCTTGTTTCACTACTCTCCTGTCAATAGGGAGACAAACTTAAGGTTTCTGTTATCTTAAGACATAAAGAGAACCAAAGAATCACATAACGTTCAATGTGATTCGATACAACTGGACCAACCAACCCTACTACCCGATATAAGTGAAATTCAGCACACACAAAAAGAACGGAAAGCTTTATAAGGAAAAGCTGTAAAGTCGGCTTACTACACATGGAAATCCTTTCACAACAAGCACGTGTTGCCCACTGTGCGAGTGAAGAAGAGCAAACCGAGTCTCCGAGAGTGCGCGTGGACAACTGGACACCAAAGTCGGCCCGCCGGTGTCCAGTTTCGTCACCTCCGGAAGCCACTTCCGCCGCGTCACATCACTTCCGGCTAAGTTAATTCACGTTCTTCTCTTCGTTCCTTTTCCATCAACGCTGAGCTTTCTTCTTCTGTTTGCCCTGTCCACAGTGTCCAAAACTTCCTTATCCGAAACGACCGATCAATCGACGGCACGCAAAGACTTGCTCTTTTGTGCTATTAGTCTAAGCGAACTCCTGGGCTCCTGGCGATCAAGGGCCATCAACTAATTACGAGCTCTTACTTCTATGTCAAAGATTTTCGCCCTTTTTCAGTTTTCACCGCGCGTAGAAGATGCAATGGAGAGCAGCAATTATGCTCTCTGTTCCAACCCTTCCCGGCACAGCATTTTCCCCCTAGAGCCTTGCCATTAGACCTTAAGTCAATCGTGGCCACTATGTTCTTGCAACAACAAACCTCGAATGTTGATAGACTCGGCAAAAGGAAACATGGAATTGATTGAAGATTTACTTAAGAGGCACCCTTTTTGCCCCCGACTCCAACAGTTAAATGAGGTCATGACGTATTCAAATGGGTCGACGTAAACATCAAGAAGCCAAGACAAACGGCCCATAAAGCAACATTGACCCATTTCCCTTCAAGTACCTTACCTATTCCTAGTTGGGAGATGCGCGAGGGCTTGCGTGATTCCATCGACACGCTATCGCTGTTCATGAGTAACAGGTACTGACTACCGTGAAATGATCGACAGATGAGCTGGAAAAATGGGGATAACACTAAGATGTAGAATTGACCCGCCTTATATTTTACCCACAGTGCTTACCAACTTTCTGTTGTTGTTTTCTTGGGGAGGGGTGAGGGGAAATATAGAGGGAGAAAATGTAGGAAAAAACAATTTCGACAAGTAAAGAAAGACGTGATGGAACTTAAAAGACAATGAACAAGCAAGGAGAGGGTCTAATTTTTTAAAAATAAGTTTTTATTTTCAATGCTTCCGTGTTGGAATTATTTTTCTAAAGCAGTCTGTATTCTATTGAATAACTTTCGCTTTGATTAATCTGTAATTACATAGTGTAATCTATTTCCAATTCGAACATTAACCCAATGGACAATGGTTACCGAATTTAAAACAAAGCTAAGGCGGTCTGACCTCGGTGGAGTTGAGGATGTGTGCACCAACTGTCCAGCAGTCCACATATACATATACTAGTCATTGGATATTTCCGGTTAGTTTGAGCGTTACAAAAGATCTTCTACAGCCAGAGCCTAAAAGTCGAACGCAGTGAAGAGGATCCACACACAGCATGGTAGTCATGGTGGATGGTGGTGGGGGCTGAAGGCTTGGTCGAGCTGCAATAAGGAGCAGGTGAATGCGTGCATTAATGACTTCCCCTTTCTTACATACGCACTTGCAGGTGGTTTCCAGACAAATACGAAATTCTCTCAAGAGTAACGCGATGAAAAACTTCAGACCCCAAATGAACCTGCAGACTAGCACGCACCTTCGACGATGCTTACTGACATTTTTTTAAGAAGCGGAAGTTCCACTTCGCTGGTTTTTTATAAACTAACTTTGATCGACCTCTATAATGCGCACCCTATTTATCGTAAAGCGTAAAATAGAACTAGTTTTTACTCACATTTTTATTAAATGATTAATTTAAAAAAAACACATGCAAAGCAAATGCAACATTTTGTAAACTAAATTTAAAAAAAAAATAACAAAACTAAAGAAAAGTAAAATAAAATGTATTTTGTAAAACTATGTTCTCTAGGATTCTCCACGGTTTTCTTTCGGTGATCATCAAGACTATGGTAGGTAAAGGTATGGAGTCTTTTCGGTTGCTGTGAATTCCCAGCAGCCTATGGGTAAACTAGATGAACAAGAGGTTTTACTTATTCACTTTGTTTCCCATACCTCTAAACAACGTATTGTGTTGTCTCCAAGCTGAGCATTGACCTGGGTTTGGCGTCGGCATCGCAGGCCATTTCACTCTCCGAAAGTGAGATGTTGGGGAAGGAAGCGGACCAGAGAGCCGCCCTTCACACAAAGGTATGTTCTTTCGCTGATATATTTTAATGATTTTTACCTGTCACTGTGTTCTACTTACTCTTGTTGGTGACTTCTTTCCAAAAACTTAGGATTGCACACAAGGGGATGGCGAATTTGAAAAATCTAGTAAAGAAAAAACAACAACAGCATAAGCTGGAAAAGACGACCTACCGCGTTGGTCCTCTTCCTCTTTCCTTTTTCTGGGCGGCTCATTATCGATATTTAACCGCCTAAGCTCTAAAAGCATGATGTGAATGGAAACTCGATTCCCTAGCGTTTTCTGTTTTTACGTTTCCTTTATGCTGGACCATCTCTATCCCCATGTGTGCTCAAAGGATATCTTTATAACAGAAAATGTACCAATTAATACTTATGGTATGATATGGCCGGGCGAGTTTGGACACATCAGAATACTAGGTAAATATTTGTCTGCATCTTTACATAAATATATTCATTTTCAAGGGAGGAATTTGGATCTTTTGAATGTCATGCATATAACAGATTTCATAATATTGCGATCAACACGAACCGCAACGAATTAGAAACTTTTCCTTGTCTAAACTTTGTGCTGAGATGCTCTGAAGTTTTCGTGGGAGACTGGCGATGCGAGTATGCGACGCAGTGTAATACTGTAATATCAATCTACTCTTACGCGTCGTCGGGGTGGAACTTGTAAAAACAGGTACGCCGGCACGCCAGTAAGTTACTCACGGGATATGTTTGCATACCGGTACGGTAAATGTTACTTGAAAATGTGAACAAAATAAGCGACGAATTGGAACCAACAATGCCATTAGAGAAATTATTCTTAGAACGACAAGGGAAACACGACCATCCGGTACTGTGGCTTTAGTGGTTGCATGGGAAATAACCCGAGAACGTCTATTCTTGGGCAACAAGAAATTAAGAAGAAACGCTTTCACACGCATCAGTCAACTATTCCAAATTTCCCTTTTCTACGTTTCTTTTACTTCTCCAATTTTCCTTCTGAATGATGAAAATGACATATGACTAGAGGCGTTAAATCATTGATCGACAGGTTGAATGTCATGTCGTGAGCAAGGAGCCTCTTTCGAAGCTCATCCGACACGCGGCTACGCGCGCCCTCCGTACTCCGTACGTTGAGACTTGCGAGGAGCCTATTTTGAAAACCGGCGCCATCTTTGAGGTGTGTTCAATAATAATCGAGTTGTTATCACTGACTTTCGTCACTCGCCGGGGAGGGTCCCGACGAGTTCTTTAAATGTTTACTGGATCAAAGCCGCTGAAATATGAGCAATGAAATTGTTAACGTGACCTAATCGGCGGGTGACCCTTGATTTAACACTATGAACAATAAGCACACGGAAGTGTTTGTTCGATCTGCAAAGGAGATTTCACACTTTCGCGTTCGTTCATTTTCCCATGTATATTATTGAAATTGATTCCGAAAAAAATGTTCCACTATTTACGCCAATCAATCCATTTCGTGACATAGATTACTACTGTTTAGCACTGCCAAGATAAATCTATTTTTTTTGCGACTGTAGTCTTCAAAACAGAGATCTAATAGAAACAACAAACAAAGGAAGATTCAGTGCAAGATACTTTATAATTTACACGAGTTCTTAACTTCGTATTGCATGTCCTGTAGGGGCCATGACTGACAGTATACTATACAGTAATAAAAATAATCTTTTGATCTTGCTTCCGTGAGAGAAACGCATAGAAGAAGCCTCACGCCAAGGCTGAGACTTGTCATATACACACCGTTTTCCTTTTAAAAACAAGAAAATGGTGAAACAATCAATTATCACGCGCCTTGGAAAACAGAACGTATTAGGTCTGTATATTTAGTTTAGCAACCTCTAGTTTCTTGAATCTGTCCAGGTTCACACGTATCCAAACAGCCAGACCTGCTGTTCATGATACTGCTGCAAATGGGATTTGAGCGCGCTAATGCAGATCATGCACCAGTTGACAAACATGGATTTGTCTCGTCGCCTTGACTGCGAGAGTCGTAAATATCGTAAATAAACCGCGCCGTGGTGTCGGACCAGTTTCAAGATACACCCACAGGTGGCAACGTATGTAGAAGTGTGAACCGACGAAGTTCAAATGGAAACCATCGGCACACTCAACTAGTAAGCCGGCGCTAGCTTTGGATAGGCAAGATGTTCCTTACATGTCATCGGCTACATCCAGTGTTTAGAGATGGTTTCATCATGATGTATGTCATGGTAAATCAGCCTTGAACAGCCCACCGACTAATGGGAAATTTGGGTGTTTCTTCGCATTTGCCAAACTCGTCAAGTAACAAACTACCTAGGACAGTTCCTGTGGCCTGTGCTAGCGCCAGATGCTTTCCTTTTCGAGTTCCCGTTAAAAAGCCAAGCATATTGTGGACTTAACAAGCACACGTCTGCTGTAAAAAAAGATGTTGCTAACACTAAAGCCCTGTCCACGGCTCCACTATGTTCGCAAAATCACCACCTGGAGTCGTTTGGCTTACTGCAAAAGATATCGATCCTAGCAGACCTCCAGATTGGGAATTTGTTGTTCTCGAAGTACTATTCGTAACTCAAAGGGTTTTGCTTTTTGTTGTTAGACCAGCTGAGCCAAAAAATGTATAGAGATATATATAGATAGTACAGAATCGTATAACCGAAAGACGCCGAAAGACTTCTACGCACGAATAATAATAGTTTTTATTTTAGTGTTTCCAGATAACTGAATAGGTACCTTACTTTTAAACCTTTGATACATTAAAAAAACACTTACATTAAGAAAGAGTCGTGCTTCTTATAGGAAATATTGACGACATTCAATCTACTTTTTCTCGTCAACTGGATTTTTAAATCAAATTAAAGGAAAGAAAAAGACCAACAAGTTAGAATTTACTTCCTATGGTTACCTTCTAGAGCCATTAAAATCACTTTTCAAGGTTACCTGATTACAAAAAAAATTGACCTTTCGATTTCGACAATCGACCCAAGACGAGTCGATTGTCGAAATCGAAAGGTCGAAATAGTTGAACAACATAAGATACAGCATTGCACAGAGCAGCATAGAACAAGAGGCTGTAGACACTAGACTTGGATAACGAGGTAGAAAGCTTCCGTTTTTTCCTAAATAAGAGAAGGGGGCAGCGGCAAACCCCCTTTTTCCGGTTCTTATAAATGTGCAGGTGTGAATCTGTGCCGAAGCAGGCCGCTCACAAATGTTCCACTTCGAATTGGAAAGGGTGAAAGTTTACCCCTGGTCAGCTCCGCCCCCTAAAAGTCCCTCCCTCCTACCCCTTATTGACTTTTTTTTTTTTCTTTATTCGAACGTTCGGGTAACTCGAAGCCAAACTTCCGTATATTTTTCTGTCGCTTCCCTTCCATAAACATTCGAGTTCTTTTCAGGCATTAGCAATAATCGTTGACAGCAGCCTATAAGATTGACAAACAGACATTCATTTATAGTAATCTGTTACCGTGTTTTGACACCAGCCCTCGTATCGTTCGTCTTTTTCGGCCATCAAAAGCTTTGTATTCCCTTTCAAATGCGATGGTGACAACAAGGTATTTTTCTATTTTGAGCCATCGAATCTCTACTCGATCATTCCCAAGTCACATAGACTTGCCTTGATTCTGATTCTGGAATCTATATCCTATTATGGCATTTTCAACACCTTTTTAGTCACTCTGTCATACATTGTGAACATTGATGATCAACAAAAATAGCTGAATTTCCTTGAACATATTCCAGTAGAATTTTAGTGATGGCAAAATAATCTAAAGGGTGCTATGTGGGGGGGGGGGGCATTCGGTAGTTGAATTTTCCTGCAGCTGAACTGCAGTTAATAATAAAGTTTCCCCACTGACCATTTGTCATGGAGTTCTCTGCTGCATCTATAGTACGAAACGATATATTATTTTAAAAACTTAAGGATAACATCAGCAAAATTTAAAAAAATCAACTGATACATTTTTCCGGATTTTTTCTTAATTTCCCTTTTGTACTTCCTCCCTTCTACCTCTATACGGTACGTGCCCCTTACGACGCACGTGTTTGTATCATATTCATTTGTTTACCCTCAATTCCGGTTGAAATAAGAAGATCGAATAGGACGAAGTCACCCCCCTGTCAGAGTTTACAAAACATATTCGAAGGAAGTAAAGGAATACAGTAGTAGGCCTATATAGAAAAAAGGAGGGAGGAGATGAACTGCGGAGGGACGCGGAGAGAGCGAACGCCGAGTCTGCCAAGTAATTTGATATTTCCGGAAGAAAAAAGCTATATAGACTGACGATATTTTTTTTGGTCTCTGCTTTCGGCTTCTTTCAGAGGGAAAAGAGAACAAAAAAAATCATCTATATAAGAACTTATGGAAGAAGATAGCAAAGATTAGGATTTTAAACTTCTTAGAATGGTTGGAATAAAAATCTTAGGGGTAAGGGTTTTGAAAAAGCTGGTTGCACAATGCCAATTCCATCAGTGCACAAACAATGAACATGTCGCTTTATTTTTATTTATATTCATTCTTTTTGAGGATGCCAGTCAATGGACAAGCTAATTATATGGTTACGCACATGATTCTTCCTCAAACGACATTCTTTTCAAATACACCTCGTTGGTAGCTATCTTGCTCTTTATGCTGCTAAAGGCAAAAACAGTGTAAAATCATACAACTGAATTTGTTTTCCTAAAAAAAAACTACCAGCGATTCAGCTAGGTATTGAATTCCCTACGTAAGTACATATATAGACTTGGAGTCCGCCTCATTAGTTGTGACATCCTTTTGACATTTTGTCTAGCATACAAGCAAGTTTAACGGAAGTCGTCGCATAACGGCAAAAGTACAAAGAACACGTGCGTACATTCGATATTTAAACAAGAGGCTCTACAGTTCCTTCAGCGGAATATATGGCCGAGCGCATTTTAAGGCTCACTCGTCTTTTGTACCGCGAGAAAAGGTCTGTTGACTTAACAATCGTTACCGAATATAATGATATATAATGCCAATAGTCCTAGTGCAGTGCGCGTACCCTGGCTAGCCAGGGTCGTCTGGCTTACAAAAGTCGCGCTTGCTGTTTTACGAACGCACCCCGCACTCTGCCACCTAGCGGGACAGTATTTTTTGTATCTCTTCCGTGTTAACATCCCGGTTTTCACATTCAAACAACTTTGTAATTTTTGTGTGACCTGGAAGAAGTTTAATTTTCTAATCACGATATCCGCCGTTAAAAGAGGTATGTTTTGGTTCATAATTTGTTTGGGTTAGATCATTTTAAATGTGGTAAATTTCATTTCCAATTCTGTTTCCACTTTTTGGCCTTCAAACGTGGAAGGTAATGCTAATTTCGAAATATATAATTGCACTTTTAGTGTGCCAATTGTTAATAAAAGGCATTGATTATGTAAATAAAACTATAAAAACAGAAAACAATGCTTGTTTAGTTCGAAATTAGCATGTTTTGTGACGAAAAAAGTGGCAATCAGAATTTCAAATTGAAAATGATCACACTTAAAACGATGAAACATAAACAAATTTGGTACCAAAACATAGCTTTCGATATGACGCATAGCGTGGGAGGGTAGTTTAATCCCTACAGGGTCACACAAAAATTAGAAACTTGTTTTAACTTGTTTTCCGTGTTAAAACATACGGGAATTACAGTCTCGCTAGGGGGCTTCGGGGTGAGAAAGGGCTTCGGAGGGAAGAGTGCGTTCGTAAAACGGCAAGCGCGAGCCAGGGTACGCGCACTGCACTAGGACTATATAATGAAAATGAAAGTACTCAACAAAGTGACGCAAAGCAAGCCTGGCTATTTAATGAATGAGGGCGAGGTATACATAAACAATAGTTTGAATAGCCCAAACTCATTTCAAAAATGAGTTTCAAAAATCTTCCATATTCATTCCGAAATAGGCTACGAATAAGGACGTACAGATACAGTTTTAGTTAAATACTCTATGGTTTCCGTCAGTTGGAATTGATGTACGATACAATGAATTTGTTTTTAAATTACGCTAATTCGAACCAAAAATTCTGTCTTATGAATGACTATAAGAGAAGCACTAAAACAATTCCAAGAGCCAATTTTTGTATTAAATCTAAATTTTCTGACTAAAATATCGCATTAAGAAATTTGGGATGATAAATATTTCCGACTGTTGTGGGCGCATTTAACTTTATTTAGATGATGCTGCCACTAAGTTCTCGTTATACATTCATTTTGGGGCACGTGAACTCGGTGAAATCCAATGTGGACGACAAATTGTGCTGCTGCCACGGATTTTTCTCCTTTTCCTTCACATCTTCTTTTTCCAAACGTGCTTTGGTCCTCTTTATTTGCCTCAGACGTTCGAGCCAGTTTGAAGCGTAAGGGTAGTTGGACTTTGATTGCAAGATCAGTGCAGCAAGCTAAAAAAAATTCAAAAATTAAGATTAAATATTATTTTTAAAAGTAAAACAAACAATTTACATTGCTGTGAAAAGCCATCTGTCGGCTGAGCAAAGCAACATTTCGATCAGAAACCAACTTGGGCTCAACCGGGCCACCCATCAGTTCGTGTAAATCCTCTCGGCACTTCAATGTCACTCGATGCGTGGCATGATCAAGTGGTTCGACAACCACGCAAGCATGGTTGAACTGTCCCTGAATGCAATAAAAACAGAATCAGTGAAATTATGGAATTCGAAAAAGTTTTTTTTTTCGATGAAAACTTACTCGAATGGTGTTCATTTGGTGATCTTCGCCGCTATCATTATAAACAATTGTAACATAATTGTTACCAATATGCCGTTT
The DNA here is from genome assembly GCA_022539655.2 of Ceriodaphnia dubia. Lineage (NCBI taxonomy): Eukaryota > Metazoa > Arthropoda > Branchiopoda > Diplostraca > Daphniidae > Ceriodaphnia > Ceriodaphnia dubia. The sequence goes on from JAKUCG020000157.1 coordinate 265,395, forward strand.
TTTATTAGTACACGCAGGGTCGTTGGGTTTGGTAGGCATAAGTGTAGCAACGTGGAAAATGACTTGCAGGACGTCATCTTTCCAGAGGTAGGCGAATTTCCCATCTTCGCCGCTTACTTCGAGGCCACCAATATATGTACCGCGAGTGTCAATTTCGTTGAGGCTGATCAACTGACCAAGTTTATGTAGGAACTCCATGTACCGTACACTGCCATGTTCGTTGGCGAGAATTTCAGCTTCTTTGCCTGCTTGCCCTTTACTAACATAAAGGACACCAATCTTGTGCGTCTCATAAGGAGGAATTCGATCTAGATTTTTAATAGCAGTATGGATATTATTTGGTACGAGAACAGGAGGTGACCCTGCTTCAGATCCCTCCTTATTAGCAGATGTGACCGCCGAAGTCATCGGAGAATAATATAACTGCAGGAAAATAAAACTGCAACACAAAGCGAGGATAATAAGAATAGTATAAATACATAGAAAACGAAAACGAGTTTACCTAGGATTTGTTCCCGACGACGCATTGGCATCCTTCAAAGCAGGATCAACATTTGGCATGTTTCTTCTAGCGTTGGGATCATTATTTCCACGCCTTTGCATGTTCAAAGCAGGCATGGTGTAAACTCGTTCACGCGGATGCGGCTGGAGATCAGGTGTATCATCATTTTTTACTCCTTCAATCTCTTTGCTCTCCTCGGGAATTGCCTCACAGCTCTTGCGCGACGAAGACGGTAGCTCTTTCAGTGACGTCTGGCGAGTCATGAGTGGTCGGTCCCTACTGTCTTCTTCAGTTGCAGTCACTTCTTTGGAATCTTTTTCTGGTTCGGGACGATCTTCAATAGATGATTATGATTCTGATTTTTATTTTGCAATTCAAAGATTTTTAAAACTTGTTAATTAGGAAAAAATAATCACCCTCTCTAGTAGATGGGCTCCTGAGAGATGCAGAGGCGGAAACTGAACGATCCAGTTTTGGATGTGGATTGTTTGCTTCTTTTTGGGAATCATGTTTCGGTATCAATACCGTCGCCAAATTGGGCACGGGTTCCTCTGACCAGTCACTCAACAAAAACACGTCGTTTATACTCTGGGGGGGATTGAGTAAACGCGTCACCCAACTAGTATCTCCAGTTGGGCGACGAACATGAATCTTAGCCCATCCAGAACAATAACAGACACATGGAATTTGGGCCATGGTCGCTTTAGCGTCTGGTTCTAAAAAAGCAAATTTTACTTGAAGTTAACTGAAAATAAATTAAAGAATAAACTTGTACCCAGCAGATCTCGAGAAGTATCATCCATATCAATAGTTTGCCTCCGATCATCAATTGAACTCTTGTGCCGCGACCTTAGTTTGGCTTGGATGTCTTCTGAAGTGCGACTTTCGATTCCGTGCCAAGATAATTCACCAGACGGTAATGCTGCAGGAGACATTGCAGAACGGTGGCGGCGTCGGAATCCAATAAATTCCGAAACCACGGGTGAAGATGATGATGAACTTTCGCTTTCGCTCGCTAGTCCACAGATTAACGTCAATAATAAATAATAATTAAATATAATATACTTTCATAAAATACGTAACGGACTTTGGGGGAGGGGGTACTAGCTACGTTATCTTCCAATCTTTTACGTCGCCTAGTGGTTCAAATTTTTAAATGTTCTAAATAAGGAAAATGATGGGCTGGTGTAAAAAATGGCAAAATTTAAGTATTGTAATTTTAATTATGATACCTGCCGCTAGTTGACGTGAAAATAAGTGTAAATTGATCGTCTACTTCAATCATCACAATAATAACGATGTTTTTACATTTAAAATTTCGTTTTCAAATATTAGGGGGGTGTAGCCCTACCTTACGTATTATTTAAAGGGGGGGGTCTGACTTTTGTTAATGCCCTGTTACGATAAGGAGACAAAAACCCCTAAAAATCGCGTTACGTATTTTGTAAACGTTCGCGCAAAGTCAGTAATTAACGTAAAGGCAAACGAAAATAAACAAAAAGGAATGAAAAAACGTTGCTTGTGCAACAGTTCCAGTATAATCAACTATTTACTTGAAGTCGAAAAATCATCGGTGCCTAGTTTGCAAAGAAGAGAGCAGCGGTCACAGAGTCCACGTTGATTGGCTACGCGTAAACACGGGCTTGTGGTTATGGTGACCAACTTATGACCAATCAACCAGGTCTGACTGGGTCCGTCCTGTCGGTATAAACAAAATAATGTACTTAGAAGACAGTCTCACACAAATAAAAACTAAATTACCTTTAAAAGTTTTGCGACAGTGTCCGATTGTTGGGCATAAGGGGCACTATTTCCATACGTGTAACGAGACATGAGATCAGCGCACGTTTCCATCAATTCACGATGAAACATGATACGAGTTTCGTCTTGGGTGACTTTGGAAGCATCGCCTGTAGAGCGTACGCTGCTGTTGCTGCTGCCACCACGACGGTCGTGGCTGGAAAAGCTTCCACTTCTTACCCTGCCAGAAGAGTCTTCCACAGAACTCTGAGCACTAACTGACTGGTTCTGAGCCATTTGGCTCATGCCCTCTTCACAAGGGATGAGTACATTGTTTTTGAATCCTTTGACAATATAGCACACAAAGTTCTTCCTCAGAGGAAGCTTGCATGAGAGAAACCATAAGGACACCACATGATGTGCCAGGGATACAACATAATGATTAAACTGTAAGATAAATAGTAGGAATAATTTTTAGACGCAGCAACTAGGATTTTCTTAGATAAAACGTTACCTTGAATGGGTTGATGAAAGGCAATGTAATGGCGAAAATACTTAGGTACTGTTCTTCTACGAAAGACGAGTATACCTCGGGAAGGCGGTTGAGCGTTGAAAGAAACTCGAGAATGTTGGGTGCAATTGATACGGTAGCTGATATTTTGGACAGACTGAGCAGGACTCCAGGAAGTAGTTTGTACATAGTTTCTTTCATCTCCAAGGCAGAGATTGTAAGAGCTACTACACACGTTTTGGCCGTATCTGAAATATTCAATTTTAGCACCATAACATATTGGATACTTTCATTGAATCTAAAAGTAAAATTGGTTAAACACTAGAATTAATTTCTTAATACGGGAAATAATTAAATGTTCAAAATGAAAACGGTAAAGAAATAAAAAGGAACCTTTGTACTTTAGCCCAACTTCAAGGCATTTTACGAGTTTCTGCTGTGTGTCCGGTTTCAGGTAAGCATGGTAGGATGCCAAAGATGTGAGTACGCGGAAGACATACAGCTGAAATTCAGCTCGCGAGAATTTAGGAGGCGCATTTCTCAAGGTTTCTGGGTTGTTGAGATTTGCGTCGCTGATCAACGAACATAAGGCTTTTCCAACATAATCAATGTCCGTGTTGTGTCGAGAAAGAACCAAAGCTTTATTGTTGAGAACCTGATTTATAAAACTGATTAGCATCAATTTGTAAAATACCTATTGGAAATAGTTTAAATATGGTTTCCGATCATACCCGTGGGATCCTTTCAAGGACTAATTTCAAAACTCTCCAGTCTCTTTCATGATTCAGGCAATGAATTACAGCAACGCAGGCTTCCCCTAGTGACATTTGCGTAATTTGAACGTGTCCGGCTGAACTAGAATCCTCAACAGCACTTCGAATTTCCTTTCGACTAATTCCGCCGACCCGTTCTCCATGTTTATGGTCAATCAGAATATAGGGACTGTATCGCGTTAATGGAGCATAACCGAGCCGATATTCACCTGGTACAGAATCATTGCATTACTTGAAATTAGATACATTTTTTAAAATTTTCTACCATCCGCAGTGATGTTAAGAATAAAATCAAAAACGGCAAGCTTCGTAGAGAGTGCGAATTCAAAGTAAATGGGCTTTTCGTAATGCAAGTTGGCATGGCGCACGAGTGTTTTGTAAATCTGTACCGCATGTGACGAAGGTAATTGATACATTTTGACAATGAAGAGTTGGATCAACCCATTTGTACATTTGACCACATCACTGAGTTCTTCCTCACTGGGAATGTTAACTATGTCGCCATGATCCACATTGAACGGTCTTTCCATGATCCTCTCTAGGACGTCCAACAAGCCGGTGCAATGCTTGGAATTACAATGATGGCACAGAGAAATGATTAGATCTACGGCTTTTTCACGGACCGACACCTCGTGTTCCATGTGAAGATTCTGAAACAGAGGAAGTAGCACTAATTCTAGCAGCTCTTCATCGTGTAGCCTCCGCTGAGTTACAACTGTTGATTCAATCATCGCCAGGATCCTAAGCCGGGGCTGAAGTCGTTTTTCTTCCACATAAAACCTGTGATACAAAAAGTCGTCAGCTGGTGTTGATCAGAACTATAAAGATCTTTGAAGTTACCGTTGCACATATCTGTTCAAATTAGAGATCCAATTTGGTTGGCTCGGCTTGATTTTTTCTAATTGATAATTCATCAGAAGAACCACTGAAGATTCGGTTAGGTATGGTAAACCTCGTTCCAGTGTTGCAAAAAAAAGCTCAATTGATCCCGTATAAGCACCTTTTTCAACCAGTTCGTGGATATCAGTCAAAATTTCCAAAAAGATCTGCCTAACTTTGGGATATTCTTCTCCAAACTGGAGAAAATGCTCTAAAATCTCCAAGATCCAGTCCCAAGCTAGACCAACTAAGTTGACACCATCTAGTCGAACTAGTTTTTGCAATGTAAGACCAGTCTCAAAAACGACGAGAGGATTTTTGTTGTGTTTTAGCGCTTCGCTCAATGCCGGTAATACAACAGCAGAGGGGCAATTAGGACAGTTGGCTGGTCGATCCGACCAGAGCACCATACCCATGAAAAAGATTCCTCCTCTTAGAACAGATGGGTCTTCTGATGTCTGCAAGCTGTGAATTAGGGTATATAAGGTGCTTGTTCCAAGGTGTGTCCCAATTAGATTTCGCATGATTTTCCAAGAAAGACTGCTGTAACTGGAAACGTTGACCAAACGGCACAAGGTTGAGGTAAAAACCACGATCGATTCATTAGGAAGGTTGCTATAGCAGATGATCGCATCGAAGACCGATATAATCAATAAAATTTCTTCGGGATCGGGGCTAGAAATTGCCAATCCACATAAGGTACTAACAACACCACCAATCATGTTTCCATCCACATAGGCAGAATTGAACTTGATGACATTCAAAAGAAAAGGTAAAAATTGTTTCAACAATTGTAGCTGAGACACTTGTGGAAGGAATTGCAACAAAAAGCTTCCAATAGATTCTTCCAAGTACAGCAAATCTTTCCCATTGTCAGTCATTGCTTTGAGCAGTTCAATAAGTATGAAGTCATCTTCGTTGAACTGAGATTCTTTCACTATATCAAAGATGTAGACTCGGAGCATTCCAAGGCGTTCATACTGGCCAGTAATAAGGTTCTTGAGGAACATAAGAGCTGTTTGTCTTTCTTCAGTTGAGCTGATGACAAATAAATCATTGATCAGCAGCCACAAAGTCTCAGCACCATCATCTTCAATTCTTTTGGTTGCAACTTCTTCACCTATTTCTTGTAGAATCTTCAGTCTCTGACCAACAGAGTTTTCACAAGTAAGTGAGTGTTGCACATCCTTAGTCAACACAAATTTTTCCACTTTTAGGCGAGGAAATGCACCACAAGTTTGGTTCTGTGATGATGAAGGTGATTTGGAAGAAAATTTGAAAAATTGCTTTAGCTTCTCAGGGAACGTTTTATCTCTGTTGTTGCTCATTTTGGTGTGACTTGATATGTAGCAAGAAACGTTCCTCTTACGATTAGGATGATTGATGGAGCTTCGTAGACGTTTGACATGAGAGACAGTCAAGTATTCATTGGATATACGGTCAAAGATGATAGGAAGGCGAAGTCAATGTCAACAATTCTGAACGTAACGTACGCAACACTGCGAGTGGAAGAAAAAAAAGTTGGAGTTCAGTCTCTCTGGTAGGAAGCCCACCCTAATTTCCAGAAAAGATATGATATTGCAATTTTGCAAAGCAAGAAGTCCAAAAACGACAAGTTTATACGAACGACGAAGTGATAGTATAGTGATACGAAGAACTCGAATTCGTCTGCATTAAGCTGATGAACGTTGTCAGATTAATAAATAGAGGAAGCGAGAAGCGCAAGATGCAGGCACAGTCATAGAGAATTAGAGATATCTCTATGTCTCTATGACATCTGATGCAGGCAAAATCGGGCAAAATACAAGGGCTCGGCCCCAAGCACAATCGGGGTGAAAAACGGCAACCCGATTACAAAAAACGGGGCAATTGGCCTCCCAATTATATGCAGTGCGGGGCATTTTGATCGGCGCGGGGCAGACCTCTACCCGATTTTGATCGGCGCGGGGCATTTTGTCTTATTCTGCACCGAATTTTGCAAATTTTTCGGGGTGACCCGAGGTGCCCCGATTAAATATTTGCCCCGATTGAATTTTTGCCCCGATTATAATATTACCCCGATAACCAGTTTCTTTTCTCACTTTCCATTCACTTGTTCCATTCAAATATTAAAATAAAGTTTGTATCTTATTTGCACGGGGCAATAGGTCCCCTCCGATATAGTAAGTTGTAGAGTTGAAAGTTATGATGTAATCGAACTTTAGCTGCTAAAGAATTTTTTGTCCAGCTCGGTTATAGTTGGGCCGCGCTTGAAGCGTGAACATGTTTCAAACGGCAGTCAAATTTTTTTTATTTAGATCATTTTATTTCGTGTGATTTAATAATAGCGAATAAAAATTATCAAGCGGTCACGTTCTGTTTGATTTTATTGTGCAGAATTTTATTTATGCAGAAAAGAATAATTTTAGCAAAAACAAGTGTAGAATAATTGAATAATAAAAACTTTTCCCATAGCCCGTTAAAATCAAGGGACCATAAGTGAAAATTCTTGGGCATCGCTAGATAACGATTATCGTAATAAATGATTTGAAGTTTTGAACCGTGGCGATGAATAATAGAGAACAGTTCAGGCGGACGGAGGTTGGGCCAAGCGACCAGAGAAGAGAACCAACTTTGTTACATTATCTCGGATGAAATAATAGAAAGGATGATCAGCAACAAAAGGCGGAGGTGGTTCCACGGGCATTATCATCATTCGAGTCATCATCACCGCTCCTACAAGAGGCATTGAAAAATTAAGAAAGCAATTAGCTGTTACGAAATAAATAACTAATGACTATCACATACTAAGTTAAAACATCACAAAAACAAAACCACAGAATCATCGAAGCAAGCTTGAAACCGAAACGTTTATGTTCAAAGCTCATTATGGCGCGACGGCGTAATCTCGGAATCACGAATAGAAAGGGGTTCGACAAGATGCCCGAGGAAAATCCACATGCCAGTAACATCATGTCGTAATAACCACAGGAATGGGTGATCAGCAATAAAGGGCTCCACTAACTGATCTTCTTCAACATTCAAAGATCGCTTCAACCTAATGGTACTACCTGTTGACGAACCCAAACGAACGCAGAAAGCAAAAATGAATAAAGGCAACACACACGGCAACACACAACAAGACAGAATACAGAGCACGAAATACAACTTAAGTTTTGAAACCTAGCGTAGAGGGATAGTACTAGAAAATTGAGGATAGCTAGCTACAATCGGTCGCAATCCTTATGAAAATCCCTCTTTCCACAACCAGAAAAACGCAGTCTCAAGTTTTAGCCAGAGTTAAACAACATTTTAAAAGAACTTTCAGACAATAACAGTAAGAAAAAAAAAACTAACCTGTGGCAGCAGCTGCTTCACTGCCTTCTTCATTCACATCGATAAATGATTTATGGAATATTTCAGAGACATATAGATCCTTTTCTCCGGAGATGCCTGAGAAGTCGGCTACATTTTCATCAAATAAATCAGGCAATCCCATCTTTATTAAAAGATCTTTCAATTGAACATTGGCTTCAAGTTTAAACTTTGGAATTGCCACGTGGGTTTTAGCACTAAGCATTTCTACATTGGACTCGTCCAGCGCATTTTCATGCAATTTTGACTCCAACTCGGACAACCCGTCAACTTTGTTGGGGAGCACGATAAACATACTTAGCTTTCGACCCTAAATGGGATTTCAAATAAAGCTTCGTTACTGACCGTAAAGTAAAAGTAATATAATTTGTAAAGTAATGGCATTATTGAACAAACCACATAAGGTAGCTCCAACATACGAGCATCCAGACTCTCAATGTATCCACTTCGAAAATCGGCATCAATATGCATCATATTAACATCAATCTTTTTATCTTTGGATCCGATATAAAAAGGCTCCACTTTCGTTAAAGATGAATCAAATTTTCGTATCCAGTTTCCCTTGAAATATACAGCGTTAACGAAAACCAATTTTGTTAAGGCATCCACCGATCCTTTAGGAAAAAAAGAAACGTAAAATAGCAAAAAGTTCTTTTAACTGTTGCATTTGGTAATTTGGTAATGTGTATAGAAAAACAAGGCAACCTGCAGGAAGAAGTTCTTTAATCTTCTGGTGGGTAAAGTCCTCAACCCATTTGTTTATGGTAGTACGAGCTGCATCGACGGCGAAATTCACGCTCTGTGCAGGGGCTCCATAGTTTTCTTTCAAAGAAGTTTGGAAATTATCAACAAGATTATACTTGTCAGCTACATAGAGTTGATTAGCAGCTTCAAGTGTGAAGTTGCCATCTCCCTGTAAAATCATAATATTATCAGTTCATATACTCACAGAACAACACAGAAAATGTGAATTTTGTACTTTAATGCTTTGAATAAGGCTGCCCATCACACTATGGATAGTTTCATCTGTGAAGTTTGTAAGGCCAAGGGATTTCTTGAGCTGAGAAGCTGTTTCTCCTTTAGCCCCTACACCAGCCATACTCAAGACGGCAACAACACTAAACGGAGAAATAAAAATATTTTCTAAAGGCCCAGCATGTTTTCCAACTGCCTGAATAAAAAATGAAACATAAGATGTTTTTTCTTAAAACCAGAAATCTGTTTTAAAATTACCTGAAAGAGTGTAACAGAGAAGTTTTTGAGAGCAGCAGCAGCCTTTGTTTGATCCGCAATGGTTGGTTTAAGGGAAGTTGAAGCCATTGTAGGAATATAGTAAAGACCAACAGCAATAAAAAGGACAGCAGTAACCCAAAGAGACAGAGGACCTGTAATTTAAGTCAGTTAATGGAATGTTTTACAGACAGGTGGATATATGGCTTCTATAGTTATCTTATCTTTTGGTTACATGACAAAACTTCAGATAAAGACAATGCAATCAAAATTATTGACTAAAGAGTTCAGAGTTAAGAAACATTTTCACAATAATAAAAAAAATTTTTTTCTGGTGTAGTTACAATGTTCAAGTGATGTGCCTCCAATTTTTGTGACGAACTAAACTTTATGTTGCAAACCCGCGGATGTGTAATACTGTGTAAATATATACTCACGAATAATAGATTTGAAACGTGACTCAGTTCCGCCTCGGATGAGTCGCTGATATTGCGCTGGTGGATGTGTCATGTCAAAACAATCGCAAGGATGCCGTCTAATTTGATGGTCAAATATTTCTAATAATATTAAAAATCAAGAAATTCTCTATAATACTGCGATGTGTGCGAAACAATAATCTGAGGCAATGTTTATCTTAAAAAAAACGACTGTGTCGCGATCAACTATGAATCGATTAAAAATTTTTGTTATCTAGCTCCTGTTTAGCCTTACCCTTTTGAGTTTAAAAATAAAAAGGTAGTCGGTTTCAAAAATTTGTCCGTGAGAAGGGTCACAACACAGAACAACTCAGGGCAAACTTAAAATTAAAAATATAAAGTTCACTGCTTAAAAAATGTGTGATGTTGATCAAGTTTCCAAAAAACTAGAAAAATGGGCAGTGAAAGAAATGGGATTTCGAACTAAACAATGCAAGGAAGGTTCTAACACGACGAAAACAATGGATTTCAGCGGGTAAAATTTATCCATCAAGATGTTTATGGCTTACACACATAAAATTTCATGCTGGAGTGTTTGTCATTTTCATTGTTTTCTTAAGAATTGATGCTTTTTTTTAGAATTTGTCTTGGTCCCCTATCTGATATTTGGATCTATGTAATGACACATGTGAAAAATGAAAGCACTGTTCAGATGATCAGAGGAAATCTCAAACTAAATTCAAGAACACAAATTGAAGTATATTTACTTGAAAACAATATTCAAATATAATAATTCATTTCTTTTCCTCTTAGGATCCAAAAAAATTGGCTCTCATCAGTCAAAGAGATAAGCTAAAGCAAGAAATTGCAGAGCTGAGGAAAACCACAAATGTTCTCCGTGATAGCTTAATTGAATCAAAGATGTCTGTTCAAGAAAAAGAAAAAGAATTAAGAAATCAACAACTTATATTCAGAGATCTTAAAAGATCATCACATCTATTAAACATAGTGAAAAGCAGTGCTGAGGACAATGTCAAATCGTTAAAACAGACAACATCAGAACTAGAAAAATGCCTCCGATCCCTTACACCTCAGCTTGAGAATGAGACAGATCTTGAGCGATATAAAATTGATGTTGAAAATATGTGCAAACTAATGCAGAATTCATTGAATGAACTGTTGAATGAAGAACCAAATATTGAGAAAGTCAATGCTACCAAAATGTCTGTTGGAAATCATTTAGCAACCCTGCTGGAAACCCTTCCTCATCCTCTCTTCATGAAATTGATTCAAGAACAGCAGGCAGCAGAGATTTTATCCTGGAATCAAAAGGATTTTTCTTTGCCATTGCAAACTAACCTGGCACTTGATTTCATTCCAGACAATGTTGAACCTTTGCAAAAACTATTATATGAACTGTCTTGGTTTTACGCTGATATTCGAGGGCGAGCGGAAACTGCAAAAAATCAAGCAACGTCTTTGAAAAACGAGTTAGCGCAAATGAAATTACAGATGTTGCAACGTTTGGACATAATTTTTGATGGCGAAGATGACAAGCTTGTCAATGCGCGTAAGGTGGTTGAAATGGAAATAAAAGTAGCAACAAGAAAGAGCGCAATCGACACGTTGCGTAAAAACCAGGAGGAGATGGAAAATTTCTGCACACGTTATGAAGTTCGTCAGGCAGAGATTGAGCAGAAAATTAAAACTATTGAGCGCAATAGTCGCCTCTCAGACCACCTTACCGCCCTTATTTGCACACTGGCTAGAAAACGTGCCAACAACCCATGTCTAGTTAGCCAGTTAGCCAGTCAATCCCAACGAATAGTTAACGAAGAAATCGGAGGAATACACAACACGCTGAGTAAAACTATTCAACTTTCAAAGGGTAATATCGAAAGGGAGCTGGAGCTATACAGACAAGTGAGGTCATGTCAGCTCTTCGCCGTCAACGTGGATAAGTATATATTTTTGGTAAATTTAGAAACGAATAATCATTTTTAAAAATCCACTTTGTTCTACATACAGGAAACTTCTGCCTGTTAATCGATTAGCAATACATCGCCTTTTACTTGCTTCTGATTCCAGTGTTTCAGGAACTCATCTTGATAGGACTTTAAAATTTCTGGGACTTCCTCGAACCCTATCTGTTTTCCGCGTTCTGGAAGCTGTTGGTGAAAAGCGATTGCAAATATGGAAAATGCAACAAGCCTTAAAATGGCACGAGACTAGAAAGTCTGAGATTGCTGATAAACATGGGTTGGCATGGCTAGAAAATGGCCTAGTTCATTATAAAGGTTTGCAAATAGTACGGCATTTAAGCGTTTTATTTGGGTCTGATGTTCTTCTGGTCTCCTTTTGATATTAGATCTTGCAAAAAAACTAGAAGATTGTTGGAGCTCACAAGAATCAACAATTTTACCATCGTTGGATTTGCGTCGAAAGAGAATGGACGAAGCAGCGAAATATATCGTAGATGTCGAAATTGCGCTCCAAGAATGGTATAGTGGTGGTTTTCGCTCCTTTTCCGACTACTCTTATTATGTTTACCGTATGGAGCATTATTCTAAAAAGAATTGCTTTACTTTATTTTACTAATTACTTAATTCTATTGACTTCTACTAGTTAAAAAATTATTACCAATTATTACTTACTCTATTCATTTGTGCTTAGGTGTGATGAACCAGCTAAGCTAATTGACACTGGCCGTTCTGTTCACGGACAATCGCTTGAGCAATGGAATGGGGTGTGGAAAAAATCGCTTAGCATGTGTCGAAAAAAGGTTTAAACAATTCTGATGTGGAAGTTAATACATATGTATTTTGCACTTGCTCCAAGAATATTGAAAGCAATTAGCTATGCTTGTTTAAATGCCATACGGTGACTAGCCAACCCACTTAGATCCGATCGGTGAATCTTGATAGTCACTCGTATTCACTACAACTTTACATGATTAAAGTTTGTACCTAGCCAAAATGTACATACATACACCCGAGATTACGTTTAAAAGAGAGATAGGCAAAATTAATGAAAATGGGAAAATGAACACATAAAGCAGTTATTGGAGCAATTTGGGGTTCGACTAGTTTAGCAGCCATTGACGGAGTTGAGACACGCCTTTGAAAAACATTTTCACGCGTCTTAATTCGAAGCTTTGCTTTTCATGTTCTTACTGGGTGGTGAAGCAGTAAATTACTGCATGGATGAGTATAGAGCGGACGAAAGTCGCATTTGAAAATCTTTGTACAGTAATTTTCCGCCGAGGGGTACGCGCTGCACGAACATCTCTACGTTCATTAAGCACAATGCTTTGCCGTTCATGTGAAACCGGTCACTGCTTATTGGAGGAAGACTATGTTGATTCTGCATGTTCGATCTAGAATAAAAAGAAATTTTCGTCCTCAGTTCATTTCAGATACATTTTCACGACTATACTTACAGCCAAACTAATACTTCTTCCCGAGACCAAGATCGCGGATCTGTCGAAACAATTCCGTATATACGATTAAAGAAATTAGAATGGATCGTTATTACTTCGGATATAATGACGAATGTTTACTGCCATCTATTTATACCTTCTGGTAATGTGTAGAACTGAGGAGAATCTTGGCTGAGATACTGCTGATTTAACTTTTGCTCATTGATGATTGAAGATCGTTGATGACTGACGGGCCAAACCGAGGTGTGAATTTGAAACATCGGAGTATACATTTTGAGTGAACCTGAATTTATAACCATAATTGAAAACATTCATGTTAAGTTAGAATTGAGTAAACTGGCCAACTAGAATACCGAACGTGTTAAGCCTACTACTTACTTATTGGAGTTTCAAAATAACAATGTTACCAAATGCCCAAGGTATCCGAGACAGGAACACAACTAAATAAGATACGTGGTGCACAACAAGGGAGGGAAAAGTCTACTGAACCTTAGAAGAGAACTTGTGGTTCATATTATATGCTACTTTGGAATAAGCTACGCCCCTAGCGGCTAGCGCACTCCTGTACCCCCCCCCCCCTCCACAAACCAACCGAACCCGGCCTCCACTCTTTTGTGGTGGTCCTCCCTTCCTTTTTCAATGAATGAGCGGAAAGTCCACACATCTGTCACTCCCGCTTCCGTAGGGTTCTATGGGAAGTATGGAGCTCCAGAAACGACTTGGGCGCACGTTTTAAGGGCTTCGTTTATTGGTCTCTTGCCTGCTTACAAAGAAAAGGGACAAATCAGCCAAGCAGATGCCGAATAACGTTCCATACATTAGTCGAGTCTTTAGAAAGAATTGCAAATCCTCGCTAGGTTCTTAAAGCAATTCGAAAACATGAACATAGAATAGATAAAACAGGTAGGTACATTTACAGAAAATGTTAAATTTTTTTATAGAATGGAACAAAACTCGACCATTTTCCGAAGGATCATTTTCTTGGGAAAAAACTTTTTATTAATTTGTTCTCCAAATTTTGTAACGGAAGTAAGAAAAACCTGACATTCGTATGCATCATCGGATATAAAATGTCGAATTTATGGCTCAAGGTGACAAGATTGCTGCAGACGTCAACTATTGACCGTATTGAGGTGCAATAGACACACTTATTTAACTGCTCCGTCTCACAGTCAAGTCCTGTCGCTTGTATGTGGCGCGAGACCTCAACAAAGCCCGTAAAGGTGTTTCACTTCCCCTCCAGTCAGCGCGCGCGCGCGAATGGAAACGGATGCGGAAGACAGCTGTAAAATCAAGCGACAAAAACTCCTGCCGGCCCACCAAAACTAAAGTACCCGCCGACTTCCTTTCGCACAACAAACATCCTGTTCTGTTCTGTATGGTTCCTCGCCAGTATTTTTCCCTCCGTAACTGCCCGAGAAGTAGCCTTAAGTGGAAATAACGCGTAGTGATATTTTTCTGGCACCAAGGTTAGTAAGGTGCGATGAATGATAGGAACAGGATAACTGGGTTAATCTTGCAAAAGAAAGAGAAAAAATCATTTATAAATTCATTGGTGTATTCAATGAATATTTCTTGAGAACTCGAAGGGTAAAAATAAGTTAAAGTGGACTCCGAAAGAGCTCCCGAGCCTATGCAGCAGTTACGGCTAACTATTCGTAGGAAAATTGTTGAGTTTCTTTTGAAGTCATGTAGGTTACTGTTCACAACGATCATATAAGCTCGTTTCGACTTGTTATCTATAAACTAGTTCATTTATTTTGCTTTGTAACATCGGTCTATGAACGGATGCATTTCCCCGCCAACGTTCCGGTATGGGAGATGAATTTGTATTTTGGCGTGTATTTCGTTTAGCTGAATTCGATTTTGGCGTCAACACCGAACTCGTTGTGCTTTCCATTAAATCGTTCAACTCATAGCTTCGTTCAAAAGTGCTCGACAATCACTGTTAAATGATTGATACCTGCTCAGCTCATGTTGAACAAAATTTCCTTGACGGCTGCTTTGGCGTGAACGTTAACTCCTGTTCACCAATTTTCCCTTTATTACGAAAATATAGCACGGGGAGTTATCAATAATGTTAATATCATCTTTTTGTGCTGCCTGCCAAAAGTGCGCTACAAATATATCTTCCGATGTTCATCAACGCAAATTTCTTCCGAGAATAGTTTTTATTCGTGTTTCTTCCATATTTGTAGAAGACATGGCCGATACTATGTACATGCTTTTGATACGAATATAGTCATGTATATACAATATACATTTTTTTAAATGTTTCATGGGCGCACTCAATACGAGCGCTACCCAATTGTATTACCGTACCTACGTCTAGTAATTGTACTTTTTGGACTTTGCAGATTGCCGCTTATGCTAATTTCAAACAAATACGGATTTCAAATCCGTATTTGTTATCCGGGATTTCCATGACGACGAGCAATCATATAATTTATTAGTTTTCTAAAATTTGCTATAATATTTTATCAGTGATTTATTTGAGAATTTACGGAACTAAAGACAGCATGCATCCATGCATTTTCAAGTAGTATTAGTGTAGTATAGTGTTAGGTGTGTAGTACTGATTTGAAAAGTAGACACGAGTAGCGACGAGTGGACAGCAATTATCTATTATCTATCACTGACAAACATTTGTAAATTTTATGAGTTTTTGTTGCTCATAATTTAAGAGGAAAATTTTTAGTAATATTTTAGTGTCCGAACTGAAACTGAAATTTTATCATGGAACTGACATTTTATTAAAAGTTTTTATACTAGCTTCTTGTATATGTATTCAATTATCGCGTGCCGCGTTATCCTTCCTGTGCCTTGCGTTTCTGGTTTCTTCTTCTGGTATCTTTCTGTTATTGGCGTCCTCTGTGCGGCTCGAACCGTATCTGGGCTTGTCTATCCTGTATATATTTTGAATTTGGTGGCTGAAGCCTCAAGGAAGAGCTAGTAGGTACTGGGAATGGTGATGCATAGGAAAACTTTAGTTAAGGCCACCCTTACCACGAAAAGGGACAGAAAAAGGGGGGAGGGAAGTGAGCGTGTACAATGCCATGTGTACATAGTATATCAAGTCTCTTCGAGAACCCCATTATCCCGGAAGTCGCTCCCCTAACGTTTCCTCGGGAAAATGTGACCAATATCCGGTCATCAAGCTAGTCAGGAAGTTTTACGCGTACTATAGAAATACTTTATCAAGTACCAATAACTTATGGCAATTAGAATCTTTAAAACGAGTTGTTTTGGTTTAACCATATAATTTGCAATTCTATTTTGAAAATGCACACAAATTCAGTGGATCCATAGAAGAACCCGTAAATCGAAAGACGTTTTAAAGTGCATTGAGTGTCAAACGTATGTCAATTACCATTCTTCGTTTGGTGCGTGCAGAGAAGAAGGGCCATAAGATAGTAATTGTGATGTAAAAATGAGGGACGAGTAGAATACACAAGTTCTCCAATTCCCCACAAGTATTTTTTGTAAGTTGCATAGGATTTTTAATTCTTAACATTTCCTTGGCTCGCCGATTTTTATAAATTATTTTAAATAATTTGCGCTTCCTCCTGCATGCGCATACGGAATGCCCTTTAGATGCGTCACATCAGAATACCATATATATACGCCTCTGCTTAAATAGAGAATTAGAGATATATAAAATTCACATTGAAAGTTGTTGGTGATGGTTTTGAAAGCGGCGGTTTTGGATATTCACCTAGAGTGGGTGAAGAACAGTGGTATCATGATGTATCATGATCGAAAATTCGAAACTGTCAAAATCGATCAGTTTTCCAGATCGGAGTGGAGGAATTAGGGGCTTCTGGGGGCTACTCTCTCTCGGCTATACCGGCGGGCGCCGCGGCCGCCTTCAAGTGGCGGCCTTGAAGTCTAACCAGGCAGACGCGAAAAATGAGTGAGTGGCACCTGGGTGTCTCGCATGAACTTGCTCTGTCGATAGACCCAGTTTCCGCACTATTTTACATTCTATCAGATCTAGCCGTTCACTTTCTTGCTTTCACCAAATCTGTACATATTCATTATTATTATTCGTCTGCCCTTAGTATACAGCACTCCAAGTGGCAGGCATAGAGTATTTCATTTGATTGGCTGAAAAGATGCCGGCCACTTGGGGTGCTGTATACCTGCCCCCAACTGATTGGCTGGAAAAGGGAAGAAGGGAGATAGCCAGCTTATGGCCTTTACAATCAAGTAGGCCATGGGTCTTGGGGACAACCAACTGCCCTCCTCTCACTTGGTGGCGCCCTACTAGCTGCTAACGTTGAAAGCACATAATAGACGTAATAACATAAATACTGAATAACAAATGTTGAAAATATAATAATGAAATCAAACACAACAGCAGTTTTTAGGAACTTTTGAGTCCAATTTGAAACCCTTGGGTTGGATTAGAGAACATGTAGTTGGGCTGAAAAAGATTCGACGGCGGACAGATGGCACTGTTCAGTCTTTCGTTTCCAGTCTCTTGTGTCTGAATTTATTTTGTCAACTTCTGAATTAAGACGGTGTGAAAATAAAAAATGGCTGCGGCGATACTGTCGCGTGTGGATCAAAGCCATAACATTGAAAAACTAGTTCGCGTTGGTCCTTACGAGCTACTTAAGACGATTGGTAAAGGGAATTTCGCCGTGGTCAAATTGGCAGTTCACATTATCACGAAAACACAGGTATGGCTACAGCCCCCAATCTTTTTCAACTGTCGGTTCATCCACGTCAAGGTCACGAATCTAGCAGCCCTTGGTATAGTGTCACCACAGCACTCTGTTTTGTTTTCATGTTTACATCTTAGGTGGCAATAAAGATTGTGGACAAAACAAAACTTGATGATGACAACTTGAGAAAAATTTACCGTGAGGTGGAAGTCATGAAGAAATTAAAACATCCACACATCATTAAGCTCTATCAGGTCATGCAAACAGATAAAATGCTCTACCTTGTAACAGAATATGTTCCCGGAGGTGAAATATTTGGTAATGTTTTATTTTCACACAATCAAGTTTGATGTAAAGGCTTGTGTTTGACTGGATACTTTTCTTTAAAAAGACTACTTAGTTGCCAATGGACGGATGACAGAGAAAGAAGCCAGAAGAGTGTTCAAACAGATTCTGGCAGCTGTTGGTTATTGTCATAAGTGTTGTGTGGTCCACAGAGATCTAAAAGCTGAAAATCTCTTGTTGGATGCAAAAATGAACATTAAACTAGCAGGTTTGTTTGGCAATATGAATATTGTATTGCAACAATACTTGGTAATTTGTATTTTTCTCACTAGATTTTGGCTTCAGCAACTATTACCAACCTGGTCAGTTGCTATCTACATGGTGTGGCAGTCCTCCCTATGCAGCCCCTGAACTGTTTGAGGGAAAAGAATATGATGGACCTAAAGCTGATGTTTGGGTAAGTAAGAGTTTCCTATGTGAGAGCAATTTTTTAAAATATATTTTTTACATGTAAATCAGCTTGAATTAAATTTTTTTCCTTACAGAGTCTGGGTGTAGTTTTGTACGTACTAGTATGTGGTGCTTTACCTTTTGACGGTTCCACTCTTCAGCTACTTCGCAGCCGAGTTTTATCAGGAATATTCCGCATTCCATACTTCATGACAACCGACTGTGAGCATCTAATTAGACATATGCTAATTGTCGATCCCGAACGTCGTTTAAGTATTCCTCAGATCCTTCAGCACCGTTGGCTAATAATGGTAGCTACACGTTTTTCTACCTTCATGTTTTCCTCCGAAAAAGATATTAAGAGAATTATTGAAATGTTTAGGATGATGATGGTCGTGCTGGACCCGACAAGTCTTTGGAAGTGAATGGCGAATCTGTTACTGATGACCCTTTCTCT
The DNA here is from genome assembly GCA_022539655.2 of Ceriodaphnia dubia. NCBI lineage: Eukaryota > Metazoa > Arthropoda > Branchiopoda > Diplostraca > Daphniidae > Ceriodaphnia > Ceriodaphnia dubia. Next base: position 284,101 of record JAKUCG020000157.1, read on the forward strand.
GTCAATGAAACTGTCATTGAAAACATGCTTCAAATACCAGGCTTAGATCGGGAAACCATTATGAAAGTAATAATAATTCATATAGCTATAATAGTTAATTTGTTCATACTTTTCTAAAATCCTTACCTCTCTTTCATTTGGTGACCACAGTCTGTGCAGGAAAGGCGGTTTGATCCAATCAGTGCAGTGTATCATTTATTGGATGATACGTCAGTAGCAAAATCAAATAGTTCTTCGAACATAACTAACGAGTTGACACAAGCCAGTGCCCCAATGACTGCCTGGCCGAGCTTGAGTGATAGTCAACATTTAGAAAAAGTGAGTTTTTTTTTCAGATTATTGGAATTTTGATTGATTGCTGACATTGAAAATATGTTTGGTCATCTAGTTTGTAGATATGGATTTAGATGAACCTAAACAAGCAAGGGCTTCTACAAGTGGCAATGACGGGCCCAGCAAACAAACTGGAGAGAGGAATTTGGCTACACGACGGCACACTGTTGGTCCAAGCGAAACGGCTCACGACCAAGTGATGGGGAAGCATTTAAAGCTCGAACATGCTGGTGCGAAAGGAACCCCGTCTTTTTACCCAACAACCGGGTTTACCGGTTTAGGATACAGTCCATTGAATCTACCCTCGCATATGGTTTTCAATCCACTAACTCCGGTTATGGATGCACGCACTGGATTCCTACCAAATTTCGATTTGAATGTACGTTCTCCAACTACCATGCCATCAACTTTGAATGCCCAGTTTCCCACTGGGCATGTGTCCGGAGTTCAGGACTCTGGTATGCAGCATGGCGCAGGTAACACGCTATTTTTAACTACCACATAACTTAATTCACAGATTAACATGTCACATTTTTAACAGGTGCTCCTTTTGCGTCTCCATCTTATCATCCCACGGTACTTTTACCACATACCAATCTTCCGCTGATGCTGCCTCTCTGGCAGGATCAGCCACCGCACAATTTCAGTGTCAAGGATCAACATTTGTTGAAACCTCCGCCAGCAATGGGAGCAGCGGGCGGGTTTGGTCGTCGTGCTTCGGATGGTGGTGCTAATCTTCAAACATTCTTTCAAACGAATATTGAACACAGTGATTGGAGTACTGTGCAACAACATCAGCAGCAACAGCAACAGGTCGCTCAAATGGATTCTGTTCTTTCCAATAAATTGGCTCTCAATGGCCAATCGACCTCCTCTCACGCTTCGTCAGGAAGTCAATCAACGGAACCATTAGAGGATTCTTCAAACTTGGGGGATTTAAAAAGGTAATAGTTTTTATAGTGAGATGTCTTTTTCCCTTTTGGCTCTTTCTTATTTTTCAATCGATTTTTCCTTAGGTATATGGAGCACAGGGGAAAGCGACATACCTTACCAATGGCCAATCCAGAAGGGACTCAAGGTCTGTCACAGCCAACTGCTACCAGAACGCGTAAACAGGGTTTGGTTACGATCCGACCATCAGGTACATGGTTTAATCAAGCACCTTCGATTGTTTCTGTTTATAGTATTACTTATTAAAGAATTGCACGATATATAGTTTGCTTGAATCTCCTAAAGTTATATTCGCCTGTTTTTTTTGGTCTCTCACATTTATAACTATTTTCGTCAATGTTAGTAGTTGTCACTCATTTCCTTACTAGTGTTTCAGTTACTTTAATTCAATTTTTAGATTGTTGCATTCTAATTTTTATTTATTTTTCTGCTACTTTCTTCTTTCATTTCCGCTTTGTTACTTATTTTCTTCGTGTGTTTTGTACGCTTTATCTTCTTCCCACTACGTCTCTGCTGCGAATTTCCGTTCGGAAATGTCTGTAGTGATCAGTCCCGAGACAAGGATTGAAGTGGAAGCTCGAATGAACCGCGAGTACACGCCGCCTAGTCTCATTCCAGGCACATCCACCCCATCTACGAGCATGAGCATGAATAACTGTGTAGGTGTGCCTCAAAATACTCAAGCTCGTCCTATTCCAAAGCGACGTTCAGGGTTGGCGACCGTCAAGGAAGTGCCCGGGCCCATCTACATAGGTATATTATCTAATCGGATCCTCACCTGGATATTAAGCCCTATTTTTGCATCGAATGAACGGAGTACTTGGTTGCCTGTTTCAACGTTTAATTTTCTTTTGTCTATTGTGAGGCGTTTATTACAATTTCTTATTTTTAAAATACTATCGTTGAGCCGGCAAAAATGTGCATGTTTTAATTAAAGCTATGATTTTGTTTTCTTGTGAGATAAAACATAATTTTGTGATTAGGACGTGATGGCCTGGTCAGGGCGGATATGAACAATGTGTTAACATTGCCATCGGGATATCAACGGCGGGCAAGTGACGGATGCGCCTCAATTGGGCAGTATCGAACCATGGCAGAGAGGGACGGCGAAGACATGCAATCCATACAACAAGAGTACCAAGCTCTACAAGTAATTCTAAAATAGAATTGAAACATTATTTTAGAATGCTGATTTCTCATAATAAATCTTGTTCAGCGTCAAATGGCGGGTAGCCATTCAAACGAAAACCAGATTCGACATGCAATCCACGTTCAACAGAGACAGCAGCAACAACAACAACAACAACAAATGTCTCCTCGAATGACTCCTACGCCGCCTACATCGACGTCACCTGTAGCTTCGGACTTCTGTGCCATCGGTTCGCCACTTTACCTGAATCATATGTGTGAAAGTGGAAATCTTTCGCACGATCTGCAACAGCTGCAACTTCAACAACAGCAACAACAAACGCAAACACAGTCGACTCTATTGAAATCCTACAGTCCATCTCCACCTCTTACCAGCGTTGCCGGCTGCTGTGGAATAAACAGCAGTGGTGGATCCATAGTGCAAGGCACAGGACGCCCGATGGGTTCCATCGTCCAAGGAACACCTATTGTGTCTCAAGGATCTCTCGTTTCCGCGACCCCTTCTTTAGGATTTTTTAACATAGAGAACTCCCAACAACGAGTCCAGGGGGGTTCTATCATGCAGGGAACCCCTTTTAATCTTCCGACAGTGCCAAATAATCTGGACGTCTTTGCAAATCCAGCCCCTTCGTTGGTGCCGATTTCGACGTTTGCAGGAGGATCTATAACACAAGGAACACCCGTTAACCGCATGGTAGAAGTTGACGACATGGTAGAAGTTGAGGATATGGAAGCAGATGCAATCGAAAGCGATAGCGAGCCAGCGGAAGAAGCTCTTGATTTGAGTGTTAGAAATTTTAAAAACCGGACCAATAACGAATGGATGTGCCATGAAGAGGTTGAGAGGAAGCCTACATTTAGCGGCCCACCTCACCCTCAGATCTCCATCACGGACGAGCAAGGTGAAGTGACTGACATGTCCTGGAGCGTCTATGCTCTGAGCGGCAAAAATGGCACCTGTCGCCAGGTGGGTTTGCAGAATCTTCAGAACGACGTGCTTTCTACATCGTTATTGGCTGGTGATATTTCTTCGATGGCTGCTTATCCAGAATTGCATAAATCTTCCAGTGGATCAATTGAAGTGCAACTCTCGTCCGACTGCTCGCAGTTGACTGCGGCAGAGATTTTCGCCTTGATTGAGCGTTCAATTCATACCAAAACTTCAGGATTGGTGTCAAGTCAAATGGAAGACGCGGCAGCTCTGCTCCTTCAACGGCCTGGAGAGGATATTCATATCGCCGTCGAGGTCAGCCCACCTGCCGGACCAGAAGGTCTGAAGGGCTTGAAAATACGCCGTATATCAGGAGATTACGTTCGTTATGATCGTATTTGTAATGAATTGATTGCTTGTATAAGCATGTAACCAGTCCCATCCTAATTTTGGAGGTTTTTTTTTAGTTTGATTGAATGAACAGTCCCTCCTTTATTGAACGATAGCCTGGACGTGCTTGTCCTTGTAATCTATTCCGATTGTTAGCCGCTAAAAGTTAAGCCGACCGCGTTCAACGCGATGTACATTTTGGTCTATTATGTATGTGTGTGTGTATATGTATGTTATAGTGTGCGCGCGTCGTCAAACGTCGTCTCGGAAACCGTGCTAGTCGCAAGCAACCAGTTTGAGTGAATGGTTCAGTGTGTTATCTATTTGTTACTTTTTTCCAGTGATATGACAGGACATTCCCCGTCTTACATTTCCCACCTTCCCTTTCTCTCTGTTATGTTTTTACCGAGTTGCTAAAGGGCAGGGCCTGCAATTCAATCTTTATTCATCTTTATATGTTTTTCGTTGTTTTGTTTTCTTTTGTTGCTTGCACGATTCCATGATATTCATTTTTTTAAATGAACGTCTCAAATCAGAACGCATATTGAGACATGTCTGCGGACAACTTGGCGAAAACATTCTGTTGTTAGGCTAAGGTCTGTAGGCGTCTGTAAACCTTGAGATATATTTTTCTCTTCATACGTATCGCTTGACTAACAGAGCCAGACTTTGTCCCTATTTCCACATTCTTTCAAAATCATTACCTTATGCACTTTGAACCTCGGGAAAAGCGTTCACCTAAGCACACCGCATTCCGCCGTCGATGTGATTACTCAACAAATCGGATTCCGTTTCCATGCCCCGAAGAGTCTATTATTATTGCGTCGTTGTAAACACGTTTCAAGGTAAATTACTCCTCCGGGGGTGAGGTGAATTTACCTCCTATATTGTTGTTGAAACAGAGATTCGATGCGAGGATCGTGCCGCGTCCCCTCGTTGGTTACCTGTTTATCTAATAACGTGTTCTCCATGTATGTCTGATGAAAAATTAATGTCACTGTACATTTGACACGAGGAAATTACAATTACATGGAACCGCCCATTCTTTGACACTTTATTTAAAACAATTCTTCTTCGTAAGTCACCAAGTCTCGCTTATCTTTGTATGATCCTTTTTGTGAATTGCGAGCAGCTGTAAAACCAGATAAAGATGATTAATTCCCAGGAGAAATATTTGTTTTCCCCAATATAACGTACCAATCGTAGACCAAGTAGCCGATGAGGACGCATCATTGATTGGTTCGATGACGGGCTGACGTCTCGCTAGAGATACTTTGAGTTGAATACCTGACACCATGCTACCATTCATCTATAGTCGGATTACGCAATGGATAAGCCCAGGAAAACACAGCAATCTTTATGAGTCATGTTTACCTCACTGATGGCTCTATCAGCTGACGTTGTTTTGTCGAATGTGACGAACCCACAACTACGAGTGAATAAAGTGCATTTATAAATACATTCGCTACATAGTTTCAGTTAAATAAATGTACATACTTTTTCTCAATTTCCATTGAAATGTTAACAACATTTCCAAAAGAGTGAAAAGCTTTCTTGAGTATATCCTCTGTTATGCTGCATTTATGAAGAACAATCAAACAGATTACACAGTGATCCAAAATTGATGTAGTTAAATGTGTTGTATACCTGTAGCCAAATACGTAGACAGTGTGACCAGTTTTGGGTCTTTCATGCTTCACTGGAGATGAGGCTGAAGGTGTAGTGGAAGTTTCCTTGGGAGTAGTTGGATTGGATGTTGGTTCAGCATCAGACTCTCTGGATGAAACAAAATTTTCATACAGATTGGGCACCTGCAGAGGGTAACGTTTTTTTAGGTAAGTTTGGTTGGTTGTTTTAGAAAAATTTTACCTTGCTTTTGGTCCTGGATGCTTCTTGTATGACATGATCTTCATTGGTGACCATACTGCCTTGGCTTGCAGAAAATGGTTGAAACCCACTGGGTGCTCGATCAGAAGAAGAGAGCTTTCTTTCTAGGCCTCTAGACCTTTTGAATCCAGTCGTTTCAGTTTTTTCACTTGGCTTTGGAATAGCAGAAATAGCCCCTGATTTTAGCAGTTTCTTGGCCACTTCTCTTGCATCCCTTGCTTCCGCTGGCCTTTTTATCGCTGTTGTCTTCTCTGGTTCGGGTTTAGGTGCTTTAAGAGCTTGAAGAGCCTTTTTCTGTTGGATTCAGGAATCAGCATTAATGAGTACCACAAGAAAGGAATGTAATTTAAATAAAAGTAACCAACCTTCTTCTTAAGTTTTTGATATTTGGCTTGCAACATCAACTCCTCTTCTGTTAGGTTTGAGGGGAAATGAAGGTAGACCATGATTATTTCGTTTGGGGACGAACAGTCTAGTTAAAAATGTTTCGTTTGTTTTCAAAAATGTCGACCGAGGTTTGTGTTTACGGCGGAGCGGACGCTTGGGGAAGCGGTAGACGATGCGGGCGGTAGATGGGTCTGGGAGAGGCTGAAGTGCGCAAGCGACGAAAACGTAACGCAACGATGGAGACTTGGTAACAGAAGGTTTTGTAAAAGCACCAATCACAATCACAAGTGTTTGGGTCACGTGTCTGAGTGTGTCTCGTAAACGGAAATTCCAGCCATTCACGATCCTTGGCCCGCGTAGCCCCGATAGTCAGACGCGAGTGTGCTGAAGGGAGAAAAGACAGATCGAGTACGAGAAACTGGTGTAACGAGACAGTGTGTGTTCCGTCTTGAATGAAAAATCGATCCGTCTGCAGAATCAGGAGCAGGAGCAGTTGCCGGTGTTACTCATCAGTCGTCGATACGAGAGGTAATATAATAGCAGGGTGATGGAGTGGCGTGTGTCAAGTCAAGGTTACACATTGTTCTCAGCTTTGCTCTAACGGGGGGCTTTTTTGGATGGTGCAGGTGTGCCCGAAAATTGTTGGCTGCTGCCTGTGTCGTTGCCGGCGTCATGACACAGACACACTTCTGTGCTGGTGAGTAAAACTGTCAATAGTTGCGCAATCCTTCTTGGAGCCGGCAAAGTTTTTACCCTCAAGTTATTCGAGAAGCTCAAGGTTTTCTCTCAGAGGGAGGCGATATTCTTTGTTCCATTTGGGCCGCATTTCCCCCCTCCTTCGAAAAGGAAAAAAAAAGAGAAAATATATAGTAGACACTTGCCAGGACCGAGTGGGCGGTGTGTACGTTCTTCTCTCCCTCCAGAGTTGTAGTTGTAGAGCGACACAATGGGGACCCCCAGCCTCTTAGAAAAAGAAAGCCAAAGAGGAAGAAAAGGGGGAATTTTCCACCACCAACCCCTTGGTTTCTATTATTTTCGACCGGTGGAAAAGTCGAATGAAAAAAAATGTCTTCTTTGTATCTGATCTGAGGTCAGAACCGCTTGTCTTTGATCAATTCCTCGGTTGTACTCGTAGTAGAGTAGATGAACGGCGACAAATTTTCTGGGGTAAAAAAGAGATTTCTGGCGTTCGAATACTCTGTCTGTCGCGTGTAGTATCCGTGTGTGTGTGTGTGTGGGTTGGTACTACACGCTTGCGCGTAGTACATAGTAGTCCCTCCCATCCGCCATTCGCCTGCGGAGCCCTGCCACACCATACACACATACAAAACCTTTCTCAACCGGTACCAGTTCTATATACTACTGACTGGAGAGTGTTGGCTAGTCTTCTGCTGCTGGCCGTGTCGTGCAGTGTGCAAGTGTTGTGGCTCTCTCTATTTAGTTTATCATCAACGTTTTCTTTCATTGGCCAATTTTATACATGCAATGGAATGGAAGGTAAGTCTGGCGGCCGTTTATTCCTCACAAAACATTCATTTGCAGTTTGTGTCTCGTAGGGAACTTTTGTTCTTGGGATTGTGTGTATTGGGTGTGCTTTGTTGGCGTTTTGTGTGCATGGTGCTGGTGGCGCCATGGACGGCCTTGACTCGATTGAGCTGCTCTTTCTTCAGAGACTTGTCTAAACTTGGTGTGTTCAAACACGACACAATCTATTTGCCATCACATTTCGCGTGGTCATCTCGACGATGATAAAATTAGATCTATGCACTATTACTTCTCAGAATTTTCTAGACCTTTCAACTCTGGGCTAGAGGGGGATGATCTCTTGTATAATGGGGTTATCAGCTGGGAGAAAGCAGCAACACACACACACACACACACACACACCGGTTGTGACGCCTCTGTCGGTGTATACGTGTGTGTAGGTGTACATTTTGGCGCATCCGGTTCGGCCACGACTTGATTATTTGCTTTAAACACTAACGTTGTGTTGCACCCAGATCAAAGGGCTATACTAGAGCTGTATAAATGGACCGCCCACTATTGTTATTCTCCCCCCCGACAACTTGCGGGCGGAAAATGTCACAGTCGGCCGAGCTACGGAGGGAGAAATTGAGGTTTTTATTCCCTTTGTGATATGTTTGGAAGGCTAACGGTATGAATTGCCAACTCACGGCCTTTCATCACAACCGCAGCAGCCCAAACTTCTCTCTCTCTCTCTCTCTTTGTCCAGTCCCGTCACCTTTTTTTTCTGTATTTTCTTCAACTGTTTGTATCTGGCAGCCATCCCATTGGCTCACGATGCTATTCCCCTCCTCCCAGTCAGTCTGTGTGTGTGTGTGTGTGTGTGTGAAATGTGTGTGTAGCGTAAGCAAACGACCTTGACAACCGGTACACTCGGAGAGAGAGAAGCGAGTCCAAGGACCCGTGGAACCCTCCTCGAGGGCGCGGAAGAAACGAGAAAGAAAGAAAATTTCCATTTTTCCAAGATGGCCGAAAGCCCAGATCCATTGATGGATTCCGACGTCGTGATGATCATAGAAACCAGCAATCCACACGGCGTTCATCTTTTGTTTCGACTTTGTGGAATGCACGTGAAGACTACGCAGCACCCCTCGAGCCGTTAACTATTTTTAGGGGTAGCGTGGCTCTATTTAACCTCTTTCCCTTCGCGCCCCCTCCAGTCGGTGCATTCATGCTCATCAAGAGAGCCTTCTTCTTCTTCTTTCCTTGCTTCTTTTTTTTTCTGACTTGCTAGTAGCCCAAAAGGGCTCTCTGCACGGGTCGAAAAGCCCTGTGGGAAGTTGAGCTTTGGCCTTGTGGCCGACCTTTAAAGACACACTGTCGACGACGACGATGTGTGTAACCCGACGAATACAGATGATGCGTGTGCGTGGAGATGATATTGTGCACCATTGGTCGCATGGCAACAACTTTTTTTTCTCGGTCTTTGATCGGCCACGTTACACCCCAGTCCTTATCGGCTTTTTTTTTTTTGTTTTGTTTAATCTCGTCGAATGTTTTCGAAATGCTTCAATGGCTTTCTCCCTACTGTTGGGCTCGTACCAAAACCGACCAAAAAACTAAAATGACGTGAATCGTATATTGATGTCGAATGAATGTATTATTCATATATATACATATATATTAATCATGTTGTTGTTTTTTTGTTTTGTTTTTTGTTCGTGTGTGCCGTCATTAGCAGATGAGAGTGTGCTGGCTACGTGAATGGCTGAACTATGCAACAGCGGCGAGTGGAGACCAGATCACGGAAGGAAATTTCGGCCGCTGGCAAGAGTCCTCCTATTAGCCGCAACGGTCAATCAGTGGGCGACTCGTCGCCTGACGTTGTCGCCCGTCTTCTAGTGCCACTACCACTACTACTACTACCCAGTCAGACAGAGTGCCCGGCTGGGACTTGCAGTGCAATAATCGACGACGACGACGAGTGCAGAGCCGCCGCCGCCGCCGCCGCCATCATCATGTCCAGTAATCACCACACCGAGTCGGCGGTTGTGGCCCGTCGCGTGCCCAAAAAGCGAAAATTCGATCCGACGGAATACGAAGAACAATCGGCCGATCGAACATCGTCGCCACCACGCCATTACAGCCATTCTTCCAACCAAGTGCCACCGTCGGGACCGAGTTCGGTGATCTCATCGTCTGTAGTAGTAGCGACCGTCCCTTCGACGACGGCCAGTCCTCCGGTTCCTCTGATCGCCACCAATCCTCCAGCGGCTCACGTCGATCTCAACGAGTGGCGCTGCCATCGTGTCCTGGCCAAGCGAGGAAGTCGCTACTTGACGGGCGTCATTCGAAGTGGCCACGGCCACAGTGACGTTCTCGTCCAACTCGACGGACACGAACAGCCAACACTTTATTCGGATGTCGCCCATGCCGGCATCTTCGATGTCGTCAGCGATGCCAGTCCTTCGCCCTCGCAATTGACGATCGGCGCGCGAGTCTGTGTGCGCGTCGACGATCACCCACAAATTGCCGTCTTTGTCGAAGGCGTCATCCGCCAAATATCCAGTAAACCCATCCAGTACCTCGTTCGCACCGTTGGACAAAATCCCGATGTCGAACGATGGGTATCTCGCCCTTCACTTCGTCTTCTACAACCTCCTTGGTGGGAAGAGCTGGAAAATTACCCCGAACCCGCTGAATACCGGCCGGTACAGAGTCAAGCACCGGTTCTTGTCGTTGCCGCCGCTACCGCCGCCCAATCGCCGAGAGCGTCAGCCACCGATTACCAACACCATGAAGCAGCAGCAGCAGCAGCAGCAGCAGCAGTAGTTGTAGGAGCCTCAACAGCAGCGGCAGGAGACGTCGGTTACCTACCTCGGCCTCCGACGCCGGAAGCAGCGTCAGGTGTCGACGCCTCAGTGACGCAGAGCGTCCATTCCAGTGGCAGTGAAGAGCTTTTACCAACGACGGTTGCTAGCCGGCCTTACCACGAATACGGCGGCGACTATGACTACGGCGGCGAAAGTGACGACGATTTGAAACGGGAAGACATCACGTTCCATTCGGAATCTGGATACACAGTGGCCGGACGTTCTCTCTCTTTGACGCCTGGCGCGTTGGGAGGTGGCGGAGGTGGCGGATTGGACGGCCTCGGCAAGTTCTCTGGTAGCAGCGGAAGCAAACGGAGCAGCATGCAGAGTCGTGGTAGCAGTTGCAGCGTTCTCGATCCGTCACCGGGCGGAAGTTTGACTCCTCGTTCGCAGCCGACAACGCCCAGTCCTTTCCCCGGCGCCCGGTCTCTGACCGGAACGCCGCAAAAGTACAAAAAAGGTGACGTCGTTGCTGGCCCCAGCGGTATCCGAAAGAAATTCAACGGGAAACAATGGCGCCGACTGTGTTCCAAAGAGGGCTGCAACAAAGAGTCGCAACGGCGCGGCTACTGTTCTCGCCATCTTAGCATCAAGGGTAAAAGTCTGCGCTCTTCGGGCGCAGGTGCTTCGTCAAGTCTCGGGGGACTGACATTCCCACCAGGAGGCAACAAGCTGGTCATGATGAAAGACGGCCAGGATATCGACTGGGAAGAAACCCTCTCGCGCGACTCTGTCGAGCCGTCTCCGTCCGGCAGCTACAGCACGAGCAACAGTACGCCGACAGCCGAGTCTGGACTGCAGCGGTCCCTGAGGATCGGAGCCGGCGGCGGAAGAGACGGCCTGTCGCTGGAGGAGACGGAGGCGGCCAATATGTTGGTCTCGCTCAGTAATTCGCGCTCAACTACACCAGCCACCCATCACGGGCTGGCTACGGATCTCTCTTCAACGTCGCGCCTCCTTCAATCGCCACCAAACTCTCACATCCTCACCGTCGGAATGCGCCATAACGTTTTTATGCCCATTTCGCAACCGACTGCCAACAACACGGTCGCCTTGTCCAATTCGATGGGTGGGTCGTTTCAGCGAAGCAACCAGTTGGCTGGCTCTTCTTCTCTGTACAACGTTACACCAGGCAAAGAACCGTCGATCGTACGACCTCTTGGCCATTCAACTCCTAGGGCTGCCATCCCCTCTCTAACTTCCTATCAACACCATCAACTCCACCAGCACCCAGGGGTTATTCGACCGGAATCGCAGCGGCCGGGTTTAATTCCTGTTTCGTCCAATACGAGTGTCATCAGGATCTCGCCGACCACCCAACATATGGCCCAGCATTCGGTCAGCTTCACGCCACCAATCGTCGTCAGTCAAGCTCAGCGTAGTCAGTCGCCATCGTCATATCCATTGAATCTGCAACAGCATCAATCTTTCCACCACAACATGATGGACCCAGTCAACAAGTCTCCGACGCCCGGTCAGTATCAAGTACAGTCGGGGGAGGATGCCGCTAAACACTGGTACCGTCAGGTGAAACTTTCCGGTCAGCAGCAGCAGCCGCAACAACAACATCAACAACAACAACAACAGCATCAACAACAACAAGGACCCCCACTGCTCCATCAAGCCCTGACGGGCAATGCTCACACACACCAACGGCCTTCGATGTTGACGGTGATTCAAGCCGGACACAACCAGAGCGGTGGATCTTTATCGACACCTGGTGGAGTCCTTATTGGTCCCAGTAATGTTCCGCTGAATCTCCATGTCGCCAAGAGTAGTCCGGCTCTTCACCCGCCTTCTGTCGGACAATCGAGTTATTCGATCATAAGTTTAGTGCAGACTGAATCGTCAGCTCAGTCTGCCCATCAACAACAACACCATCAGCAACAGCATGTCGGGCCGGATGAAAGTTACGCAGCCTCTGCCGTTCGCCCGGCGCCGTTGTATTACTTGATTCCATCGAAAAGTTTGGTTGACAATTCGTCTGCTGCTGTTCGCTCTAATAACGGGATTGTTGTCAAGAACGAAGAGGACGAAGGTCGTCAAGGTATTATCAAGACGGCCCAACAAGCGGCCCAGATGAAAGTAGCGCCCAAGAGGGAACGATCCGCCTCACCGGCTGCTGCCGGTAGTCAGTGGTGGGCTCAACAGAACAACCAGCAGAATGCGGCCCGTAACGGCCTTGCCTCATCTCGAATGGGTGTTTCTGCTTTCCAGTCAGTCTCGGCTGCTACTGCTACTGCTGATAAATCAGCAAATTGCGAAGCAAAGCGCGAAGAGAACGGTTTCAAACCGTCTTTGGATTCTTCTTCATCAACTGCCACAGGTGAGGTGCGCTCTTCTTTCGCTTTCTTTTCCACCACCTGAGAGAGAAGGCGGCGACTATGTCTCCCTCTTGTGGCTTCCACGTTTCCGCCCACGTTAGTTTTCCCCTTTGTGTGACGTGGCAACCGAAGCAATCTTGGCCGTTCTTTTGTAAATATCACGACTTTGATGATATCGGAAAAGAAAAAGAATGTCTACCGTTTGGCTCTATGCCAAGTCGGCTGGCCTTCATTTTAATCAATCAGCTTCCTCGCTTTCTACACGCTCCACTGAATGTGTATAAATCTTTTCTGTCTCCTCCCTCTTTTTTTTCCTTCTTCTTTGAATCTTGACGGCTGGCTTAATGAATCCCTTTTCTTTTTTTTTTCGTTTTTTTTTGTATTTTTGCCCTGTGTGTGTGTGTGTGTGTGTGTGTGATAGAAACGGCGCCATTGGTGAACCTTGAAAACGGCGGCGGCGGCAGCGGCCGGGTGGCGTCTAGGGAATCAGTGGGCGAACGGCGGCGTTCATCCGTCACGCAAGATCTGACCGAATACACGTACTCGGTCGCCGAGGAACCAGATGCCGAGGTTGCCGACGACGACGACGTTTTTGAAATGGAAGCCGGTGGCGGAGGCGAGCAAGTCGCGCCTGGAAACGGCTCGGCAGGAGGAGGAGGTGGCGGTGGTGGTGGCGGCGGCAGCAGCAGCAGCAGTAGTGCCGCGAGCGAAGCGAAACGCCGTACTCAGTCGCTGGGATCCTTGACAGGAGAACCTAAAAGCCCACGCAAGGTATTGAACGCTGCTTACGTAAACAACTTGAAACCCCTCCTTTTCTACCTCCTTTTCTTTGTCGTTTGCCCCGCCCTCTCGTCCTTCCTCTCCTCCTCCTCTCACAAATTATTAATCAATATCGATCGCGACGGCTCGTCGACTCGGAATTGATTATCGGAACATTTTCCCCTACAATTCGAATGATATTATTGTTGTTGCAGGCTAAAGAAAAAGATCACGTCCGACGGCCAATGAATGCCTTCATGATTTTCAGCAAAAGACATCGAGCCCTGGTGCATCAGCGTCACCCCAATCAGGATAATCGAACTGTCTCCAAGATTCTCGGCGAATGGTGGTACTCGCTGGGGCCGCAGGAGAAACAGAAATACCACGATCTGGCTTTTCAGGTATTTTGTCTCTTTGGTCGCCTGCTATCTCGTCGTGGTCATCATTTATTTTCTTTTTCTTACCCTATTTAGGTCAAAGAAGCTCATTTCAAAGCCCATCCCGATTGGAAGTGGTGTAGTAAAGACCGCCGTAAATCTGGATCAACCAGCTCGGCCAAGGGTGATGGCAAGGAGCCTCGTGGCACTCTCGGATCTACTGGAGACCTCTCAACGGAAGAACCCAAAGCAGATCCTCCAGTTCAACAACAGCAACTACCACCAACACCATCTTCGGTGATGGGTCCACCATCTGCCGAATCGACTCTTACTCTCAATGGCCATCAGGTGAGCGATAGGAATCTGGATTTTCAAGTCTCGATGTGATTTTTATGTAGATTGTTAGTTGGACAAAACTTGCATGACCACCAACTATTGTGGCACATCGTGACCCGTGTGTCGATAAACATCGTGTTGAACAATCTAATGATGTTTTTCGTTTGTTTCCGAGCAGACCAAGGCCACTAAACTTCGTCGCCAGGCATTGAGTGAAGACCTTTCGGACGACGATCGCATGGTAGACTACCACTTAACTTTAATTTATTCGTTTCCACTCGAATTTACTGACCGATTCGTTTGTTTGCTTTCTAGGTCATTTGCGAAGAAGCGGCCGAGCCTACCGGGCCGGAAATCGACTTGCAGTGCCGAGAGCATGTGGCATCCGACACGGAATCCGAGGCCGAGAACCCCTGTGACGTGCCTAACAGCAACTCTTTACTCATTCAACAACGTGAGCCGGCCGTCTTTCCCCAGCCGTTTGGCAGCCCGTCGTCCATTGGTCAAAATAACTCGGAGGTTACTCACCGGCCTAAGGCAATCAAAGCCAAGTATGTTTCGTGTGGGCGTTTTTTGAGTCGGCCGTCGTTATCATTCTCATTTTCTTCAATTTATTAATTTTTTATTTTATATTATTTTATTTTATTTTATTTTTTGCTTGTATATTTTTTTGTTTCTACGCAGACCCGCTCCTCTATTTGAAGGCGATCCCAGACCAGTTACATCCGACTTGTTCACCGGCGCACCTAGCGGTCCCGCTGGTCCTCAGATTTTCCACCCGACGGGCGGAGCATTCAAAAGCATGCCATCGCCCAAAGTGACGTTCCAGCCGTCGTTTGAGTTTCCCAAGTCTAGTCCCAAAGAGGCGAAAGAAGAGAAAAGGTGGCCGGGATCTGTACCCAGCAGTCCAGTTACCAAAGAGGATCCGACTGTGGAATCGAAGCGACCTAAAACACCTCCGCACTCCTCAAGCGGCATGTATCCGTCTCACCCGTATTTCGGACAGTTTGACAACATGTTGCATCCTCCATTTTATCGGCCCGGGCCGTCCAATGTCCCCCATTCATTGCCAATGTCAACTGGCTACGCTCAACCGACACTGGTGATTCCTTCCGGAGTTTCTTATACATCCATGTCTCACACAAGCAACAAGCATCCCCTTCAAGCTGGATACAGCTATCCTCCGCAAGCACTTTTAGTACGGCCAACGACTTCGCAACACGAGCAAACGTACGTCTCGTCTGCGCAGCACCAAAATCACGTTACGCCCACGTGGTCGTTGAAACCGTCGGTAATTGTCAGCAAGACCCCTTCATCAGTTTCGACGAGCAGTGGCAACCATTCCTTACCTCCAGCCGGAAGCATTTCGAATGGAACGCCTCTACGCCCACCTTCACGCGAGACAACTCCGACATCTTCATCGGCTCAGTGTTTCGCCGGGGTTATGAATATGAAATCAGGCACGCTGTGTGGTACGCTGACTCCAGTCACTCTGAATGATCTGTCAAGACCCGCCCGAATTAAAGCCGTCACTGCAACGATACCGGTGGCCAGCGAGATTGAGTACGCCCAGCCGGTGCCCAGTCCCAACACTAGCAGCCACAATAACAGCAATAGCAGCGTTTCGAGGCAAAGTAGTACTCCCAGTACACCCAGCACCCCAGGCGTTTCGACTCATGTGACCGACCCACCTGGTTTGATGCCTCCGCCGGAATTGCCCAAGTTCGTCTTGGCGCCTACTCCGGCCCAGTTAGGCAGAGCACCTTTCCAACGAAGGCAATCGTCGACACAGCCACTTTCTCCAACTGGATCCTCATCTCACAGCGGCGAGGAAGAACCTGCAAGTCCAGGTGGTGGATTTAGTTCGGCTCCATTGTGCAGCCCAACAGTTGGTGCAGCTGCCGTGTCTGGAGGTTTCACGGCTCCTACAACGGCACCGTCTACTCCTAACGTGCCACCTTCTCCCGGTTTAAATAGCGCACAACAAGCTGCAGCTAAGAAGAGTTGTATGTTTAAACGGACCAAAGATGACGGAATGGATAAGTAAGAAAAAGAAAGAATTCTATTTCGCTGTTTCGATTCAATTTTCACGGGAAATTTCTTAATTGATGATGTCGTTCTCAATTAGGGTGTTGGAGCAAGTGAATTTTGACGAGAAATTTTCACACTTGCCTGAATTCAATCCAGCTGATTGCCAATCACCGAGTGCCCTTTCACTACCATCTAGCCCAAGAGTGTTCGTGCAAAACTATCGCAGGAAACGAGTTGCCTCAAGTAAAAACTTGCAGCTGCCATAGTTACCATAACTTGATTATTAATTATATTTGTGTACCAAATGTAGCTACGGAAGAAGAAGGAGATTCCGACGTATCTAATACGAGCGCTACGCCGCAGTCTGGAGCTGTTGTAGGGCACAAGTTTTTCGGTCCAGACTTCAGTCTCGATGCCTTTAAAGGTGAGTTCGTTGTCGTTTCACCCGACTAATTGAATTAGCTATTTATTCATCTTTCCCCCCGTCTTTTCGCAGCCGAAGGTAATGAAGGAGACGCTTGCCTTTCTCCC
The DNA here is from genome assembly GCA_022539655.2 of Ceriodaphnia dubia. Lineage (NCBI taxonomy): Eukaryota > Metazoa > Arthropoda > Branchiopoda > Diplostraca > Daphniidae > Ceriodaphnia > Ceriodaphnia dubia. The sequence continues at coordinate 300,824 of JAKUCG020000157.1, forward strand.
GGAACACCAAAAACCCCGGCCACGGGCAAAGAAACTGCAGAGAAAAACTTTTCTTCGTTACGAAGGATCTTGGATCAAAGAAGGCAATTGGTGATTCAGCTGTTCCAAGAACATGGTTTCTTTCCATCAACCCAAGCAACGAGTCTTTTCCAGGTATGGAACATTTTACATGTTAATATTAGAACGCCATTAATTGGGAATTTTCGGAAATAGGCACTACATCAGGACATTTTCCCCACCAAATCTTGTCTTCAATTGAAAATTCGCGAAGTTCGCCAGAAAATGATGGCACAGTCGACAACGCCCGCCAGCGGCAATAATGCAATACCGTCGAATGTATCCGGTGGAAGCAACGCTTCCGGCTACAGCGGAGGTGGATCGACCGACGCCATAGACGGCGAAGGGAATGAAGCGCTCGATTTGGCCACGACTGACGCAGGATCTTAGATCTTGCCAACATACTGCATAATGCCAGTCGCGGTGAACGACATTTTGCGACAATCACAACGTTACGGATATTAGTGACTGTTTTCAAACGCAGCACATAATATTCCATGATACTCTCGGATGAGGATTTAAAAGAAAGCTTGTTGATTTCGTTTTTGATTCTTTGATTTGTTAGGTTGGTCGTTTCACAATTTTTTAAACGGTATTTAGCGTTGGTTGTCTCGAAAAAAAATCCTTTGATTCTCTCGTGTTCTTTTTTTTGATTGAAAATTCGTTCGTTCCTTGTTTAATGGTCATCTTGGGAATCAGGTTACATTTTCTTTCAGAAAAACATGCAAAATTCGCTGCGCTCCTCACGCTAGGACAGTGTACAGAGGCAATTTTTTAATGCATCGCAATTTTTTTCTTATCAAGAAATATTGCTGTCACGTGTTTGCGGAGACGCGATTTGGCGCACATTTTAACTTTTGATTTATCGTTCTCTCTATTGTACTTTTTGTCTCGTTGATGTTGGTCAGGATGGCACAAAAGGTTTCTACGTGTTGTTGTTCCCTTGTGAGAACGCTTGGTAACAGATTATGTCAATGACAAATTAACTTGAACGACTACTGTTCAATTCGTGGTTTTTCCCGTGTCGACGTCTCTTCGTTGACGAAAACGTTTTATGGTGGTGCGGTAGAAGTTGTAGGAATATCGGCGTCCACTCGAGTGTGGCACTGGTACTCTTTTGCCTCAGCTGACCGTTACTTTTTCTTTCTTTTTTTTTGTCTTCATGAATCCTTCCTCTGTTTGTTTTTAATATTATATATTTAAACTGTGATAGCCCTTGTATGACTTCAACTTCGTCTGTGCGCTGTTAAGTGTTATAGCGATGCCGAGTACGTGCCCACAGTATTTGGAATTGAAACGTTGAACCATAAAACGCTGATTAACTTTGAGGAAAATAATACAGATTTTTTGGAAAAACTTAATTGTTCACTTTTTTTGGGTACCAGGTATGCAACTAAAACACGAACGTCAATCAAACGTATTATTTTGGATTATACGTACCTGCAAATTATAGGACAATTAATTCGGGCTGGAGGGAATTTCCTGAACGGAACCTAGAAACGAAACGTTATTGACCTATCTTGGTCATTATCGAAGTCAATCTGTGGTGTGTCCAGAGAGCAAATGTCCGTGTACGTCAGTTGGGAGCTACATCTGTGCATGTAAGGTGGTTTTTAGAAGGAAACTCTCAAGATCAAGACCACGATGACAGGATTTTGCCTGCCGTTCATCTTGTTAAGTTTAGCTGTCTCTTCCAGTGGGCTCCCCTCCAATTGTTCAGCTGACAGTTATTCTCCTTACGATACTGTAACTCTCTCGTCGGCCTTGACAAAATTCTCCGAAACTCTCTATCAGGTGAAAACGAGCATCTCGAGTAAATTAATGAAACGCCATGAATTTTTAGGATTTTTAGGCAACTTCGCTAAGTGTTGGAAAATTTAACAATTTCATCATAGCACCTGCCAGCATTTCATTCGTTTTAGCAATGACGCTTGTCGGTGCTAGGGATAACACCGCAAAAGAGATCAAGGAAGCGCTTTATTTGACGAACCAAACGGATCAAAATATTTTTTGTGCGTTTGGTGCGTTAAACCGGGTCGACAAAGTATGTTTAACTTTAACAAGTAATAATATACTCTTTTCACAGTTAGATTTTGATTGAAAGGTGGAGAACGGAGTCAACCTGAAATCCGTCAATCGGATTCTAGTATCAGATGATTTCCGGCTGGCGGAATTTTTTCGTTTTACCCTACAACAGCAATTTGGTGCTAAAGCAGAAAATGTGAATTTTTCGCTTCCCGAAAGTGTGAATACTATCAACAAAGAAATTCAAGAGTTAACTAATAACAAAATCAAGAATTTAATTCCTAAAAGTTTGTCTGAGAACAAAAGTAGAAAGGGAATCTATACGTACTTAATCGCTAAATTGAAAAATGGCAGGTTTCCTTGGAGCGTCGACCAAAATTGTTTTGTTGAATGCTGTCTATTTCAAGGGTAATTGGCTTAAGGCCTTTAATCCAGCTAGAAGTAAAATCCGACCTTTCTACGCCATTACTAACCAAGTGATACCAACAAAAATGATGAATAGTCGAAATTATTTTAAAGTAGCCTATGTTAAAGAAGCCGACGCCCGAGCCATTGAATTACCTTACACAGTAATATATGAAACCGGTGATTCTTAAATGTGTGTTTTAAAATCTGAAATCGAATTACAGGGCTCTCGGATGAGCATGATTATTCTTCTGCCAAACGAATATTGGGGTTTTGCTAGACTCGAATCTGCTCTTTCACCAAAACTTCTTAACTCCATTGACAAGAGATTAAGGAGAAAAACTTTACTCGAAGTCACTATCCCAAAATTTAAAATTGAAGCTTCGCTGAACCTGAAGCGTGTTCTCAGTAATCTAGGGATAACAGAATTATTCCGTGTTAATGCAGATCTCTCTGGAATATCAGAATCTAAGGGGTTGTACGTATCTGATGCCTTTCATCGCGCATTTATGGAAATTAATGAAAAAGGAACAGAGGCCGCAGCTGCCACCGGTATAAATAATTGTCTATAAACAATAAAATAATAATAATAATAAAATCTACTCAAAAATGCTTGTTTATAGTTTTTAGGATTATAGCACGGAGTAGTAGAATACCATACGTTGAAACATTTATAGCTGACCATCCTTTTATATTTCTCATTCGCGATAACAGAACCAAGATGATTCTCTTCATGGGACGTTTTTGTACACCGGAAAGAGGCTAAAACGATATCGTTACCTTATGCTCTGTGCTATGTTCTGTGCTATTCCTGTTATTCTAAATTAGACATGTGGTTACACATTTACCTAATAGACATTCGCAGCTACAAACAAAGATGACAAATGAATGCTTTTTTAAAATGAAAATTTAGTTCACAACAAAAAACAAACATAAAATATTAAGCAAGGTGAATCCTATCTTATTATAAAGAGGCATGACGATTTTTCTCATAAGGTGTTGAAAACTAGGAATATAACGGCTAACTTTCCGAAGTAAAAGAGAGAAGAGAGAAGTTAGAAACCATATGCAAATTTTTAGACAATCATTAACAATCGTAAGAAAACTGAAGTGAACTGCGTGAAGAATCTCTCATCATCGATAAACGATTGTACAAAGCTGCGATACGACATTATGTTTTGAATACAAATAGTCGGATTGTTTGCTTCGAGAACACTGTAATCACATCAGCTCTTCGGGAACCTGCGTGCCGGCAGTTTCAAAATCCCACATAGTCCCAGTTCGAATGTTTCGATTTAGGTGTTGTGTGGACGTGTGGGTGTGGTGCAGGTGCTATAACTAATATGAGATGGAGCCAATTCTTCTGTTTGAAACTGCCGGCGCAAACAACGCAAAGCGTCCAAACGTCAAAGAGACCTAGTGTCGCTATCCCATAGAATCCCTTCACAGCCTTTAAGAAAATAAAGGGGGAAATACGAAATTGCGCGTGACGTGTGTCATTTTGAGCAGACGACACTTCAGAAGATTGATTCTGTTTTTGTAAACTGTAAAAACAGTATAACTTCCATTTAGAAATTTTCTGAATGAAATAGTAAAAAAGATGATAGACGTGTTTCGATTAAAATCCGGGAAGCGGTTGTTGTTGGTGGGGGAGGGAAATTTTTCATTCACAGTATCTCTACTTAACAAACTTGCAGTGGAATCACCATCATGTTTATCTCCAACTAAAGTAATTTCAACTTGCTTTCAAAAGTTTAGAGAACTGTCTGATTTAATTAAAGAAAACGCAAAACTTGCTTGTAAACTAGGTGAGTTTTAAGCAGAAAATACCTAGTTTAGACTTAAATTAGATCAAAATCTCTTTGCTATAGGAGCTGAAATCTGGTTTGGAGTAGATGCAACAAGTCTTCACCATCATGAGAGGCTTAAGAGTGAAACCTTTGATTGCATCATTTTTAACTTTCCACATGTTGGAGGGAAAATGAAGCTGCATCTTAATCGCCTGTTGCTCAGGAACTTTTTCAAAAGTGCCAGTTTTCTCTTAAGTGTGAATGGGCAAGTATTGGTGACTTTGTGCCAAGGGCAGAGTGGAACACCATACGATACAATTAAAAGAAAGAAAGGGGATACATGGCAAATCATTGATATGGCTTCATTTGCAGATCTTATTCTAATGAAAGTCCATCCTTTTTGTTCTGCTGATTGGCCCTTATACAATTCCAATGGATATCGTGGATTAGAAAAAGGATTTCATGTTAATGGTGCTTATACTTTTGCATTTCATAAGGTTCCATTGATTGTTGAAATCAAGACAATAAAGCAAGAGGAATTCAACAATGTGCACTGCCCCTATGTTCAAAAACTTTTGGATCAACAAAAAAATGGTGTCTTTCAAGAAGTTCACCTCTTTTCCCATCTCCTTAAAGCAAAACCAAAGACCTTAAAAGTGTGCAATACTGTGCAAACCATTTGCCTTTGTCTACACAAGGAAGCTGATGGAATTGATTGGTGGGAATTGGATATGAAAGAAAATCACTATGATATCTGCTGTTTTTTACTGTGCTATCCATGTTGCATGGGAAATGTTGAACCTGTTCGAAAAGTGATTATGATCAACGCAACAAGAGAGTATACCGTTTCATTGCTAAATTTTCTTGATTTCCGGTGTACTCGCCGACTGGAAGGGAAATTGAACGAACACTGTGCTTCCATTTTTCATTACGAAGAAACCGATAATGATCTCAAAGTCGCAACGATATTCGAAAAGAATTCCAAAGAGAACATGACACAGGTGGCGATCTACGTTGATGCGTTTATCCGCCTGACGACAAATTTTTGTGTTCCACAACTGGCTTTTCGTTTGAACTTGTCTGGTGTGGTTGTTAGTTCCCTACACCCACCTGCGCATTGCCATCATTTATGCTTCTGGATCTCGGATGACTTCTCAGCCAGTCATTTTGCCTGTTCTCTCCGTTATGCAGCTGGTGACATCATAAGGAGTTTTCAACTTATTGATGAGTATTATTGCCCTGTTAAAAAACAGAAAAGTCTGTGTTATCAAATTACCTACCAGTCATTCCATGGAGCCTTAAGTTCTGAAAAAGCATTTTTTCTGCAAACGAAAGTAATTGGTCCTTTCTTAGAGGAATGCCTTGATGTAACTATTCGTTAACCCGTCGAATGAAACGCCAATCATAACTGTATCCCTCCGTTTTTTGTATATTTGTTCAAATCAAAATTCATTTAAGCGGCAATGTGCTACATTGCCATTTTTGCCATCAGTAAAAATACCTACAAACGCAAACGTCAACTGAACCACTGAACTGTTACCTGTTAGATCAATAATACAATAAATATGTTTGCAACACCATACAAAATGTAAACGCATTTTCTTTGATTGAATAAAGCATTAATTTCATATTTTTAAAAACTTAAACACCTTTCGGAGAGCTTGGACAGGTTGGACTGATACTCGTCGTGGAGCCACTGATTTGAGTAAAATAGCAGAAGCAGACGGTTTTCTTGTTTTGATTCCGATTGCCATGTGACACTTTTTGAATAAAATTTTTTTAGCTGCTTTTGAAAATATGAATTTCCTAAAAAAATGTTTCCCTCTGTCTTACACCGTTTTGAGAAGCAAAACAGTTTTACAGTGCTTTGGAAGGAAACACACAAGTATAACTGCATCTGATGCACCCAAGCCAACATTGATCACAAAAAGCAAATCACAGTCCACTAAGGTTTACCGCATATAAATAATTTAGTGTGATCTTACTTTGTAGTTTCTTGTATTTCAAATCATTTAGGTAAAACCCATTGTAGATTTCCGAACAATTAAAGTTAAAGGAGGTAAGGGGGGAGATGGCTGTATTTCACTTCGGAGGCTCCCAAAAAATCCCCTTGGTGGCCCAGATGGAGGTGATGGAGGCAGTGGAGGCCATGTTTGTTTTAAAGTTAGTGTTTATTATTAAACAAACCTCTGTATAAGATATTACATGTTAACAGCTTACTAATGAATAACAATTTATGAAATTAGGCTACTAGCAACAAAACTTCTTTAGAACATATATCATCGCTACTAAAGGCTGATGATGGAGAGAAAGGAATAAATAGGGATTGTCATGGTCGCAATGCAAAACATCTTGTCATTGAAGTAAATAAATTTCAGTATTTGTAAGTTATTAACTGAAATGTTGCTCAAGTGTGTGAACCTCTACATTTTATTGGTTTAAATGTGCAGGTACCTGTAGGGACCATGTTTAAAAGTACTGAAGGTCACATTTTAGCTGACCTGGATGTGGAGGGAGCCATGTTTGTAGCAGCAAGAGGAGGAGCAGGAGGCAAAGGGAACCATTATTTTGCCACTGATGTAAACCAAGCCCCAGAAGTAGCTGAATATGGTGCAGATGGCGAAGAATTGAACTATGCTGTAGAAATAAGAACAATTGCCCATGTGGGGCTGGTAATCTAATAAATATATCTATATATATCAGCCTGTATATTTGTATATAGAAAGGCTGGTATGTACATTGTTATAACAATCAATTAGTCAGATTTGCCAATAAAAATGTTCATAGATTGGTCTTCCAAACGCCGGCAAGTCTACCTTCTTGCGTGCCATTTCCCGTGCGCGACCTAAAGTCGCTCCTTATCCTTTCACAACATTGCAGCCACATGTGGGTGTAGTCAAGTACGACGATCTCCAACAAGTTACTGGTATTTAATTTTTTTTTTTTTTTTTTTTTTTTTTTACAAATAGTTTTTAGCTTAACTTAAGTACGTTATTTTTTTTTTTACAGTTGCAGATATTCCAGGCTTGATTGCCGGAGCTCATCGAAATCGAGGCTTAGGAATTGCGTTTCTACGTCATATTGAACGTTGTCTTTGTTTGTTGTATGTTGTCGACACCTCATTGCCTCAGCCGTGGCAGCAACTTGAGGTCCTCCGATACGAACTAGCACAGTACAATAGTCAACTTCTTGAGAGACCTTCTGGTGTTTTGGCCAATAAGATGGACCTTGATCAATCAAAACAAAACCTTAACGAACTACAAAACTATGTTAAAAAACTGAACCTACCCTTGTTCCCCATGTCAGCACACAACCATTTAGGAATTCTACCAGTTTTGAATTATGTCCGACAATTATACGATGTTTCGAAGACGGAAGAAAAGTTAGATGAATAAAATAACGAAAGAAATGTAATGTTTTAACTGCACGTTTAATTTTAACTGTCAGTATGGGCGAGGAGGGGGAGGTGGTTGTGACGCAGTTGGCGTAGGAGGATATACTTGTCCCGGAAATGTAGGATATGTAGGATAAAATGGAGCATTCTGAGTTGGGGGGAGCGGAGGCGGGTAAACCTGTGGAGGAGTGGGGGGAACAGGAGGATTAGTTGTAGGGGGGATCATTGGATAACCCTGAAATTGAAAAGAATGGCCTACACCAACTGGTGGTGGTGGAAGAGTATGAGGCACATTGATGGGAGGTGCTACGTTAATGTTAGGTGGAACACCAACAGGCAATGGGGTAGAACTCGTAACCCCCATTGCGTAACTGACGTATCCTGCTGCAGCAGCTACCTCAACTTTTGGCTGCATGGCGTCCAGACGTTGATCAAAGCCTCCAACTCCCCGTCCAACCACTGGTTTAGTAGGTGTTGTAATTGGCAAGGCAGGTTGCAGCTTCGTAACAGCGAGAGCCTGGCCAGGATTGATTGATCCTTGAGGAGAATCGGTTCGTGCCGGTTGTTGAGAATACAAATCTAATACTTGATGGCAGATATCTAAAAGATTAAGAGGATTAATGGTAACCCCATCAGAAAATACTCTTAAGAATAAGTTTTACCCTCTAGTATTTCTAAACTAATGTCCTCGACGAACATGTCCCACCACCGAATATGTCGTGGCTGCCGACCGCTCCAATCTTGGATTTCGAATTTGCTAAGTTTTCCGGCCAGGTACATAAGGGCAATAGCAATTACTTCCGGTTCCCATTGTAAACACAATGTTGTGCATAAACTAGACCAAGTTGTGAAAAAATGATAAATATCAGTAAGAAAATTTCACATTTAAAATAAATCCTACCTATCATTGACGAAGGTCCAGGCCATTTGCACCATTTTCTGTAGTTTGGATTTGTCTCCTTTAAGAATTCCAGAATTGTCTTACCCTGGTGTTTCTTAATTTTTGAAGAAGAACTAGTTACCTTTAAGAGATTTGGCATATTTAATGAGATAGCCATAGGGATGTTCAACTTGCAAGTCGAATCTGATAGTCTGAAGTAAAATTCTCTCTAGGGTCATAACTTCTTCCTAAACCAAAGTGGTAACAGTTATATGGTGGGAAACTATTTTGAAAATCAAACACATTTATTAAGAAATTTTTAAGACCTTGGCATCTTCTCCAAATTGTTGAAATTGTGCTTCTGATAGGGATGCCTTGGCAACTTTGATAATATCTTTACATTTCTTGGGAGTTTCTTCAACTTTACCAGCAAGAAAAAGGCTGAAAATAATTTAAAAGAGTGTAAATAATAGAAATTACTTTAAAGCAAAGAAATTTACCAGCAGCATGCAGTGACATAACGGGGGAACTCTTTGAAAGAGTGGAACATGTAGAATCGGTGGAAATAAACAACTCCTGTGGCCATTGTATCATACCGAAGGCCCATTTTTGTTCCAGTATCGATGATGAACCTAGCTCCTTCTTTTCGGTAACGAGATTCCGTTTCAAAATCAATACCATCTTGAATTGAAGGAGTCTCTCTTTTCAAATCTTTTTTTTCGTAGTACCAACACGGCATCTTGTTGGCTACTTCGAACCAAAAAAACGTGGAAACGAAATAAGAACGCGATAGGAATCTGTTTAATTGAAATATATCTTCAAATTTAAAAATTAACTTGTCGGGTATATAAAGTCTAATGCTTCCGAATAACACACAGCTTTTCACCAATGACACTACGATGACAGAAGACAGAAACTGTTTCAGCCGCTTCTTGCGTATTGCATTGGGTAGCCATCTGGTGGTCACATTGTGTACAAAATTTCCCGATTACGGATTTTTCTGCGCAATTTTCGAAAAAAATGACTGTTACCAGCGCCGCCTTCCGTCGCTCGCTGGGAGGATCCCGAAGGGACACTAGTGTTTATTTTCCTTTTGAATGTTGAAATCAGAGGTTGAAATGACAACTACCACCAGCGCCGACTTTAGTTGCTGAATATGCAATCACTGCATATCAGCATATCAAGCACATTTTTTTTTTAATCACCTTTTTCTTAGCACATCACTGACATAAATTTCATTGTCAACGTATTTAGTGGTCTAAGCGCGCGTTTTGAGGACTTAAGGTTTACGCACTCAGAACAACAACAATTAGCTAGGTTTAGCGACCTGATTGAATTGAAAAGTTTGGTAGGTTATTTGTGATAATGATGTACCAGCATACTAGCTGATAGAGATGCGAAATATATTTCTGTTAGTGAGAAATCAACTGATAGACAAAAATGATACAGTAGTATCCATCGACACGGGGATCTCGCGGGTCGAGGGGTGGGGGCGGAGCCCCCCACCCCCCGCCCCGCTCGCTCCCCCGCGAGTTTTCTCTTCTGTTATGTGTGAGAATCTCCGTTTTATTAATCGATACTTGATTGCGTGGACTGTGTGTAAGTGGACTGTAAATAAGGAACACTTGAGAAAACGTTACTGTATGAGACTGAATGTCAAATCTCTTCGTGACTAGTCAATCCCTGTTTCAACCAGGTAATATCAACAGTAAAACATCTGCCTAGACGGGTTGCGATCATATGCCTAATAGGCTATGATCTAGCTAAGCTTAGGGCTACATGAAAGAACATTGAATTTCAACGTATTAATACTATAAGAATTTTATGGCGGTACCGTCGTCTACGCGTTCATGCTTTAATCGGAAGCCAACCGGGCCTATAATCACCATATAGATTCAAGTCGCTGATCAAGACTTAGCACTCTTCCAATTATAAATTGCAGAACCCACAGCTTCGCAAACGTTTACCTTACAAAAAGCTTAAAAGAGGTAGCTACTGTTAGTTTGGCAAATATCCCATGTAACATGCCATACGAAAAACTTTATCCCCCCAAAATTTTAGAGATAAAATGGGGTTCAACCATGGTTCGACTTTAACGAGAGTGAATAAAAGGTAGGGAAAATTGTCATCTTTGCCAAGATGACTGCAGTTTCTAGTCCGCTAATTCATTTGAATGTGTATACAATTTATATATAGTGTCCTTCGTGTGCTATTAAGCTACCTCCTCTGCAGTGGTACTGTCGATCGAGTTTGCAATCTTGCAATCGGTGAATTGCATCGTAAGATAACAAGATTCTAGATGAACGATCGGAGCATCTTTGTGGTTCATACTCCATTACTCCGTAAAAAGAAAACTACTCGCGGCTCCGTCGTCATAACGCCGCAGACATATTATCGAAACAAACGTTTTGATGCCATCGCCTAGCAGTTTCGCTGCAGGTGGCAACTGCGCTTAAATTAAATCCGTCAAAAGTTAAAAAAATTAAATTTTATACATTAAAAAATTGCGCACACGATTTATAGTTAAATTTCATTCGTCAAATGTTGGTTAAAGGTAGGGAAGTGGGCAGTTTTTTCGTTTTAAGAAACTGCAGCCCCTCGTATCCATCTAGGTGGAAACCTGTGAACTAATGCAGTACTCAATACCAACAAAAAACGTATAGAATCCCTTCGGGAAATTTCAAATGAATGACTTGTCTTGTTTTCGTATTCATCGTTAAGGTTTCGTGGGTGACGGCTAATGAGGAGTCCATAACACATGATATGTACATAGATATATAGACCCAAAATAATGCTGCTCCTAATCTTGTTTAACAGTGAGTCATAATTCATTAATTGAAACTACCGAAATTGGTTTTCCTGATCTTCTGCACAAGCTACGCCTAATACCATTTGATAAATTCCAATAAAAAATCGAAGGTCTAAGGTAAATAATTTTAAGAGATGAGCTGTTTCTGTAAAGGACTGTTGAGTGGACACGTAATGACTGCCCGAGAAGATTTTTTGAGGGACGACTCTCGAATTTTTCTCGAATAACAAAGACAATTCTAGAATCGTACCCCCAAAAATTATTCTAGGGTGGTGGGAACCTAGCTTAGGTATGAATATCGTATTAAACCATTTTATGCAACAAACAACTAACCGTATTCTATAACGGTAAAGGAAGGGGCAGATAGTAGGTGCAAATTGCTTTAAGTAAAATGCAATTATTCAATTTCAAAATTCAAACAGCTTTTCCAGTTTATTGAAAGAATAGAAAATAACTATACTTCCGCTTTCAATCAATGTAAGCAAGGAGTTTGGATCGGAATCAAGTAAATAACTTTAAACCTGTAATCGCATCCTAATATTATTACCAGTGCTTCATCGTATTATTGTGCGCAATATCGTTCGGAGTTCGGAAAACTGATGTAGTTGAAATTAGAAAGGTTTCGAGACATAATAATTCGAAAAAGAACTCGTCGGTCGGTGTCCATCCTTCTTTCGGAAAAGCAATGTGATCTATGGCTATTTCGTTATTTGATTGAGCCCTAGGGTTCAAATTGGCCGGCAAACCTTATGCCTGAATTAAGCACATTCCCGATTCGTCGTGTGCCAGATTGTCCGAAGGGATTAGGCGTCCAGTGACCTGAAAAAAATCCCTTTTTTTACTAGGTCGCGCGCCACCACCTGGGCAAAGTACAAGCGAACGCTCTCACGTGTTACTGTGCTATTTATGATTAGACATGTGGATGTGCGTACGTGTGTTACCTCACTATCGGTCGGCGTTGTTAAAGCAACCTCTACAAACACAATACTGTTGTGCTTTAAATTTCTATAAATCCTTACTGTATTGTAATCTTTCATATTACGTCACTCTCTCGTACAATGTATTGATTAAAAAATTCAGAATGAATAACAAAACAACCCATATTGGTTGTAAAGAAAAGAAGCAGAATTGTCCGCCAGACGGCACCAACTCTTTAACAACTTAGTGAAGGGGCAGCGTTTTTAGATTTGGGCACGTAGCAAAACTGGTCACGCCAGCGAACTGTAAGGGAGTCGCATGCAGCCAAAGAGACGCGTAGGAGAAGAAACAACAAACAAACGCCAAAACCATCGTTTTTTTCTTGTTTTTTTTTTCTTGTTTATTTGATTCCCCCATCGAGTTGTTTTTGCCTGATGTAGTGTGTAAGCAAGGGCCTGGGCGCTAGTTCCGCTTGGCCAACTTGAGGAATGCGACACGTTACCATCGGTTTACTCGGTTGTGCCTCCGTGCACGCCATCTTAATTGGCTTCTATCCCACTAGCCGGAATACCTGAAATCTCCTTGACGTAGCCTCCTGCCTTCGTCACTATTTTCACGATCCAACATCTTATCCCCCCCACCCTTCAACTTGTTCTTCTCTTTCTTTTTCCGCCTTCATGGCACCCATTACTCAACACACACATTCACGTATACACACAGACACACAGAGACTGTTAACCTTGAGTAAGAATATGATACGTGTTTGGTATGCAGCAGAGAATGGGAAGGCTGCAGCAGGGTTGTTGCGGACTTGTAATTGATGCGTTGGCGTTTGCACGAGCTCCCACCGACAGCAGTCACTTCAAACACTTGGGGTTAAAATGGTTTTGCGTGAAGTCAACTATTTAGTCAAAGGTTGGGGGGATCGAGGTTTGTCAGTTATTTTTTCTACCTCCTTTCTTCCACTTCCAATTAGTTCTTTCTTCTCCGACACAAAAATTTCAACCTTCGAAATAGTACCTTGACGAGCCTGTAACCATTTTAAAACAGGACTGCCACTATAGTGCGGCGTTACAAAATGGAATAAGAGCATCTGACAACAACTGATTATGTTGCCATCGTTTCCGTTCTCAATGGGAAATAATTTGAAAAAAAAGACGTGCACGGAACGGCACGGAATTTCCGTTGCCTTTTCGTCTGCGTACAAAGCGGCACGGAGATGATCACCTGATCCCGAATTCAGCGGTAGAATATTCTTGATTGCTTACATGGATGATTTTCATATAGATTTCATGTCGGATCTTCTTTTGTAGACGTACGTATATCTAGCTACGTAACGTAGGTATATATACTGGAGACAAATTTAATCCGCTTTTCTGGGAAAATAGTTGTGCGATGAGATCGATTTCACGTCGCCAGCAGAGCTGGCTAGATAATAGTTGGCCCTAACATAGCTAACGTTGGCGAGTTGTTAGGGCTTCTGGATATGCTGAAGAAGAAAAAAAACTGAATTTACAAGATAGTATTTCGAAGACGGAAAAAGAAGAAGACCATAACAAGAAAGAAGACGAAGAAGAAGAAGAGAGGCTCCAGCGACAGCAACCACAAAAAAAGGCAGCCGTTGGCAACTTGGAATCTGGACTTGATTTGCATACGAAACGCAGAGCTAAGGGAGAGAAAAGGCACACAACCGAATAATGCGTAGTGCGTAGTAAATTTTAAAGGATATGAAGGTTCATGCATGGAGAGAGAGAAAGAGAGGGAGAGAGAGAGAGAGAGAGAGAGGGCCGTCATCCGCCATTCAATCCGTTTAATCACATTTAATGCGCGAATATCTAATTGGCAATAAAGAAAATCCTCCTTTAAATCACGGAGCCACGGAAGGAAGATGACCGGATCGAGCGATTGGCATCCAAACAACACCGGTTCAGTGCAGATCCATCCTCTTCTCTTCTATACATGCACCTGGCCATGTATACAAAACGCAGAGACGGGTAACAAGTGGATGGGATGGGGATGGGGGTGGGGATGCGGCGCAATCAACGGTCCGTCATTTCCCAACAACAATAGGACACACGAAAGAGCGAGAGAGCGAGCGAGCGAGCAAGAGAGAGAGATGGTGTGGTGTGGTGTGGTGCAGTCAATAAGTGGAAGGGAAAAAGAGAAACAACCCTGCGTGAAGATGAGTCTGTTGGCGTTTGCGTCCGTTTAAACGCTAGAGGTCACTAGTCGGTGATCGATCTGGCGTTCAAAATATACATAAAATAAAGAGAAATTCGAAGATAGTTGGCTCGATAGCTGAGAGCAAACATGCATGGCCTTTCATGGGACGAAAGGAGCGTGTGGAGCGTGAAGAGGAGATGTGTGTATAGAGAGAGAAGGAGACAGAAAGAGAGAGAGAGAGAGAGAGAGAAGGAGAGGCCCTTTTTCATGGACAGGAATGAATGAGATGCTTTTGAATATTCATTTTTACTCCCCGCCGACTCTCTGCGTTGTGTCGGCCGGCGACAGGATGCGGTTCAAGGACCGGCGGCGCGCGCGATCCAACACTGTTTCGTCTCGAATAGCTCGGCCCGGCTATCCAATCAACCCGATTAAAAAGCGCGCATAGAGTCCCGATATTTGGACACCTGACTCTCTCTCTCTTTCTCTCTACTAAGATAATCAGGTGTACGTAACTCTTTCACGCAGGAACAAAAAAGAGAAGAAAAAAAAAGAGCCCAGTCGCGCGCGAGCTCTCCACCTTGCTGGTTTTCTTCACGAGGGCCTGCAGCAAGGTCGTTCATCAGATGTTGCTTCGTCCTTGGTTTCCACACCCAGTACACACACACACACCTCATAAGACAGTCTCTTTCTCTTCTCCCTATTTCTCGTCAGCACACACACACACATATACATACACATTTTTTTTTCTCTCTCTCTCTCTCTCTCTCCTTTTACAAGAAAGGGATACACATTTAAAAAACGACAAGAAAAGAATAGAAAAGAGCTGCCTGCCTGCTTGCCTGCCGGTCGTGTTTCTCTCCGGCATCAGAAACTTGGAGGCCAGTTGTTGGAGCGGCTCCAAGAAACATCACTCAAGGACTTTTTCGGCTGCGCGCTGGAACTCTTTGAGCAGACGAAGAGGGAGAGACTAGAGAGAGAGAGAGAGAGAGAGACGGAGAAAAGAAAAGAGGTTTTTGAACGCCTACTTTCGATCAATTGTGTGTTGTGTGTGTTTTGGTTGGTCACCGGATCGACAAGAACAACAATTGATAGCTAATTATCATCCCGACAAGCTGATTGACCCAGGAATACATTCGCCTTGGTCAATTGATGTAGAATAAATCCCTATCAAGCATATGCAACCTGTTCATACATGAGATGGAAAGAGTTGATAAGATTCCATCGAGCAATCGGCTAATCCATCACGGACATTGACGAACGAAAGACCGACTGCACCGTCGATGTAGCTCGTGAGACAATCGGATCTTATATTGCCGGCATGATAAAGAATCCGGCCCATGCCGCTTGTTTTGCCCCAATTGTCATGGTCAATTAAGTCCAAGAAGAAAAAGAAAAAGAAAAAAAAAACGCGCCTTTCTAAAAAAAAAGTCGAAAAAAAGTCGAAAAAATGAGTATCGTGTGATGTTCCGCCAGCTTGAATGAAATTTGCCCAAAAGGTGTCCAAGCTGGATATATCGGTCGGTCGGGTGGTGGTGCGTCGTCGACCGTCGTAGTCTAAGAGAAAGTCCAGCTAGCACTCGGACTCTGGTCGACTCCATTCGACTCATTTGGCCTCCAGAAAGGCACCCGATTCATGCATTCCGTTGCCATGTAGACGATTCTCGAAATCGCTGAGATGACCTGATTGTCCGGCTTTAATCTATCCCTTTCTATAAAGACGACGGCGACGGACGACGAGTTGGGCAGCGCGCCGCGGTTGGAAATTATACTGGACGTGGGTGTAGCCGCCGCGCTGTGCGCAAAAGAGACTTTATTTTCTTTTTTCTCTCTTTCTTTTCTTTTTTAAACAAATCTAAAAAGTTGGAAGAGAGAGAGAGAGAGAGAGAGAGAGAGAGAGAGAGAGAGAAGAAAAAAATAAAAATAAAATAAAATACCTACGCAGCCGCATACCTTTGGCACCTGTCGTGTAGCCGTGGGTGGCGCACAGGTAGCCCAGGTGAGTGCTTGGGGGCTCGAAGGAGGAGACTTTTTCGAGAGGAGGGATTGAGCGTGGGGTCGGTGTGGTTTAGAGCGCACGGTTCTCTTATAACTCAAGTTATAAAGGCCACCTCCAGGTATGTATAAGCGAGAGAGAGAGAGAACCTGTTTGGAAAGGGCCTCCCTCTCCAACCAACCGACGACGGGTTGAAGGCAAGAGAAGGAGAAGCGAACGAAGAGAAAAAAAAAGAAAAAGAAAAAAGGAAAAAAGAAAACGAAACAAAAAACCCAAAAAGGAATGGACTCTCTCACACACATACACACTCAGACAGACAGACAGACACACACACCACTGGCAGCGTCGAAGGAAGAAGAAGAAGAAGAGAGAGAGAGAGAGAGAGAGAAAAAAGAAGAGAAAAAATTGTTAAAGGTAGCCCGTGGAAACGGATTCTTCCTCGGCAGCGGCAGCAGCAGCGGCGGTTCTGGCTCTCCTGGCCGCCTTGTTGAGCTCGTCAGTCGCATACTTGCTGCACTAGGCTACACACACACGTGTTATGAGTCCGGCCATTCTGTTAGCAGCAGCAACAGCTTTTCAACGTAGACTCTCGTGACTTGACATTCGCTATGGATTAAAAGCCTACAACTTATTTTCTTTCACGTTTTCACGTTGTTGTTTGTTGTCCTACCTAGCGCGCGCAGCACCTGCAGGCTCGCCAGTTCAACTCCAGAATGGTGACAGTGAAGTGTCGTTCGTAGTGACTAGCTTTCTTGGTGCCTTCGCGAACAAGAGCTAGCTAGCCGTCGCAGCAATTGAAGGTTTTGGCGCCTAAAAAAGAGAAAGAGAAACGCTCAAAAGTTGCTTTGGCTCCTTCAGTCCATCCTTCCATCCGTTCGTCCGTCCGTCCATCCATCAATCCATCCATCCTTCTGGTTTCGCCAATTATCGACCGTCGTCACCTGTTAACTTGATATAATTGACCGGGCAGCAGAAGATGGCGCTCGGTAGTAGGTTAACCTTGGTCGTGACCTGTTTGACCTTGGTACCGGGTCCATGCCGAGCCCAAAATGATTGTTTCACGTCCAGCAGCATTGTCGGCGCCGTGCTGGGTACCTTCTTCTCAACAGCCATTGCATTAGCTCTCCTCGTCTTCCTGCTCTGGTGGATCTATTATCGCCGCTCACCTAATGGTACAGTCTACTACATTTCAATTCTTTTCCAGTTCTTCTCTATTAGCATATTTTTCGCCAATTTTTTTATTTTTTTTTTTTTCAATTTGAATTTTTTTTGTATTTATTTCCTTTTTTTTTTTAAATTTACCCTAATGACCTGGAAGCTAGTCGTGGATAGGCGAAATATATATTAGTTAAAGCCCGGAAAGTTCGTCCCGGTTCCCGGGAACCGTACGGCGGCCTTAGACTACACTACACACCTGTGTACTCTAGTACCGCGTGCGACCGTTTTTTGAGTTAACAGAAAAATATACCAGTAGAGTACAAGTGGCTGACTGGTGTAGTAGAGGTGGCGGTGTAGTACCTCGTGCCCTCCTCTTAGGGAAGTCCCTGGGAGAGAAGCAACAAAAACATACTCACGCCGTAGCTTTAGACAACAACCGCAAAAGTCGAGCCTTTTGATAATTGAATGTCAGGTGCACGTAGTTTGGGATAGTAGGTAAACGGCGTTGTTTGAGGGCGGTCGATTGGCATGTGATTGTAACCCTCGTCAAAGTGCGCGTCTATTGCGCCTAGCAATCACAATTCGAGCCCGCTTATCTAGATTAGATGACGTATTTGACTCGTATGGAATGGCCATTGGCCAGGACACAGGAGGTCCTGGAATGTTTACAAAGTAGCTCAGCTAGCTGGCTGGAAGTCTTCTGGGCTGGCGGTAATATCGCGCGCGCGTAGTAGCCTAGTAGTCGTTCATGGTGGACGAGAAAGAACCAGACATACGAGTTCGTAATGGAAAGAACGACGACGGTGAGAGCGGGCTGCATCAACGGCCGTCACACACTGCGTATACGTTTGCACGTGCAGCGGGAGCCGCGGCGGCAGAAACGGCAGCAGCAGCAACGTAGATCCAAGGCCAGGGAACCTTTTTTGGTTACAAAGTCCAAAATCCGGCTTCTCTCTCTCTCTCTCTCTCCTCCACTCACTCCATGTCCTCTTTTGTTTTTTTGTTTTTTGATTTTTTTTTATTCGTCTTCTACTTCATTCTAACGAATAACGATTCTCGGATGCATTTAGCTCCGACGTATCACCTGCTATGCATCTTTTTTCCCAGAAACATTGAATTGTCTGAATCGAAACCGTCCCTGTGTCTAGTATGTATGTGCTGGCGAATGAGAAAAGGCGTAGAGACTGAGACAACATTCAGAGATGTTGTCGAGTTTAGTCGCGCGCACGTCGGCTATGTGACTGCTGATTAATGAACGCCGAATTTGATTAGGCATTCCACACACAGAACTGCTGCGTCAGAAATTTCCAAATAGAAAATGGAAATTGGGAAAAGTGTACAAACAAGAAAGAAATTTTATAGATTTATTTCATTTTGAAAAGAGGGAAATTCAATTGCAATGATGCCAAATGGAAACCTTCTGGGCTGTTGTTTGAACGAAGCTTTTCTCTTTCTGACGGACATGAGCGCGCGCACGCTGACGCCAAGACTGGGCCATTAAGGGGCCACTAAACCATCGGTTTTTGAGGATACGGCATTCCTTTCAGGCGAGTGTCAGCTGCGTATGCCAGTAACGTTTTCACATTCAACCATGATTTGAGCTATGGATGATGTGTATATTTACTGTGCAGACGAGAGAAATGGGTACAACAGACGTTATAGCGCAGCGCGGTGAGCAATACATACGCCGCTACGTGTAGGCTAGGCTATTGGTTGCCTCATCGTCGAGAGATGGGCCAACGGACCAACCGAACGGCACAATACATTCCGTGTAGATACACGCGTCTGAATACATATATTCAGACATCGCAGCCCCATCCACTAGATGGATACATATTAGTTAAGATAGGAATGCCGTTTTACCGTCTGACGTAAGAAGCTGAAACGCTCCTTTCGAAATCTGCGCCTCCAAACTCGGCTCATCACCCTTTTCTCTTCTTCGGCTTCCTTCGTCGTCGTCGTCTTCTTCTTCTTCTTCTTCGTCTTCTTCTTTTTCTTTTTTATATTTTCTTGTATACTTTTACACATTACACATCCTCCAACCTCCCAACCTTGAAGAGATTCCCTTTCGGGTTGGAACACCATCATGATGGGCCACTAGAGCCTTCGGGCTCTTTTGGCTCCCCCAAAAAAGAAGGAGGACTCTCGGCTCTTGTGCCAGAGAAGGAGGAAGGGAGGAAAAAAGGTAAAAGAGGGGAGGAGGAGGAGGAGGAGAAGAAGAAGAAGAAGAAGAAGAAGAAGAAGAAAAAAGAAGAAGTTTTCTACTCTGAATTCTTCAAAAGGCCGCACCTATACGAGCCCTCCAACCACCTCGTCGGCGTCATTCACGTGTTCTTCTTGTAGCCTACGACCTACGTATCTTCCTCGACTCTCGGCTGCTGCTGGTGTGACTGCCTGATGACTGGTCGCCGTTTTCGGCTTCGTTTGCCTCTCAGCGCAGAGACTCTTTTGGCTGTAACAATGTCAAAAGCCTAGGTGGAAGACTAGAATAGAAGAGCTAAGCTAAGCTAGTATTAGTAGTACGTGGTAGTAGTAGTACAAGACTACAAGGGGGACAACAGAGGTACTAGCGGTGATCGCACTTGAAGCAGAGACCTGCCGCCATGAATCAGCGAAATTCTTGGATGGCTGGATCGATTCATTACGCCGTTTCTTTATTTACTCGGTTGTATAGAGCGAGAGAATGATAGTTGAGAACACAGTGCTGCTGCTTCTCTTAAAGAGGGCTGATTGAGGACACGATGTGATCACATGAGCCTCTCTCTCTCTCTCCTCTTTTTCGGTCCTTGGCCGGCTAGGCACCATGGTTGATGCTGCAAAAACAGCCCGAGGTGACGCGCTGTCTGCCATGACTTCACAAATAACTTTGGGAAGTCTTTGGACGGACGTTGTCCAGACTTTGTTGTGTTGTTTTCTATCGGCCGTCCCTGTTACGAATAAATCCCTTTGATGGAAACCAGTAGAAAGTTTGTGTTTTCCATCGGCACATAAAACTTACGGCCGGCGCTTCAACTATACGTTCAGAGTTTATTGGTACGAACGGCGCAGAAATGTGTTGGAAAAGAGCAGTCTGTCCGATATGCCGAAACGGCGACTCTCGGATGGGTTTTTACCTGAGGCCATCCACTGGCCCTTCCAACTCTTTTTCCCTCCTCCCTTGGCATGCTTTCTTTTTTCTTATTTTTCTTTTTTCTCTTTTTACCTTTTCTCCTTCTTCTTCTATTCTTTTTTTCTTCTTTTTCTCTGTGCTTCTTCCCTTTTCATCATCATCTTCTTCTTCTTCGTCTCTATCATTATCGCAATCGTTATTATGCGTTTTGCCTCCTCTCTCTTGGCTGGCGTGGATGGCCGTCGCCGCAACACAGCGCACGCTAACAAATTTTTGTTGGTCGCTGGAAGAAGAAGACGAAGGGGGATGCTGCTGCTGCTCCTCCGGCCGCGAATCACCTGGAAACGAGGAGCGCACGCGATTGGCATCACCTTTGATAATCAGTGTTGCTGGCCAAACCCTCCCTCCGGCTCGCTAGCGTGATTGCAATCAATACGAAAGATGTTTCCCTCCCTTTCTCTCTCTCTCTCTCTCCCCCCTTCGTGTGCTGCATATACTTGATTCACGTTCGATCCCACGGAGACTTGCTCACAGACAATACATCAGGTTGGGCTGGAATTTTTCTGACCTGCTGAGCGCAAAAAGACTCTCCCGTGCCGTAATGCGGATAACAGCCTAACAGGGAAAAAAGATTTCATATTACTTGAGGCCATTGGGTTTAGTGCAATGACACTCTGGTTGGTTTGGTTACGCAATTCGAGAGACGGACCATTACCCTGGTTACATGACCAACAAACGAACGATGGGAAGTAGATCATAAAGAAGAGCGTCCCATCGTCGATCATTTCGTTAGACGCGTTCACCACATATTCAATCGAGTCGCCTGAACGAATTTCTTTTTCTTTTTTTCCTTCCTTTTTTTTCTTTCTCTCCTTTTCTTCTTCTGAGCGTCAAAGGTTGGTCCCTTTGCCACGATTGTTTGTTGTTGTTGTTATTCTTTCTTTTTCTTTCCTGTCGATAAAAAGTGCAACAGGACGGGTGGCCTTTTTCTTGGTGGTTTAGCTGGAGGCGCCTAAGCTGGTTTTTATGCTGGCCAACCGGTTTAAGCGGCTAGCCTTATCCAAATAACATCACATTTTTTCAACGTGATCAAAATAAGGCGAATGTACATATTTGTGGGTTTGGCCAAAGAGAACGGATGAAATGACTCTGTGACGCGTGCGGTATGACAAGATGTAGCGAAACAGATAGCGCTACAGTCATTTTTGTTTTCTTGATTCCGATGACGATTCAAACAAAAAGGAAATAACAATAACAACAACATCCTGTAGACGAGAGTGCAGACAACCGTCTTCATCCCTCGTCGACAGCTGACATTGAAAGAAAAAAAAAGAAGAAAAGAAAAAGAGAAATCATCAACTAATCGTTCGATTGCATCTCGTTTTTGTCTCACAGGTGCAGACCGACAGAGTAAAGGGTCTCGTGCCGTGGAAAGTGGTTCGGGCTTCGACAATCCTTGCTTCGAGGCCAATCCTAACTCGGGTACGTCACATTCTTTTTCGGTTCTTTCTTTTCTTTAGTCTCTTATATCTGGAATTTCAGCATTCGTACCCTTGTGCCCTGTTTCGTGTTTCCACTAGTTGTCCATTTTTTCAACTTCGAAGGATATGCGACGCAGTTTCTTGCTTCGCATAACAATCGATATGCCTTATTTCGACCATTTGTTCCGTTCTTCATTTGGACAAGCTGCATAGTAGCTGCGTACCAGCAATTGAGATTCTCGACAACGGCAGACTATGTGTACTTGATATCTTTATTTCATACGCCTTCTTGGAGAGAATCTAACCGCTATTTACCAGAGAGATTCGGCCGTCTAGTACATTACCAACGTTTTATTTTTATTTCTTCACGAGTGGCATACTTCACATAATGAAAAGAGAGAGAGAGGGAGAGAGGAGAAAAGCACTTGACCAGCTAGCTTTGATTACCTTACCTGCAAGACCTCGCCTTAGCATTTCACGAGTAGTTGAAAGCGTCGCTGGCGGCCTGAAACACAATAACGCTTGAAAGTAAGGGCAGGGCATATGGGAAAAAAATAACAACATTTAATTAAGGGACGTTAGAAGAAGAGAGAGGGAGAAAAAAAAAGAACAGCTGTAATAAAGAGAGACGTGAAAAATGGTTTGTTTCAACTGCCGGGATAGTAGTATATAGTCAAGTGTGTGCAGGCTGTAGAGGAGTCTAGTATACTATAGTGGTGGTTCTCGTCGAAGGCTGAGAAAAAGTGGAACATGTCAGGTCGGGTCACGCACCTGTTGCAAAAAATTGGTTTGAGAATTTACGTCCAAAAAGGGGTCCTTAACAATAGGAAACACCAAACTTCCGGCCCATCCGCCCGGTTGATGTGGTAGAATGCGTGACCGGGCGACCGACAAACGGACTGTACTGGCGCGGCCTTACCAATAAACGCTCGCTCAAACACAAAACTGGCCGTCACTAGGGTGTGGCTGACCGTATTGTGGGACACCAGCTATTCACACCGTACGGTATGCGTTCGCCGAACGAACGAACCAACGAACGAATGAACGAACCAACGAACGCTTGAACCTTTCCTTGGATGTTTCTTGCTTCATTTCATGTGGCTAATGCCGCATGTAGGTTATCCCCCTCCGAAAACAATGCAATACAAAAAGTCGATTTCTATCGAGCCAACGTTGATTGCCTCCCTCTTGCGACTGATAGAGTACAAACTTCAAACCACCTGTTGGGGGGGTCCTACTACCATATCGAAAGCGGTACCGCGTCGTTTGCGCCAAGACGGCACAAAAACTGTTGCACTTCCTTTTGTTTTTACGACGACAGAAGAATGCGGCGCTTTTTTTCTTTCTTCTTCTTTTATTTTTATGTCATTTTCTTCGCAACTCCAAGTGAAGAGATGATGTCATGCGAAGGTAACTCCGTTCTCGGCCCTTTGAAGCGGAATGAAAAAACGTCAAGGATGTCGTCATCATCATTCCGCCCAACGGCAGTTGAAAGGTTAAAGAGGAGAGTGACAGAACATTTTTTTGCGCCAACTCAAGCTCTTTCGGCTTTTTTTTCCCTTTTGATGGT
The DNA here is from genome assembly GCA_022539655.2 of Ceriodaphnia dubia. Taxonomy (NCBI): domain Eukaryota; kingdom Metazoa; phylum Arthropoda; class Branchiopoda; order Diplostraca; family Daphniidae; genus Ceriodaphnia; species Ceriodaphnia dubia. The sequence continues at coordinate 324,579 of JAKUCG020000157.1, forward strand.
TTCCTCATGTTTTTGTTCGGAGAAGACTGCGCCTCATTCAGTCGATCGTGAATCATTCAACATGTTGTGTCTTTTCTTTTCACGTTTCGCATAATTTCTATTTTTTTTCATTTCTTTTTTTTTTTTTCGTTTTTGTGTTGTGCATTCCAGATGTGGTCGACGGCAGTAAAACGGATGACTACAACGGCCGCAAGGTGAGTTAATTTGGAAATCAAAATATCTATTGAATGTTTTGGTCTTAGCTTAAGGTTGAGGGAGCGCGGACGGGATACGCGGTGTCATTATGAAGCAGTTCTATTGGTACAGCGCCGACACCGAGATGGGAATTAGTCATTGTACAGACACACAACCCCAAATTGTGGGTGTATTCAAATTGCTGATGTCTTTTACTTCCGCTGGGAATCTCAACCCCCGTCCAAAACTTCCGTAAAGCATTACTAATCTTTGACGTAGGCAAGGACTGTTACAGCTACAGGAATCGACAGGAATGTAGGATCATTGACTTTATACTACAGTCTTTTCTCTACCGGAATGAAATACCCGGATGAAACCCATCTGGTGAAAACCGGAAGGAACTTCCTACATCCGACACGTGGTTCGAAAGTTCCAGAGACCTGCGTGATAAACCCATGCCCCTCCCTGATCGTCCCCTCCCAATCCTTTTTGATAAAACACACAAAGCATCAAAAGATGAAGAGACAAAAGGGGGTTATATACAATTTAATGGACTTTGATTTTTCGCTTGTCTGGGTTCCAAGTTTCTGTCATTTGATCGTGGCTAGTTTTTCATTTGAATTTCATTTGATTTCGTTTTGTCGTTACACACAGGATGCAAGGAGCACGTCTTGGACTCCGCTGCGGTTCTTCGGAGGCAACAAGAACGAAAAGAAACGATCCATGGACGATTCGTTTATTTCGGTAAGTGCTAGTCTGCCATAGAGATGTGAGCATGTGACTGAGTGACTCAAGGGACTTTTGAATCCGCCCTTGTTACCGTATATCGTACGGTATGTTGGCAAACATGGGGATGGGGAAGATAGGGTCGGGGGTACGACCGGGTCGGGAGGAGGGCTCTAGAAAATAAGAAGCTAAATGTTTACGTAGAAACCGTAGAACGGCAACTAGCCTCCGAGCATCTTCGTAATGGTTTTTCACTTTATATGTGAATCCCTCGCTGTCAGAGAGAGAGGAATTGGGGCGTTGGTTGCGAAGAAGTGACAACCGAGGCTAATGAGGCCGAGAGAAAGTTGTTTCTAGTTCTCAAACCTTGATGTTTTCGTGTTGCCGTCGGCTTCAACACTCACGCCGAAACATTCTTCTCGCTTAGACTACAATATCCCTACAAACGGTGAAGGATAGATGCCAAGGGACCCTGCCAATACCCCAAAAAACTTGGAATTTCGGCTTTCTGACGTACTATTGTTATAAGGCTGGAACTTTCAAATTTTCTAAAATCCCAAGATATCGCCCGTGATTAATCTCTATTGCTGAAACAGCTGGTCAGGGAAATTACTTGGTGAATTTATCTTTCAACTTTCCTTGATTCGTGCAGGAACCCGAACGAGTGTCAGTACAGCTGCGCGGACATGACTTCACTGGCTTGGGATTTAGTATGACTGGTAACATGCGAGACGGAATATTCATCAAGGATATTTCGAATCGTGGACCAGCTTTCGAATCGGGGAAAATTGCTCCAGGTATGTAATCCAATTACGTGAAAATAATGACGGATGAAGTCAACTAACATGTGTCGGAATGATTGAAAAAAAAAACCATAAAACCAAAAAACCGAAAACAGGTGATAGGATCCTCAACGTCACCATCTCCTTCCGTCACGTCGTCTACGAAGACGCGCTGACAATCTTGAGCTACGCTTCGCCATATGACGTCACGATGGAGCTTGAGAAAGGAGTGCGCAACAGCAGCAGCACGCTGAAGAAACGCAAAGCCGCCAGCACGGTCTCTCTGGCATCCGCTTCGCCGTCCGTAACGCTGTCTGCAACAGCGGGATCCGTTCAGCCGGAAGGCCCTCAGAATGAACGTTTGGTCCATCCTCTATATCGTTCACAGTCGATTGATGACCTGTCCAAGGTGAGAATGAAGAAAACGCATCCCCTACTTGTTTAGTTGTTTTCGTATACTGTACAGATCTTTGATGTGTCAGTGTTGGACAACTCGATTGCTGTAGCTGTTGTTTGATGTTGACTGATCTCCTTGTTCCGCCGTCGCCCTTGAAAATGTTCCCTGTGCGCATGGAATTGCATGCAAAACCACGCGCGGTTTCAGACGGGGAAAAAAAGATGAACGTGGCTCTTTTGGCTGCATAGACCATAACCAAGGTCGGCGGAAGGTGGAAAGGCGGGACTCAAGTCTACACCTACACTTAATATCTGCCAAAGCCAAAATCGCAAAATGCATTCCCTTTTCACTCTTTAATGCCTCCTATCGTTTTCTAAGGGCACATCGACGGTCACATTTGAATAAGTTCCAATGGGCTGAATTATTATGCGATAAGCACATGCCCTCATTGTAATATTCATACATCAGAGAGAGAGAGAGAGTAGTAATTAACTGTTTTTTTTTCTATCTCTCCTTCTCTTTCTTTCTTTCTTTCTTTCCAACAATGCAACAAAAATAGGTTGGGCGTGCGGATACCATTGTCAGTGCGGACTTACGAATTCCCAACTTGTCCGGCCAGCTTGGTGGAAATTTGGCCAAATCAAAATTACTAGGAAAAGCAAATCTTGAGATCGAAGTTCCCGACATTAAAATCAAAGGTGGAGTATCGAAACCTTCTGCTAACGTCGTGTTAGACGCTGGCGATATCAGTGTCGCGCCACCAGATGTTTCACTGGCAACAGACTCCAGACCTTCAAAAATCTCCAAATTTGCAATTAAAGTCTTGCCCGACTTCAAGTTCAAAGGCAGCACTAAGAGCGCTGATCTAGGCATGACACAGCTTCCAACCGGACTTAATGTGCCTGAAGCTGAGCTCAACCTTCCCAAAGTGGAGATTCACGTGCCCAAAGCTTCCGATTTGGCAGTAGACATTGATGTTCCGGATGGTTCAGCGGTAAACTTACCTAAACCTAATGTCTCCATGGCGATCGACATGCCAGAACAAGAATTTCCAGTTGCCATGGCTGGAAATATTGACACTGACATCAAACTAAACATCGAAGCTCCTTCAATAAGCGTCTCTGCACCAGTCGGTTTGTCCGAACTGAAGCTCAAAGAACCAACAATTAGCCAGCCTAGCGTAGACTTGGCTCTCCCGGCAGCCAATCTGGACCTCGAATTAAAGTCACCCAGTCTGCAGTTGCCAGATGTTGCAGTTGGCCAAGACATCCCAAATCCGGAGGTTTCTGTTGATTTAAACAAAGCCGTGAAATCCGGTTTTCACATCAAATTTCCGAAATTCGGCGGCAGTACTAAATCCGCTAAAGTTGATGTGCCTGAAGTAAGTGTAAATATTGCCACTCCAGAAGTGGATGTTGCGTTACCCGAAGCTAACTTGGAATCTGATCTGAAGTTAAAAAAAGAAGGATCCAAAGCTGGATTTGAATTTAAAATGCCCAAACTAAGCCTGAAGAAGAAACCCGAAGTTTCTATTGACGCCAAGGCACCAATCGTAAGCACCCAAATTCCAGACGTGAAGCTTCCGGAAGCATCTCTTGAAGTAAAGCCACCAGTACTTACTGCCTCTGCCCCAGACATTGACGTGCAACTACCGTCCGCTTCCGTCGAAGTCAAGAAACCAAAAATGGGATTCTCAATGCCGAAATTCAACATGGGCAAGAATCAAGGTGAACCGAAAGAATCGATCAACGTGGCTGTCGATGTGCCTAGTGCACAAATCGACTTACCCCAGTTAACAGCATCGCTAAGCGATGACGACGAGGCAGAAGGAGGAAAGAAAAAACTCAAGTTTGGGAAGATGCCTAAAATCGGGAAACCTGAAGCTCAAATAAATGTTTCTGTTCCGGATATTTCTGCCGATGTCGAGGTTCCTTCAGCTCAACTGGATGTAGATATTGAAAAACCTGATGTCAAGACGAAGAACATATTCGGTTTCAAACTACCAAAGGTCGGAGCAAGTGCAACTGTTCCTGATGTAAACTTGGATGTGGACGCCTCCGTTGATCATGACGTTAAATTACCAAATGTTGACGTTAATTTACCAAGTGTTGACGTTAAAGTTAAGACAAATGACACATCGTCATCTTCATCAGAAGAAGAAGAAGATGTCGAAGAGGGTGGCAAAAAGAAGAAACGATTTAACATCAAAATGCCGAAATTTGGTTTACCCAAAGCTGACATTGATGTCAACGCACCGAGTATTGCTGTAGATGGTAACGTAAATGTACCCGATGTTAAACCAATTGAAGGAAATGTTGAAATTGGAGTTCCGAATCTTAGCGCGGATGTTTTAAGGATGCATTCTGACTCATCCGAAGAAAGTGATAGTGACGACGAAGGGAAGAAAAAGAAGAAAAGCAGCAAGTCTTTAAAAGTCAAGGCTCCAGAGATTCAACTCAGTGGTGGCATTAACACCCCAACAATAGCATTACCAAGTTTGGCACTACCTCCTATTGCCGTTGCTGATGTTAGTGCTGCTGAGAAAGCTATCGAAATTGATGCTTCCTCAATGAGCCTCTCTGCTCCGGTTGTTTCGTCTGAAATCAAGCTCAAAGAATTCAAAATTAGCCAACCTAGCATGGACGTATCTCTTCCAACTACATCAGCTAATGCTAATGTAGACATCGACATCAAATCACCAGGCCTGCCAGATGTTACAGTTGGCCAGGACATTCCAAATCCTGAGGTTTCTATTGATGTAAATAAAGCCGTCAAATCAGGGTTCCACATCAAATTCCCGAAATTCGGCGGTAGCAAAACCGCCAAAGTTGACACCCCTGAAGTAGCTGTAAACATCCCAGCTCCAGAAGTGGACGTTGCGTTGCCGGAAGCATCTTTGGAAATCGATCCAAAACTAAAAAAAGATGGAGCGAAGGCTGGATTTGAATTCAAAATGCCTAAACTAAGCCTGAAGAAGAAACCCGAAGTCTCTATCGATGCAAGGGCACCTACCGTAAACGCCCAGATCCCGGAAGTTGACGTTGACGTCAAGATGCCTGGTGCCTCCATCGAAGTTCAACCAGTGACTCTTGCTGCATCTGGCCCTGATGTAGAGCTACCGTCTGCTTCTGTTGAAGTTAAGAAACCGAAAATGGGTTTCTCAATGCCGAAATTCCACATGGGCAAGAGTCCAGTTGAACCCAAGGAATCCATCAACGTGGCCATCGATGCGCCTAGCGCACAAATCGATTTACCTCAAGTGTCAGCTCTTAGTGACGACGATGAGGCGGAAGGAGGGAAGAAGAAAATGAAATTCGGGAAGATGAAATTTGGAATGAACAAACCACAAGCTCAAGTCAGTGTATCTGTTCCAGATGTCTCTGCTGAAGTTGAGGTTCCATCGGCCCAAGTGGAAGTTGGCGACATTGAAAAACCCGACGTCAAGACAAAGCACAAATTTGGTTTCAAACTACCAAAGATTGGAGGAAGTGCATCTGTTCCTGATGTGGATGTGGACGCCTCCGTTGAACCGGTAGCGGTCAAATTACCGAAGGTCGAAATTAAAGCAGATACGAGCGACTCATCGTCATCATCATCGGACGATGACGACACGGAAGAAGGCCGCAAAAAGAAGAAAAAATTCAACATTAAATTGCCGAAATTTGGTTCGCCAAAAGCAGAAATCGATGTCAATTCGCCCAGCGTCGCTGTGGAAGCAATTAATGTCAACGTACCCGATATCAAACCAATTGAAGGAAATCTTGAAATCAAAGCTCCCAAAGTAAGTTTGAAGACTTCTTCACATTCTGATGATAGCGATTCCGATGATGAAAAAGAGAGAAAGAAGAAGGGCAGCATTGGACTGGCAGTCGAAGGAATTGCGATCGATGCTGATGCGAAGGTTGCAGTGGATACTGACCTGAGCGTTGCAAAGAAAAAGGGATCGAAATTTGGAATCAAATTTCCAAAGCTTCATGCTGACAAACCCCGTGTCAAAGCAGATATGGATGTTCATTCGGATTCCGACACCAGTAGCGACGACGATGACGAAGGAAAGGGCAAAGGCATTACAATTGCTATTCCCTCAGTCGATCTCTCCAAGCCAGATGCTAGTGTTGAGCTTCCCAGCGCACAATTAGATATTGGCGTAAAACAGCCGAAGGTTGATCTCGAGACTGAGACTGGCGATCATGATACCGACGATGACGAAACCAAGAAGAAATCCAGCAAATTTGGATTCTCCATCAAGATGCCCAAATTTCACATGAAGAAGAAATCTAGTACCAACATTGACATCGATTTGGACAAAGAAGTTTTAACGCAATTGCACGTCGATGCCACTTCTGCTGAAACTGATGAAGACCCCAGCAGTGAAGACAACCTTGACAAAAAGAAAGGGAAAGTGTCTGTCAAATTACCCAAATTTGGAATGAAGAAGCCTGAGATAGATGCCGACTTGGGCCTCGATAAAACCGTCGACGTCCGAGCCGACGTGAAAATGCCTAAAGCAGAGATTGATTTACCCGAATTAGAAATTGACGTAAAAGACGGCGACAAGGAAAAGTCATCATTCTCCATCAAGATGCCTGAATTGTCAGTTGAAAAACCTAAACTTGAAATGAACTTGGATTCCAATAACGGAGCTGAAGGATTCGGTAAATTAAATGTAGACACGGGCAAAATGGATTTGAGCAAGTCGGTTGATCTTTCAATTGGCGGTCAAGTACAACCACCAAGCGCCAGCTTCGGCGTAGCCATCCCGACTGCTAATCTTGAACTGCCGGATGTTGAAGTGGAAGTCGAACATGACGATTTGGATGATGAAAAAAAGAAATCCAGCAAGTTTTTCAAGATGCCCAAATTCCACATGGGGAGACATCACGGTGAATTCAAAGTTGATCATGGTGCCAAGGTAAACTTGCCAGAAAAAGGAGATGCCGAGCTCAATCTCCCAAGTACAAAATTGGAATTTGATTCCAATGTGAGTATCGATCTTCCCAGCAAAGACGACGTGGACAGCGATGATGAGAAAAAGGACAAGAAGAAACCGCGCTTCGGCATCAAACTGCCCAAATTTCAAATGAAGCAGCCACAGGTTTCTGGAGGAGTAGAAATCAAACCTGAAGATATCTCTCTGAGTGCAAAACTTCCACAGTTGCCGTCTGTAGAAGCTAACGTGGGTGCGGGACTCGAAGGCTCTATCAGTGCGGATAGCGCATCAGTTGATATGGAAATTCCCAAAGTCCCTGATGTTGTTAGTCCCATCGATGTTGATGTAGCCATTCCTGATGTCAAAGTTGAGATGCCGGAAAAAGATGGCAAGAAGAAAGGAAAGTTTAGCTTCAAGTCAAACTTTAAAATGCCTAAGCTGCATATGAGCAGCGGCAAGGGTCACGCTGAATTAGAAGCACCCTCGGCTGATATCAGTTTACCTAAAGTGGAACTCGACTCGAGCAGCAGAGGCGAAACGGATGAAGATTTCGATGTGGACATTGAAAAGAAAAAGTCGGGCTCCAAATTCGGAGCCGGATTTAAAATGCCCAAGATGCGAAAGCCTACAGCCGACGGCGACGTTGATGTTGACGTCTCTTTACCCACTTTAAATGTTGAAGTCAAGGGAGACGCCAAGAGCGATGATAGTAGCGATGATGAAGATAAAGAGTCGGAGAAGAAAAAATCTGGGGGATTCGCCTTTAAGATGCCAAAGCTCAACATCAGTAGTGGCAAATCCGAGATCGATCTACCCGAGATTGATCCCCAATTAAATGTAAAGGCCCCCTCACTGGAGTTAGAAGAACCAAACTTGGAAGCAAACATCGACTTACCTGAAGGGGAGCTGTCCAAAAAATCCCCATTTATCGTCAAAATGCCTGCGCTCAGTCCGATGAAACCGAGCATTGACTTGGACGTATCCACTACCAAGCACGCTTCGAGCAGCGACAGCAGCAGCAGCGATTCCGAAGACGAAAAATCCAAGAAGGGTTTCAAGCTTGGATTCAAGATGCCGCAGTTGTCCATGTCTGGCAAAAGCGAAGTCGATCTCGATGCCGACATCAAAGTAGCCAAGACAGAACTTGATTTACCATCTGTTGATGCTGAGGTGTCTCTTCCCGAGGCGCATCTAACAACGAAAAAGAAGAGCAGCTTTGGTTCGCATTTCAAAATGCCGTCATTCTCTACCAAAACAAACGTAGGAGTGGGCGATGTTGAGCTTCCAGACATTGATATTGAGACTCCCCGAATGGAGATCCAAGAAGAGGGACAAGTTGCAGGAGGTGCCGAAGATGAGTCGGAAAAGAAAGGCCAAAAGATCGGCATCAAGTTGCCGAAATTTCAAATGAGGCAAAGAGACGCCGATGTGCCTTTACCACAGGTGGAGCTCAAAACCGAAGATTCCTCTTCGTCTTCTTCTTCCTCTGACGAAGAAAGCGAAAAAGAGTTGAAAGTTAAAGTAAAGAAACCGAAATTCGGAATTAAATTACCCGAATTCAACAAACCGAAATTAGATAACGAACTTCCCAAAAAAGATCTTGGCGTCGCCATCAACGTCCAGTCGCCAACCTTAGCTGCTGACCTTAGTTCTGATATCGATCTCCCTCAAGCGAGTATGGAGATCAAGCAGCCTTCCGCTAGTGCAGATATATCAAATGTTGATATCCAGGTAGGCAACATCGACGCCGAGGTTGCCAAAGTGAAGGCGCAACTTGCTCAACTCCAAGCAGAATTTGATATTCAGTCTGGCAAGCAGTCAGCGAAAAAGGCAGAAGACGATTCTTCATCATCGTCGTCAGATAGTGAAACAGAGAGAAGAACTAAATCGTCTGGCTTGAATTTTGGTCTGAAGATGCCAAAGTTTTCGCTGGGCAAGGAAAAAGTCGAAACGGAGGCGAAACTTGATGTCGCCATGCCCTCTTTGACAACGAAGAACAATGGGGACGAAGTGACCTCCCCCTCTCTGTCCAGCTTAGAAGTGGAACCCGTCAAGCTGGAGAGCGGCCCTGTGCTCGAAAAGGAAAAGAAGAAATTCAGTCTGGGGCTGAAAATGCCGAAATTTCCATCCAAGACTGGTACAGCTGTCGTCGAAAATGAGGTTGGAGCCAGTTCCGACGCAGTTGCCGAAACAAAGCCGTTCAAAGTCAGTGTTAAGGGACCTAAAATGAAGCTCAAGAAAAAGAAAGGAGACCACCGACAATCGTCGTCTAGCGATAGCTCTAGCGAGGAGGAAAATAATGATGAAGAAGATCAGCCGAGAAGCAAAGATGCTAGCGGCCAGCTAATGGGAGTTGAAGTGAAATTGCCACGAGTACAAGTTTACAAGAATGTCGAATACCAGGACGCTGAAAAAGGACACAACGATAGCAGTTCTGATGAGGAAGATGAAGTGAAAGATATCAAGAAGAATATTGGTGCTCGCTTTGGCGTCAAGCTCAAGAAACCCAAGATGTTCTCCAGCAATAAAGTAGAGATCACTGGTAAGAGTGATCCCGGCAATAACAGCAGCACCCTTCAGCCAGAATGGAAACTGCCAAGAGTTGATCTTCGTCGTGCATCGAAATCCTCAGACCAAGAGCTCAGTGTTGACGTTGATTTGGACCTAATCAGTGAACAACAAAAACTAGAGCAACTTTCGCCATCAGAACGGGCCGAAGCCATCAGACGAGATTCAAAATCCAGCGCTGGAATTCGCTTGCATTCGCCTAGCTACATCAGCTTAATGCCAAGTCCACGCTCCAAGAAACCATCGCTAGAAACACTAGATGTCGAATCTTCACCAAAACTGCTATCAGTTACTCGACTGGATCCCACACCGCCGATTGAGACATCCGCCACCATGCAACAACCAATGTACGGCAACATTGAATTGACCACTACCGTAACTGGCCCCCAAGTTTCGGCGAGCCAGGTCCCTTCCTCCGTTATTATGGCTTCTGATGCTGTCAAGATGAAGCGTGGCCCACCCACTCCCGCAAGGCGCTCTATTGTTGACCCAAATTCTTCCGTCTTCCAAGTAGCCCACTCTGTTATTACTACGGACGTGACAGGTGAGAAAAGCAGTTATTATCTTCACTATCGAATACTTGATCACTTTCTATTTTGCATTCATTTCGTGTTTAGTTGAAGGAGTGATTTCTTCAGTGGTATCTGAAGACATATCTAGTGAGATGGAAATCAACCTTCCCGAGCCGACTTTCACTTCTGACAATAACCAGCAAGCTTCTGATACTGATATTTCCATTTCAACGTCAACCGGTTCAGACACGTTGGTCATCAGCTGTGTTAGCCCCTCGTCATCGTCCAGCCAACAAGAAGCCCACAATCGCAAAGCTTCTTCACTTGGAGATTTGACTCGCATTCCAACTTCGGGAAGCGAGGATGGATCGCTTGAGAGGACTGTCTCCCTCGATTTCAAGCCAGTTTCCACATTGGCTGGTAACTCTTCGCGAGCTATTTACAACCTCGCCGTCCAAGATTTAAGCCGTGTCGGCGAGGACAGTGATGAAGACTACAACCTTAATCGGAAACGCCCAACATCTGATCACGGTAGCCTCGAGGGCGAAGTGACGGTCATCACTGTCGATGAAGTTGACGCACAGAGTTCACTGTCCTCCGCTGGCATGTCAGGAGGGAATCGCACTTTACTGACCATTAATACTGATGACAATAACGTCACTCTTCGGCCGTTAGAGGATGCTGAAGCTTTGTGGTTCGGCAGCACCAGCATCCAGACAGTAGAAAGTGTCCAGACAACGATGTCTTACACTCAAATGGAAGAATCCATCAGCACTGACGTGACCCTGACCACCACCAGTTTAGGTACCAGCCCTTCCGAAACCAGTTCTAGTTCTAGCTCGGAAGGAAGTCCTTTTTCACCCGCCAGTCCAGAACCCAGTGGTGAGAATACACCGAATTTAGTGGAACATTCTCAAGTAAGTAGTTTACCATCAGCTCACTAATTTGTTCATTAACCATCATAAGTAACTTCCTAACTTCAAAAACCTTATCTTGCGGTCGACAGGTAGAGAATGGCAGAACCCAACAATACCACACCGAAATGACGGAACTCGCGGAGGGAGAATTGGGAATGGGCGGTACTCGCACAATCACTTTGGAGATGACGTCGCTTTCAGATGATTCACAGCCACAACCATTGACAGATTTGAATCCAAGTGCAGGCAATTTTGCGGCTGTTCGTAATCGCTTTGAGCAACTGAGCGGCACCAGCCCGCTCAACGGAGCCGAAACCACTGGCTCACTAGGTCGCAATTCCGGTCGACTGAGCCAAACGCAAGGCACCGTGATCAAACGGTTGAGCGGCAACTTTGAGGAATTGCCGCCATCCTCTGTCAATGTACTACAAAAGTCGTTCATGCAGCATATAGCGCCTGAACTAAGCGAAGGTGCCCTCTCCCGCACAGTCATCATCTCCAGCCTGACACTGGAGCGGGCAGAACAGAACAGCGTTAGCCCTACGACTGGTCTTGGGCCCGAGTCACCCGTTCCCAACTTAGAGCCCCCTTGTTAAAAGTCAATTCAATGAAAAGACGTCAACAACTGACGGCGGAATCTATATCCCCTATCCCCACGTATGAGAGCATTAAATGATTCACATTTCACGTCTACCTTACTAAATCTCTTTTCTTATGTGGTGTACTTTTTCTAAATTTTACTTAGTTGCTTGTAATATTTTTCAATCGCAATTTCAATTGCGGACGGAAAGGGTGAGAAAACTCAATCAAGATCAAAATTCAACGGTGAACCCCTCCCCCCTACCACCACCATCCCCCCGCCCAGTGAGTTACGCACTTATTGCTTGACTGTATTTCACTTACAGGCATGATTTCAACCAATTTTTTGTTTTTAAAAATTCCAAAATTCTATCTATCTTAGATTCGCATAACAGCAAGTTGTGTGTCTATTTCATAAAGAGATATGCTTCTCGTCTCCACTGGTTATGATATGCCATAATCTTTTATTGCGCAAACTGTCTTGTATTTGTACTGTCTCTTCGACATGATCCTACTACTAACCGATCCAATCAGACAGTGTTATAAGGAACATCTTTTATTGATCATAAAAAAACGAACTGCATAGTTGCGCACGTACACATTGGCAACCGTGTTGTGTCCACTATCCACTTCTTCTTCACTACATATTTTTAATGAGTATAACCAAATAGTGTAAGTTGCTCAAAAAACCAAAAAATTCTTCGCAAAAAGAGCTTCCTTTTGCGAAAAATATGCGTTCGAAATTGGCTGAAAAGGAAGAAATTGTGTCTGGTTTCTTGGTCCAAAATTGTTTCACGAAAATTTAATCCGATAAGAAAAGACGAAAAGAATCCGACTGTCTGTTGTCATTTAACTAAATAGTTAAAACTTAAAAGAGGGAGAGCTTGTATATAAATAAGAAAGGAATTAACGGCGTTTGTTTTGAGACTTTTACATTCTAGTTTTCTGTCGATAAAGTCTGTGTATAAATGCGTCCAGATTCATTTATGGATACATATTTAACTTTATAACAATATTTTATGCATTTCAGACCTTACTTTGCTACCCATCTTTATTCGACTGTATCTTGGATGTTATCCAAGATACAGACTGTATCAAGCAATAAGCAGCATGACGATAACACGGTCTCTCCGTCCCAACTCGTCGATATGCCATTGCTATGTACCCTTTTCTGTAGCTATTACGTATACACTTCATTCTAACCCCATATATGTGACATTTGTTATCCAAATTATCAATACACTGTTTTGAATATTCACTTGTTGCAAACCAAAAAATGAATTCGATTCACTCTATCGCTTAAAATTCACAATTAAAAACCATGGAGTAACTTACTCGTTACCCTTGACTTAGACGTCACAGGCAGTGAAATAGGCTACAGTTCATTGGGGGGCGGATGGGACACAAACTCAACAGCGGGTTTTAACCCAAGAGTTCATGAATCGAAGCGAAGATTTGATAATCGAAGGGGATGGCAATGAGTTCCCTACTACAACCTGACACCTGCTACAACGAAAGAGACGCCCCGCCCCCTTACAGCGTGACGAGGTGACGATGTAAGGGTCCAAATGTCCTTACGCACGCTTACCTGTCATTTCAGTACTCCCTTTAGATAGAAATGAAATGATTAACCGGATTTCACGCAGCAGAGAGATGCGGTGTGCAATTAATGTATGTCAACGAAAGAGGCATAGCTAGGATTGTAGGCTATTAGCCTTTATTGATACCACAAGTTTACCAAGTGAAGAAGACCACGTAAATTTCCTAAAAACAACAACGTGAATTATATAATAGGAATTTGGGACATTAAACCCTTTGGATGCTAACGGGTTCCGTCGTCTTTGGCCGTCGTTGCCACTGCTTTTTCCGTGTTTTCTACGATCCAATGGGGTACTAGAAGCAATGGGGATCACTAAGAAACAATTGGAATGCGTATATGTCACTAGTTCCATGCACACGGCACTAGTTAAAATGTTATTGGTGTTACGCAGTGTATCACCGGTACAATCACATTCCCATCTCCTCCAATTTCAATCTTCGATTTTCAAATCTTCGCTTCGATTCATGAACTTTGGGTTAAAACCCGCGCCTGCAGGGCTGTGAGCACAGCTGTGATGCAGGGAAAATTATGTGGGTCCTAAACTGGCAAAATCTTTACATGATAATTAATCAACCCAGCCCTCTTACTGCCTCGAGCTTTCTTTTAAATTTTTGATCCCGAATGTTTCAAATTATTTGCCATTCTTTTCAGCCTCAACCTTTCTACCTTATCGGAGCATAATTTCGGTCTAAACCAGCAGGGCTCAGTGGGATCCCTGCGAATCCATATGTTGCTATATATTACAAATGAATGAATTCGTAATATTGAAATACCAATTCTTATTTATAAAGAAAATTGTATTGTATGTCCTAATCTTACAATTCATAAAAAAAAGATTTCGTTCTCGGACGGAAATTAAGTTGAGAGCTCGAGACCCAATTTATTGCTTCGGAGACCCAGAAGGCTCTTCTTAGTTTCTAATCGGGTAAAACGTGGCGATCAGCACGGCGACGGGCAGTGGGGATTTTGCCTGCCAGCAACACGCCAGGGGAACGGTTTGAGCAAAAAATAAATAAATAAATACGGAAAAAGTTGTTTCTCTCTGCCGGTAGACTAACCGGTGCATCTAAATAATGTAAACACTGTACCGTAAGACAATTTTAAAAAGAAGGTAGAGGAAGGTAGGGAGATTTAAAGTGGACGAAAGTCGGTTCATACGCGGTGGATAAGGAGACACTTTAACGCATAAAAGCGACGGAGAGGGAGCCATCAAACAAACAATTTGTAATGGGAATTAAAACTGCTAATGAAACCCAATCATCCGAAGTAACAGTAAACAACAATCCGGGTATAGCTTAATTTCTCAATACAATTATGTAATGTAGCTAATCTTGCAATATATACTCAAATATTTAACCGAATAGAAAGAAGTCATGACTTGTAAATAAGAACAACCAAGTTGTCTAACCCCAGTTCTTTTCAAGTAATTACGGCATATTGTAACTCAAGGATTCAATATTCAACGAAATAACCAATCTTTTGAAGACTAGCTAATAAGCTAAGCAATATATACAAATGAGACAGGTGGCTGGCTACTGAAACATTCATCATTAAATGAAGCGCCCATATCGGAGTAAATTCCGACCCATCTTAGCCTAATTTTCAAAAATCTGGGCTCGAACTATACTAGTCGAGTACTTTACCGCCCGAATATATTTTCGGTATCATACTATATAATAGCAATTTACATGCATAGTTCATTTAGAGTGCATGATTCATTTGTACAGGGATAATGAGCATGCTGAACGTAGCGGTTGATGAGTGAAAACCTCAGTGCTTGCCCGGCTTAGGCTATTGGTTGCAATCTTAGCGTAATCGCGCGTCTAGCCATTAATAACAATTATTTGCCTATTGAACATCCCTTAAAATACTTCTTTATTTACTTCCTTGTTCGTTTGCTTTATTGAGTTGATTTATAATGTTTAATATTTGATCCAACAAAGAATTGTAAAAAAAAAATATTATTTAACTTAAAATTTGCGTCGTCGAAAATGTTGTTTCTTTTGCTTTAGAATGCCAGTAAATTATTTGCAATACTCTAACTGATAGCTAGTAATGATCTGACTATTAGTTCTAGTTTACTCATGAACAACCTATTTCCAACAAAACTGCCATCTTCCGCACGTCGGCCAAAACCAGCGAGGCCAAGAAGGAACAAGGGCTCGCAAGGACTGTGTGTCATCGTGGCCCATTAAATTCTTGGAAGACGCAAGTCAATGCAAGTACTTGTGTCGTGAATTCTTTCCAAATTTTACAACATTGATTTTTTCTTCTAATTGCTCGCAAAATATTGAATTCCCATCAATTATCAATCAATCTATATCTATCAAATCAAATCAGCCTATCAAATCTTTCATGATCAAATTCATACAAGCAAGCTATATTCTGGGCCGTAACGGTCAAATAGTAAATACCATTCCGGCTCCGAAAAGCGGGAAAATTTAGGACCGGAAAAAGTTGGGGCCGGATTGCCTGGCACCCGACCCTTTTGACAATTATAGTTGAAATAATTGTAAAAACATTTGGATTGGGTAGATACTGTTCTTCTCTGTTCTATTGCCTTGTATATTTACAAAGTTTCTTACAAGCTAAATCCACTATCAATAGCTAAATCAACTACCAAAATTTTGTTATGGCGCGCCTGCAAAAAAAATCATTCAATTTAAAATTAGGGATTTTGCTAGAATGGACACATTTTCACGAATGTTGTTGATTTTTCGTGAATGGAATAAGAAAAATCAAGTTAAATTATAAAAGTGAGGAATTATAAAATGTCATGAAAGATTTTACGAATAACTTTATTTACGTTATTACATGAATGAAAGAAATTTCTGAAAAGGACGATAAATGAAGAATAGAATTGTATTAAATGCAGGTCTGGAACCACGACGGATTCCAACGAGTTGCAACATCTCTCGATACCCTTTACGGAGTGAACGGCAATATCAGCAAATTTCTCTCTAACGGACAAAACACCGTCAGATGTACAATAAAACTGACTTTTATGTAAGCTATTAAACAAACAGCCATCACAGTTGATTATTAATTAACTATTGCAAACATCCAAAAACTTAATGTTCGTGATGGAAATGGGAGGATGGACAGCGTAGATCCATCGGAGTAGAATGGTAATTACTACTGACCAGTTTACATGCTAAACATTTTGATCCAGCCCGGCCATCAATCCAGATGCTACATTCAGTCGATCGATATCGGTTGTCAGGGAATGTTGCGTACATATTATCAGCATTTCCAACTTCTTGGACAGTTCTCATATGATGCACATCCGCAATTCTGTTTGACAAAAATTCGATTCCATCACAGACCGTATGTCCGCCGTTCAGAGCATCTAGAATCGAAGCGGCTTCAGAATAATTAAAACTATAGCTGGCCTCCTTAAATATTAGAGATCCTTTTTGGACACACTGTCCAAGCACTTCGAGGTAATATTGAAGACTAGAATCAACAACGAGCCGTGACAAGTGAGTCGGATAGCCGTGATTTGGAACTCGAAAGAAAGCAATTGAATGTCGAATCTCGATCCATTCGTTTCCACAATCGTCTTTTATGGTGACAGTGAGCAATCCTTTAGCACGAGCAAGATTCAGGAGTTCAGTGGAATACACTTTTAACAAGTTTGAAAATCATTAGCAAACACAATAAGTAATAGGACTATTATTGTTGTGGCAATTACCTTTCAGCGGAGATATTGGATTTAATTTTGGCAGTCTTCTTTCTTCTACTGTGCATATGACTTGATTATTTGTTGTATGTGCTATAGCCTTCGTGGAAGTTGGATGATCTAGAAGTGCTAACTGAAGAAGGCGGCGTTTTCGACTTAAAATTATGTTATTAATAACTTTTGTGTTCCGACATTTTTTAGTTATAATATATTACTGATTTATGGCGGGTGATGAGCTACCGTCGTTTGGCTTAGGAGGTCCAACAAGATGAAATACCTCTACCTTCTCGGAAGAATTGTCCTTCATCTCCTATTAAAACAAAAAAAGTGGTATTTGTATAAATTTGTAGTGCTATATTTTTTTAATAACTTACCATGACTGCATTTTGAGATAAATTTGAACGTACTGATCCGGCATCTAAATATTTCTTACAAGTCGAATAATTATCAACGGGATCGTCATCTTCGGACGCCGGTTCGGATTTTATATTTGATATGCTAAAAGGCCTCATTTCTTGATTTCCGTCTTCTAATAATGGATCTTTTTCGCTAGACTCTTCAGACTGTAATTGTGGAGATCTTCTTGTAACTTCATCATATCCAACTTGTACAAACTCTGCATCAGTTTGATTTTTTGAAGAGCTTGCTTGTGGATCAGCATCGTTGCCGTTGTTTTCGGGCAGGAGAGGAATGGTCGACTTCCGTTTTCGTGGGTGTGGAGAACACTGAATAAAGAAGTCGTAGCCGATACAATAAAAAAGCAGATCAGCAAACCAAAACTACCAACCTTAATACTTTCATGATATTCGAATCGAAATGAACTCAGTTATTTTTCCTCCTAATTAGCAAAACCCCGAAATGACTGGTCTAGTTAGTTAGCGCGTAACTGTTTCATATTGATTTCGAATACACGTGTTAAAAAAGTAATATAGTTCTAAACTATTCATTAGAACGATTTCGCAACCTCAAACAAATATAGCGACAAATAGCGTCGATTGTAATATGGAAAGCAACAAGCTACTTATCAGTTAAACCTTTTCATTATATTAAAATCGTAGTGAGCCTACTTGATTCTTGAGAGAATCATCGTTAACTTACAGTCCATAATGACATCTAATGAGCGTAAGTAAGTACTTACACTTATGATATTATAAAATCTTCTAAAATTGGCTAGCCATCCATTGCTTGCTGCGAAATTAATTATCCCTAAGTGAGCGGCGTAGTGCCTCGCTTGTTTCTGTAGCATAGGCCCTGTTATCCGGAGACCACTGGCTGCCTGTTGCTGATACCATTCATGAACGGAGCGGTTGATCTGTTCGTTTCTTGTGTGTCGAAAACGTTTTCTCGCCCCAATTGAAGGATTATTACGGCCCATCACCTCCCATTCACGAATGTATCTCTCCTTTTGAGCCAGGGTGTTGAGTATCTGCGTTTTTCCGCAGCCAAACTGGGCAGCTAACTAAAATTGAATCAAGGTTCTGTTTTAGTTATTTTTTATTGTTACCAGATTACACAATATGCTATCTGTGATCAGTAATAAATAGGAAATAAAAGACCTGCCGCATGGACTTCCCCATCTGTCTTGCTTCGATTACTTTAATCCGTTCAGACAGAGATAATCCGAGACGAGTTTTTGGCGCTGTTGAAGAAGGTTGTTGAGTCTGCTGCGCCGGGGCCGCCATCGTGTAACGTGCCACTGCTGCTGCAAGTAAAATTTTCCACCAAAACTCATGTGCTCTGGTCTCACGATTCACAGACACTATGAGCACGTTCTGCTGTTGTGTCCGGGCTACAAGAGAGTGGAGGGAAGCAAATGACTTGCAAAAGAGGTCCGAGTCCGAGTTAGAGTAGCAGTCAGGAAGACGACAAGGAGGAGGAGGAGGAGGAGCGGCAAGAGGGTTGAAAGAGTATATTAGCCTCAGGCTTGTTGGCTGAAGAAGAAGACGATGTGGCGCATATCTTGCAGTCCGTCCTACCTCAAGACTCAAGGTCTTTGAACTGAAATTCGAGTCCCCCTCTCCAAAAGTCGTCCGGAGCCGATGACGTTTCCAAGGTTTTTCAGTTTACATTATTTGTTTCAACAGTCTGATTGAGACTGAATATGTACATGCTACTAAGATGGACTTGCGACGACTGGTTACGTCGCTGGATACACTACATATATGGAACAGCTGGTTGAAAATGCGGCCCGAGTCCAACAGGGTTCCAGTTGCTATCCGAACCGTTTTCTACACGTTCGTCTTTTCTTTCCAGTTTTTCGTGTCCACGTTTAGCTTTCACAGTGCGATCGTCTGCTATGAATATCAAAAACTTGTTCCGAAAATCTTCAGCGAGTCGGTGGGTACACTAAAACCTTGTGATATCATAAGACGAGGTGGAACTCGTAGCAAAAGCTAAATACGATAATATTTGTTAAAATTTCGGTAACAAAAAATCGAGAGAGAGAAAAGCGTTTGGTGTTGACTTGAGTGATTTTGTTTTCGCGTCCTTTTGTTACAAGTTTAGACCCTTGCAGCGTTAGTCGTCCAGACAAGGATTACAGATAACATTCTCGATGGTGTAATTCTGAACTACAGAAGAAGGACGAGAAAAGAACGAAAGAGAGAGAGAGAGAGAGAGAGAGAGAGAGAGAGAAGAATAGAAATGAGAGAGAGAGAAAGAGGGAAAACATAGAGAGAAAGGAAAGACAGTAAGAGAGAGAGAGCGTAGAGTAGCCGCCTTGAGGGTAGCAACGGTCCGCAGCGTTATGTTGTGAGCGTTACATCACTGCTGGCCAGAGCTCTGCGCCAGCCAACAAATGGTGGGCTCCATTGCGTCATGTTTTTTTTCAGCGCTACCCAACTCTAATCCATGACATGCGATGAGCGATTTTTAAATCTGTTTAAAAGCGTCATTTAACAAGTGAGCTTCCGAATTAAACTCTTTTTAAACGCAGATACGTCAGTCAAAATGTTTTCATAATGAAAGGTGTTTGCTTAGTTGACTGTAATCAAGCTTATAAGCTTATAACAATATCAAGTGAAAGCATTAAAACTGAAAGTGCCCATAAGAATTTCTGCATTATTTATGAAACGCTACCGCTGAACTTTTACTGGTGGTTTTTCATCAGCGACAAATATTTTGTACGTTTTATCTAACTAGTCTAAACCAAATTAGATATTAAAACAAAACCGTCTGACTTATAAACAGAGATTAAAACTGTTGGGACCCTCTTGTACCGTAGATTTAGGGAAAACACAGCTTATTTGATCTTTTTTATATTTTTTTTTACTTTTCTAACGTTTAAAAGAGGCCTAAATTCTGTTTCCCCCAAAGTAGTACAATCTTAAATTCTTACTATATGTATTTTTATTTTTAATACAACATTTACCTATAAGGACCATCCCTACAAGACAGGTTTAAACTTCAGGTAGGAAAGCTCATAAATTTTAATGTAAAACCAGAAATGGCCTTAAAAAGAAGCTGGGGATGGCCTCTGGCCACAATTCCGTATATTCCGTATTTAACTGACTTGGACCCTTGCGCCTTCCTAGTGGCTAGCAACACAACACAATAACCGTACCCAGCGACATGACATCAATTTTCCTTGCAGTCTCAAAGTATATCGATATTAATTTTTCTTGCCGCTTTAAGTACAATATATAAGAACTCTACAATGTTCTCGCCATCTGACGATAATATTCAAACTCCAATCATTTAAGATACCGGAATTTTCGTACGTTTACCAGCTGCAGTACCAACTTTCCAAGCATTATCCGAACCAGTCTACGTGCTCACATTCACGTAAAACCGGTCGCTGCTACTCAGTCTGAAAATATCTATTTGAAAGCGATCGAATCAGGTTCAGCTAAACAAGTTGACAACACAAAAGGTTGGTTGTGTTTAATTTTATACTGTTTTCCTTAGAAGAAGACTCCCTGTTATAGCTTTGAACGATGCACTGACTTAAGGTTTTCCAGATATGGTAACTGAAAAATCCAGCGCCCTTCGTAGCTGTCGGCTACGACAGGATTTTGGCCATCAGCAACAAGGCGGGGATGTGGATTTGCTGTTCAACCGCACTGTAAGTGAGAGACTACCGAGTTAAATTACGAGACAATAGATGGCGACACAATGCACTGAAAAATTTGTCATGTGGAGTTTCGACCGCGCTTCATCCAAACCGAGATCCAAACCATGAAGAATGCATACTTCATGTCCAAACTTATAGTCCGAGAGCCCGCGCACTATTTTACCCCTCATCGACCTAAAAAGGTTTAACCCCCTAAAGTGATAGTTTACATTACATTGCACTGATTCCGAAAATGCAAGTCTGGCTATCCGTGTGCAGTTCTGGTAACCGAGAAGTGTTAGAAAAAAACAAAGTTTTGGAAACGGCCTAGGAGTGATTTGAAGGAGAGTGGTAACGTAAAAAGGATGTTTTTCTCCTTTTTACCTCCTCTCTTTTTCCTCCGGATTCTCACTCCGGAATTTTTCGAATAATTAAGTCGAGACATTATAATGTGTTTATTATAATAAACATCTTCCCCATTCCCCTTAATTCCATTTTATCTTATTTGTTTTCATTGTCATGTTAAAATTGTATTGGCTTCGCAGGAAATATCCACTTAGGTTCGTTTTTAAAAGTGTCAGCAACTGAAGTGTAATACATGGGAAATCGCCATGAATCGCAAGAGAACAAATTGACCGCGTTTGCGGTAAGCACATTTGGAACATTTGAAGCATTAGAAGGAAAATTTTCAAATTGAGCGTATATAATTGCAACAACCACGGCAACTTTTCATTGGATTTCGTTAGGGACGGAAAGTAGAGCCAACGACCATCGTGAGTAATGAAAGAAAAGCCATTTTGGGTGTAAGTTGAGAACTGCTATTACATCCATCCTCGGAACAAGAACACATAAACTGTCCACTAACGTCATTCATTCCCATTTTCTGGCAATTCATTGTCGTATTAAGGAATCCACATTCTCGAACAATTCGGGTCTCAAATCCTAGAAGAGTCAGTAAATGTAATATGAAACCGCAAGTAATAATACTAATAAATGAAAATGAAGAAACCGTTGTTTTGTGTCGGAATGTTATGCTGAACAGTCTTCCGACAATAAGTATATCGCTCTCCTTCTGGAAGATCACTGCAATTTCGGAGAAATCTGGAGGCATCTTTAAGCTTCTCAGCTGATATACAATTGTCCCCATCGTAGTATGAATTACAAACGTAGCACCGCATACAGGAAACTAATTAAACAACGGGACTACATGAATTCAAATACATTCTTTGCAATTAAACAATTTAAGTTAAATGGATGGATTCTTACCGGTAGAAACGAAAAACAAGCAAACTGCAATCCATAATATTTTCTTCGAGTCCATGGCATACGATGCACTGCTATTTTGTAATACCGTAGCTTCAACCTTATGGGTCCTATATATTTCTGTCCTCAAGAATCTTCTACGTTCTACCAACCAAGGCTGAATATAAACTGTTCTACTTCCAGTTCTTACTAGTTTTCTTTATTTCTGTTGCTAACCCCATCTTCACATCTTGAACTTGATACCCGGCTAAATCCCACCCCTAAACTGTATGGCAGAATAAGGCCGCCCCAGGGACCAGGGTCAACGCTTCCTTGGATTGCTAATAAACAAGAAACCACTAGCACTAAGAGCTAGAAGTTCAGCTAGCTCTTCTAGCTCTACAAATCCTAGCTAGAACTTCTAGTTAAAAGTAAGAAAAAGGTTCTAGACTAGAACAATTTTCTCAATTTCACAGAGAGCCATCAATAATGGAATAAAATCTTACATTACATTTTTGTGTAAAAGATTTTACTATTTTAGAATCCCTGTACCTAGTAGTCCATAAAGTTGCACAATATGGCGGGCCGTTAGTGCCACATTTTAAACGGGAAAACGGATGTTTTAAACCGGAATTTTAAATTAAAGAAGTTGTTTTAAACCGGAATTTCATGAATCAAATTTTAATTGAAGCAAATTTTAACGGCTATTTTGATTTTCAATTTAAATTCAAATTTATTAGCGGTAGATTTTTACGGGTGTTTTAAATAAACAATGATTTTAACGGGTGTATTAAATAAACAAATACGTATTTAAATCCCAATTGAACGGGTGATTTTTTTATTTTCAAAATCATGGACGATGACGGTCGCAAGGGCCGACTATTACAAGGCGCCATCCCATCCACCATTCAAGCGTGTGGCGTTGGGACACCGCCGGAGTAGGTGTAGTTGCCGGCGGTGAGGACGAACACGACGGCCGTACTCGTCTTGAAAAGATAGTCGGCGTCGGGCTTGGCTTCTAAGCCGTGTAACAAAGGGCGCTGTGAGCGAGTTGACCCGAAATGCCCATGACAATATTATAAAACGAACTGTTAAAAATGTTTCCTGAAACATTTTTAAAATCTTAAATGAAAAAATTACTCGTTCAACTGGGATTTAATTAATTGTTTATTTAAAACACCCTTTAAAATAATTGTTTATTTAAAGCACCCGTAAAAAACCACCGTCGATAACATTGCATTTAAATTGAAAATCAAAATACCCGCTTAAATATGCTTCAATAAACATTTGATTCATAAAATTCCGGTTTAAAAAAGCTTCGTTAGTTTAAAATTCCGGATTAAAACATCCGTTTTCCCGTTTAAAATGTGGCACTAACGGCCCGCCATAGCACAAGAGATAATAATAAGTACAATAAGCAACACGACGGCGTGTCACTCAATCCGGCCCCAACTTTTCCGTTTCGGGATGAAGCTTATTAGTTTGTGAATTTTAAGGGGTGAGAATTCAATATTAAAAACAAAAGAAACAAAATAATAAAAAAAAAAGAATCAATGGCCGCTCTATATGCTGGATTGTAAGATTTAGAATTTAGATGGATAATGTAATTTGTAGCTAGGGCTTTCCATCTCCATGCGATAGGTTCAATACCTACTTCCCCCAAGAAGGGCAATAGGTAAGGAGCGAATAGCACCAAAAATTAGTCTCAAGACAGAATTTTGGATCGTTTCAAACGTTACTTTATTTTATTTCGGAAAAGACGAGAGGATGACGGTTCCATACTCTAACCTACTACGAACCAGGGCTGTGTAAAGGCGGATTAAAGTATTGAAGTTGAGGCCTTTCTTTCTATTCGAAAAATATTTAATTACGGAGAGGCAACGGGAGGCTATAAGATGTTATTCATTCAGCGGCTGGGGTGCCACGTTGTAAGGTGTCACCCTCGCCACCCCAAGGAGTGCTTGTGCGTAGTGTACTGCCACCTAGATCATAAACTTCCCCCTTCTGCCTTGAAAAAGGGTGCGATCTACAAATGTTTCTTTTAAATAATAGAATTAAATACTTTTTCAAAAATTTTGTGTTAAATAGAGGAACTCAAAGTAAAACGAGTTTAAATTTAGAGTAGACGAAGGCGGAGGGAGGTAAGATTGCTGAAAGGCAATCTGTCCAAAAACGGAGATTTTGTCTTCAACTCTTATTCTTTTGCGTGGTGATGGAGTAGTCGGTCCCGGAGTACGTGGGTCTAGAGTAGTCCGAGCTAAAGTTGGTCTAATTGGAGCAGCCGGTCCAGCTGGCGCAGTCCGGGCTGAAGTAGGTGGTGATCGAGAATCCGTTCCAGGAGGTCTAGAAGAAGCAGCCGGGGCTGGATCAGTCGGGCCTCGAGCAATCAGCGCCAAAAGCGGGGTAAATTCAATGGGATTTGGATGGGGATTGAGCAGTTGATTTGTGATTCATAGTGAAACCTCCTAAAATTAGGAGGTTTTTTGACATTCCATTTCTTTCATTCTTTACCTGTTTTGAAGTTTGTTCAGTCACAAGGATAACTCGTGTTTCGACGGGGGAAAAGCCTCTAGTATGTATGTAAAGACACATTTACCTGTTGAAAGAAGGTGATGGCAGAGGCAATTAAAATTTTTTTTACAAAACGACTAAATATAGCTGATACAGTAACACTAAGTGGTAAAAAGGAAGGTCTATGTGCGTTGTTAAATAGTGATATTAGATGCCCACGTGTCAATAGCCGCTTGAAGTGGCGTATGGTGCTGCCATGTGACAGTTACATGGCAATAGGACTTACCGTTCAAGCCAATGCTGACACGACTCGCGATCTGTTGAATGACGTCATCGCTCACCAAGCTGATTTGCGTTTCATCACCATTGCAGCCCAAAAGTTTGTCGACGAATCCATGGAATACCTTGCCGTCCTCAACGATTTCCGCGATCGTCTGCCCCAGGAGTTTCAGCGCATCGAACCCATCGAGCTGCTGGTCAAAGTTGAAGAGGCCAAAGCACAGCTGAATTCCAAACGTTGATAAAATGAGCCAACAAATTGACTGAGGGTGGCCGCCTTCCTCGATAAAATGGAAAGGCAGCCTCTCGATTCGGCCGTCCCTCAAACGAGGGACGATGCCGAAAAGCAGTTGACAAGTGTCCGACAAGTCTTCGAGTATATATGTGTGCCCAACACCCGAAACTCAATGTTCATTCCGGTAGAACTCATGGGAGTATCAAGAATATTTGCAATTCCATTTTAGCTACGGGCCGGAACGGCCAATAGGGTTAAACACTCCCAAAATTAACAAAAACTGGGGCTGGATTGACTGGCATTCACTACTAATAGTTTGCTTTCAGCTTTTCACGTACGTCATGTTAGATTGAAGATGATAAACTGTATTCATCATTGGCTTTGACAACCCACAGAAATAAAGCTACACCTTTTAAGTGAAAAAGTAGTACAAACAATACCAGTACAACGTTTTAACATTGAGCTTAGCAAACATGCCTTATTCCAAAAAAAAATTCATATTTCAATTACTTGAATTATGAATGGGGAAAATTGTTGCATCGCTCCACCCTTGCATCTCAATTACAAGGCAGCAGAGTTGAAAGGAATTGATTTTACATGAAACCATTCAGTTTAAGCCAGTTTTCTAAATCATTCTTGTTGTTACTCAACCATTTTATATTGTTCTGAACAGTTTCCAACGCCTGCTCTCTTGCACGGGCGCCTGCGCCAGCATCAGGATACTTTGCAAAAAATTCTTTCATCTAGATACGAAAGTACAATTAGAAAGTGAACACGCAAAACTGCTTCTCAATCTTTACCTCATCTAGACGAATTTGGGTTGTAAATTGACTAGTGACAGTGCCGACCATGCGGCCTAGGTAGCGATTGTTGGTAGTGAAACGATTTACAAGGTATTCCCACTCATTCCTGTCGATTCAATTGTTAATTTATGATACAAAATAAAAAAAAACAAACAAACAAAGAAACCCTTTCCAAACCTCACAAAGTCCCAAACAATGGGTAGTCCAACTGGATTGTATGAAATATATTCCAAAACGGTGAAATAGTCTTGGGAACGAACTTTATCAGTTTTAGCCAAATCCAAATACCTGAAAGTAAGAAAATATGCAATAAAGACTGATACTACAGAAAATTAGATTACGTATAAAACCA
The DNA here is from genome assembly GCA_022539655.2 of Ceriodaphnia dubia. NCBI lineage: Eukaryota > Metazoa > Arthropoda > Branchiopoda > Diplostraca > Daphniidae > Ceriodaphnia > Ceriodaphnia dubia. The sequence goes on from JAKUCG020000157.1 coordinate 350,919, forward strand.
TACTGGTGAATTAGCCAAGGCTCTTTTGGAAATGCTAATCCATAAAGAAGCTTTACTGCTTCGTTTGGATCGGTCTCTTTAGTATAGCGATCCCACATTTGATTCCACACCGTAGCATCGCCGATTTGAGAAATTCCGTAGCGATAGACGATATTCCGAAAGTTGGGATGAATATATTCATTCGTGTTCAGCCATTTGGTTAACCGATCGGCAGCACTTTCTAGGCAAGGACCATATCCACTAAGACAGGCCAAAGACAGGATGGTCGTCTGTAGGTTTCTATAGACAACACAAATTAAAACAATTCACGTGCAAATTCAAATAAAATGTCTTACTTGTCCAAGAACGAATCCAACGTATCATTCCAACCAAGTTGCGAATACGGAGGATCCACAAGAGTAATGATAAAGTTCTACAGACACGATCAACATAAATTGTTTCTGAGTGAGAAATGTGAAGGATTATCTTTGGGAAACTTACTCGGAAGCCAGGATACAAGTTGGTGATGTAGATCAAACTTGAAATATAGGACAACTTGCTGGATGCTGCACTCCAGGGAACAGGGTGGCGATCATTTTTAATGTACTGAACAAGATCTAGTGCTGTGCTATAGGGTAAAGAGCCAGCCGCCGAAAGGCTAAACGAATCGTCGATTACACCCCATCGATCGCTAGCCTTCATGACAGAAACATTGGTCCCCAGAGCTTTAGCTAGCGCATCCCAATGTTCTGGAATATAGTTGACGCGGAAAAATCCTCTTTGATTAGCATTAAGTTTGAACCATGAAAAGCCAGTGGGCAATTCGATCGTTACTGATGAAATAAAATCATTAAAGTACGGTACACAATATTACCAAATAATGTAACTACCAGACTCAGCGTCCATGTACAGCCAGGTTTGGTTTGCTGAAGTAGACTTGTCCGTGATGAAAAAAATTGGTACATCCCATTTGTAACTAAATATAAAAAGTGATCACTTATAGGAAATTATACTTAAATCAACAAAAATTTCAAATACTCGTAGGGCGACGGTGTGACCGTAGCGTTACTGTTAGGATCGGACAGGAATCGAGTTTGTTTAACAGTTAGCCGATTTCCATTCATGGTGTAAGTTAAAACAGGGAAACCCATCTGACGTGTCCATGTATCCATAATTCTAGGAATATCCAAATCGGGCATAACAGCCTAAAACAGACATGTTTTCCACTACTGAATGTCGAAAATAAAAATAAAAAATAATTCTTACTTGAAGCTCTCTCCATAGATCAGCAGTTGCTGCATTGGCGAACTGATATTTTTTTAGAAAGTTTTGGATCCCAACTTTAAAGTTATCTGGTCCCATGAAATACTCTGCCATCATAAGGACTGAAGCACCCTAATACGCGGGATTAATTAATATATTAATACGGCTTTACGGCCGTTAAGCCGGATGAAATCGTCAACCGTGGTTTAAATATAATTAATCCCGATTATAAGTTAGTTAAATAACGGATTACGGAGATACATTACTTTGCTATAGGAAATGGTATCGAAAATTTCTGTGATTTCGTCAGGATGATTCACTGGTTGTACGATGGGATGCGAACTCAGCTTTGAGTCGAGTTCTAGTACTGGACCAACATCATCGCTAAGAATGAATGTCATCTTTTCATAGAAATTACAATTTAGTGATTAGGGAGAAGATTAAAAAATGCACGAATGTACAAAATACCATGTCCCATGTTGGCTCGCAATATTCAGTCCCTTTAAACTCCATGTAGCTGGCAAATCCTTCGTTCAACCTTAAATGATCGTAAAATTAAATTCTTTCAAAATGAGGGACGTTAAAAGCCAAAAAATGGACTTACCATAAATCGTCCCACCAGATGATTGTCACTGTTTGCATCAACAAGTAGTTAATAAAAATGGATACAATAAACTCTAATCGAACAACTCACTTAAATTTCCGAACCACTGATGCGCCAATTCGTGCGCGACAACGGTAGCAACTCGTTTCTGGTTAGAAGTCGAGCTCTCACGAGGGTTGAATAGTAGGGCCGTCTCACGGAACGTAACTAAACCCCAGTGTTCCATAGCGCCGGACACAAAATCAGGGATGGCGATCAAGTCTGCAACATAATAGATTTGTATTATTGTCAATTTGTATTAATATTCATTATTAAATGTGAAATGAATTATAAATGTTACCTTGCTTTGGCAACACGTAATCAATATCAAAGTATGACTCATAGAAATCAGTAGCTTTGATTCCGATTTGAAGGGGGTATTCAGTACTATTGTACTGGTTAGGGCGAGCAATTGTACTGATGGGCACCCCACGTCCAGTAAAACCAGGTCTTTTTTCGAAATCGCAGACAATGAAACAGGCTAAATATGTAACCATCTCTACCTATTATCAATATTGGCAAGAGAATGTAGTATTCGTTTAAAAAAGATTTCTTCCACTCTTGTAGGGCACATTTTTCTTTGTGATATGGTAGATTTGTAATGTGTTAAAAATGAAAAAACTACTTACGCTTTTTTGAAACTTGACCGTTGTCAAGCCAACAGCTGGTTTATCGTCTTCAGCCGACTGCAAAGAGAAAAACAAAGTTATAATTTAGAAAATAATGATAGCGAATCTAATTTGAAATCGTCCCGCCATCCCGCTTCAGACAAAGGAAAAGTCTAGATCAGTTTGGGTACCCATCCCCCATTTAAACATACTAATTAGCAATGACGTGGATAAAAAAAAAAAAAAAACAGAAAGGACAATTAGGCGGTCAAACATAGCTTAGTATATAAGACAGTGTGTGCGGGTAAGGGGAACTCATAGCTTGCATGACTGTCACCGCCGCCATGTCACGTAAGTCGAGTTCTGTTTCAAGAACTTAATCTGAATTCTTGTTGAAATTTCCTTGAACGTTTCTTTCCTTTTCATCCCTACAACGAACAGTTGGTAGCAAATTTTTAGTGTCGGGAATTTTTCTTCTTCAAACGATGTGGTGGGTGAACGGAGCTGCCATACAGAGCTCTAGCCCGGTGCCATTCACAAGTCGCCCACCCAACATGCAAATGCCGATGCAGAGAAACAATTCAGACAACCCCCGAAATGCAACGTCACTAAGCCCAGAGGACTTCAAGTAAGTTCGCTCTTCCTAGTTCAAATGGAGCGTATTCTAAAACTGTGTGGTTCGTTTAAGGTTTTTCATGCCAACGGAACAAACGCGACGCGAAGTTCCAAATCCTTCGGCGCCCACGCTACCATTTGGAATCAATCCCAACATGCCTCAACCTCCTCCACAAGGATTCATGATGTCGCCGCCACCAGGATTTCGACCTACTCAAACTGCCCAGCAATTCATGACGCCTCTACCTGGAGTGATGATGCAGCCACCGCCAAACATGATGAACAGACCAATCCAACAAGGACAGTCGCAGCCACCTAGGCAAGAGGTCCCGCAAATGGTCAATGCTACCACCGTTCACGTACCACTTGTAAACAGTAACGCAAGTCGTCCTAACAACAACACGCGGCGAGAAACGGAGCAGACATCCACCACAACGACTAAGCCAGGCACAGTAACAACTCGTAAACCCTTCCAAGAGACACCTCTAGGTAATGTGCATACACATGCTTATATACATTTAAAACGTGGATAAATATTTGTTTACAGGTAATGACAAACAAGAATCTGATGGATCGAAAATGAAGCAGCCACAAGCACCACCAAATCAGTTTGTTGGTCCCCATCCAATGATGATGCCTTTCAACCCCATGATGATGAATCAACCACTCTTCATCGACCCTATGGGCCGACTGATGATGCTTGTGCCAGTTCCCCTTGATCCATCTCGTTCGCCTCTGTTTGCTCAGGCCAATCCTCAACAAGTACCCCAAGGTCCACCTGTACCAGGTATTTTCTCATCATGAAACCATAGATTAAAAATTGTGTCTAACATTTCCTCTCAATTGTAAAAGTATCATTTCAAGTTCCCCTTGGACAACTTCCAGTTGGTACTGTTCCTATTATGCCAGATTTCAGCAAACAGCCTCCCTCTCCCCCCCGTGGTGACAAGAATAAGAGCACTACTACTGCAAGCTAAAACTTACTACCTTACTAGCAACTAATACCTAGCTTGTGAATTCTTTTAATGAAGTTCGTATATAAATTATAAAATGTGATGCAAAAAAGAAATATATGGTTTGTTATGATAGTAATTAAAGTGTAAAATGTAAATTACCAATTCTGGCATGTTGGAATATGCCACATATCCATCGCCTTTTGGTCTGACAAGTGTTACGCCAAAGGTAGATTTGTATGATGGTTCATCCATGCATGGGAAAGCTCTTCTAGCATAGGTTGGTTCAAACTTTGATGTAGCAATAGTCCTGTTTTGAAACACTTGGATCAAATGAAGTCAAAATTAGTAACTAAAAGTGTAATACCTTGTGGTGTTTGTGTCACTGTTGTAATAATTACTCTTGTAAAAGCCAACAATATCTTTAGTAAGACTTCCATTGAAATCCATTTTGAGCATGTAAAACCCCGCAGGTATCTGAGAATTGAGTTTGACAACCCAAAACTCATTTCGAGCATATTCAAAAGCTTCATTAATACCAACTGGTTCTCCATTTGCTTCAAGTCCTTTATGAATCTCGGTGGAATTTATGGTAAGGTATTTGGTGTGGACAAGAATGAAATCTCTAGGTTGAGTGATGTTGATGTGAATGTCAACTTTGCCGGTAAATGTTCCCTTTATGAGATCAGGATGCAGGTAGATTTCATAATGGAGCGGCAAAGTATCAGACGGAAGACGGTAATCTTTCTCCCACGGTTCGTTTAATTGGAGCGTTGTACTAGTAGCAGCCATGGTAGTGGTCTCGATTATCGGAGGGTTTTCTGTAGCTGCCAACTCTTTGTTCGCGTTGGCCAGCAAAACTGATAAGACTGATTAAAAGGTAAAAAAAGGACTTGGTTTAAAACGTAAACACGATTAAAGAATCGCCAGACAAAAATCGATTTAATATCACTCACCGATAGTCGATACTGCTAGCGCTGCAGTTTACGTAAGTATGATTTAAAAAAATATATTAATTTTTTTGTAGAAAATAAAGGTTTGATAGAAAATGTAAAGAATAAACACTTACCGCAAGAAAATGCGCCTACCACCACCAGAGGAATATTGAATCCCATTGTCTCACTTGTTTTCTTTAACGTATGGATTGGGAGATATAGATAAACCATTATTGTATTATCATTTACTTATTAAATTCGTTTACAACAAGAAATAATTATCCGAAAGAATTCGAACTGCCAGAGATAATAGACTGAAGGAACGAAATAGTCTGTGCGCTACTTTTATAACCTTTTTCCAAAATTACATCTTTTCTTATGACCTTGCTGGGTAGCAAGGTCATAGAGACGAACTAATAAATATGATAATAGTTAGCTACTTAAAAACGAAAATTTGATGCAAGTGAAAATTTTTCGTGGCTCTTAAAGGCTACTCTACCTTTTCGTCTTTCCACATATTGCTTCAAGGGATTTGATCAAGTCACCCATTTCTACTACAAGTATGCGAGCGCAGCTTATTTTAAGTCATAAAGTTGTATTCCTACAATTATGAAAAAATGCCTTCATATGATACTTCGTAACAATTGTTGCTAAACGTTACAAACTCATTTTCTCCTTCTCCGTATAAATGGATAGATTTAAATATTTAAATATGTAAAGCAGAAAAGGAAAAAAATATATTTTACTTTTAGTTTAGTCTCGGATGTAAAATCCTTTTGAAAAGAACGGACTAAAGTTATGATTCAAATGTACGAGGATGGTAAGCCCCTGAATCAAGGAAGGAATAAAATAAAACGACACGATGAAAAACTCACCCAACGTCGTAGTTACAGCCCGCAGAAATACGAACGCCCGTCGGCCGAACAATCTGTACGTAGACTGCGGTCCAGCATTCTGCTTTCTCTCATTTTAACGATTGTACTCTCTCTTTCTCTACATGTTACGTTCATGCCCTTCTTTATGAACCCATGTTCGAGAACTTGTTCCTTAAGCGTCATTCAGACTACACGTTTTTCGTCCGGTTTTTGTTCTGAATGACGCTTTAGGCGCCCTTTCATTTGATCAAAGACAGCTGGGAAATTCCAGCTAAGATCAAGGCGACACCCTCCTTAAACGGTAGCTTCAGTTTTTTTTTTAGAGCATTTCACACCCCTCTGATCCTTCTCCGCCACTCACCCCAAGCTCCTCTTAGTTTTGCGTGCTGACGCTCCAAAAAAGGGCATCTCGTTTCTTTGAAACGCGTTACAACTAAATTTTCTTTACCACTTCAACTAGTAGCAAAGTCAAGCTTAGTTAAGATTAAATAGCGAGCCCGAGCATTTTTAAAAACTACTATACTAATGGATCACTTGCGTAAAATGCACCAGATCATCGCCCTAGCACTAGTCCTCCGTTATTTTGAGGGTCTCGAAAAGTGAACTCTTTTGAAACTCCAAAATCCAGGTTTTTCTGTTTTTTTGGATATTTAGAATAGCTGATTATGTGATTATAGCTTAGAAAAACACTGCGTTGGTAGAGGTTCAGATCCGACCGTCATTATGCCGGGTAGATCGGGCAATTTTTAAATTTCAATTTTGTCAATAATGTTGAATCCATACGTACTAGTTTATATCAGTTTTTTATAACTACGTATAACCCCGAGCCCGCACGTGCTTTATCGATCATGAATGCTTGGTAGACGATTAGAAAAAAGATTAAAAAAACCCTAAATAACCATTTTATTTCCGCAAATAAAACAGAAAGAAGGGGGTTTGCGAGCGGTAAAAGTATCCAAAAATTTTCGCGTTCGCGGTTTCAGTAATCCGTTTAAAACCGGTTTTTTAGCGACGGACCAGTGCTAGGGTGGATGATAGTTGTTTGCTGTAGATTTAAACCTTAAGCCGCAACAAAGAGAATACATTCTTATCAATAATCTTCGTCACAAACAGGGCAAATTCCCGAATGCAACAAACAGCTTTCGAGCACCAAGGAACCCTCCTGCATTTAATCTTCAATAATTCAAACAGGATAACTGATACTAGTACAATTCCCGATCACGGCTCGTTTTCTCCTGTGTAGTGAAATGAAAACGCTTAGGAATTGAATTCGGTATTTTTATGTGGCAAGACTCAATCAACAAATGCACATGTAAACAGGAAACACTATTGCGCGTGAAAGAAATCTGGCAAATAAGTGCACATCTAGCTGATAAACAGAATAGAGAGAATTGGAGTGCGGAGGTAGTTGAAGGTGATCCAGACAAAAATAGGTCCAATAGGTGACAGCTTAGTGTCCCAACCGAACCACATTATTATCAGTGCACCATGCACACGTCTAAAGTAAGTACTATAGTACCTATGTCAGGGCCTAGAATGCTTCCGTCACCTCCAGGTCCTATTTCGACATTTTATAAAGGTTTTCAAACTGATAGGATATTTAGTAAGCTCATCTGGAATATGTACAGTAAAAAGGAAAGGGCAAGAGGTTTCATTTACTATAATCAGCGAAATATATCTGTACATTTGGGATGTTTTCAATTTGCTATTCTCTATGTTGACACATCAGGCGCAAGAGTACTTGGTGACGGTTGTGTTGCATGTCTGACATTGGACTTGACAGCACCTAAATCAAACACATATTTAGTTTAAAAGTTAACATGGAATTTATATGTCTGAGTGATTTTACCACTGGAAAGTACAGTTGCACGAAGTCAGGACGGAGATGACGCGCTTCTTGACTTTATGGCCGCAGTTCTTGCACAGATGGATGCAGCTGCGTCGTTGAGAGGCCGACAGACCTTTACCTTTGTCTCTAGAGCACGTCCGCCCTTTCGTGCCACTCGTTCCTTTAAGGAAAACAATCCCGAAAGAGTTTGAGTTAAAATGGTCAATCTACATAGTTTAAAAATTTTTTAACAAGAAAAAAGTAAATATACCGGCCGTGATGTTCGCTCGGCAGAAGTCGGGCGACAGTTCCAAGTAGACGAGCGTTTGTGGCGAGACTCGCAGTATCTGTGACGAGCCTGATGAAGTCTTGGCGCCATTGGCCGATGAGCTGCCGCCGTCGATCTGTAAAATTCCGTTACTGTAGCCAACCCTACAATATTTGGACCGAGACGAAAACGAGGGAAAAAAATAGAAAAGAACAATTCAGCAGCTGCTCATTGAAGTTCATTGTTGAGTTATCATTTTGTTTAGGTTCATATCAAAGACAAATAAAAGAACATTGAGATGGTATTCCTGTTTGTTGATAACAGAACTTTCGCTAGCAATAAATAGTGACCTGTCAAATATCAAGATCAGCATGGTGCTCCGTGTTTATATCACTATCCCTCGCCTTGTCCACACCCAAACGCTACCAGCCGGTAATAAAACAAGAATGAAAAGTCGACCAATTTCTTTAGAGATTGGCGTCGCCAAACTTGGTCGCCCAGCAGTTGCCGATACGATTCACACTTTGGGGTCTTTGTGTAGGACTCCCTTGGCGACTTTGTGTTTGACCCCGTCATCATGACTGGCCATCTTGAAGTCGCCTATTCCCTTAATGACAGTGTCTGGACCATCTTTTAAATTCTCCCTTTTTTACCTCACACTGGTGTCGTATTGGCGTTTGAGAACTTGGCCGACAGTACGAAAAGGTGGCAATTGGATCCAGCAGGTTTGCATGGTACACGATCCGGACACTCCATGACATTTGCACGATTGACGCATCGAATGACGGACAGCCTGTTGACATTGGAAACCAAAGAATTAACTAATCCAGTCTACCATATTTCAGGACTGTGACATACCAAACGGCCAGCGAAATTGTTGTGCAAATTAGCTAAAGCTTGGGCGTCTTGGCCTGATTCGAGTGAATCCAGTACCCGAACAGAGTACTGTTCGCCCATTTTTATGTTGTCACTGCAGCCTCCCCATCGCCACGTGCTGGATGCTGAAAAAAGAAATTGGAAAGTAATTAAATTATCAGATAGAATTTATTTATACGAAAAATTTATTATTACGAGATTCATTTGGATGCTGTGCGCATCCGCATCCCTCCAATTGGCCGCGAGAGCAGTTGCGCGTTAGAGTATAAGTAATTCCGGCGGAAAGGAAAGAGTGGAGCGCTGCCGATTCTCGAATCAGAGAACGAAACACTTTTCTTTGGTAACGAAAAAAAAACGTTGCTAATCAGAAATCACAAATGTTCAGTCACGTTGAAGGAGTCTTACTTCTTGGTGAAGGCGCTGCGTGGACATGCCCAACGTTCCCACCTGAATTGGTGAGAGCATTCCGCCATGGCTAGTTCAGCACCGGCCGCCACTGATTCCGCCATTCCCAAATTGATCTGTATAGAAAAGGGGAAAAAATATGATTGCGCCATCTTTTACAACCAAGTTGGATACAGTAACTCCTTGGAAGTCATGTCGAAGAACTCGCAAGAAATCTTAACCGGAGGTGTTTTGTTTATTTGAAATAAGTGAGGATAGAGGAAACCAACGATTTGAGCTATTAATACTACGATAAAGACGATTGGAACAGATAGTTTCGAAAGGGAGGAGCGTGATCTCATGGCACATACAGCCGGAACAAAAACAAGGACCGGCGCAATTGTTACGCACGTTACACCCACGTTTGTTATGGTGTTTTAACTTGTAGCCAAGATTTGTAAATCACCCTAGACGACGACAAACAATCGACATATCCTTGAAAAAGAAAATGTTTTTGAAAACAAAAAATCCACAGCAGAGCCCTAAAACTGAACTTAATCAAACTCAATCGGCATCGGTATAGAGTGAGAAAAAATGTGATGGTGAAAAACGAGAAGACGAGCGCCAGGTAGAAAGCGCAATCCCCAAGTGGAAGTTTCCGCCCGCGTATTCCTTGATTTTCTCTGGAGGAGTCTCCCTAACGTTAGGACTCTTCGGTGACACAAGAAAAGCCCACATCTCGAGGGATAGAACAAAGTAGCCAAGGGTCCAACTCCGCCGAGATTGACTTAATGAGCTTTCTAGATCTGGCTCCCTTTTATTTCTCCCTTCTCTTCGGTGATGATAAACAGCTTCGTCCCGCCGCCCTCGCAAAAATATAGAAAATTTCCTTCCGGTGGCGCCTAACTGTCGCGCGCGGTATTCTTTGATAAGTGAAACCCCCACAGGAAAAAAAGATTTTAAAGTGAGAAACTTACCCTAGTGCTGGTCATCAAAAGGTTATTCCAAGACCTAATACAAGAACGTTACAACATATGTTGTTATAGTTATTTTTAGTAAATAAAGTACTCGAATTGTTTGAAAAAGAAATCGTACCAGGCTGATGAAGATGACAACTTGCACAGAAGCAACAATGCGTAGAAAGATCGAACGAAACAATTCATCGTTGAGGTGTTGTTACAAGGATCACAGTCGAAGAGAAACCAGCGGATAGGATGTGTTGACTTCGACTCTGGTCAGCGATACACTGAAGATTGTTTTTGCGCTGATACACTCAAGTGAAAGCAAAAGAGAGGCAAGTCGTGGCTTGTCATTGACTCGGCAGCACCAATAGTACTGGACCTTGTGACCGAGGTCGACGAGACTTTTCTTCTCTTTTGGCTCAAGCGGTCAAAACTCCTCCCATTTTCTTTCCTTCAGTCCAAAAAGGTGAAAAAATGCTGATACAGTATTAGAGGATGAGGGAAATGTGGGAGGAGGAAAACAGGACTATCGGGCAAGCGGCAATTATCCCTTCCATTCAATCCCGGAGCTTTGATCCGATTTTGGCTTCGGTGTTGAAAGAAGAAGATACATTTTATTTTTTTTTTCGGAGGTTTTGATGCTTCTTTGCCCGTACTTAAGTTAATACTCTCAAGAATTTTCACCATCATGTATATAGACTTCCTAGCCATCAAATACAAACTACGCTTCACGCTGTTTTGAACCTTCTCATTTTCTAACAAATCTAATTGGATTAAATTTTGCGTGGTTCAAAATGCGCCGGAAACAGCATTCACGTGACGCCGAAGACGTGGAAAATATTCCATCTATAGTCTATCCATATTGGTAGAAGAGCATTAGCATACCTTGTCACTTCAATATCATAAGTCAAATAGTATTTTCTTTTGTCTCCTTGTCTCCCCTCGTCAATTACTTGACTCCCACTCTACACCGCAGATATTTAAAAATTCAAAAATCTGCCAGCACTCTTCACTTTTATTTAGTATACACAGGACCCTTTTCAAACAATTAATTCTTACGTGGCCTACTTGTCGAGTTTCGAGAAAAGTGCACACACTTTTAAAGAAAGAGATTGTGTTACGTTTACAACAATTTATTAATATGCGCATTATCTAGACAATAAACGGAGAAACGACCAATCCTAAATTTAGCGTGATTAGAAGAAATCACTCTGCAGTGATCCACGTTAATAAAAAACTGGAACGATATTGGATAGAGTCGGATAGAGTAGATATGCTGGATTACCCTGATTCATGACAACATTCAAGCGCTATGGCCGACGATTAGGCAAGATGTTTCCAAAATTGTATACAGAAAACGGCAAAACGAACGTAATAGTGAATAGGAGGCAGAAGTCAGGCTGCTTGTATGGTAGATGAAAGAACGGGAAGTGGGTTAGCTGAAGGAGATATGGAACGGCGCGGTCAGTTATACGATGTAGGTAGGATTATGGAAGGCAGCATTTACAAAGAAAATAAAAAACCTCATAAAGGAAAACATAAAAATCAAAGAATGAAAGATAACTACTTATGTGAGAAAGAATGCAAAATAAATGCCCGTTCCATTTAAAGTTGGGTTCGTGGCCACGTCTGAATTTGATTCTGACGATGCAGTAGGTAAGGAGGATACTGGAGTTTGTCAATCCAAATACTACGTGATCTTAATTTCGATAAACTCCGCTCGCTGACATCAGGACAGCCTTCTGCTTTCAGGGATCGCAGACTGTGACAGTATTCACCAAGTAGTCTGTATTGAAGGAGACGTGTCTTATTAAATAAATTGAATTTTGTCGTACATCCTAAGAAACTTACTGAATCCCAGAATCTGTAATCCCATAACATCTAGCAATGTCAAGGTACTTGAGATGTTGGCAAGTTTTGGATAGAACTAACAATGTCTCATCTCTTATACAAGAAAGATCTCCCAGTGATAGGGACTCCAAACTGGGAATAGAAAAGAGTACTCAATAATGGACATAATCAGTGATGAGTGAAATTCAGTAACATACTTGGGTTGTCTTTTAATGAACAGAATAATTGAAGCCTCACTGAGGCCTGTACATCCACTAAAATCTGCTACCTTGATTGTTTCTGGGTAGTGAAATGCTAAAATCTCAACTGCACCTATTGTCACCCAAAGGCAGTTCTTCAAAATAATAGTTTCAAGTTTCTGAATGAGGAAAACAAAACATGTTTTATGATTACTGTGTGAAGATTGATTGGTTAATTACCCCATTTACAATTTAGACTTACTTTACAGTTGATCACAAGTGGTTGGAGTGTACCATTTTTAAGATTAACAGAATTTGACAAGTCCAAATGAACCAAATTGTGATTGTTTCGTAGAAGATTCTTCATTGAATCATCACTGAATAATTGAGAGTTTGATATCTTTATCACTTTGAGGCTGTGGCATAAATGAGCCAAAATCTGGGATGAGGCAAACATAAAACTTGATTGCTGACATTTAAGAAATATTCATATTCAAATACCTGGCAAAGGAGTTGTGGAAAACACTGGTGATGTGAAAGATCAAGATACTTCATGTACTTGAAGTATTCATTGACTAGAAAATAGGTCTGTTTACAGACAGCTCGCAAGTTCAGCCAGTCAGATGGTGAGAGGTAATCAATTATTTTTAGTATGACATCGTTCCCGGGCAAATCCAACAGGAAAATGTCGATCACAACGTTTTCTTTCATTCTTTCATATCTATTTGAAAATGGTTTAATATCCAATTAATTTCCTACATTCACCTGGAGAACAAACGAACAAAGATCTGACAAAGATCCGTCTTCTGTCGTCGTCGTAACCATCAACCGATCAACGTAAAGGTAAACATTGATGTAAGGTGACTAGTTGTTTCTTTTACTACCAATAGAGGGCCGCGGGAACAAAGAAAATTTATTCAATTCGGCCTATTAGGATCGCGGGGGCGATAGTAAAAAATAAAAAAAAAATAAATAAGTACGTGGTCGTTCGTTTGGCACCATTATTAAATAAAAATAAACATTAAGAATTATAACTTACAAGATTGCAAAGATTCCTCATAACTCATCATTTTTGCGAAATCTACCTTTTAAAACTATGACTGAGGTCAATTTTGTACGTCATTGATACAGCTGCGCAAGCAGGGATACAGCTGTGAATCTATGGAAAACAGTACAGCCATATGCCGGAATATGACCGTCGACTGGTGGGGAAAAACGAAAAAGTGAGTTGAAGGAAAACCGACATGTATTCAACTTTGTTGCCATTTGCGTTAAACATACACAACTGCAAAATAAACAGAAGAAAGATTGGTCAAAAACGCACTCGTACATTTGTACAACAGGCGACATCCAATCAAAGTCACAATTCACGCACTAGGTCACTTAAATCGTAATGTGCCGTTTTATTTACATCTTTTTCCTATGGAACGTGGCGGTTCAAGCCAGTCCAGTTTCCATCAGCGAAGTATCTTTACTTCGCCCAGGTCGAATTGTCAACGGAGAAGAAGTCCGAGCTGGTAACTTGATTTTGGCTAATTCATTTAATCCGCGACCCACTGTTATTTCATTGGTCTTCATCTGACTGGAATTGAAGAAGAGATGACGGGGCAAATATCGTTGCAGCTAGCGGTAAGCGGAAATTATTCATCTCATTACTGTGGTGGAGCATTAGTAAAATCCAATTCATCCAAATGGGTTGTCACTGCCGCACACTGCGTCAAGAAATTATACGTAAGGTAGGTAAACAATACATTTATAGATTACAGAATGTAAGAAACATTATTTTACAAATAATATGTTTCTTTACAGTCCTGAAAATTTATTCGTGGTTTTCAACGTAACCAATATGAAACTTTTCGATGCCCCTAAAATTGGGGTGGAAAAAATTTTTGCGGCTGACTACGACCAGTATGGCAGTACAGTACTTACTTTTAATAATGGGAATTTTTACTTTTAACGTGTTTTAACGGAACAGAGTAACGAAAGAACACGATATAGCCGTATTGAAGCTTAAGGAAGATGTTTCGACCTATACTGCATCTGCCGTTTCACTGCCACCACCATCCTTTAAACCTAACGGTAATTGATTTAATAGTTCCCCAAAAATAATAATTTTGAAATATAAAACTTTGCTTGTCAGGATTTTGCGTCATAAGTGGTTGGGGCTACGAACGAGTTGGTGCTGGCGTCGTATCTGATTCTTTAAAGGCCGCTAACGTCACGATTCTAACTAACGAGGAATGTCAAAAACGTTTCCATTTTAATTCTAAGTATGTCATCTCTTCTGGAATGATTTGCGCCGGTGGAGAACACACTGATGCTTGCCAGGTAAAGTTCAGGTTGATAAGACATTTAAGAATGGAGGTGTCTGACAGATATTCTTCTAGGGAGATTCGGGAGGCCCAATGGTGTGCACCGATCCAACAGGTGAAAAAGTGCTAGCAGGAATAATTAGTTGGGGAATCGGGTGCGCGTCACCTAAAATACCTGGCGTTTACACCAACGTTGCTAAATATCTGGGGTGGATTGAACAGATTATGGAAGAGAACTAATTTTTTCCTAGAAGACACTAAGATACTTGAAGTAAATAATTGACCTTATTATTCACAAATGACTTGATTTTTTTCTGGATTGTTTGTCGTTTTGTCCTCTTCGTCTTCACTGTCAGACACGGAACTGGCGCTGGATAAACAATCAGAATCGTTTCCTGCATCTACAGCTTCTGCTGCTGACGATTTCTGTAAGAACATAAAGACACGAGAACGGTTAATTGGCTTTTTTGGTAGGGCAGTATAAAGAATATCTAAACCTAAAATCAGATATACTTGTAATGCCTTAATTGGAATAAAAGTTTCTCCTACCCATCGAACTGAAGACGATTTTTGTTTACTAGTTTGAGCTTTCCTTTTACGACCTCGATTAAGAGTTTCAGCTTTCGGGAGGAATTTTTCCGCTTGAGTCTGCACTCGTCTGATATCAAAATCCTGATCAACTCGGGTAACCAACGTTTGTCTGGGAAGTAGGAAATAATAAAGTATTTCAAATATTATTCAAGCTAGGGTATTAAGATAAAATTTTAATACAATGTGCACCTTTGCTGTTCATTTTCTATGTAAACATCATCACTTTTATGAAAAAGATTGTGATTCTCATATGCCCTCTTGTTGAAGAACAGAGCATCACACATTTTACATTTAATGAGTTCCCTATTTAAAAATTTCCAATATTAGGATGTCTCTGTTCAAATGTATCATTGTAAATTATCATACTGAGGTAATGCATTGCGTTCCTCCTCCTTATGTTGCCTCTCTAGATGAACTTCAAGGTTGTACTTCATAATATATTCAGACCCACATAAGTGGCAGTAGTAAACACTTTGTGGTTCCTTAGCATTATTGCACTTAATCTTACGACTGGGTGGAGGTGTTTCAATTGCTTTTATAAGTTTAACAACTCTAAATCCAACAGATGCATCTTCATGTTTGAAATGTATAGTAATGGATGTTAAAACAAATTTATTACCGATTATGAATAGATTTTGAGTGATATTGAAGCGCTGTGTCATTATAAAATGATGCTTCACATTCACAGCATTGATGTGTACAAGAGTTTACACTACTGCTTCCTCCTTCATTTTCATGGGAAATGACATGTTTGTCCCTGCAATACTAAATAATGAAAAGGTTGATAAACAAATTTTGATTACTTGATTGAAAAACAATGTTGAAACCTTAATAGGAAACTGCATTCCACAGTAGGGGCAATAATGTTTGACACTAGATTGCCTGTGTTTTCGAAATTTGTGCTGTATGGCCGCCGAGACGGTGGCAAACTCTTCAACGCATTCGTCGCAGTTGATCTTTTCAGCCTTATTCGCCATTTTTCTCACTTATCGGAAGTTGACATTGGCTCCAACAATTGGTAACAAGATTAAAAGGAAAACAACTACAAAGAATTTTCTTGCGTTTAAGTTATTGAAGAGAAAATCTACAGGCGAAGCGTCACCAACCATCGACCAAGTCGTCCAAACTAGCGCCCTCTATGATTGAATTTTCAAACAGATCCTATTTAAAATGAGATTTAAATAAACCCTGTTACTTTGTAAACTTGAGATTCAAACGTTTATTTATCACTTCATCTTGTCAGCCACCAATCAACACCCGTTCTTAAATTACTGCATGAATCCGATCACGTGGTTGAAGATCGGGTCATTTCCCGCTCTCCTGTCACTTTGAAACTATGACTGTCTAATCATCGATAGATGACTCTGAACTGTTTTTTTTAAAATATATTTCTAATCGGAGATCAGAGATGTTTCTAATCCTTAAAACTGGCATGAGCTATTGAAAAAGATGTACTTAAAATTTTAAACAAATGTTAAATATTGGTTATTTCTCAGTGCATCTTTCACAATGAGAGC
The DNA here is from genome assembly GCA_022539655.2 of Ceriodaphnia dubia. Classification (NCBI taxonomy): domain Eukaryota; kingdom Metazoa; phylum Arthropoda; class Branchiopoda; order Diplostraca; family Daphniidae; genus Ceriodaphnia; species Ceriodaphnia dubia. Next base: position 367,558 of record JAKUCG020000157.1, read on the forward strand.
AAAAAAGTTCAACAACTCAATTAATAGTTAGTAACTTATTTTGTTGTTGAAAACAACTATTAAGTAAGTTTTCATAATCAACGAAATTAAAAGTGCAATCCAATAATTGCTCGAATCGAGAAAAAAAAAGAGCGAAGGCCTCAGCTATATAAGAAGGCGAGTGAGAGTTTTTCCAAAAACTAGCTCAAGCGTTTGTCGCTAGGTGGCAGAGCGTGTACAAAAACAGTGTGCTCATAGGTTGCTAGACCTACTACTAGACTTGCTACTTGAAGGCAAAAGCATCTAAACATCTAAAAAGAAGAAGAAGTGAGAATTTCACGAAGGAAAGGTTTATATAAGCTTTATTTAAAAAGAAAGTAAAATGGGGCCAAAAGCCAAAGTTAAAATCGAGGACACCTCTTGCAATAGGAGAACTGAATCAACTAGCAATTTATTCTCGTCCCGAACAACCAGCGAAACTTCAAGCTCTGAAGAAGCACTTGATTCTAGCAAATACTCGAATAGAAAATTGAAAAGCAATTGGCAGAAATACAACAATGAAACTGACTTGCCCGTGGAAGTGCCAAGAAGTCTTAATTTTGCAAGTTTTTCTGGACAGAGGCCTCTAGCAAGCAATGATTCATACTTTAGGTTTTCTAGTGAAAAAAATTGGGAAGTGCTTGACAAGTTTGATGATTATTTTAAATTAAATGTCAATGATCTATGTAGAGAGATTATGTGTTTACCTCTCCATGAGAGGCTGAAACTGAAATCATCTGTTTTGACACCTGAGCAAATTGAAACATTCACAATTGACGCTACAAAGTATCAAAGTAAATTGAAGGAACCTTTGGCGCCAACTAAAGATATTACTGTGAAAATGTTATCATTGTTTACAAATGAAAGTGAACCAAAACAAGTAGCATCATGCAAGACTGGATGGTCACAGCCAGCCGAGGAACTTGTTGACAAGCAGACCAAGACCTGGGATAGCAATTCTGAAAATTTTTTCAGTCTAAGTGGTGTTGAAGAAGAACTTGACTTGATCTTGTCAATGCCCTTGCCTTCAAGTGAAGTTGAAAGTAGGTCATGATGCATCATTATTTAGTTAGCTTAGCTTTAATTACCTGATTTTTTTGTATTTTTATTTTACAGTATCAGCACAGGAAATAGCTTCCAAGGAAAATTTGATGGAAGAATTGTCTATTGTTCCCTCTAATTTAGAGTTGCAGAATGATTGGTTGGATTCTTTGTTAGATGAAGATTAATACATTTTCGACCTACAAAGGTGCATGGTGTGAATCGAGGTTTTAAAAAAAAAATTTCAGCTGTCGAATAAAAAAGTTTTCCTTTCCCTTTTTTTGCATTCCTGTCGGTTTTAAAATGTACGCTTTAATCTTAAAATCCCTATTGAATCATCTTTCATCAATTCATTTTATTTAAAGAATGGATCTAATATGCATAGAGTCCATTTTTGTAAATTTAATTATGTAATTAAGCGGATTTTGCGTTGGGTAAGCTAATACTGCAAAATTCTTAAAAAGGAATTCTATTCACAAGGAAGATTAGATGCATTATGAATGGTTAAGACTAAAGCTATGTTTCCATTGTGGTTTACTGAAACCAATGGTTGCTCATAGTTACCGCGATCGAACACGACGGCCATCTCGCAATTGTACAGATCTCAATGAGACAGAACAGCTACAAGTGTTGACCAGGAGGGAGTGGAAGCAATAATGTGTTCCTGTGCAGAGGAAACCGGAAATGTTTTACGTAATTAATAATAATTTTACATGTTTTTGAGCCGTTAGTAATTTCCCCATATAAATATCTAGCTAACAACGTTCAGCAGTTACAGTCTGGCTTTTTGTTTTATTATAAAGGTAAGTTTGAAGGCTGCTATTTTTCAAATACTCCAACTATACAGCAATATCGCAATGTGCTAGTAAACTAATATCTCCAAAACAAATACCGTACGGTTGCGTAGTTATCGTTTAAACCACTTATATAATTGTTAAACGTATCCGATATTGTTGTGTACTCCCTTTGAAAAATCTAAATTAAAAATAACAAAATATCAGATAGAACCTAAAAAAGTGTGGAGTTAAGCCTTATTTAACATTTGACCAGGGCTAAATATAATAGTTCATTACGTTTCATGCAGCATATTGAGAAAAGGTTTTATTTATTTAAATATTTTTTGTAGCTTTGTAGGCAAGACTTTTTGGCAAAGTTAATAATAAGCTCCCGAACAAGCAGAAAATCTGTCCACTATTGGATAATTTGTGCTTAAATGTAAAGGATAAGTTATTTATTTTACAATTGGAAAAAAAGAAAGCGCACGCGCATTGTCGAGGCCCAAGCTCTCATGATTCAACTAATCAAAGGGCACGCTTGCTCAATTTAGTATTCTTCACCCTTTACCTATCTTTACAGCGTCGTCTACAGCTGAAAGAAGGAAATATAATTGACTACGTAGTGGGGGCTGGCGTTCGCTAGTTGATGACGTCAAGGTGAAGCTACTCGATCCAGCTCTTTTCACTTTGTTGAAACACTAAACTTGAAAGTTATTTGAAAATCTAGACCTGATATTCTAAGAAAGTCTAATGTGAAACCTCCCTTTACAACCTAATTAATTCAAAGTTTCTGATTATCCTCTGCGATGCTTCCACGACTGCAGTCGCATAGTTTACTTGTTTTGAAATTAATTTGTGTCGCGACAATATTTGTTTGGGAACTTGGCGGCCTTATAATGGCGTTTTGTTATTTCGAGGGTTTAAGTAGGCTGTAGTTAGTTGCGTTTACACAGTTTACGGAATCAGCATACAAAGTTGGGAAATCCCATTGAAACACGCCATTAGTGACAGACTTCATCCGACTTCCCTGCAGCTGGCCATTGAATGTTAACGTTTCTTTGACAGCGATGTAGCGAAAGTTCTTTTTGTTTGATGCATTTTGATCTTTCCTGTTCTCGTCCATAAAGCTAAATGGTTTGCATCGGACTGGAGCCGTGTTTTCGGCATCCTTTACCAAGACAGTACTTTTGTTTGGTATGAGAATCAAATGGCCAGTCGACCAGAGGGAACAATTTTTCTAAAGTTAGCGCCAGAGTTGATCGCTACAGGCGAATACTCGAGGCGCTTGTTTCAAGTTCCACTTCTACCGAGCAACGGTCCGGGTCTAGAAAATATGATTGCTATTGGAGAACGTCGCCGGCAACGAGTCCACTTTTTCTTGGCAGAAACCCAACAAGAATTCAAGTATGTAGGCGGAAGAGAAAACATTTGTTTTGTTTTTTTTCTATGTTTTTAGAGAAAAAGAAAATGGCACGCTCCATCAGCCGATTCATTGAAAATTGATCTCTGTTTAAATCAATTATATAGTGCCTGGTGGACTGGAATCGTGAGCACGGTAAGTCGAATTCTAACATACTGCTACTGCCTTGTACAGAGTCTAGTAGTTGGCCACAACAAACATTTGCCGTCGTCATCGATCGTCGTTTGATCAATATCAATTCAGTTACCGGTAGCTACAGCGTCGACTGTACCTTCTTTCGCAACAATGGTACCACCTCTTCAACCCATCAATGGTAAAGCAGGAAATGCGAGTTCACCCACTACTTTTTTTTCTCTCTGTATAGGATAACGATAACATATGTATACTGTACAGTATATATGTATATATATATATATATATATATAATATAATATAATATAATATAATACTAAATATAAATGAATAAAGTAGTCTACAAGTTATAGTCTACAAGTAATAAGAATGTAATAAATAAATAACGAGAGAGAGAGAGGGAAAGGTCATGTTTGGCTAGGGAGTACGGAGGCGCATTATACGAATCATTTTCCAATTATAGTGCCACCACCGGCTCCCGCCTACCATCAGCCCCCTCAATACGTGGTCCAGCAGCAGCAACCAATTCCATCTACTACAAATACTGTAGTGATTCGTGATTCCGGGCCTTCTTACGGCGACGCCGCCGTCGGATTGGCAGCTGGCGCCGTCATGGGAGCTGCTCTATCGAACATAGGTGTCTTTGAGAGAGAATAGTAGTAGCCCACAATCCATTCGTTTGACGTCATCCTTTAACAATAATCTGATAATAGCTCATCCGACGTACATCCCCTATAGCGGTTGGGGCGGATATGGCGGAGGATACCATCAGGACAACGACGTCACTATTGTGAACAATTATAATGTCGACTACAACATTGAGCAGAGCGTTCCGACCGACAACGATACCGACTGGGTTAATTACGACGACTACGAAGGAGGTTACGAATTCTGAAAATATTTGTTTCCGTCGCCAGATATTCGTCAATTTGTTACTATATTTCTGTCTTTTTTTTTTCTTGAAATAACACGTCACAATCAAACAGCAGACATTCAGTAACAGTGGGCTATGTTATTTGTTTTGTTATTTTGTTTTTGTTGAAAGAAACACGTAGGTGAGCTAGGGATGCGTGCTGTTGCTTTGCTGCTGCCGAAAGTTCTTTTAAGAGAGGGAACACTGAATGGGAATACACATGGCACGACGGAATAATTAGTTATTTGTTGTTGTTTAAGTTTAACACACACGCCGTCAAAAGAGTGCGCGAGTCGCGGAGTCGGCCATTTCTCCAAAAATAACCATTGGAAAGGGTCGTACTCGGGCTGTCCTATCAGGGTGGCCGAGACAAGGACTCATACATCTCTTTCAGATTCGATTTTCATCCAAATAAATAGATGCAAACATCATTTGAATAAAGACTCGGAGAGATTCGGAAGATGGGGAGGGGCGATAACGAAAGAACAAACAAGAAATTTCTGTTACAGTTGTTTTTGTTTTGTTTTGTTTTTTTGTTTTGTTTTTTTTCCTCATTTTCGGAGAAGAAACGCAGTTTGCACGTCAGAAAAGAAGATAAGAAAGAGAGGGCAAGGATGAATATTGGCTGCTGGCGCTCGACGACATGAATCGATCCGTCCGAAGAGGTCCGTACGTAGCGGATGCAGTGAGTGTAGAGTACTTGAGGTCGGGTTTCAAAAGCCGAAATCTCCACCAAAGTCCATGTCGAAATCATTATCCTGACAATCGTCATAGTCTGGATCGTAGTGATGTTGTTGGGAACATCCGCTGCCCATCTGGCGTGTATCCATTGAATCCCGTCCGTAGTATCCATCATCGTAAGCCATGTTTTCCAAATAACCACCTGATAGGAGAGGATTTTTTAAAAAAAGAACGGCGTGTGTCTAAAAACTAGGCGGGCAAAAGGGGAGAACATCGCAGACCCAAAGTGGCGAGACGTGACGATAGCAACAAATCGCGTTAGTGTCTCGTCAGAGTCGGAAAAAGGTCCCACCAGCTATCTACTGGGTCCTGGTGGAAGGCTAGAAGCGTGATGTTCATCTAACTCTAAGGGGTTCATCTCAACGTCGAGTACGTACTACTTACTAGGCTACGGTACGAATGCAAGCTAGTTCACCAAAGCCGACACGATTCGAATTCTGAAACCACTGCACCCAATAATCTTTAAAGACTTTGGAGAGAGAAAGAGAAAGAGAGTTGTCGATAAAAATTTTCCCATCTTCGAAAGGTTTCTGTCTTCGAAAAATGTTTCGCCTTGGGACTTTCTTGCTGAAAACACTGCTGCAAGTGCTGCATGAATATTTGGCTGAAATGTTGAGCACAGTGTCAACTCGGTCGGCATATTAGTGCCCCCTCTTGGAGCTCAGATAACTCAGATAACCGACGTTCGAACTCGACTGAATACCAAAGACTGACACGTCCGACTACGGAATGTAGAACGACTACGGAATGCTAGCGTAGCCTGTGAATAAAAATGGTTGGGAGCCAACTAACCGATGACGGGCTTGTCGGGCTTGTTCCATCCGAGACCGTAACCCCAGCCCCAGTGGGCGAAACCGGTGGCCAGCATCATTCCGGTAGCGATCTCGCCTAGCGATGAATTGACGCTGTTGTCGTTCTTTTTCAGTCCCGAGGCGGCGGTGATGGCGGGCACGACGGGTCCCGTTGACGCCACGACGACTCCTCCGCATCCGTGACCGGAAGCGGCGCAGAGACAACACGGTTGATGACTACCGACGTGCTCTTGCTGCTGTTGCTGCTGCTGCTGCTGCTTCTCCGGTGCTGCTGTCCCCACTGCTGCTGCTGCTGCTGCTGCTTTTACGGCCGCCGCTGCTGCTGCGTTCAAAGCAAATGACAAATATTGACTCAAGAAACTTGGGACACACGGACACGTTGGCTCGTCGTCGACGTCCAGCAGCTAGCTATAGTCAGCCCTCCATCCCGTTGCCTGGCCGTTGGCACTACGTACTCCGTACTCGTCTGCTCGTCTACTCGTCTACTCTACTCGTCTACTCTATATATGACTGTTGACTCGGCCAGCTGGAAACAACTGTATGAAGATCAAAAGCTGTCAACGACTGGCCGTCGACTCTGTCGCCCAGTCACGCAGGTCTTATGTAGTGCTCGACCGGAAATTTTCATGGCGAGCTCTCTTGTCTGGCCCGTCATTCCTGTCCTGCAAGTCTACACGTGACGTCTGCGTAAGATTCCATTATCTATACTCGCACTACACACCGACGGGTGAACGGGCGCGTCTAAATTTGATTAAAACGGCTCCCAGCAGTCATTGCAGCTTCAGCCATCACTTATTACGACCAACAACAAACGCTGCTTCCTTCGGCTCTGCATGTCACACAACTGACATTCCAGACACAGACGAAAACTCGCGCACAACACCCAAGACCATCCTAATTCTAATTGAAACGCGATTAGCCGTTTCGTGCCGGTCCAGCAGCACGCTCCCCTATCGTCTTTAAATGGCCGGCCGACATCAAGTGAGAGAGAAGGAGAGAGAGAGAGAAGATGCAGCGCAGCAGTGGCTGTACCGGCGACACGCACACACAAACATATGTAGAAAAAGTTGTGTGTCATTCGAATGCGATTACATCGTCTCTCTCTCTCTGTACGTACGTAGTAGGCGGAGGGAAGTAGAGAAAGAGAGAAAAAAAAAGCGAATGAAAAAATCGAGTCGACGGGATTGGAAAGCAGCCCAGTTGAAACGCCCGACGATGTATAGCCATGCTTCGATAAGGATTGATGTACTCACGCTGCAGATCGATACTCTCGTAGATGTTGGACGTCGTTTCGTCCGGCTCGCCGTAAACAGACAACCCAGGCGGGATGGGCAACTGCATAGAAAGTGTTATTTTTCTCGTGAATATCAATGGTCTCAAGTGAATGCCAATGACGTATAGGATGTTTGCTTTCTGATCGGCTTGAGGTGATCAAACCAATCCGCCGCCGCCGCCGTTGCCGTCGCCTTTCTCCTTTTCCTGGTTGGCTTCTTTACGATGCCATTTCCTTCCTTCTTCTTTTGATTTTTTTTTCTTTTTTTTTTGGAGGGGGTTGCTGTCTCTGTGTTAGATCGATATTTCATAGCTGTGGGGATGCGAAAGATATAGTCTGCTGTCGGCCCGGGATTTGCGCATATTGGTTATCAGCAGAGACAGAAAGATAGGCAAAATGGAAAAACGAAAAATAAAGATAAAAAGGAGAGCGGAAGTTCGTTCCGTGAGCCTCTCTGCTGCTGATCTGATCACACGCTTGATAAATAAAACGTCCATCGTTTCTCTCCTCTTTCCGTCGCCATCGCCGTCGTCGTCTTCCCTATTGTCAGAACTCTCAGGCCCATTCTTCATAGAAAGAGGCCCTTCTCCTATCAAAATGATTGACTTGTTCGCGTTTCTCAGCGCCCAACCCTACTTACCCTCGTCCTGGGCCGGAACACACCAAAATGCCTAGACGGTGCTACTAAGTGTTGTGACGTTGTTTAACGCCCCCGTCGTTCCAGGAAAAACGAGCCGATCCTATCCTATGGAAGCTGGGAGATTCCCTTGAAGTTGCTACGTAGCTAGCGCGACAATATCCTCGTCCTCTTCGTTCACTCGGCGAAAGAGACAAAAAAAAGGGACAGAAAGAGAGAGAGAGAGAGAAGTAAAGAGAGAGAGAGAAAAAAAAAGGAAAACCTTGAGCTGGCGTTGCCAGTGATGTAAAACGTAAGCAGAAAGAGTGCAGGAATGAATCAACCGGAAATTGAAGTGGATAAGGAGGGGTACGGTCACAGTACATAGCTGGCACCGAGTTCGAGTTGGACCTTGAACGGAGATCAGCACATGACGGTTGGAATAAGACAAGGGTCGCTACTCGCTACTCGCTAGCCTAGTAAGGAGTGAGGAGTCGTCGTCGTCTGCGTGGGCGATACGGTATACTCTACGTTACTGATGGCACACTGGTAGACGGTACTAGATAGTTCATGGGATCTGCTTCTGCTCGTATTCGTTCTTTCTTTTGCAACAGTTTCGTCCCTCTGCTCCGCTCCGCTCCTTCCTTCCTCTTGTACATATCGATCGCTGATGAATGGACAGTGACTTGTGAGTCAAAGAGAGAATCCTCCCTGAGACTGACTGACTGACTCTCTGGCGAGAGGTGGAAGAATACTCCAATGATGGATGTCTCATGATTACATGGAAGAAAAGGCAAAAGAGGGTTGGGGAGCCTGGGCTGGACGCAAAAGCGATGGATGGCCGCGGATCGTCCGACTCTCTTCAACCTCTCAGTCGGCTTTCTGATGGTAAAGTCCCTCTCAGAGTTCCAGTTCGTCTTCGACGACGACGACGAGTCGAGTCGACGACTACGCTCCGTATCGACCGCTCTGTCTTTGTGCAAAAGTATTCCTTTTTTTTCCCTATCTTTCTTTTCTTTTTTCTTTTTTCCTACCCGTCCCGTCCCGTTTCCGTGTCCAGTGCCACATGCTGGTCGCTCTTTTGATCGCAACCAGCACAGCAGAGCAGAAGCGGAGTAGAGCCGAGCAGAGGACAGTCCTACTACTAGTAGTTCATTGACGACCATGTCGCGCACTTCAATTCAAGTGGGTTTCGCGCCGCGGACGACTCGTCGAGGACGAACAAGAGAGATCGTATAGAGAGAGAGTAGAGAGATGGCGACTACTCTATCTCTCGACCGGCTGTTAGCGAGAATCGATACGACCCGTTTTCAGGTACAACTCGGGGGAGTGGATGCAATCAGAGGCCGATCGAGTTCCGTTGGCCTTTTCCTTGGCTCCATCGCAGAGTTGTATAGAGTCTACTACGCATCTATACTACGGTATATCGCCGTCCTCCAGCTTCGTCCGTTATTTGTCGCAACAACAACAAAAACTTTCGAGATGAAAACTTTTTGGCTTTTTTGATGTTCGTCGATTGGCGGATGATTCAATCACACGGAACCGGGAATACTAAAGTAGAGAATAAAAAACCTGTAGAAAGATGGCAACTTACCGTATTGGAGATGGCAGTCATCCAATCGCTGCCGTGCAATAAAGAAGAAGAAAAAAATGAAAATGAAGAGAGAAATTGAAGAGAGAGAAGAGGCAAGAGGGAGCGAAAAAAAAAAAAAAAAATCAGAGAAGAATGGAATCAATCAGGATCCATAGGAGACCGTAGGGACGCCATAGTGGCGCTTGAGCGACTTCGCGACTTCATTTTCTCTCTTGCCTTTTTTTTTTTTTGTTGTTGTTTAATCAAAGGAAAAGCGACGACATAAGGAGATGAGAAGAAAGTTTGAACAAGTTTTTGACGGGGTTGGGGGGATCGGCAGAAACGAGTCATTATTCATCCGCACATTTATAAGCGGTTTGGCTGGCGGCTCTTCGACCCAACTAACTCCTCCCTTTTCTGGTGCCTCAGTTTATCACAATCTAGAGTCTAGGACAGCGCCACCGAATACGTTTCCTTTCTCTCTTCTTTTTTCTTGTTTGTGATGTGCGGGGAAAAGTTCATAGAGACAGAGAGTCAATCAAGAGAGGGAAAGCCCCCCAACAAAAAAGGACTCAGCAGCCGGCATGAAAGAAGAAGAAGAAGACGAAGAAGAAGAAGACGAAGAAGAAGAAGAAGAAGGATTACTTGATCTCATCCTCGGACTTGGCGACGAACCAATGGACTTTTTGCCGGTTGGGCGTGCCGAAAGCCATGACCTGCCGTACGGTGCAGCCTTGTGGTAGACTGCTCGGCCGAGGATGCGGGATGCGGAGCGTGTATTCGCCCATGGCCATCAGCTCGGGAGCTTCTTTCAGCATCAAGGCTCCCTACAAGAAGAACAACAGCGGGTCAAGCCAATCAATGATCAATCACAATCCTTGTTATGTAGCTAGTAAATGAATCCGTGTACATGTTTGACGAGAGAGTCTAATATTATATAATATATACCTCCGGGTCGGAGCGTGACTTGTCCTTGAACCAGGCCATCGACGAATCCTCGTAGAGGACGATAAACTCCTCTCGCCAGTAACGGCTGAATAGCCGACCTGTCGTACCGTTTTTTTTTGCCACCCCGAAAAAAAGTCAACCGGGGTATAAAAAAGAAATGTACGTCATTAAAGAGGAAAGTCTTTTTTGAGTCTAAGAGGAAAAGGGGAAAAAAGTCAGATGAAAAAAAGGCCAATGGGGGGATATAAATCGATCTCTTATTCCCTGCTGAACATCCCTGGCAATGATGATGACGAATTGAGCGTCCGTAAATGGAACCTATCTACTGTAAGTCTGTTATCTACGACAGAAAGAGAAGGCCAGTCGAAGCAGAGATGATCAAGAGTCATTGTGTTAAATCGATCCGTCGCTGGCTGTGCTTCCTTGAAAAGAAAAAGACTGGATGCTGTCTACCTATGGAAGTATTAGGCCGCGCGCTCTTCATCGTCCTTATATATCTCTCTCTTACAGATGTACACCTCTGATGGCAATGTCGCGTACCGTATGCGTACATCCGTACAAGGAAATCGTTTAAGGAAGATATCGACTCTCTGTGCCCTGCCCGTCTACTTCGTACGTACTACGTTACGGTCGTTCTGCTATCGGCTAGCTCTCAAGTTTCCAATTCGTTGATGAGTGATAAACTCCCTCAAACTTTGTCCCCCCCCCTTCCCCTTTCGTCTAACTGAATTATGACCCGGGTCGATATCGTTCCAAACTTTGTTTCCCTCTGTTTCACCGTCAAAGAAGTCGAGAAAGAAGTACGTATCGATTGAATCACTTTTACACACTTTATACGACGACTATATAGGACGACGATGACTCGACTGTCGAATCGACTAGGACGATGACGGGTCTATTTTGAATTCGTCGGTGGCGGCGGTTGACGGACGGATGACAATGACAAGATAAACCTTCAAGTGGATGAATGAGATAGGAAAAAGAGAAGGAAGCAGGAGCAGGAGCAGCAGCAAGCATCAGCAGGAGACATTGAAGAAGAAGAGAAGAGGCTGGTTGACTGGCTGGCATGTTTTTAATGAGGTTTCTAGTTTCCTCTCGTGTGTCTCTCCAGGGACGAATTGATTTTTCTTGTCTCGACGATTCAGCGCAGCGCCAAGGTCTCTGTCTTTCGCCCGCTCGCAAGGTGAGTGAATGTTTGCGTGCAAGTAGATACCGTACTTGGGTTGATTGGGGGCTTGTTTGGACTAGACTCTCTCACCCGTCATTCCGGACATATAGAAGCTGCTGCTTGCTGCTGCTGCTCCTTCTCTTCCTGCCTGCTGCTGACACGTTGAGCCAAACCAATACGTATTGCCGCCTTCTTTCGCCAATCACATTTTCTTAAACACAATTTATTGTCTTTCGCCTTCATCGTCGAGGTAGAAACAAAAACCAACAAAAAAAACGAGGAAAAAAGCACGGGGCTGAAAAGAGACGCTAATAAAGTGGTTTGTTCCGCCATCACCATGCAGCGCGAACCGCTGCTACTACCGTGCCAATTCATGGATATACGATGTTTAGTTGTAAGGATAACAACTTACGTTTGTATCTCAGTAGGTAGCCGCACTTCAATGCTTTCGTCATGGCTGCTTTATTGAAGACCGAAAGAGGAAAAGAAAAAGAGAGCAAGAAAAACATGATTACCGAAGGGTATGTACTATACGCCGCTGCTGCTACTGTCGCTGCCACTCTACACACACATACACTATACACGAAAAAAAGGGGTACACGCGGAAACAAGACATCATCATTTCCGCAGAGGGAAGGAATCGCGCGGTCGTAAGTGATCAATACGAAAGGAACAGGCAGGCGATGTAGGCCAAAAAAAAAGAAAAGAAAAGAAAAGAAAAGAAAGAGAGAGACCGAGAAGGAGAAGCTTGGCAGATCAAAAAGTTGTAGCCAAAGAAGATGTGACATCGATCGACCATTCCTAAAGCCGCAGATATGAAACTCCTCCTCTACTGTGTATTCTTGTATATGCCCGTGTTTTTTTATTTGTTGTTGTATTCGTTGTTTCTTTTTGCTCCTGCTCAGCTCGGCCGTCTTTCTGTACGGCAGTAGAAGCAGCGTAACGGGCATTGTCGACGAAGAAAGTAAGAAGGTCCGGGCGCGCGGCCGTCCCTCGAGAGAGAAACGGGCAAGAAAGTGGGTGGGAGAGAAACATCCGGTGGTTTGATTGGACGTCGGCGTTGGCGGTTTGGCGGAGGAGATCAAACTGCTTTGGTTTGGGGCCGCGGGGTTCTCGGCGTGCAATATCCCCCAAAACCACCCTTTTCTCCACCAGTCACCACCAGTCACTACCAGCACCACCCAACCGTCGACCAACCCACGTCCATAGCCGTCCGCAGCAACTTCCTCCTTGAGAAAGGGAATTCCTCGAGTTGCGGCGTGTACGTCTACATCTGTGATGATGGGAACGGAACATGAATAGGCGATGAGCTCCTTCAGTCTGGGCCAATGTCCTCGCTCTTCATCGAATCCCACCTCCAGCTGCTGAACCCCTCAAAAGTCGAACAAGAAGAGAGAGAGAGAGAGAGAGAGGGGGAAAATCTCTCTCTCTCTCTCTCAGCTCAGTCTATTCGCACTACGGACGTATGGTACTTTCTATGAGTCATTAGGAATCTCTCTTGGGTTGGCGGAGGGGAAGTTTGTAGTTTGCCGACGAGTCTACCGCCACTGGATCGATATCTGATTGGGTGCCAGCTTGTTAGTTGTTTCTCATCGCCTCGGCTCGTCCTCGTGTCTATTCCTGTCTATTCGACGCCGACTGGCGACAAAGAAAGAGATAAAGCCAGCGTAGGCTATAGGGCGGTTGTTAGGCTATAGTAGCTGCCGACTGATTGATAGGTCGACTCTGCTGCTGCTGCTGCTGAATATTAACTTTGATTTCCCCACGCATTCATCGTTCGTTATCGTTCCAGATAGGCTATATGCATCCATTGCATCCGTTTCTTCGCCGTTCTTCGCCGTTTTTTTTTGCATCCTCGTCGCCGGAGAAGTTCCACTCTCCTTTGAAGGCGAGGCGCTTTGACTCTTTCCGTCTTTCGACAAGGTCGTCCAAGACGTTGGCGCCGGCGTGGACCTATTAGCCGCGGCGGACTCTCGACGTCGACGACGCATCCAGCATCCTCCTCGCTCGCTTCCGTTGATTGGAGAGAGTGGTCGAGAGGGTTTTAGCATTTTCCCTCGTCTCGACAGCGGGGAGCTAGAATCTTAAAACAAGACGCGTATAACGAGGCCCAAAGCCGAGCAGACGCATCATTTTAATGAGCAAGTCGCAATAGTGTCAACTCGACGAGTTTTTCCATCCGCGAAATTGCGGCGACGCTCCAGAGTTTATTTCCTCAAAGGAAGGCAACAACCTTGTTTCATTCCCTTCTGCTCTCCTTTTTTTTTTACGGGCCAATTAATTGATGTGCCTGCTGCCTTACATCAACGGTGAATTCCGCCGCCGCCGCCGTTCCAGGTGCCTCTACCGTTCGCCTCTTTTTCCCTTTTTCTGTCTTTTTCTTTCTTTTTCTTTTTCTTTTTGTCCCAGGCCCAGGCCTTTCGTTCCTGGGTTCTTTCTAAACCCATCGATTACGTGCACGCGGGACTCGAAGCGGATGGGGGAAAAGAAGAATTTTCGCAAGGGACGTCATTAATCATCATCAAGAGAAGCCAAGCCAGGAACGGATGCGAAAAATCCTTTTACCGAACGAGTCGCCTAGCTCCTTTCTAGTTGCTCCATCGTCTCCATCGTCTCCACGGCGCCCGTTTTTCGCCCCTTTCTCAATCACATTTCACGGCCCTGTGGGTTCAAGTTCACATTGGTTGGCGGGGATTATAGTCACTTTGGCGTTCTCATCATTCTTGGCCGCCCAGCGCATTGAATGCCTAATGATTTCCAGATCAGGCAAAACGCCTGATGGTTAAGCCGCATTCTTGCGGGTCCAATGTAGTGTACCCAGCGCAGTACTGGCGCGCTGCTGGGCGCCAGCCCGTGCCCAATAGGCCATTGCTGCAAACGTGTACGATTTAACACCAGTTATTTCGCATGCATCATGCAACGGGATAATAACGTCAGCAGCAGCAGCAGCAACACACCTACGTATACTACCGTACTAGACTTCAACGCCTTTTCTTCCTCCCTCTTTAATCATTCAAAATACATTCAACATTTTTCTCTCTCTTTATTCTCTCTAACTCTCTTTTTTATTTTGTGTGCTGAGCGCAAAAGCAGTGCGTGCTGCCGTTTTCTTACTTTGAAAATTGGCCGGATGGACGGACGATGTTGTCGACGACTGACGTGTTCACTTTCTCCTTTCGTTCTCCTCGTAAATCCTCTTCGTGCTTTTCTTCTGCCTACTCTCCTATGCTCCCTGCTCAATCTCTCTTCTTCAGCCGTTCTTTTCAAACGGAGAGAAACCGAGTCCTTCTTGTAAATCCTATCGGAAGCCGTTGCTGGGGCCGTTGCTGGACAACAGGTCCGTTCTAAATGCGAGCCGGTAGAGCCGGAGAAGTAGTTATAGTCGACGACGACGACGACGACGACGACGACGACGAGGAGGAGGAGGACGAGGACTCGGACGAGACTACGAGAGCGAGCGCTTCTCAAACAGCACTACCGCCCGTCTGATGGTCGTCGGGAGCTTTTGAAGGTTCCGGCTAGCAGAAAGAGGCGGTGGGTGGTTGCGCGAACTTTGAAAGGGGGAAAAAAGGAAATGGGGAAAAGAAAGAAGAGCAAGTCGCGGAGCTGCATGTACGGTTGATACTTCGCCTGCGCCAACTCATTCCATTGCCGATCCAGCAGCAGCTAGGAAGAACGGCAGCAGCGTAAATAACTTCCACGGGACTAAATGACACGTCGACCTCAAATATTCAGCGAAACACTGAGAGACGTACGCACGCACAGAGAGAGAGAGAGAGAGAGAGAGAGAGAGAGAGTAACACGTAATGGAAGACACTCACAAACAAGTCGAACCACCCACAGGAAATCCAATTGGGTCTCGGCTCTCGGGTAAATATGACGCTCGAAAGAACCGGCCGATCGCGAGATTTTATTCAAAATTGTTCCTTCCGAGCGATCGATAGATAAGCACTTGAGATAGTGTCGGTTGCCGTCGGGATTGTCTAAAGGCAAAGATGAAACGAAATGGAAAGAAAG
Source organism: Ceriodaphnia dubia (assembly GCA_022539655.2). Classification (NCBI taxonomy): domain Eukaryota; kingdom Metazoa; phylum Arthropoda; class Branchiopoda; order Diplostraca; family Daphniidae; genus Ceriodaphnia; species Ceriodaphnia dubia. The sequence continues at coordinate 383,006 of JAKUCG020000157.1, forward strand.
GGAAAGAGAATGGAAAGTCAGAGACGGACCAACTGTAATACTAGAGACAACTGCGCTTCTCTCGGTCCTCGGAAGAGAAATGTGGATAGCCGCCCCGCCGTCCCTCCACCCGATTTCAGATCCAATATCTTTTCCGTTTATTATTGCTTCTTCTTGTTCCCTTTGTGTTGCCTCTACGCTCCTTCCGTTTGTCCTCGGCTCCTAGCTCCAACGCTGCCGTTTGAATTCGGGGCAAACATTTTCTATTCCGTCGCTAGATTGAATGAGGGCCGGATTGACCTCAAAGCTCCACCATCGCCGCCACACCCCTCTCTACGTACCCGTCTACGTAGTAGTACGTCCCATCTACAGAGACACGAGGTGGTTTCCATCTCAATTTATCTAGACGTATATACGCAGGTACGGTACTAGAAATAGAATAACCGGTGCTCTCGGTAGGGATCAGGCCCGCTGACGCTAATTAGAGTTCTGTGCATGACAAAGGTCGAGTTGTGTGACTGGTGCAGCAGGCGTTGTGAGGGACGCAGAAGATGATTGGCAAAGGCCCGGCTCCTTATTATTCCTTGTTTTCCTCCTATCCTTGTTTGCAAATGACTAGAGCAGTAGAGCTCTACTTACGACAACAACTTCCTTCGCTTTAGTCAATGGTGGATAATGACGACGATGACGACAACGACGACAACGGACAGCGTCGACTATGACGGCCGTATTCGTCCGTCCGCCCGTTCGTTCGTCCGTCCGTCCGAGCAGCTGGGAATGTGCAGCCGGGGCCGCGCTCGGTGGCGGATCGATGAAAAAGGGACCGGCGACCGAGCGGCGAGGCGGCGACCGGCTCGCAGTGGCCCCCGTGCTCGAGACCGTTTAATCCGCCCGAAAGGCCCCGTACAATGTCGTCATCGGAGCGGCTATCTCTTGACGGCAGACTGCATTAATCCATAAAAAAGGGAATAACTTGAAAAAAAAAAAAAAAGACAGGAGGAGGAATAAGGAAAAATGCGAAATGGGGGAGAGAGAGAAAGAGAGAGAAAAGTAAAAAAGAAAAGAGGAAGAGAGTCGCGGCAGTGCATGAACTTTTCGTCAGGTAATCTAGCGCCGACCCACGCCTTCACCATGCACGACCTTCTGCTGCGTGATTTTCATTCAATTGGACTATGGCGAATGGGGCGCGCGTGTTCCTGCAGCGCAGGCCACTGAGATGACAATCGGTCGAATAGAATGAGCCATCTCCCTCAATCTGCCTTTCTCTCCTTTTTCCTCTGCGCCCAATGCTACTATATTGCTCCCGAACACACCCGCATAGCTTTTGATGTAAAGATTTGACGACTGCTGGCGTGTGCGCAACATCGCCGATAAAGAAACATCTGAGGACAGGACTTTTTCTTCTTCTTTGTTGAACCCTTTCTCTCTCTCTCTCTATCTCTCTCTTCTCTGTACCGGAGCCATATTCTCTACCAATCACTTCGACGACGAATTAGCAAGTCGACGATGTTCATCGACGATATGGCGAACAGCAGGGCGGAAATTCGATGCAAAACCCAATCCTGCGACCAATCAAACTGGTTGCAACGACAAAGAAATGGATAGAGGAACTGCTGCTGTTGTATCTCCGCGGCGAGTTATATATAGCTGTCTTCTCCTTCTTCTTTCTTTCTATCTTTCTCTCTCTCTTTCTTCTTTTCTTTATCTGCTGTGCGTCTGTTTGTCTGTGCGTTCGTTTGACTCGCAATACAACTCGGGTGATTTCGTTTCCTGAGAGATAGCACCGACTCAATTTCCGCGAGCGCGGTGGTTTCCCTACAGAGCCCACTTTTTCCCTTTTTTTTAAATTTTTGTCGTCTCTTTTTCTTCAGGGGGAGTTGTCATACATATTCGCCTTTCTTCCCCTTGTTCTCCTCTCTTTTCTATCAAGCTTCTCTCGTTTTTTCTTTGGTTTTTGTTTTGCTGTCGTTTGAGTGTCGTTTTCTTTTCCGGTTCATCCAGCCCGTCCGAGTCCAGTGGGCATCCAAAGCCCCGAGCAGCAGTATAAAGAGCAGTAGCTAAAGAATGCAGTAGACAATATGATAATAAATAGAATCCGTTTTTACATTTGAGATCCTTTTCTCCCTTATTTTTTGTTGTTTTTTTTTGTTGTTCTCTTTTCCTTTTTTCCCTTTTCAGGGTCGCCGACGACTGGTGGAACTGTCTCTCATTCTCTGTCTGCTGTCGACGCGATAGCCGCGGAAAGGGGCTCAGTCCGTCCGCCAGCTGAGCTTTCGATCGAGAAGCAAGGCACGTATGTATCGGTGCCGTTCCGTCGATCTCTGTTGTCACGAAAGCCCACACTCTTTCATTGCCGGCCGGCCGTTTCGACGACGACAAGTGACAGGGCCCGTTTCTCACATTTCCCTCTTCTTTCAATCGATTTTCCCGAGATCAGTATACGTACTACTACATACTACTACTTCTACTACTACCACTCCTCCGGCCGTCGCCGCCGCCGTCGTCGTCGTCGTCGCCGAATGTGGATTCTGTGCTGTTACACTGAATGAACAATCGTTCCGCGCAGCAGACGGCTGAAAGCGTCTGTTATGTAATTCAATTGTCAGCGCCTCGCATGTCGCCATCGATCGCCACCAAGAGGAAAATGAAATGCAATACCGATAGGCCACCAGTGTACTGTCGCTAGACTACCATCACCACTACTACGACTACGACTACTACTACAAGCCAATAACCCACAAAGATGCCCATACTTTCCTCGCTTTCATTGCTCTGTTAGATTTCTCGTTTCCCTTTTCTTATCGTATATTCTTGTTGTTGTTGTTGTTGTTGTTGTTGTTGACGACGGCAACAACCCCACGGCCTCGGAGCTGTGCTGTGCTCTATAAACTGTGACGACTCCACCCAAACCGCTGCCGCCGAGCTACCGCCGCTGCCGCCGATCCGGCCGTAGATGTACGTGACGCTCGCGACTAGGGAAAAAAATAATCAAAGGGGAAAAAAGAAGAAGAGAATGAATAGAGCGGAAAAAGGGAGCACGCACTCGCGCTCGTTTTGCAAGCCACCTCCCTTGAGTATTCATCATCATGCAGTGAACCGAAACCTATTTAGATTGGAACATTACCCACCACATACACCTCCTTCATTCCAACCCTTTCTCCGTAATCATCTCTCCGAGACGCTCCCGCTATAAGCCGTATTTCACCCTAAATGATTGCGCCCGGTTTACACAGAGAGAGAGAGAGAGAAACTGCTACTTCAACTACAACTACTACACTACTACGACTACAAGTAGGAGAGCAAAGTAGAGTACTAGTACCCAAACTAGTCGAATAGTAGTAAATTCAATTAAGTAGAACCCTGCAAATTACCTTTACTTTGCTAGACGACGAATGGGCTGACTTTGATGAGCGGCCGTTTTTCATCCGAGTGTCAGTGACGAGTGGAGAGCTCCTACTCCCGTCGATTCATCTGGCCGGCCGGCGCATCCGGCAACTTCCGGGGCTGTCGGAGACCCACTTCTTCCAAGTTCCCTCTCTCTCTCTCTCTCTCTCTCTCTCTCTCTCTCTCTCTCTCTTCTCCCGTCGGTCCGTCCGTCCGTCCGTCCAAGTGCTCTTTCTCTTTCTTTTTTCGTCATCCCTTATATGAAGTATAGCTGGCTTTGGCTCGTGACTGCGTGCTCTGCTCTACTTTGGCGGAGGTCCGCTCTGGCTCAGTAATAATCGAAAGGATGCTGGACGTTTTCTTTCTTCGACTGGGTGACGGCTCAGCGAGAATTACTGCAAAAAGATACAAAAAGAGCGGATCGAACACGGCGTCGCACCGGGAGTCCCGCAACTCGACGAGAACTGGAAGTAAGGCTGAACTGCCATCTATTGAAAGTCGCTTCAACGCCGCAACGGAAGCCGACAGCCATTCAATAAAAATGTTGCCCCAATATTTCTTCATTCACTGACATTCTAGTACCAAGATTCTCATCATACCTATTCACCGGAAAAAAATTCGGATCTCAAAGGAAACTTTACAGATCAAGTTCAATCAGAGTTCAAGTGCTCCTTATACGAACTTTTCATGTGTCAATTCCCAAGACTTGTTGGAATTAAGAGGATTGCCTCTCTTTTTTTAATTAAGAGATAAACGAGCTACATCGCTTCATTTAGCTGTAAATGATGACACTTCGTCGTACTTAATCAGCAAGAGAGTTGGTTAGTTTGTGTGGAATGTCGAACGTGCGAGCTTCCTATAAACACAAGACTACTAATCCCGAGAAAAGGGCTCGGACGTCATCGAGCCATTATTGAGCTCGTACCAAATTGGCCCGCGAGGCTTAGCGGGAATAGCAACCTCCTTTGCGCTGATAAAAAAAAACGAAAACAAAAAAAACAACAACGTGGGAGTTGGCAATAAACCAGAATTCTCGTTCTGCTGCTACACTGATAGTTGTATATATACTTACAATTTAGCAAGGGTTTATTGTATCAAGTTTACCTCACGTTTATACCGTGATCCTTTAAGATCTACCAGAGGAAAATAAACTTTTTACGTACCAACTTACCAATTATTAAAAACACATTAAATAGCCTACTTTTTTTGGTTCTTTTTCCCCTTCGCACTGTGTCTCTACTAATACTATAATAAAGAGAAGAAACAACATCCAAATACATATCTCTTCTCAGTTGACCGATTTAGAGTGATTTATTTTTTCGTGTTGGTGTTTTTCAGTCTCGTATGATATGCCAAAAAGGGATTTGGATCTTTTCTATCGAAGAGTTTTGTCTATATTACTCATAAAACTTGATTTTTTCTCTAAAAGTGGCTGGAATAAAGTAAATCGGAAGAATGATGAGTGGTGGCGAACCACTGCAAAGCACACGAATCTTCGGAATGGAACGGTGATAATTTGATAGACTTTACCACATTCCAAAATAAACGATGGGCAATCCGTTGTCCGCCAGCATTCTTGGTCGTTCGGTTTTCTTTCTAAACATTTCAAATGCTCTCGCGAATGCCTTGGGTGTTTTAAGAACAGTTAACAAACTACATTTTTTTGATTTGGCAGTTTCTTTTTCATTAAAGAACGTACGTAGCTTATTTTTAATTTCCAATACGACTTTCTACCACCAAACATCGATGCTTCAAAATGTCATCAGCAACCAGATTTACGAGTTAGTAGCATTTCTTGATGAATGACTCTGATTAGCTGGAGAACTGGTCTAACCAGTTCAACGTAAAATGACCTGCATATCTCTAATGTGAACGCTCGAATGAATGGTCTCTAACATTAGAATGAAACAAGGTGCGACACAGATGGCGAACATACAGACTTTGTTCCAAATTCCAGGAATTTTCGCAGTTCCATATTTTCCATACAAAGCAAAAAAATCGAAATAAAAACAAAACAAAATGAAGAAGAGAGAAATTCTGACTAGCCATGCAGAAAGGAGAGCGACAAAAGAAAGAAACATAGTTTAAAAAAATATATAATAAAGGAAATAAAGAGAATTAATGATAAAGCAACAGGGCACCAAAGGCGCACTCTCCTTGGATTGCGCTCTCGTGTAAACGAAAATCTGGGTGGGTGGGGTGAAGAGAGGCAGATAAATAAGGACAGACAGCATTTATAACGATTGCATTTTGGAGAAAGGAGGGGAAGAAAATGATCGAAGGAGAGTGTCGTTTCACTTCATTCAGATGAGATGACAGAGACAAAAGGGGGCAAAAGATGGGAGGAGAGAATGAACCCAGTTTTTCCGTGGTGAAAATCAAATAAATAAGGATATCCAACATCATATTTAAATCCGTAACACGACGACCAATGAGAGGAAACTGACCAACACATTTGTGAGACGAGGGACCGAAAAAGGGGTTAGGTTATAATTTTAGAAATAACAAAAATGTTACTTCCAAAATGTTTCACATTCTTTTTCGGCACCCCGATTTGCGGCGGTTTTAGCTATTCAATTCATCAGTTCATTACGTTTCATCCCAATTTTCCCATTTTCATACAAGGTATATAACATTTTTGACGTACAAAGTACAATCCGTTATATATCTTAGGTAGAATGAAACATTGTGATAAAATGTAATGAAGGAAAATGATGAACGCAGAAGGAAGAGGGATGGAAAACGATGCCATCCGAAAGAATGTATATGTAAAAAAAAAAAAAAAGAATCGTGAAAGCCACCGAACTTTCCTCAATGGGCCCATCGTTAATCCTAACACGGTGGGTTGGGACATCATCAAAAAAGAGACAGAGAGAAAGAGAGAGAGAGAAACGCTAGAGAACGAGAGAATAATTCGAAACAAAACAGACACAGTCGAAAATAAAGGGAACAGGGTATCAAATGGCAGTCGAACTTTTGTGGCCAAAAAGAACAAAAACAATATCTGCACTCGAGAAAAGAACGAGGAAACGTCCACGCTCTGACGATAGAGAGAAATAGACAAAAAATGTGCGTTGTTAATCGTGCGCGCGCGTTTCTTCCTTTTCTTCTTCTTTTTTAAATTTTTAGATCCGCCCTCCATCCAATTTTGGGTGATTTCTCAACAAATTAAATAAATTTTTACTGGAGGTTCCCCTTTTCTTAGAAAAAACCAAGCCAATCAGAGAGCTATCTGTTGCCGAGAAGCAACAACGACCTCGACCGAATTTCGACCTTTTTTCAGTTAGAAACTAGTCAACTAAATTTAGTAAACTCATTCGCAGGTGTTCTTCTCAGGGAAAAGAATCAAAAGGAAGGAATACTTTGATGAAAAACAAAGACAACAGAACGGGCCTGGGGTTATCTTGCACCTATTCAACGTGTGAAGACTCTGCAACACATGGAAACTGGGGGAACGGTAGAACCAAATAATGACTGAACAGAGAGAAAAGAAAGGCCAGAGAGAGGTGAGACGGGCCAGTGGATTGCACGTGAGTCTTCCTCCACAGAAGAGAGGAGGGAAGTGTCAATAGACCTAGTTAGATAGATAGAGAGAGAGAGAGAACACGGAGATTAAATACTTGCTATCTTTCGCTGATTAAACGAATATCTTTGGCATTGAGAGCGAAACGTGCAGCCATTCTTCTTTTAGCGATTTGCTGTTGTTAGTTTTTGTCATCAAGAGGGAAGGAGGCAGGCAGAGAGCATAAAATGAGAGTATTATTTTGTAGTTTTTTTTTTGTTTTTTTTTTGTTTGTTTTTTTGAAGCAGGTCACCCTCATCTGGATGGCGAAATACCCCCAAATCCTAGCTTTTCGCTTTCCTCTTAAATAAATGCTATAGAGGTGTTAGGCCGCAAGCTGAGAAACATCAGCTCAGTTCGAGGAGAGGGCGGAGGAAAATAAGGGTAAATCAAAAAGGGGTGACTTGTGCGATTTTGTCTCGTCCGTTTCCTTTTTGTTTTGTTTTTCCCGCCGTTATTTTTAGGCCGTAGATAGGCGATGGGGGATGTAATCGGGATTGATGAAAGAGAATCCGCGGAACTCGTCCTGATTGATGGCTCGGACAACTTCATGGTTAATGGGTGTCAATATTGGATCTTCCTTAGTAAATTCACTGTCGAAGTTCAGGGCGTCTCGTCGGCTTTTCTGCAGATTCGATTAAAGTTTGCATGAGAATTGAAAGATTATAAAAAATTACAAAGTGACATTGCTTACGATTTTGGGTCTGAAGGGTGGCTTAACTTTCCTCGCCTCTAAAGCCTCCCAATCGATATCTTTGAAAAACGGATGGACTCTGATGGCCACTTCAGCACCTTGGCCTACCACACAACCTAATCGCCTCGATGGGTTTTTCGTCATAAACTGTTTGGATTTGGTACAACAAATTGTCAGACATGGATTTTCTTTTTATAGTGTAGAGCTATTTTGTGTTACCCCTTTCAAAATAGAGACAGCCTCTTTGGACAACCAGACCGGATAGAGAACATCGTCGTGCAGGATTGACTCGAAGAGGTCATCTTCATTATCTGCTTCAAACGGAGGCTGACCGGCCATCATTTCATACATGAGCACACCCAAAGCCCACCAATCAACCGTTGCTCCATACGGCAACTCTTGAAGAATTTCGGGTGCAATATAATCGGGTGTACCACAGAAAGTATTAGTGGTAACACTGTCGACTATTCCCTCTTTGCACATGCCAAAATCAGCAATCTTACAATGACCCTCACTGTCCAGTAAAATATTGTCCAACTTAAGATCCCTGAAACAAGAAATAAGGTTGGTTACAGCTAGAAGGAGTTCGAGAATTTCCAATTTTTCCCCCCAAGTTATACCGATAAATGACGCCGTGACGGTGTAGAAACTGCAAGGCAAGCGTCACCTCCGCTGCGTAGAATCGAGCCCGAGGTTCATCAAATTTTCGGACTCTTTGTATCTGGAACATCAAATCACCTCCATTGACGTACTCCATGACAAAAAACAAACGATCCTGTAGTCCAAAGCAAAGCACAAAAGGAAAGCAAAAATTAAGCACAAATGTATTTAGCCGGTTTTGTTATCTAAGAATACCTTCGTTTGAAAGCAGGAGTGCAGAGCAGTGAGAAAAGGATGCTTAGCCGACAAAGCTAAAATGCGCTTTTCTGTCATAGTGCATTCGACATCATCGTCTTGCAGAATCACGTCTTTCTTGAGCACCTTAACGGCATATACTTCGTCGGTGCCCTTTAACTCGGCGAGCATAACTTTACCGAAACTTCCTTTGCCAAGCACTTTGATGAAATGAAACTCGTCCAGTCCAATTTTCTTGCCATCCCGGCTTCCACGATCGATTAGTGTATCTAATGCTGATTGCTTGGCAGCGTGCTTTGACGTGTCTTTGTGTTCTTTCATTTTCTCATTTAATTTTTCATTCATGGCGTGCTGGGCAAGAATTCGTAGCTTCATCTCTTCCTCCTGATCGGGACGGACGGAGGAACGGTCCGTATCGCTACACTCGGAGCTCGAACCTGTTTTTTTTTGTCAGTTAGAAAATTAAGATTAAGAATGGGAAATGTAAACTGAATAAGAGTTTTAATACATACAACTTATGGCAGAGCTGCCTAAGCCAGACGTAGAACCCATCTCGTCCGATTCCATAATGGGCAACGAAGCAGCAGACATCATCGAAGAACAGCTACCACCAGCTCCAGTAGTGGATTCAATAATGGAAGCCTTGATATACAAAAGTATGTATATACAAACATAAACAAAGACAAGGAAGTTAACATTAATGCACTCTTGTGTAAGATTTTCACCATGCGCACCTTCTTCTTGCGTTGGTTGATTTTGGTGTTGACACCAATCGCATTGAGAATTTCAGCCATTTCTTTAGTGTTGATACCGCAATTGTTTGCTACGTTCTTTTGACATCGTTTGTGGACGTTCATGTTGCAAGCTGATATAAATTTTGAAATTATTATAATTTTTTATATTTTATTTTTAATTGAACAGACACCTTAGTCTTCAAAACATTTCAGATTGTTTCAAGACATACCTTGACACTGAAGGCCCTGTTTTATAAGTCCATAGAGAAGAGAACCACAATGATCGCAAAAAGTGAATCGCTTATAGTTATGTACAACGAAACGGTGCGGCACATTCAAACTGAATCGTTGACCAATTGCCGGCTGTTAATTTATCAAGATGATGAGTTAATTCATAAAACTAACCAAACTAATGAAAATTTAGTTTCAAACCTCTTCTTGGGTAGTGTCTTTGATTCCTGGACAACGGGTTACCACAAGCTCGTGGCAGCGTTTATGGACAACACAAGTACAAACTAGAAGTAAAAAAGAAAAAAAAATTTAATTAGCTACAATAATGTTTTACAAATTTCCAAGCTTACCTTGGCATTGGTATCCTTGCTTGCCCAGTCCCCTGTTGTTTCAAGAAACATTACTAGTGAAGTAAATTACTTAATAATATTAGTATATATTTCTGTACCAGATAAAATCTCTGCAGTGAGAACAAAATGTAGGCTGTCGCAAAAAAGTTGCCATGAATTTATGTCCGTTGACCTGGTGAACTCGACGACGCATGGCTCCACGTCGTCGGTTTAAACCCTGACGCTCCTTGAATTCGCGGGGCTTCTCATTGCTAGTACTTCCACAGGCGTCTGTGAGGTCAAAGAGAGCAATTTTAGAAAATAGTTCCAAAAGGGGTCAAGTTAAAAAGTCACCTTGTTCGAGGTCAACAACCAGGTGGATTTTTCCTTGTGGTTCCAAATTCACCTTCAAAATTCAAATGATTTTTCATTGATTTCACATACAAAACCAGTTTGAGAATGCAGGATAATATGGATTGTTACTATGAGGCAAAAAGTAGATCAGAGAAAGCCAGACTCACCCAAATGTCGGAGTTCTGGTCTTTAGTGATGTTGATCAATTCATCAAAAGAGATGCTACAATTTGCTACAAAATCATCAGGTGGTATGGCAGCATCATGAAAAACAGTGAGGCCTAGATTGGTGCCCGACTGAACCTCTGACTGGAAGGTCTCATTCCACATAGGGCAAAAGGTCTTCTGTCTGGTGGTGGTCCGGTGGACATGAACCTCATCAATGTCAATAAAGACATAGGGATCAATGGTACTCTCGACGAGCTTGCCGGCCAAGCCAACATTATGACGGCGTTGGAAATCCGTCGGCCTCAAGTCGACCGCCTCGACCAGTTTCACTTTCAACGTCCCAGTAAACATTGGGAGCGGTGAGCAGGACGAATTGGAGCGACGAACCTATGGAACTAATTACACTTGAATTGTCCAACAAACTTCAAATAGATTTCGATGCGCCTAGGCGGCGGGAAGGGTAGATGATTTTTTTCTATTGCAGAAGTCGTTTACTCGACAATAATAACAACAGAGACTGGGCGCCTTCCCTCCCCAAAGTCCTTAGACGTCAACGGGTAAGAAAAGTGGGAAAAAGCGGCCATTACGCACTGACAGCTGGGTTGCTAGATTCATGTTCGTCGACTTGTTCGCTCTTTCAACTAATAATGAAAAAGCCTTGAACCTTTGAAAACTTTAATTTTCTAATAAAGTTCTTGAATTTAAAAAATATTTCGACAAATATTTCTTGAAATCCAATTCAAGATCAGAGTCACAGAGGAAGATGGTTGGTGAACGCTGTGTTGAATCCCCCATAAGCCGTTGTCGCCAATGGATGTCGAAAAGGATTGTCGCGCGCCAAGCGGAATAGAAACCGTACTACATTCTTGGGGCGAGAAATGACCAAGTGAAAGTTAATGACGAATCGTGGACGATTACTTTTTAACTTTTTTTCATAAACCCATTCGGCGTATTCCACGTTCCAAATCATCCATTTCTAGTTCTCGACCCTCACATACATAGGCGGGTTCTCTTTACATTTAGTTCAAATTCAGATCGCCTAGATGGCAGGTCATCCATTGTTAACATCTGAAGTAGTTAGAAAACGGGCGACAGCGGCTTGTGGAGAATTCAACACAGCGATCACCAACCACTTCGGAGAATATTGAAATCTCAATTGAATATACGGCAATGCTGGATAATGTAATGTCGGCTGCATAACACAAATATTATTCCTATCAAGTATCAAAGTTCTATCAATTAAAAATGAGACTTACCGCCGTTGTGCAGTCGATGCACATTGGAAACACTTTCAAACAAATTTGGAATGTGCAGCATAAAAGGAAGGTCCTTGATTTCAATGTACGACAGGAGTTGCAATCTAAAGGCCGGCAAACTGTCGATGCAATAGAGTTACTCAATTTAAAACGTGTCCCTCAGTCCAGGCTACCAATGTAATATACGTGTAACGCAGTCACTGGTGTGTACCTAATTTCTTCTTTTCCTTAGATTCAAAAAGAATAAAGAAAAAATTATGGATCCATCCATATTTCCAAAACCCGTTTATCAAGACAAGACACATCCTGACTGGCATGATCAACCTTGTCGAATCTACAATGATAGCACTTCATTGTTCACAGGAATTGATGAAGGTTTACACATTGCGAAAGCATGTTTAGTTGCTAAAAATTTGCCAGACAGAGTTGAGTCATTCAGATCAAAAGCAATTCCAGAAGTCCATGAAAAAATCCAACGGCAAGTTTGTTTAATTGTATTTATTTTATTAATAATGTCAACTTATAGACATTCCATTCTAGAGCAATATTAGAGAGTCATACACTGGATGCCCTCCAGCTTAAGCTTCCACGTGCGATAGATCTAAAGAAACCAGGATGGCGTCATCCGCGCTCTTATGGACTTCCTCGTTGGAGGCGAAAGTAAGAAATGATTCCTCATTTCTTATCCCATGAAATTTTTTCTTTCATTTTATCCATTATTGATAACAGCACACAGCTTTTGGGCAAGATCTTCCATGCGGCCGACGTGTCATTGGCAAATCAAGATATCGACGTGTCTCAAAACCAGTTCGCCACTGAAATTACGGTTAAGGCTTCATTGTCGCTTGATGGTCAGCCTTGCCTCTTTGAAACACGACAAAACAATTTGGTTTTTGGACGAAAACCTCTGCAGCCGTACGTTGACGGCGAGCGTAGAGCCCAGCTAATCTCGAAGCCTCTACCATCGATCTATCCACTAAGTCGAACCGTCAGTATCTTTGAGCACAATATCTATCGTCTAGAGTCCAAATTTCGTGAGTTCTGTAATTCAAAAGGTGACAAGTAAAGTTTCCATATTGATTCGTATGTGACATATTTCACAGCTGTTCGAGAAGGAGCGCCGTTCAATCATCTGGCCATGGCCATCTTTTACATCAATAAGCCCTTCTTGAAGTTTACTGGCACTCAGCTCCAGTCTCGGTTATTGCTTCATTCTTTCACCGTAGCTGCTGCCCACGCTCAACATCGTTATGGTGTAAGACTTGTACAGTTGTACCCTAATATATATAGTTTGATTTGACTGACGAATCCACTGGACGTTTCCATACTGGGGTATCTTTTCTCCTTTCAATAGAAAGACGTAAAGGATCTTCCTGAACCACTGACGATTAACTGCTTGCAGACAGATAGTCAAAACTTTTCTTTCGGATGTCTACAATTGCATTCACTGGATCTGGACAGCAGCACAGCGGCGAAGAACCTATTTTGGGTCGAGGAATCAAAGCCCATGTTCCTCAAGTGCGACTACGTTGATGGCCTGCCGGTTCTAGATGGCTACAATCCTGAAGTGATGGAGACTCTAATGGCCTTGTACCAAAGTCAAATGACAGCTTGATCTTGAGATTGTTCAAACTGTTCCTCTAGTAAAACGAATAAAAGAAAACTGAGTCTTTGGCTAAAGCGGTGCACTTAAGCCTGAAGCGATTGAAGAGCGGTGCATTCGTCTTCCGTTTCCTTTGCAACTAGCGGCCCGTCCTTTGGCTGCCTTATTTTTCCATGTCGCTCCACTAGAGCCAGCCGAGACTTGAGGAGAAAGGTGTACTAAGCCACTCGATGAGGCAGTCAGCCACAAGTGGATCTGCCTGCTAGTAATTTGTCGAGTTGAGTCCATCAAATCGCACTCGGGTTTGTAAATAACTGAGCACGTCGTCGCCGTTAGGTGAACTGCCTTGGCGCCCCGCGCCCTACTACTCGCGCAGCGCCCAGAGTCCAACGAAGCAAATGAGCGCGATGATAAATGATACATAACGAGGGTTTCATCTAGTGGAAGCAAAGCGGATGGGGGCCGACTGCACTTGAGCGATAACAAGGGCTTCCTCTTTCTTGAAGGAGGAGGTTGGCGTAGGAGGGTGCAGCGAAAATACAAATCATTTTCTATTCTAACGAATTTCTTGATTCTGATTAATCCTCGGGAGAGGCGAGTAGATGAGCGGCGGAGCAGTCAGGGAGCCGGGAGTATATTATACCTACACGTTGGTGAGCTTGTCCTTCCTTTCCAGCTTTCCTCTTCCCTTCCCTTCTCTTCTCTTGGCAGTCTATCCCCGCCTAGTCCTGGTGTACGAGTAAGCAAAGCTCGTATCTATCGATCGGTCTGAATCGATACAGTAGCTCTTCTACTCTGACGTGCGTGATAACGTGGAAAAAAGAAGAAGAAGAGGAAAGCCTTTTATTATTGCCTTTTTTCTCTACCCATCTCCTATTCTTATACTGGTGGATTCGTGTCATCCCTTTTGCAACATCTTTCTTACCTCTCGTCTTGTTAAGAGGCAGTCACAGACAAAAAAAAAAGACGGAGACGAGTCTTATCTCGTCGACGTATCGTCCTATCGAATATTTCCCGGTTGTTTCTTCCCTTATTCTTCTAGTTCTAGTAGGTACGTAGTTTTGTTTTGTGTAACTCTGTGTACATTTTATCTTCAATTTTTTTGTCCTCCTTGCCAGTCCAATTTGAATTTGATTCTTAACAAATCTACCGGGAGTCTCGCCTACTTACACGCACTCAAACACGCACTCGAGCGCGCATCGCCGTCTATTTGTTCGCAGAGCGCCCAATTCGCTACCGAGCAAGTAAAAGCAACAAAGACTTATATACGAAATAGACGAAATGTGTGCGTGTTTGTGCGCACAATTCTGTAAGAGAGTGGGAAACCGGGCGCGAGAGAGTTATATATGCTAGAGAGGGATTTTGTTTGCTGGAGGGAGGGAGGGAGAGAGAGAGAGAGAGAGGGAAGCCGGGAGTGACTTAAAACGCACGTCTTCGTCCGTACCACTCTCTTTCTCTCTCTTGGTTTTATTGTTGTTGCTGCTGCTGCTGTATAGAGAGCTGCTAGTAGCCTATGGCCCGACCTATAGCCACACCAGATGTAAGAGATTGATCGACGCCCTTGTCTCCAGTAGGCTGACATTTGATGTTACGTAACGGTCCCTTTTTTTTTTACTGGGACGAGTCATCTCCCCTCCTGGAACTATCATGTCAGCTTGTGCTATACTCACATTTGGGCTAATTACTCACGTACTTCCCACCAGAACTGAGAGAAGACGAGAAGGCAGTAACCGGAGGAAGGAAGAGGAAGAGAAAAGATGGGTGAGAGACGACAGAAGTTATTTTCGTGATGAAAGAGACGAAAAAGAGACGAAAAAGAGACGAAAGAGACGAAAGAGGAACCGATGAAAAGAGGAGGCCAATAGGAAACCAGTAAGAAAGAAAGAAAGAAAGAAAGAAAAAGGGCGAAAAAGGGAACGGAGGTAAGCTAGGCCATCATAAATGGTACGAACGGTAGCTGCTGGAAGAAGTAGACCTGTATCTAGTATCTTATACACTTGAAGAAAAGAGGTCCAAGAAACCGGATCAAACGACTTGTCCGATTCGACGTCGGTACTCGGTAGGCTGGGCGCCGTATCCACCGCCGCCGCCGCTGCTGGGATCGAGCCAATCGAAATAAAAGAGATGGGAGATGGGACGTGTAACGGATGATCACAGAGCGACAGATACTAACAATTGCATTAGCTGAAAGGGATGGTCCCGAGATGGAAAAAAAGGATCACTGCGTAGTGTGTGATCGGATCGAGGATTCGAGGTGTGCGTTGCTCTAGGCTACTCGGGACCCGCCGCGCTTGTGAGCGGCGCACACACTGCCCCACCTGTGGCGTCAGTGATTTACTACCGGCCGTTCGCCCGCCCTGTGAACACTCGAACAAAGAAAGAAAGAAAAAAAAGAAAAAAAGCAAAAAAGAAGCGGAAATAAAAGATAGGAGAGAATAGGATAGGAAGGAGATGTGTAGTGGAGGAAGGAAACGAACGCAGCAAGCGAAGCAAACGAAAGAGAGAAAGAGAAAGAGAGAAAGAGAGAACCAAAGGGATAAACTCGTGTTCAGAGGGGTGTGTCGCCATTGGGGCGGGTTGGGCGTGCGTCGGGCTATGGAGTCTGCTGCTGCTTCTGCTGCTGCTGCTGCTGCTGGCTGCTTATAGAGCGTGTTGCAGTGCCGTTCCAACTGCAGTCCGTCAAGGATCCTCCGACCAACTAGACCGACGACGAGCGTGTCCCCCACCATCACGGATGCCATGTCCCATTACCGTCCCTGACGTCGCGCTTGTTGGAAAGCAGTGTCACCGCGTCGTCCACGACGTCGTCGCCGTCGCCGAGTTGAGTCTCGTGTTTCATTCAATCTGGTCGGACCGGTTTGGACCACGTAGCGATCGCGATCGCGATCGCGACCGCGAGCCGTCCGCCTAGTCATCGCCATGGCTTATTCGGCGGCCGGTGCGGGCAATTTGGATGATCTATCATCGGCCTGTACCGTTTCATCGGGCCAGTGCGTGGCACCTTACCCGTACGACGTCGACGTCTCTTCGTGCGCCACGAGAACGACAAACAACAATCCAGTTATGCGCTCATTCGGCGGCGTCCGGCAGTTCCTCTGTCGAACCCTCAAACAAGTCCATTTCTCAGGTAAGTCAGCCAGACGCTTGCAGACGCTTGCAGACGCTTGCAGACGCTTGCAGACGCTTGCAGACGCTTGCTTCTTCATGAGCGTCGATGAAAATAAAAGAGAAAACCAACGTCATTGCCATCGTGATTGACCGCAATCTCCTTGTCGGGCTAACCGCCCCTGTAACCGTAGGCGTCCACCACGAGAGCCGACCTTTCCCACTGGAACGGCCCAAGAGACCAGACAAAAACCTCTCCGCTCTTTGCCGAGCAACTCAACTGACCAAGGAAGAATTGAAAAAATTCTATCGAGCCTTCAAGCAGGTATATATGCACGCCACGCACTACGTGTACGTGACTAACAGCTGGCGAGACGCTCTCTCTCTCTCGTCTCTCTCTCTCTCTCTCTCTCTCTGATGCGCACTAAGCTAGAATAAGAGGCGAATCAAAGAAGGGAATCACTAAAGAGAGAAAAGAGACAAGAAAGGAAGAACGAGCCAAAGTCAAGTGAGTCGGAGGAGGTAGAGGAGGTAGAGGAGGAGGAGGAGGAGGAGGAGGAAGAGGGGTGGTATCAAGATGTCTTTGGCCCTTTCCGTTCAGCTCAGCACTCAACTGATGATGATACCGTACCTTTCAAGAGACAGCTAGTGTATCGATCATTCGATCATTCGATCGAGCCCGTGTCGTAAAACAATTAGGACCAATAGACATCAATCTGACTGCTGCCTTGCCTTTCTTCTCTCTCTGTCTCGTTCTCGTCTACCACTTCTTGATAACTCCGCGCCTCTCGTCGTCGCGCAGTAAACCTAACAATTCAGATTATATACACGGCACTAGTATACGGCAGTTGTAGTCTAGCTGGACAGCTGGTTTGGCTACCTTGGCTACCTTGGGTGTACGGTACCTTGCTAGCTTTCCAGGCTTCAGCCAAACATTGTTCTAGACAGTGGTATCGCCCAACTATAGACAGTTATTCGACGAGCACAATATAACGTCTAGAGCTCTACGAGCGTAGCAGCTAGCGCACTAGCGTACCTACAATATATATATATAATAAATGCTGTTTCTATAACGTGTCTGCGACTATATCTGTGTGTCTCTGTGTCTGTCGGTGTGGGGATAAAGGAGTGCCCCCTTGGAACTGCAGAACCGAAGCACTTCAGATATCTACTTTCCAAATACTTCCCGCTGGGCGGTAAGTGGCTTCGCGTGCCTGTTCTACTCTCTTTCTCTCTCTCTCTCGTTCTCTCTCTCTCTCAATGTCTTTCCTTTCCTCTTTTCCTCTTTTTTTCTTTCTTACCTCTTTTATGGGTTTCGCGGCGGCGACTATTCCACGTGTGTGCGCGTCTCTATATTGGCTTTTCTCTCTCTCTCTCTCTCTCCCTTTCTCTCCTATTGCCCTGACAAAACACTCAAGATCTTTAGCCCAGGCCGCCGCTTTTATATAATGTAATCAACGAACGGGGTGGTCTATTGAGAGCCGGCTGGCAAGTATAGAGCCCGAGTAAATAAAGGCCGACGCAAAAGGTCCTGAAGATTCCGGCGAGGACAGTATAACTCGGTTGCGCTTTTGCCCTTTGTCCTCCTCATCGCTGTCTCGCACTCCTTTAAATACCTCTCTTGCCCTCTCTTTCTCTCTCTCTCTCTCTAAATCTATGTGTCTTCTCCGACCAACAATCGACCAACAAGAAAAATGAAGAAATAAATCTCGAAGCCTCTTATGATGACGCTTGCACGAGACGAAGCGGACAAAAAAGAAGGAGTAGGAAGCTCTAACTTGCTTAGATGGATAGATAGATAGAGAGAGAGAGAGAAAGAGAGAAGAACGTCACATAGAAGATAGGCAGGTTTGACGTTTGGGTAAGACCCCCCCCCCCCCCCAAGCTCCCGCCGGGAGTATTATCCAAACGGACTAGGAGACTACTTTCTTGGCTCCGCTTTGCTCTGCACTACGTATCCCTGCATGGCGCGCTCCCGATCTGTATAATACAAAACCCGGGGACGGGACCTCCACCTCATAATACCTTGTTCCGTCCTCTCCTCCTGTCCTGTTCGTTCGCCCTCTCTCTCTATCTCTCTCTATCTCTCTAGCTGCTTCGTCCCGCCCATCTTCTGTAAAAAAAAATCGTAAGCTAATGCTCAACAGATCAAGACGGGCACGCTGGGATGCACGGCGGATATGGATTCTGAAATAATAAGCCTCTTAGTCTCTCTCTCTCTCTCTCCCCTTTTTCGAAAATTGAAAAAAATATGAAATAAAATAACTGTTCGGCCTCTTCCTTCCTACCGCCAGAGTTGATATTTCTCATCGCATGAATACATAATTGAGCTTAGATGTAGCTCTTGATGTTCAAGTTACATAATCTCTTACCCTCTTATTCTTTTTTCATTCGTTACTTGCCCGATTTGCATACAAGTTGCCCTTTTGCTTCCATAATGTCATGTGTTAAGGTCACCTTTTAGACTTTTTCGTCGTCGTCGTCTTTGTCGTCTTTCCGTTTGATTCGCGATGCCAACCTCTAGTCCTATTCTTCTCTCAATGAGTCATAATACATCGTCTAACCTTTTGTTCTGTTTTGTTCTGGTGGATGCAGACTGTTCCAGTTACGCCACCTGTTTGTTCAACGCCTTCGACCCACAACGTAAGGGCTACCTGACCTTTGAGGTAAAGTAATCCCTGATGGCCTGATGTGGGGTGGCCATCCACCCAAATGCTTTTGTAACGCCACCACAGACCTCTCCTCTTCTTGGCTATTTGTCTCTTTGTTACCGTCAACTTCTGAATCGTCCCTATCTGAGCGCGTCAATTTGCCGGCAAACGCGTTCTACTTGCCTCCCGTCCCCTCCCTACAACACTCGGCAGTGGCGACTCGACAAGTCCGTAGAGTTCGGTAGAGTTAGGGGACAAGCGCGCGCGCGCAGCAACCGTCATTCTCCTTGATAGCGGTCATGACGACGACGACGGCAGGCGTTGATGATGATGATGATGATGAGATGTATGGCTCGGATCGTTGGTAAGGTCGTTGGAGCGATAAGAACGACGGGCGAAGGACAACCCGGGGAGCGATGGTAAACGAGTAAGAGGAGAAGATACATAGATAGGTAGGTAGGTAGGTACTACTAGTACTAGCTAGTAGAAGAGACGAAGACGACGACGAGTGCTAGTATTAGTACGTAGTGGTGGTAGCAGTAGCAGTAGCAGTTGTGGAAGGGGAAGGGAACAAACCCGGGCAAGTTTTCACGCTTGCCAAAGTTCATCGACGGATCCAATTAACACAGCCCGAAACAGCAAGTAACGAGCAAGTAACCCAACACGACGTCAACATCCACGAGGAGGACGAGTCCAAGTTGATGACGACGATGTCCGCGACGTCCGTGACTATGACCATACCACCACCAAAATAGGAGGGCGGGTGGTGGTGCTGACGTTGGTTGACGGGTCGGGCGGCGGGCGGCGGGGTTTTATTAGTATTCAAACAGTCTTAATTAAAGACGTGGGAACGCCGTGTGTGATGGGCCGTGTGTGTTGGTCGAGACATTCACTGGTTCAGGCTGATATAGAGACTACTCAGACTAGGGGAGTAGGGGAGTAGGGGGGTACTGTAGAGCAGGGGTTTCTAGTGTAGTGTAGTAGTGGCTCACTCTCTCGGTCTCTTCATTGGTCCTCCTCTGAGCTAGCTGGCTGGCTCCTTCTTCTTTTTTTTCTCCCATTTTCCTTCTTGGGCGCTTATTGATCGGCCAGCAGCAACAGCAGCAGCAACAGCAGTGGTAGCAGCAATGGTAGCAGCAGCAGCAACCCGTCGGCTCTACTCTTCCGTCAACGCTCCGCACACTCTCCCAACCAACCAACCAACCAAGCAACGAAGGAACCAACGAAGGAACCAACGAAGGAACCAACCAGCGTTTCTCTCTATTTTCCCGTAGCCGTAGCTACACAACCATCCATTAGCTGTTTTGGAAACTGTGTGTGCAACACTCGGGTGTTTGGGCTCGGGTGCCGGCACTGCCAACTGCCAAGTCAACAACACTCGCTGATGGCATTGCCACGCTCCACCACTAGGCTGGCTGCTACTACCCAACACCACCAACCGTCTCTTTCTCTTCTTTATTGTTTCTTTATAGAGATATATATGCGTAGAGCTAGCTCTCGCTCTCTCCCGCTCTCTCTGCGTATGGTAGCAGAGTACCGTATAATATGTGTATGGATTTATAAGGATCGAGCAAGCCGTGCAAGGCTACGTTACAACTGACCCCCTCCCTCTCTCCATCATAATTTATAGACGTAGACGTACGTACGTCTATATAGAGTGGAAAGAGAGAGAAAGAGAGAAAAAAAGAGAGAACGGCCAACGGGAAGCGAAGGTTATGAGATTTTTTTGATTGGTTTCCCCTCAGCTATTGTGTGCCTTTCTATTACCGTCCACCCCAAAACTCCACTTGCTCCTTATGCCTTATGTTGACTCGACGGTCCGGCTAACTTTTTGCCTGACCCCATCCACTTGTCCGTTGCCGTCGTCGTCGTCTTCGTCGGACGTCTCCTTCCATCTCCTCTATAGTATATATATATGATAGGGATAGGAATAGGGATATGGATACGGTGCCGCACGGCAATCTCGCTGTTGTTGCTGCCGCCGAATTGTTATATAATCCGAATCCCCGGCAACAGTTTGCTTTCCTTGTGCCTATGCGCCGTAGTAGGCGAGTCGGCGAGTCGGCGAGTGGCCACCGGAGGGGTTGAACTTCCTTATCCAATAACCGTACAATAATATGTTGATACGATTGCGCCTTATTGACTTGATTTCGCTACGTCCGTTAGCGCACCGAGTGGCCGCGATTGCATTTCATTCTAATCAAGCAGAGAACACGAAAGGAAAGACGATCAAACGAGAAACTAATCACCAAGATGTATCTACGTACCGTACGAAACTCTAATTCCTTTTTCTTTTCCTTTTCCTTCTTCTTCTTTTCCATATAAACGCTTGCTGCAGGAGATGGTGCTGGCCATATCGTCCTTGTCTCGCGGATCGCTGTCGGATAAGC
This sequence comes from Ceriodaphnia dubia, assembly GCA_022539655.2. Taxonomy (NCBI): domain Eukaryota; kingdom Metazoa; phylum Arthropoda; class Branchiopoda; order Diplostraca; family Daphniidae; genus Ceriodaphnia; species Ceriodaphnia dubia. Next base: position 404,300 of record JAKUCG020000157.1, read on the forward strand.
TCCGCTGGTATGTTCTTCCCATTCCTTTTCTTCTTTTCGGCTGGGCTGCATGGGTCGCCCGGGTCGCCCGGGTCGGTCGTGTCACGTCGGAACAACGCGACGTTCGGGTCAATGGGGAGCCTTTAAAAGAAACAAGTTTCCAGATAAATAACGTTTTCCCATGACTTTAATAGTGGCCATTGTATAAATCCTGGTTAAGTACTCGAAAAGCTTATTGCCGTTTGTTTCTCGATTTCCTTTTTTCTTTTTCTCCCTGTGGGGCGGCGGCGGCGGCGGCTCAACAACAAAAGGGTCTTCACGTTGTACGATTCGGATGGTGACGGAGTCATACACCGTTCAGAGATTCGCGACGTCATTTTGGCGGCGTATCGTCTTGGAGGCCATCATCACGGTACGTACGCCTGCTATAGCTCTAGCGTATTTACACTGACTGTGCTACGACTACTGAGACGGCCGGTTCAGTTTCACTCGGCTCTTTGGGTACGCGAAAATTCCCAGCGTCGTCGACATTGGAGGTCCGTCTGTCTACACTACACAGACGGGCCAACAGATAGAGAAGCAAGCAGCAGCAAGTTGATCTTCTCGAGTCGGTCAAAGCCTATTGGAGGGGAACGAGCCGACACTCTGGACGTCGTGCAAAAGTTTCCCACCGTCAGGGCTGCTGGCTGGCGCAGATTCCTTTTCCAAGGTTATTTATATAATTGATATTATTAAGACTGGGTAGCTGGGGTAGCGGAAAATCCCTCGGCCTTCACCTTCGGGTCCGTGCCCTTTGACTTGCCTACAATACAAGTTTCCCTAGCGAGTGGAGGACGTAGGCATGCGCGGGCCTAGGCCTGTGTGCTCCTGTGCAGTTAATCGAATCGGGGAGCGTGGGCCATGCACTCGGTTGATGGAACCGAAAAAGAGCCCTTTCGTATCTCCAGTGTACAGGAGTAACAGGACAACAAATGGAACGTGGAAAAGAAGAAGGAAAAAGAGGGCAACAGAGTCCGCAGCAGCACTCGTACGTAACGTAACGTAACTATGATGAAGTTGTTGTCCGGTCGTTTTCTGATAACTTTGTCTTGATAAAACGGCGGCCGGCAGACTTTCTTTTTCAGGGGGGAGGGACGGGGGAAAAAAGGAGAGAAATGCGAGTAGGGAGCGGAGTGTCGTCTCATGTGACGTGATCGCTTATTCACAAGAGAGGAAAGAGCCTCGCCCGTCGCCCCATTCCGGCCTGCCACCACCTTCTCCTTCCGACGTGACAAAACGAATGGCGTCGACAGCGTCACGCAGCATCTGCTCGCCCCATCCGATTGCCGAAAGCGTTTCGATTCTTTTATTGCCGTCCAACTATTTCTTTGCGGCTCTTGCTGCTCTGCGACGCGTTGCGGCGTTGCTATTAGTCTTCGTACTCGGACCTCCCAATAAGTAAATGTCGACAACAAAAATGTCGCCGTCTTTGAGTATTTGAGAGTCAAAAGAAGCCAAAAGAGCGAGGCGAGCTAGGCGAACGGGAGAGATAACCGGCGAGATAACGATGCTATATACGTCGCCTCGTCTCTCATTCACTCGCTCGGAATGAAAAATGCAATCATTCCGGCCAAACAGACAGACAGGCAGGCAGGCAGCACGGCACGTCGACTGATGTACCGTACGTACACGTAGACGTAGTATGAGCAAAGCCTAAAGCAAGTCAGCAAACGAAACGCAGCAAAGTATGAAAACATTTCCTTCTCCTTCTTTTTCATCAATCTCCCCCTCCCCCACCCCCCAAATCATTTGAAAAGAGGAATGTACCACGTATTGAAAAGGAGTGAACCAGCCAGCGAATAGTGCTCCAGCGCTGCAAATACTCCGGCGGTCCAAGTTTCCGATTGGATTGAGCTGCGCTCAGTCGCTTTCTCGCATTTTCTCTCGCCTTTTTCTCCGCGCGCGCGGCTTGGGGATTTTCTCCAAAAGGCCGCGCTCGCTCCGTGCGTCGTCTCACCAAAGAGACTGTGAATAGAAATAGATGAAGGAAATATCGAAGAAATCGACTGGCAAGTCCTTGACGAAGTCACTGCGCGCGCGGCTCCAGTCGCGCGGCCATCATCTTCAACCATTTGCTGGGTGGAAACATGTGATCAGCTCATCACTCCCGCAGCTACGCAGGTGGCCTCTTTCCCTTTCCCTCATAGGATAGGATAGCCCCCATTTCTTTCCTTCTTTCTTTCTTTCTTTCTCTCTTTTCACTTTTTTAAACAAAAAAGAAATAAAAGGAAAAATAAGAAGAAGAAAAGAGAGAAATTCTTCAAACGGGACCTTTAGACGACTAATCGATTGGAAAAGGTTATCGGAAACCCCGTAGCGACTGCGACTCTGCGACTCTGCGAGTGAGTGAGGAGTAGGAAAACATTACTAGGTACGGATACGGTACGTAGACGTAGGTAGGTAGGTACCACTCAGACTTGATATGCTGGTCGGTGCGCGTTCGCGTTGGTTCAATGAAGTTAGACGCCGAGGCACAGACGCGGAGACAAAGATAGTGTTAGCTGTTAGAGAGAAGGACGTTAAAGCTATTGATTGAAGCTGGAATGGGGAGTACTTGTGGACCGTCGTCTCTCACTTGCTCTCTATCCGCCCGTGCGCGACGCGACGTTTTCCTTCAGCTTTCCTTCTCAAGTTTCCTGGTTTGCAGGGAACGCAAGCGTGCCTAGAATCTTGATGACGCCACAACGGTAGAACGGAAGAACGGTAGAACCAACACCCAGAACCGCTGCCGGTGTCTAGAGACCTGATGGAGATGGAAGAGTGTGATAGAGAAGAAGAAGCACAAGATCTAACTTGTGTGTTATCTCCTTTTTTTCTCTCTCTTTTCTTCTCCCCATTTTTCTTCCCCTTTTCTTCTTGCGACGCTTGGTCGGTCGGTTGGTCGGTGGCTGTATTTCGTATGCTGCACGACAGGTAACACGTCAATCAAAAAGTTGCCGCAACAACATTCGACGACGAGCACGCAGCAGACGCCGAATTCGATCGTCGTGGATCAGCTCATCAACCAACAGACTGACAAAGTCTTCCAGGTACAAAGAAACGTCGCCATTCGATCTCGTCTTCTAATAATGTCTTATTCCTTATTCGTGTACATAACTGCTCCTTCTTTCTTACCAACGATCAATCATTATTTTCTCTCTTTGTTTTTCGTTTGTTCTGTTTTTTTGTTTTTTTCCCGTTTGTTTGTTAACGCTACTCATCCATCTGGTCGCTTCCGGTCACGTATCTGTGTGGGTGACGACTGACGAACGGGGCTGTGTAGAAGTTGGATCTAAACCACGACGGAGTCGTCACCATGGAGACTTTCCTCCAAGTTTGCCTCCAGGTAAGTCCATGGCTTATTTCTCTATTTCTCTATTTCTCTATTACTCTTTCCTTATTCTAGCTGTGTTCCTTCGCTCTCTTTTGCCATCAATTTCCAAAAGCAAAAACAGAGAGTATAGCTAATGTATTGTATGTTACCATGTGTACGTATCAGTAGTAGTATCAGTACCATATTCTAACAATAGAGAGACAAATGTTTTAGAAAACGGTAACTGGAAGCGTTTTTGTTTGTTGCCAGCCAGTTTCTTTCTCACATCATGGCATTTTCTTGTTTTCAAAAAACACAAACAGGACCAGAGTATCGTCACATCCATCGAGCGGCTTTCATCTGACCTGGCGTGATCCAGGCCGTTGGCACATCATTAATACGCCAACAAGGAACAAACAACAACCAGAGAAGATAACAAACCCAAACATTTCAAAACAACCATTCAACAACATTGTTCTGTTCTTCTTTTGTATCATCTTTTTTTTTCCTCTTGTGGTACGGTATCATATATACATATACAGATCTTAGGCTATTGTCGATCGATATCCATCAATCTCTTTCGTTCTTCGTTCTTCATTCCTCTCTCTCTGTTCCTCCTCGATTCTTTATTTTTCCATCCTCTACGTTGACGTGTGCAATCACAGCCGAAAAGAATGGGTATAAATGAGTCAAGTCTGGTGAAAGTGAATTAGTTGTCCCGGCCGTGGACAGCCGCAACACCCGCGGCTATTCCATCGACAGGGCGAGAGGAAAGGAAAGAGATTCGGCGCTCACATTTGGAGTCGCTTTCGTTCTGACTGCTGGGTAGCGGCCACGTCAACCGACAATTCGATCTCGTCAACATAGAGATAGCTCTCTCTAGCTCTCTCTTTCTCTCTCTCTTTCTCTTCAGAAACTTGTTAAAGAAGAAGAAGAAGAAAAAGAAGAAGAAGAAGAAGACGAAAAAAATAGGGGGAAAAGTACGGAATGGAGAATACAAATCCGAAATAACCGAGCGAAACTCGTTGTAACGTTGGCTACCACCACCACCACCAGGACACGACGGGAACGCCGAGACACAATAGGATGGCGCGAAATGTGATTTCTTTTGTTTTCTACTCTATCTCTCTTATTTCTCTCTTATTTCTCTCTTTCTCTCGTCTCGCTTCTTCCGCGTCCTTCGTCTTCGGTTGTCTTTGTCGACGGAAGAGTGGAAGCGAGATAGAGCGTCGAGAAATCCCATTGGCGATTTCCACGCACAGCCCGCTGCTGATTTGATTTCTCGCTTCGTCGGGTCACGACGTCAAGACGGTTCGACGGTCGTTGTGGATGCGGCCACTGGTCCCACTCCCAGTTTCTATTTTTCAACGAAAAGAGAAAAAAACGGATATAAGGAGGGAAAAAAGGCCGATGCAATCCCTCCCTGGTCTTGGGCGGTGCACAAAGCACATGTCGACGACAGAGTTCATTAACCGACTATAGCTCTGCCGACGAAAAGGCCGTTCGCTAATTGATCTTCAGTCGGTTCGGCATAGCCAATTAAACACCCGCTGTTTTCCTTTTTTCCCTTCATTATCACTTTTTTCTCATTAATTTCTACTTCCTTCATCTTCTCGTATATCGTCGTCCTTATTTCTCTCTCATATCCAGACGTCATTAGATCGACTCAAGAATGCAGGCCAAACGGCAACATCATCAATAGTCGGTCCCTACGACACTGTGCGCCTCTTTATTACCGAGTACTGTAACAGATCGACACCTTTACGTCGTCGTTGTCGTTGTCGTCCTTGCTTGGCGCCTCTATTAGGACACTATTTCTCCTCCACACGGTCATCAGGGACATCTGCTAGACGAAAGAACACGACCACCATCGATCATTCTCTTCTTATTTTATTACGTTTTGTTGTGACATCTCCAGGCAATAAAAACATCCAATTCCGATATATAAAAAGGAAAAAGAAAAGAAAGAAAAGAAAAAAAAAAAAAAAAAAAATTAGAGACAAGGTTACCTCCCCCTTTTCTCATAGAGAACCAATCAGTATCAGTGAGCAGTTGCCTATCCGGATTTCTTTCTTCTTTCCAATATTCTTTTGTGTGCTCGAACTTTGCGGGAACTGCGTAGGCAGGAGTCGTGCTCTAGTACCTGATTAGCAACGGCTCTCGATCCACTTCCTTCAGTTCTTTATGTCAAAACTTTTGTGTGTGTGTGTGTGGGGTGGGGGTGGGGAGAGGCGGGGATTCCTCTCTTCCAAAAATGTCAAAGCCGCAAATAATAGCCGAAAAGTTTTCTCCCTGCCTCTTCGAGTAGAAAAAAATCCAATCCATATAGAAGTTAGAAGCCTGGGATGGCAATTGAGATCATCAAACTCTTATGTATATATTGCCGACGGGGCAGACATAGACGCGCCAGAGTGGCATTCCGTCGGATGTGACGTCCAGTGACGGAACGGAACCAAGAGAATCGGCGAGGCATTGAAGTGAAAGTACTTTGTCAAGGGAATGGAGAGCGGACTGTCGTGTATATAGAGACGAGCCAGAGAGCAGCGAAGGGTCTCCGTCTCCGTCTCTCTCTCTCTCTCTGTTTGTGTTGCTGTTGTTGTTGCTGATGCAGCACGTGTGTTACCCAGTACATAATATCGACGACGACGTCGAAGAAGAGCTGACTCGCCCACTTCGTCTCTGACCCCTTCTTCTTGATGTTCCAGCTCCGCCCTCCTCCTCCTCCTCCTCCTGCTACTAACTCGTCTCTCTCTCTTTCTTTCTTTCTTTTTTTCTTTCTTTCTTCCTTTTTCCGTTCGCTTATTTGACAGGGCGTTTGCGTGCATCCGATCGCACCAATCGATAATGTCAAACTGGGGACTGAACGGAAACACAGCTAGCAGAGGAGAGATGCATAAGAGACTTTGCCCCAATTTCCCTCTTCTTCTTCTTCTTCTTCTTCTTCTCTCTCATTTATTTACATTTTCTTCTTCTTTGTTTTCTTATAGTCCTATTTCACTTTCTTCCTTTCCCTTTATCTTTTGTTACGTCTCTTCCTCTTTTTCTTTTCTTGATTCTTCTCGGCTGGCCCGTTTAGCTTCTATTCTTCGGTTTTCGGTCGACCCCCCCCCTCCCCTGTTGTCCCGACAGAGATGGAAATGGCGCGATATTGATTCATGAGACGATGCACATCACTTCTCCCTTCTTTTCGTTTTAAACACTCTACATATCCAAATTCCATTTGACTTGACGCAGAGACAGGAACGCTACGGCTGCCCTTTCCCTCCTCTGCTTCCATTTAAGATCTACAAGGCATTGGCTTCATTTGCATATAGATGATTGGACCCTCGACGTTCAGAGCGTGGAATCCAGTTACCCATTGGTACGGGTACTCAATTCTCCGAGGGTACGGTGACAAAATATAAAGATCGAACAACTCCAAGTGGTGTCGAATTGTGCCCCACAACAAGTTCTTGCGACGACAGGAGCTGCGACGAAAGTGAATCAGCGACACGGTCGATCACCAGGGGGAACTAAGGCACGAGAAATGAAAAAAAGAGAAAAAAAGAAAAAAAGGAAAAGAGAAAAAGAAACGGTTGGTATCAAGTAAAATTGGCAGTCGGCTTACTACTCTTCGACAGACTATCTGTCTGGCCTCTGTCTGTGTCTGGGTCTGTGTCTGTTCGACCGTTCATCCCCACCTCGTTCCGCCCATGACAATCGAAAACAACACGGCCCATCGTGTGTTTGTGTCATTTCCTCATCGATTGGCATTCCACATCCCACTATACTCACTTCCCCTCCCCATTTCGAATCCATTTCCAAGTATTAGTAGCGGAAATGATATAATCTTCACCATTTCTCTTTTCCGACGCTGATTCGACTGATTACACACAAGGCACACAACGAATTTCTTCCTAGCACACGGAGAAAGCTATAGAGAACTGTTGGCTTCCGAGTTGTCCTGTTTTCTTCTTCCTTTCTCCTCGCATTTCTCATTTGAAAGGCACGTAATTGGCCGGATGGAAGACGGGAAAGCTGATGAGTTACCCCTCACACACAAGCGGTAAAAAACGAGATGAAAATTAAGGGTCAGAAAAGATGGTCTTAATTGACGACATCAAAGAGAAATTGTGAGGGGCCGAGTAGGTTGGCATGGAGGAAAAGGTCGACATCTATCGGCATGATTCAAGCAAAGTCATTTTCTTTTGGTATCTGCTCTGTTCCCTAGCGTTGGCTTGATTTGTACCGGTGTAGTACCTACGAAGCTTGGATGGGGAAAGGTGAAGGACTTTCTCCGTCGGTGCACGGAAAAGAGAAATTTAATGAAATGTCCGAACATCACGTTCCGTGAATACCAGGAATATAGCGTCGTCTGAGTCTTCCCGGCTGCAATGTGTTCCAGTTTTTTTCTTTTCTTTTTTTCTTCTTCTTTTTCTTTTCTTCTTCAGGACGGCTTTGGTACGGTACAAGAGCGAGGGCGAACACAATACAGCAGACGGGTCGTTCGACCTCCTTATAATATCGAACGGTGTATATGCAGCAAACGACAAACACGACGTCGACGACGTCGATATAGAAATTCATGCCAGAACATAAAAAAGGTAAAGAACAAGGTAGATAGGGCCAACCGGCCAACGGGATGAAATGTTAGGGTTCAACAAACAATACGTTTTATAATAGCAGCGGCAGCAGCAGCAGCGGCGGCGGCATATTATGAGCGAGGGAGACGGAGACGAGGAGGAAAGACTCGTCTATGTCGTACGTGTATATAGCAGATCGTTGCGGACGAGTAGACTGGAAGGAGAAGTGAAAGGCTGGAAGAAGGAACGGGGCGAATGGTGGAAAACAAACGAGACGGGACACAGGAGAGGGAATGGGGGGAAAACAAAAACAAAAACAACAACAACAACAACAACAATAACAACACGTTGGGGAACGCTAACTTTGTTTGATATGGCGCCGTTAGGTAAGCTACCGGTCTGGTTTCTTCCTCGCTCCATCGGTCCATCCACGGGGATGGAGCAAGGGACGACCACAAAACAAACACCAAATAAAAACGAAGAGGTTGCAATCGTTGCATCTCCAAAGTGGCCTAGTGGGGCACTAGGAACTTGCCGAGTTTGCAGACTCCGGCCTGAACAACAGACTCGAGTCTGAACAACAAGAAACATGAACATTCGCAACGCAACAGCATTCAACTACCCAATTGGAAGAGATCCAAACTTGGGCGTTTGATTTGACGATGATATTGCCGCTTATTTTGGGATTCCTTTCCCGGGCGGTGAAAATAGCGGTCAATAACGTTAACAGGGCCGGCATCGGCACAAAGTGAGACCAAGTGAGACGTCAAAGTAAACGTAGCAAAGACGAGGCGCGTAGGCTAACGTGAAAGGCAGGAATGCGGCTGCCGTGTCGTCCGCTGCCGTCCCGCCGAGCAGGAGCATCGAGTACGAGCCACCATCAGCATCATGTGGGTGAAGGGTTTGTTGGTTACGTTCCATCTACAATAACGTACTACGCTCGTTGGCGACCAAACCGTCGACTCGTGTAACGCACGCACCACGCTCCAGTTGCAGAATCCCTTTCGTGACGGCAATCACGCCATCGGTCGCCCAGTCCACCAAATGCACCAAATGCTCAACGCGCTTGTTTGTCTTATGCCAGCCAGCCGGCCGGCCACACGACCATCTTTCTTCTCTAAAATACCACCTTTTTTTCTACTTCTCTTTCTCTCTCTCTCTCTCTTGTATGTTCTGTACATTTCATTTCACAGTAGTAGTAGGATATATAAAGTATAGGACGAGATGACGGCGAGTTGGTTTGGCATTGGCAATATGCGCGCCATCTGTGGACTGACATGCGATCTTCGTCCACGGCGGGTCTGAACGCAACAACGAGACGGCCAATCGTCTACCAAACCAACCACGCCATAGCCGACAGATAGCGTAGGCCTAATCGCATTATTATCTACTAGCTACTACTACTACCACTACAGTGTTTTCCAAAACTTTTTCTCCACTTAGAGAGCTAGTTATTTTGTTTTTGAAAGAAACCTAACGACTTATGCTTTTCTTTTTATAGATTCGCCAGATACTAGAACCTTGGCGGAAGCGGGACGGGGAGAAAGAAAAGAAAAAGAAGTGAGAAAAGTCAAGACAAGTCAAGAAAGGAGGCCGTCCTTCACGCAAGCGCTAAACCCGTTCATTGCAGCGAACCATCCGAGAAAGAGTGCCAAAATGTTGGGCCACCACACTACCAGTCCCTTCTCCTCTATTTTATTGTGCTTCGTTCTGGAACGAAGCTCTATAGCTCGAAGCTGCAGACAACGAAACGAAAGTAGCCGTCAGATTTAATCGATGATTCTGTTTTCAGCCTCTTTAAATCATTCTTTGACAGGTGCGTAGCTCGTATAGCGGCGGGAGCGACGGTACAGTACTGGAGCACAGCAGCAGGACGTTACCGTACGGGAGGTCAGTCGCAGCAGGGAACGCGTCACTTTCACTTCATCTGTCTTCAATTATTCCAATTGGGGGATGAATTGGTGTTCATGGGTCTAGCAAAGCAATCGGCTTCTTGCCAGACGGAATCCATCAACATCATTGGTGTCAATGAGGATGGCAAGTGTGGGATTGATCCATGATGTTCACATCTTGGCACTGACCCGCCTTCCATGCGTCTTCTTTATTTCCGCTATGTTACTCGACTCTTTTCTTTCTTTTTTTTGGGTTTTTTCCACATGAACAAGTGATTTCAGAGGACGTGGATCTATTGGGGTTGCATACTCTGTGAACCAGCCCACGAGAGAGATTCTCTGCGCGCTGCCCACACTCAATGGTCGCTTAGACGCAGACTGTATGTGCTGTGCGGACTTCGTGTGCGACTTATTTGGCTCGACGCCGGGTGTAAGTCGCCCGTTAAACAGCGTAGTCGTCGCCGCTGTAGGTAGGAAGAGCCAAATGAAAAAGAAAGGAAAAAAAAGGGGGAAAAAAGTCTATCCCATCCTTCCTTCCCTCTCGCTCTACCCTCCCACCAGGAGTGTGTGCCGCTGTGCCCGATGAACGGCAAGCGGAGAGGCGCGCATTCGGGCTTCGAACTGTGTCGTGTCGAGACCGCTGGCTCTACTCTTGCGCTCTCATCCAGCAAACTCTTCAAGAGTCTCTCTCCTCTAGTTGCACCTTGACTACCGTACCCTCCGTTTCGATAGCTATAGGCTCCGGCTCCCCATCGAAGAGCATCCAACACCGGTACGCATTTAGCACTAGTTTCATTTTAATGGCTATTACATTAGGCTAGTTGTACACTGCTGCATTGTACAACGTGGGCCTCTTTCTCCGGACCGGACGTCTTTTCTCAACAAATGTGATCTGATATTTCTTTGTTTTTATTTGCTTTTCTCCTTCTCACACATGATGGGATGTGGCGATGATGGGAACTGGCGCGCTGCTGACGGCTGGCGACATTTATCGTTGGCCTCTGATGTTTTTCGCCTATGTCTTGTCTTATCGCTTGGTGATGCTGCGTGACTGTGTCTATACGGTGACCACCACTATGACCGCCCCGGTCGGTCGGTTATAGGGTAGGATTTCGTTACGACAACGGCGACGAAATAGGACTCGCATTCGTTGTGGCTGTCAATCGCATCGATTGAGACGACATTGGGACGACGACAATAACAGGAGCAGCAGCAACAGCAGCAACAGCAGCAACGGCAGAAGGCGAAGCACAAAAAACAAAAACAAAAAACAAAACGAGAAGAAAACAGGGAACACAGAGAGGGTTCTGGGCCATCGTCACCGAAAAAAAGTTCTCTTCAGAATCCGAGAAGAAAAAAAAAGGGAAGGTTCCGGGTTTAGTGGGCGTGTAGAAGGAAGTAGGAGAAGAAGAGAGAGAGAAAGGGAAAAAAGGGGAAAAGAAAAGAAGACAACATCGAACGAACGGAGAAAATGGCCAAGTATTTGAGACGCAGCTTCCGGCGAAAGAAGGAAGTCCGTTTTATGGGTAAGTCAATTTAAAAGAAATCAAGAAAGAAGAAAGAACCAAAGACTTTCTTCTTTTTTCTCTCTTTGTGAAAAGGCAAAAAAAAAAAAAAAATCGATTCTCAATTTCATTTCCCTTTTTCTATTCATTGGATGAAAAAAGTCTCGGACTCTCTTCACATATAGCACACAAAAGTCATTGAAGAAGTTTTCTCTTCTTTTCTGCTCCTGATGGTCTGCCCTACGAATATACGTATATGTATATACAACCTTTCTATAGAAACTCTCGACAGGGCAGGGGAAGATATTGATATTTCTTTCAGCAGCAGTAGTAGTCTACATAATGCCAGCGGAGTAAGGGACCGAACTGGTCATCTTTCACGCTGGATTGTTCGGTAATGCGGGGGCAGCGTGTGCTATATGCGATGGAAAGGACGGCCAAAAGTTGTTGCACTCTCCTTGTGTAATTCATTCCTTTCCTATTCTCCCGAGTTTCCCTTTTTATTGGTTTCCTGTTGTTGTTGTTGCCCATTTTCTGCTACCGTTGGCGAGTTTTTCCACCTCTCGTTCAATGTCCAGGCAATTCTCGAGTGTATAAGAAAACGGAGCTGGGGGTAGACGCTTTCAAAGAAGGGGCCGCTGCCGCTCAGACTCAGATAGAATTTTGCGGCAAATTGGAAATCCGTGCAAGTTGCAAGTTGTGTGTGCGCCCAGTGCCAGCAAACTCTCCGCCGACTAGTAGTCCAAGTTTGGTGCGCAGCGAAACAAGGAAATTGCGGCTAGCTTTGGAAGGGGACCGGCGTCCGCCTCTCGCCCTTTACACTACCGTACTACACTACTTTCCGGGTAGGGCGACTCATTATGGAGAATCCTTGGAGCGGACGTGGCGAATCAGGATCCGGTCCGCTGATTGTGCTCATGTCGACGAGTTGTTCAATTCCGCTCGCAGCAGCGCAGCAGCAGCAGGTTGATGAAAACAGCCGGCAGCGGTAGTGCAGCGACATAAAACACACAAAAAATACAACAACCAGCAGCTCCTTGCATTTGATTGGACCGGTGGAGCCGTCACCTGAACAAGACGGTCAATTCCAACGACGGCAGTAGTCTCCTCCTTTTTGGCCGTGTTTTCTTCTTCTTCTTCTTCTTTTTCTTTGTGAAATCCTATTTGTTGTTTTTATGACATTCGCACATGAAGGGAGGAAGGATTTGACCGCGTGACAAAATAGCCTCCAGTCTCCAATCACGTCAGCCGGTGCGCGTGCTGTCAAACAGTTTAGCTACGGCGACCGTTTCGAGGGAGATGGGCTTCTATGGGGCCGGAATTCTAAACGGCAAAGAGTCAAGGCCCACTGTTCTATACACTTTAATGGGACCGTGTTGAGTGAAGTGAAAGGCGTGCGCATAACGGTGAGACTGGAATAAATCAGGGACCAAAAAACAGAAGGGGAAAAAAAAACCCAAAGAAAGAAAAACAGGTGCGGTTCATCGAGTCCGTACCAGTCGGAGCGACACACGCGTGTCCGCCGGTGCACGGGTAGTACACATACTGTACATATAATTGCCGTCGTCCTTGTCGTCTAGCTGTATAAGTACACTGACGGTGCAAGTACAACTCTAGAGATTGCTTATACACACAAAAGTCTATATATAAAGGTTTCTCCACCGTCTTTTGGACATTTTGATATCTTTATTAGTTTTTCTCTTGTCGGACGTGGGGCGGTTACAACCTCGTTGATGGATGGACATTGCCCAACGTACAAAACACAGTAGACTCTGTGCTGTTCGTATATATATATATTTAGAGAGAGAGAGAGAGTGGAATTGTCGAGGCCGCTCTTTATTTCCGGTGGTTGATGTACCCCATTTGGCCAGGCGGAATGAAAGTGGGGGCCAAAAGGCAGCGGCAGTGGCAGTGGCAGCGGCAGCACCACCAGCACCGAGACCACTACTAGTAATAAAATAAAGAAAAACAAGATCATCAATCGCTCCGGCGCCAGAACCAACACTAGTAGCTAGTGCGGTACTACCAACGTAGCGCTACGGGAATTGAAGCAAAGCCCTATACGTATAAGAGTTATATTAGAGGCCCAAGGCCCAAGGCCCGCTGGTCCGCTATACAAGCGAAAGAAAGAGAGGAAGAGAGAAGGGAAAAGAGCACTAGGGTTGCTGGCCTTCAGTTCGATTATTTTCATGCCGTCTCATTCCCTTCCGTCTATTCGATCAATGATGATCTTGCGAAAACATGAGGGAGGACGACGAGATGGAGGGGAGCCACAGAAAAGCCGTTAACTTATTCAACGGTTGAGTCTCTCTCTCTCTCCATCTCTCTCTCTCTCGCTCGCTCTATCTTTCTCTTATTCTGTCGCGGCTATGTATTGATATTTGCTCGGCGTGTTTACACAAGAGAAAAGATGTCCGATGTGCCAGTAGGACAACTTTCGATTCTCTTTCCGCGCCCAATCTCTCACGACAGCTTATCGCTGTTCGTATCTTCCTCTTCAAAAACAAAAAAAAAAAAGAAAGAAAAAGAAAAAAAAGAAAAGCGCACTTTTCTTTAAACGTACTAACGTAGGTGCTCTGGAATAGTAACGTGTTCATGTCTTGTATCCAGATAAAGATGGCAAATACATCAAACGGGGAATGGTGGGTGGGGAAGAAAGAACGGTAGCCCCTGTAGCAGCATTGACAAATAACACCAACTTTTCTTTTTGTCCATCCGTCGTCGTCCCTTGTTCTCTATTCGGTATAATGCATTCTGAACTCAAAGAGCGGTGTCGTATATACAAAGAGGAAGAGAGGGGAGCTGAACAGGTCGTGTATAATAGAAAACTAGAGTTCTCTTTCTCTTTCTCTTTCCCTACTCGAGTTTTGAATTGGCGGTGGGTCTGCAGGAAAGTCGTCGTCGTCAGATTGGTTTTCCGAGATTGGGGAAAATCTCCATGCATTTTCCATACGTATTTGGGCGGAATCGGATGGACTCATTCGAGTCGGAAATCAATCCAAGATGTATCACCTTGCAACTCCCATTGCGAGTTAGGCCACCATCCTCCTATCAGACACGGCTGCGTATATGCGCGCATCTTTCCTCACGGCATCCATCGAGTTACACGCAGCCGTGCACACGTAGCTCCCGGGAGTGAAAGGATCTCTCTTGATCAATCCTTCTCTCCTCTCTCCTCTCTTCTCTCCTACCTTCCACAATCCCCTTTGGGGAGATGGGGCTCGAGATATCAATCCCAGTTGAAAGATCTGCTTCATCTTCCTCGTCGTCCGCGATGTTTAGAAGGAAAGCCTGTGAGGCCCAAGTTCGAATTGCCGCGTTGATACCGCACTACTAACCCAAACTCGTTGCCACTGTCGTCGTCGTCGTCTAAGAGTGCACGCAGAAGAAGAAGAAGAAAAAGAAAAGGGAACTACTACTCAACATGTCTCCATCGGTCCTACGAAAAGATCGATGAGTCTTCTCGTTTCTTGCTCAAGCCGTTCAGAGAGAAAGAGAACCTGAGAATCCGATAGTAGTCACATTGACGTGGTTGGACGAGTAGTATTGAACAGGCCGTTACCGGTTCTGTCGGTCAACACTCTTTTTCCCCCTTTTCTTTTTAGGCCAGCTGATAAAGAGCCGAGTCAAAGGGAATAGAGCCAATCTCCGTAATGGAAAGGATAGACCGACACAGCAACCGCGCCCCAGGCAGCCAGACATAAGACCGTACACGCACGTACAGCGGATACAACAACGTGTGACAAGCAACAACCTAACTTAACTCGCACGCCGTCAAAAAAAGAAAGAGAAAAAATAAAAAAAAAACTCGTAAGGGGTGTGGGACCTGTACAAAAGAGCAGGTGCGCTAGTCCGGTGGGACGATACGCGTATACGTACGGCGAGGAAAATAAAAGAGGAGAATAGTTTTGGAAATTTGTTTGCTTACATTTCCTCCCTAATTCATTCAAGATCGATATTTAGGAACTGATCCTCTCAAAACTTTGGCATTCTGACGTTCTAGGAAACTTTTTGGAGGAAAGTCACGTTCAAGAGTTGGGATCCATCATTAAATGGCGAATCCTTGGGTCGTGATTTATGCCGACCATCCAAGGTAGACAATAAAAAGTCGATGGGAAAAAAAGAGCCAAGAGTTCTTTCTTTCAGTTTCCCAGTGAAAACAGACTCTGCACTCAGCGTTATAAATAATAATCGCGCGTCAGCTAGCTCTCGAGCGAGGAGCGAGCGAGCTACTATACTACAACAGTTTCTCCGTATTTGTGTGTCTGTTTGGCAGCACGCTGGCTAGCTAGTGGATAGCTAGCGGATAGGGCCTTGATAGCGCACGCAGATGATCAAACTGGAGAGAGAAAGAGGGAATGCTTTGGCATGTGGCTACAGCTACAGCTACAGCTGCACAGAGAGCCAGAGACTCTCTAGAAAATGGGAGCAAGGAAAGCCATCAACACTGACGTCGTCTAACGAGGTCGTTTTCTTTTTTGGCCCCGGCAAGGAGTTAGCAGCCGTTGATCCATCCGGAGCGGAGCTGAGCGGAGCGGCCGAGAGGCAAAAGCGGCAATAATGAGCTGCGTTTGACGCATCTTTGGTTTGACGTGGCGCAGTGGTCAACCATCCATCATCGCACGCTCAGAGGGACATCTATCTCTCATAGCAGCCGCGGTCCTCCTCGCTGCTGGTATACAGCTAGCAGCCTCATATACAGCCTCCCTCCCTCCTCTTTCTATCTACATTTTGAGGACATTGCAATAGTCGCTGTAATCATCTACACAACACACTGTCCATATCAAGTTCATTAACGTTGCGCACAGTGTCGTCCTCGTCCCCGTCGTCGCCGTCGCCGTCGCCTTCTATATGAAGGAAGAGACTCGGCTCTCGCTGGCATTGCATTGACGTACAGTATCCTTGGCTCATAATGAAAGAGCTGAGAGAGGGTAAACAGTTGGTCTTATATAGCTATATACGTCTGGCGTATTCATGACTCTATACGTCTCTTCGCTAGTCGACTCAACGTCGAAGATATTTGAAGGAAAAACGAGATCTAGAGATCAAACATGGCTGGTTGTGCTTTCGTCATTAGTTACTAACAACGATCCGCTCTGCTGTCGCCTTTTGACTACCGTCAGCATTGCATAGGAAGAACAAAAGAGCATCAACAGTAAACGAGAGTTAGGAGGGTTGACTCTTCTTGTTTCCCGGCATATTGTTGCGATTCTCGGGGTGATGCCTCTCGTTCGTCTTTTGATCTCGAAGCCCCGTCTACGGCCAACTCCGTGTACTGCTCGCTCGTAACCTGGGCGTCTGCTGATGAAATTGAAAAGCGTCCGCCTGCTTCAGCGTCCTACGACGACGTCAATGTCGACGCATCGATCCGACGATTCGACTCTAGTCGTCGTCTTAGTGGCAGTAGTAGTAGTAGTAGTAGTACGGTAGTATAGGCTACGTAGACGAAGCCTCACATCTCGGCTTTCAACTGCCTCTTTCCCTCTGTCTATATATTTTTCTCCCCCTCCTTTTTGGATACATGTCTCTATACCAGTATGTGTATCAGGTCTCTTGCTACTGCCTATATTGCTTTCATCATCCCTTGATGCATTAGAATCTCTGTGTGTGTATACGGAATACTTACATATTTCCTCTTGGCATCTGGTCGACAGGAAGCGCGGAAAATGAAGACGGCGAGAGTCCGACGCCACGTTACCGACCCGACGGTATTGATGCTCTCTGCAAAGCTACCGGTATTACATCCGCATCCGGACAATCTCATGACAAAAATAGAAATAGAAATAGAAATAGAAATCAAAAATAATAATAGAAACAAAAATGAAGCAAAGAAAATGTTATGACAATAAGATGGCTCTATTCTTGTTTAGGATTCAGTCGTAAGGAGCTGCAGTTGATGTACCGCAGTTTCAAACAGGTAATGATGAAAAGAGCAGCACGCATGACGGACTGATTGTGAGAAGCTCAACTATCTAGTCGCATGGGGATCGATGGAAATTTTGTGCTCGACATCTCATTTCGGTCGGCCAACATCTCCACGACATTTCCTCATCTGCCACTCGCTAGCTTCCCACCCCACCCCCCACCCCCCTTGTTCTCTTTCCTTTCCCATCGCTTTTTGTTTTGTTTTCTGTTTAACCAAGATGGTTTCCCGATCGATGAAAACCGGTCACGAGCCTTTAAGAGACTGAAGCCTTTACTCCCCTTTAGCCTGGGCGATAACCATCGGGCCAAGACGTCACGATCCTCGGAGGTCGTCCCCTCCACTTTGCTTATAAACTTTGTGTATGTATGCATGTGTGTGTGTGTCTGTGTGTGTCTGTGTGCGTTAGAGAGAGCTGAGAGCCAAGTATAGGACCAACAAACAACAGCAGAAGCAGAAGGAGCAGAAGCAGAAGCAGCAACATCATGGCTCCTGAACAATTATAGATAAGCGCGCTAGCTCTCTTTCTCTCTCGGGCCTCCTCACTTTGCCCGTTTTTATTCGCGACCGCACTCGAGAGATCTGCCACTTCGAGTACCGTCCAGGCGACGGCCTCGGCGACGGCCTCGGCGGTCTTTTGCCCCCCTTTTAGCGCCTTCTTCTTCTCTTCCTCCTTGTTGCCTCTGTTCTGTCTCAGCCGAATGTAAATGATTGGCCCATTATTTGCGCTAGTTTCTCGACGCCTCTAGCGGATATAGCTCTTATATAGCTCTTTCTGTCTTTTGTGTTTGAACAAACGTTTCATGCGATGTGAACACAACGCAAGAAGAAGAACACTGAGAATCAACCAAGTTAGCTATTTTTGTATCGCGACAGGAATGTCCGACCGGGACGGTGAACGAGGCCACTTTCAAGCGCATTTACACCCACTTCTTCCCGTATGGAGGTACGTACGTAATATATACATTGACTTAGGAACCGTTTACATACAGCTACAACAACAATAACAACAACAACTCGACGGGAGATATTCCTGCGACTTTTAACTATTATTTGTAAATAAGTCAAAGAAAGAGATGAACTGCTTATTTTGGTGTTTTTCTTTTTTTCTTTTTTTTTTCTTTCTTTTTTGACTCGACACAACCTTCACCCCGGCATGGCGCCCATAACCTCTAACGGAACGGAAACCGTCGACACAACAGATGTTTCCCCCTACGCCCATTGCGTCTTCCGGGCATTTGACATACGCCACAACGGCGTTATCAACTTCGAGGTAAAACGAAAATGAAAAACAAAGTTCGGTTACAGTTGTGTTCTGCGTCTTTCGTATCGTTATGGTTACCAAGGCTCCGCTATAGTGATGCGCAGTAACCAGATGTAGGTGGCTGGTGGCTATTAGAAATACCTAGTATCGCCCGTGAGCTGACATTAAATATAAACCGTCGCCGCCCAACCGTCTCTTTTACCTCTCAAGCCCCAGCGAACAGAGTTGCTCCCGTTAACAAAAAGAAGACAAAGCGGATGAGAATGGCGACGAGAGTTTCTTGGAGACGGAATAGACGTATACGTCGTATACGTATACCCTACTAGTAGTCCACCTCCCACTCCTCTTCGTTAACGATCCGTCCTCGTCAAAGACCCAAGTCAACTTCTCTCCAAGTCTCCTCGTCTTCACAATTTCATTTATACACTCGAGTGCTTCGACTCAAACCCAAGCGAGTCGACGATTTCGCAAAGGCTGTCACCAGATATACAAAACGCGCCATTCGGACGACATTTGAATTTGTTTCAAGCCGCGCCTCGTACATAATCAAATTCATTCCGTATCGACGAATTTCTATTAGGAATCCACTTGAAAAGCAACATGTCCTCTTGTCTCCAGTCCCTCCCGTCTCCAGTCCCTCCCACGTCTCCAGTCCCTCCTCCTCTTTAATATGCAACTTTCAATCTTCTCATCATCATCTTTTTTGTCACTTGAACGGCTCTAGTGTCGTAACGAGTTCCAGTTTTATTGAAGCGCACCACTCTATTCCTAATTCATTTCGCCCACCAACGAGCTGGTTGCCATAATAAACAGCAGCAGGGCCGACTCGTCGTTATCCCGTATGGAAACGCGCTCTCGTTTTCAACCCAACCCAACAACTGAATGTAACGAGCGTTCGATTCATATCCAAAGAACACGCGGAACCAGTTGTGTCGACGAATTTCGGACATGAACACAATGGGAGGGAGGGGATGGAACATGGAGGCGTCCAGGCGTCCTACCCCTAGCCCCGTGGGCTTGCGAGTGAACGTGCACGGTTCGTTTAGAAAACCGTTGCCGACATAACGTTGAGGGAGTGTGGCAACACAAACGAAAAGGATGACAACGACGAGATCCGGGTTGATGTATCCGCTTCCACGCGGTTCAGTTCTTCCCTTTGCTCTCTCGCTCTCTCCTCCTTTCGTCTGCCCGTCGTCCGCTGCGTATGTCAGCGGATCAATATGAAACTTGGAGAAGCGGCACGCACCAACACGTCGGGCCAACACAGACGATGGCCAAGCGCGTGATATAAAAGATGGCGACTTTGGGGAAGACATAACCCACTGGCAAGGATTCATCGTCGGACTCATTTGTGCGTGCTCGCGAAGAAGTCAACTATGTACCGTAGACTACACGTACACACCCCCGTGTCTCCAAGCCATATACGTAACACTAGCTGTCGCATATATCGTCTAAAGAGTAAGGTTTCCTAAGAGTTAATAGAGAGAGAGAGAGAATGTGCTCCGGCCGAAGATGACTTAACTGCAGTTGAGCGCTTCAGGCCTTCTGCTTGGCTCAGCAAATGGCTGATTAACGAAGGGGGACCTGCTTCTGTCATGTTCTTAATTGAAATGACAGAAACGGGGAGAATGTCGTAGATGAATAGGGATGAATGTCATCCAGGCACAACCAAACGCCCACTAAATAACAGCTCCAAACCTTTTGTTGCAGTTATTTGTGTTATTATTATTTTGTATATATTTTTTTGCATTATCTTCAGATGCGTAGAACGAGCGAGGCGGAGGACGAAAATATGATACGTACTCCGGGAATTATTTTTAAGCTGATTGTAGCGTTCTTATTCTCAATCCGATCCTATTGCCAGTCGTCCTAAACCCCGACCCGACTACCTTTCGACTTATCTAGTCTTGTCCCTGCGTTCGTCTTTAACAAAAGTTCTGAAACTTACTTTCATGCACGAGCACGACAGAACAAGAGCATCCGCCGTTGTAAAAGAACTGTAATTTCTGGCGAGTCTGAAACAAGAAAACTACCTACAAATGAGTGACAGAGACAGGTGTTCCAAGGGCTCATCGCAAATTCTGAAAGTGAATGCCCAAAAACAACCAGTTGTCTGCCATCATTCACGAGATTTGTACAAATGAAAATATCTAAATGTGTGGTCGTCGGTGAAACAATACGGACGGATATTTTGTTGTAGAGATAAAAGAAAGGTAAATTCGCGAAAAGTTCTTCTAATACAGGTTTTTTGTTCTTTAAAAATTGATAGGATTTGGTGCTGGGCGTGTCTTCGCTGTCGCGCGGGTCGGTGCCGGACAAATTGCGCTGGTAAAGGATACCGACAATCACATATAATAGAGGGAGTAGCTAATGAATGGCTACTTCGTCATCCAGTCGGAGCGTTCTCCCTCTTATCACCCACTCTATGTTTTATTACAGGGTTTTCACGCTGTACGACGCGGATGGTGATGGAGTCATCAGCCGGACCGAATTGCGCGATGTCGTCATGGCCATCCATCGACTCAGTCCGCACGGTAAATCAATCAAGGTGCTCGTCGCCTTCAACGGCCGCCGAACGGTATTCGCTTCGGCTAGTTGGCCAGCAAAAGAAATATACGGTCAGGAAATGAGAGCCGAGTCGGGCCGGGACTATGAAATAAGAAGAGAAAATATCCCCCGAAGAATATCTGGGAACAAGCAGGGAAGGAATGAGGGCTTGAGCGAGCTACAAACGTAAGATAAAGAGCTCTAGTTGGCATCGTGAAAGCTAGTCACGTCTTGGGAAACAGCTACTGTAGGGAAGGCGGTGTAGCTGGACATTCGCGAGTGTTTCGGGAGGAGCCGGCCGCATGGGGACGACATGGTCCTCAGGACGACATCCGCGTATTCCCAGCACTATCACATGATTTGAAGTGGCCCATGGGTTTTTCTATTTTTGCAGCTGGCTCGACAAGAATCTGAAAATGGAGAGAAACAACAAATAAAAGGAAATCTCTTCGTTTCTAAAGCGGCTCAGAAACTTTGACCCGAACCTCAAAGGAGATGAACATTCCACCGTCCGGCGTGTCGAGTAGGTCCATCAACAGCCTGGCCGGGCAAAGCGAGGGAATAAGGAGGCTATTTTTCAATGGGGAACTCAAGCGGTTCACTTTAATACCGTAGCCAAGGCGTAAGCAATATAGAGCGAGAGAGTCGCTTTCTTCGGCCAAGGATCTATATAAGACCCATAA
Organism: Ceriodaphnia dubia; assembly: GCA_022539655.2. Taxonomy (NCBI): domain Eukaryota; kingdom Metazoa; phylum Arthropoda; class Branchiopoda; order Diplostraca; family Daphniidae; genus Ceriodaphnia; species Ceriodaphnia dubia. Next base: position 425,986 of record JAKUCG020000157.1, read on the forward strand.
GCTTAACGTCTTTTGAGATGCAATAGGCCACCACGAACGTATAGTTATTGTGTTTCCTTTATCGGATACACAGCAGCGACGGTGGCCCTACTATTTAACTGGCTACTACCTACTATGAAACCGACTGTGTGTGTACAATGCGGACGCGATCCAGCAAGTTGATCGATCCCAAGCCGACCGTTAAGACCGCTCACCCCTTCTCCCCTTTTTTTGTTGTATTATTATTAGTTTTTTAGTATGTATTTATTTAGAAGAAAAAGGAAAAAACAGCGCGACTAATGTGTCGAAAATCGGAAAGAATTCTCAAGTAAAAAAGAAAAAATGTGAAGTCTTTTCATTCGGCGCGGGAGATCGGAGATGAACGACTTAACGTTTGCCGAGTTTGCTGAGGTGAATAAAAAGACGAGAATAGATTGAGACATCGAAAGATGGAGGAAATACCACCACAGCCAATCCGCACGACTCGTTCAATCAAGCTGTCCGATCGTTCAGAGCATTAAAGCAACGAAAAAAAAAAGGATTAAGGAATCACTGAAGTGGCATGCAGTGCATCTTATCGACCGGCTCCGACTATGATATGGGGAAAGGGATGGGGAAAAGACTTTTCGAGAAAAAAAAAAATCTAACCAATAACTTGATTAATACGCTCCAATAGGCAATCTACTGTCGAGTAAAACGATTCCTGAATTGATGCCCAGTCCTTCAGCCGCCAACTCAGCAGCCGCCATGGCCGAGCGCAGAAATCATGAAATGATCGCTGAACGCCACGCTGATCGCATCTTTCAGGTAATATAGTTTTGGCAAAACTTTTTATGCTTTTGATTTCACGAAAAAGTGTTTCCATCAATATAAGAGTTGGTGTAGGCACACGGGTTCAGAGGAAGTAAAGTTAAACAAAAAAGCAAACCAAGCAAAATTTGTATACACTTTCGGAGCTACTCGTGATGGAATTTGGCATCCAGTATTGGGTCGCACAGCGACATTTTGCTCTCTAAGCGTTTGTCATTCATATCGATCGAAAGAAAAACTGGTGAGGTTGGATCGTTTATTTCAACTCACGTGAGGAGAAGAACAACAATGGCACATTGCACCACTCAGTCGCATGCGCTGGGTTTCAAGCTATGCACGTTTTCCTCTTCAATTTCCGTTCTGTTTCGCTGCTGCCAACTATTTTACCGATCCGATAAATTCGTTTTTCTTCAAACCAAGCTTTTAAAAAAAGACTAACGTATAAAGGTAGAAAGTAGGACGTAAACCAATGAAACTCATATACCTAGGGATTCATCACTAGCGCCTGCCCTACGGTAAAATTTTCGCCACAAGTTTTCGTCAGCTTTTTGCACTTGGATTTTTGGATGATTTTCTTTTGTTGAAAAGTTTCCAGAATAAATGATTTATTCAATCTGGTAACTCAAATGAAAAAAAAAAGGTGGAGAAGAATAACGTAGTCAATCCTTGTGCAGCGGTAGCACTAGGCTCTTTTGCACTCGAATCCTTTCACAAGCAAGGGACAAATTGAGTTAACTTTCAGTCAGGAATACCAACTTTGCGACACTTTCTTCCTTGAACATAGTTTAACATAGTTTGTGTAAGGTAAAATATTACAGTAACAATATGTCTTCACGATGACAGAAACTTGATCTCAACTGCGACGGCCTGGTCACTTGGGAAGAATTTCTTGAAACCTGCACCAAGGTAATATTACTGAGAAAGTTTTAATGAATCCCAACCTTTAGTTTCCTTTTACGGTATCAATAGGATGAAACGATTGCAAATACTATGGCGAACATGGACGTCGCACTGTAAACGGGACATAACATCAAAACCCTCCCGAAAGAGAGCAGAATATATTGGAAAATGTTGAGGATTCGAAACGTCATGTAACTTCCTCTTTCTGATACAAAAACAAACCGTAGCTTTTCATTCGTTTAGGATATTTTCTATATCAAACCGTGTTTCTATATGATTTGACAAACGATATATGCCATATGAAGACAGGAGGAAGATCACCTCCAACAGTGTTTCATCGAGAGTGAAGAAAACTGCAGTAATTTATGAATCATGATTAACGGTACAATTTGATTGTTGTGTTTTTGACCCATTCGTTCATTCTTTATATTTTCGTGCATGTATATCCACACTCGAGAAAGACACAATTTTTTCAATGGTGTTCTCTCTCTTCCTTCTTGTATGTACATCAAAAGTTATCGGCCTCAAATTCTTCCATCTCCTAGAAACAGGAGAGAAAAAACAACAGGAACGAAACGTAACGAACACAACACGCGCACGGTACTTAATGGCAAGAGAGGAAAAGAATAAAACCAAAATAAAGATAGTTATCGTCATCGTTACAAAGTAATCAGACGCGAAGGATTGGGGGGATACACATCAAGGTTTCTCATCTTTTAATCGATCGGGAGGATACAACATGTCGACACAAAATGTTCCAATATTTTCTGGTTTTATTTTAAAAACACGATGAAGCGAGAAAGGGTGAATTATTCTTCCTCGTTTTTTTTTCTTGTTATTTCACCGTCGATGAAGACCTCTCTATATAAAAGGAAAACAAGGACAAAGACATTTTGTCTACAAGAGCCGAATAAATTAAACACGCACGCGTTCGGGCAATCGGAACAAACGAAACAAAAGACACGTACAGGTTCCCTGTTCTGGTTTTTAATTTTCTATGCATATTGTTGAAGGAAAAAAAACTTCTTAAGCTATCGGGTTTCACATGTCTTTTTTGTTCATTTTGGTCGCAATGATTCGCGTTAAGACAAAGATTCGGAGCGGAGGATTGGTGGCGGGAAAATAAGGATCGGTTTTGATGCTTTTAAAATCAAGTTGAGGCAGTATGTAAGGGACGATGGATAGGAACTCTTCCCGGTCAATTTTTTTTTCTTTTCGATTCATTTTACCCCCTCTTTTACTTCACATTTCTTTTTTGTCAACTAAAAACACAAATTGGGGATTGATTGATTTGTAAAACCTGGAAATTAAAGAGGACAAAATATAATTCGAGTAGGGCGAGGGTAGTCGGGCATTCTTTCGCTATTTAAAAATGAGGGGAAACATTTTTTGCGGTCATGAAATACAGTAGTACTAAGGTTGAGCAAAACAAAATCCTTCCGAGAGTTGACTCCGAAAGGAACAAGGGGAGTGGTTCTTTTTTTCACGACTACCGCCACTGTTAAGAGAGAACGGATCGGCGAAAAATTACGATATTTTAAAATACGACGGAGTGTAGGGAGAGGGGTGGTTATCTATCAATGGCTAGCGACAGGGCTTTGCTGGACGCAAACACCCACTTGCATGGGACTGTCGGATCGGTCGCTGCTACCACTGGCCGATGTCGCAGGAGGGCCCGACCGAGAATTCTTGATGGCTCCAGTAGCTCCTACAGCCGCCGTTGTCGGTATTTCGTTGGCGTAGATGAGCTGAGGAGCAGTCGAAGAGATGGAGGAGGACGCTGCGGGGCCATTCATACTGCTAAATGCACTACTACTACTGTTGATATTGCTACTCCCGTGACTGGAAGGGAAGGGATAGATGGAATTGGAGGATGAGGCATTGAAATAACCAGAACTGGCCGCAGAGGAGGTGCCCGCCGCTCCGGATGGAGGCCCGGGCGGGTGAACTAGACTGTAGGAGGTCTGGTACAGCGGCAAATTAAGACTTCCACTTTGCGTGCAATCTAATGAAGTCGCCGCAGAAGAAGAAGACGTGCCGCCGATGTAGTTCACTCCACTTCCACTTCCACTTCCGAGGTAAGTAGACGTGCTACCCACCGAAAAAGCTGAGCTTGATCCGATGAACGCTGACGATCCCGACGAAAAAACACTGCCCGGATTGCCGCTATTTAACACTTGAACCGCACCACCTCCCGAATCCAGATGCGAGGCGTATCTCCTCGACGACGCGGAATTCGAGTAGGTGGGTAGGTGGTGAGGATGCGGCCGTGTATGACCCTGTTGCTGCTGCTGCTGATAAGGGGGCCCTCTTGGACTCTCGCATTCCATGGCTGAAGGCTGCGCTGTTGAGGTCGCTGATACTGCCACGGACGAATAGTTGGGTGCGGCAGAATGAGCATGGCTTGGGTCCATCGAACGGGCTCGCGAACTGCTTTCGGCCGCTGCCGCTGCTATAACCGCTTGACTGGAATGATCCGCCATGCTGGCCGGACTCGTTGAGGCCGAGTTATTGTGCGTGTTAGTACCTTCGTCGGCCGTCCGCTTGAAGAAGTTGTGCTGCAGGGCGTAGTAGGGTGTTATACGCGTTTTGGGGTCGTAATCCAGCATTCGCAATATGAGGTCCTTAAACTTGAGGTAATCCGACACAAAGTGCCCGATTTCCCCGGACCGTCTACCTCCAGGACCACCCGATTCCACGCCTTATTCAATGAAACGATTCGTTTAGAGCAATAGCGATCATCTATTAAAGCTGTGATTATATTACCGATGATGTCGTGTAGACGGCGATTACCAGGCGCTTTATACTTTTTGCCTTCTTTTGATTTTTTCAAGACGTAGGAGCCATCGGGCAGTTTGTCAAAGTATTTTTTGGTCTTGTGAGCCGAGTCGAGCATGGCGCGCGGTGGCATGCCTAGAACCTCGACAATCTTGTTCATCTGGTCCACCTCGTTGGCTCCCGAAAATAGCGGCTCTCCCGTGTGCATTTCCACCAGGATGCACCCCAATGACCACATGTCGATAGCCAAATCGTAGGGTATGCCCAGGAGCACTTCTGGCGATCGGTAGAACCGCGACTGGATGTACTGGTATATCTGTTTACAACATTAGAGAAAATCATGAATGCATTCAAACCGCACTTAGTTGAACAGAGTTTGATTGCAACGAATAGAAACGATTCTTACCCGCTGACCCAACTGGCAAGAGCTGCCAAAGTCAACGATTTTGATAGCCGACCTCTTTGGATTACACAAGAGGATGTTTTCTGGCTTGAGGTCGCAATGGATGATACTCAATTCAGGCGTAGAGAGGAAAAGCAATGCTGTGCACAACTGCTGAGCAAACTTGCGCGTCAGGTTGAGCGAGACGCCGCGAAAGTTGGTGTTGCGCAGTAGATCGTATAGATTGTACGACAGCAGCTCAAATACCAAGCACAGGTGGTTGCGCCACATGAAGTGACGCTTTAACCGCACTGCCAAATCAAAGGAGAAGAAAAAAGACAATTAGATTTTTTTTCCTCGATCATGCATCGTTGACACCACTATTGTTGGCCACCCAGACGGAGCAAAGTGACGCACACGGGCTCTTGATAATCTCAAAATATTAAAGTGAGCATATGGTTTACCGATATAATATTTGTTTTCAGCATCGGCCTTGTTCATCATCTCCAGCAATTTGACCTCGATCTGGGCCTGGTTGAGAAATGGTTTCTTGTTTTTGATGATTTTGACGGCCACGTGGCACTGCTCTTCGTGATCATATGCCTTGACAACTTGGCCAAACGAACCCTTGCCGATAAGTGAGTCGATTTCGTAGCGATCGAGAAAGCGTTCGCCGTGTCGTACAATGTAGTCGTGATTATCATCGTCGTAGCCGTCGTTGAACACTTTGCGTTCTTTCTTATTGTGCTGCTGGCCAGAATCTTCACCAGGTGCTTGTTGCTGCGCTCGTCTTTTCTTCTTGGCATAATATACCTATCGTTCCATTTTACAAGTAATGTTTGTTTGTGAATATAGTGCGTTTAAAATGCAGATGACAAATTTGACTATGTTACCTCGTTGATGTGTTTGTAGGTTTTGATGAGGTCGACAGAAAGTTTTCGCAGGGGTGCGGAGGCCGGGTCTCGAAATTGACGCGGTATCCGCGATTGCATCGTCTGTAAATCGGATGAGGAGCCAGCGGCCGATGTCGAGGCAGAGCCGCCGCCAAACGACAACGAGGAACTCCCTGCTATTGATTAGAAATGAGTGAGTCAAAAGTCCAAGCCAAATAAGGATTAGGAATCATACCTAGGGAGGAGGAGGAATTGATTGCGGCATTTGGGTTGATGACGGACAATCCTCGCCCAAGGGCGGCCAGTTGATCCTCTGGCACAAGCCGGCCATACACGGCCGTACTACTGTTGCCACCGCCGTTGCCGCCTCCGCTGCTGCTGCTAACGACGCCGCTGTTGCCGCTCGGACGACCGGATGACGACGACGACGATGAAGACGAGACGACTATGCACTCGCCCGCTGTTCCGTTCATTTCGTGGAAAAAGATAATCATGAAGGGAAGACAAAAAAAAATTAAATAAAAGAAATGCACGAGTTGGTATTCTGAAACTATTTTCGACGGTCGCCCTCATCGTTACAAGCTCATGTTTATCTTGTTTGTCGAGTACAATTTTGTCAAATAACGGAATGATCGGCCCCATCGGAATTCGTTCGGAATTCTCGACCTTTAGAGACGGCTTGTTCCGCCGCCAGATGGCACAACGCCGGTCCCTATTTTCGTCCAAGTTCTGGTCTGGCTCCTCCCTCTTTTCCCGTCGGTGGCCCCGCCGCAGAGAGCTAAGACCACTACCCGTGAACGCCAGGAGGGAAAAAGAGACGAAGAAAAGAGAGTCTGATGAAACTTGGGGCAAAGACGGAAAGAGGGGAGGGGAAGCAGCGTGACGGCTACGGCCAGCACGAAAAGAGGGCGAGAGGGAAGAGAAGACCGAAAAGAAGAAAATGGCTAGACGGTGAAGAGAGAGAAGAGGCCAATACGATCCCGTAGTCTGAAAGCCATCGATCAACGACCCGCCGGGAAACAACACACATACACGGCGATGGACAACACTACTAGTGGGCAGAGTCAAACAAAATGAAATAACGAACGACGCGCATGCGTCGAGACTCAAATCGGGCAATGACGCCGTTTTGGTGTTGGTACGGCAGCGATGACCAACGAATCAACGATTTTCCAGAACGAAACCAAATAGGAAGGAAATTCTCTCAAGTTCATCGACGTCTCCCTCTCGGTGGGTGTGCATTAACTTATGGCGAAAATCGGGGAGTCCGTCGCGACGCCACCTCCGGTTGATGACGCAGTCTGGGTGTCTGGACCGGAAATGACGTCATCATGTGACGCACTTAGGCAGTAGCTAGTGACCGCCATTGAACGACTTAATGAACCACACAAATTTGACACGACATTCCTTTTCTCCATCGTTCTTTTTTTAGAAAAATGGGACGGAATAATGATTTCATCTACTTCTTTTTCCCGTTGCAGCCAGACGAAAGAGAAAATGTCTGGCATTCCATACTCTTGCTCTAGAGCCATTTTCGGGAGTACGAGCTCTGTGTGTTGTCTGTGGTAGTGGTACCAGACTTCCGGTCCACTCAAACCGAGTAGGAATAAGAGGAAAAAAGTCTCCGCAAAAAAAAAAAAAAAAAAAAAACAGCTCGAAGGGTAAAGGCGGCCAGAGTAAAACCCTCCCTGCAGGGAATAAATAGAAGCGACCGGAATTCTCACGTGATTTCGTCTCCTGCTTCTCATTTTAGTTTGCATGGCGACCATGTCAAACAAGCTCACCCCAAATTTATCCATTCATTCTTTTTTTTTATGAAAATGTCCTCTTTAATTTAAACATTCAGATCACTAGTAGGCATACTTTTGCTGTGGTGAATTTGCATCTGGTCATGTTTGTGCCAGTCGGGTCGCTTAGGCTGGACCAAAACGGAGCTTTCCATCGCCATTCAGCAGAGTGATGACCTCGTGTGACCTTGGTTGTGTAGGAGGCGGGGTCAAATGAGGTGACGCGCCAAGACTTCTACGAAAAGTTTTTCTTTCTTTTCTGTTTCACTTAACACAGTTTTCACTGAAACACTTAAAGTCCTTGTTTGGTCCTATTTGAACCTGGCTTTTCTCGAGCAAACTGTGACAGCCTAAACAACAAGAGGAAGATGTTAGCAAACATTACATTTGGTTTATTATAATATTAACATATATTATAATAATAACATATTTTAACATATTAACTAGTTGGTTATATTATAAACTTAAAAATAAGGCTGTTTCCACTACAAAGTTGGCTAAGAATAACTTGATGATTCGATTGACATCTAGCTCAGTTCTTACTACATGATTATCTTTGTGTCTGTAGCAGTAGTACCAGATTCCGAAAGTGAATTGGTATCATAATAGATCTTGGCGGAGGAAGCCTGAAATGCTAGAGGAAACAGCAATGCATCAACACGGTAACAGCTAATACCTTTCCAAAGGAGAGCCAGAGAGGGGTGTTACACTTGTTTCTTTCCTTCGATTCTTGTGTACAGAATAAGCTAGACAACAGACTTGGCCAATTTCACTGGCACCCAGCTTTTAAATAGTTTTCATGCGCTGCCATGGCGTTTTTCACGAGCGGTGGCCAGACGACACAACACGCCACACACACGCACACCAAACATACATACACACGCACGGCGTATATGTATGTACACTTTTCTGTACACAGTGATGGCCACGGTGATGGCGGGTGTCTCAGACGGCGACCGAAACTTTCTCACTCGAAAACACAACAAATCTTCTATGTCACAAACTGCTTTTGGCGCGGTTTCCAGACAGTTTCACCATGCAAACAAATGTTGAGTAATCAAAGCCCACGAATCCAATGACGTACGCAGTTTTTTAACTCTTTTTCTGGGCGATTGGAATTACGTGTTGACATATCAACAAGGCCCCGAAAACAGCCAATGGAGATACAATACGCGCGCCCTCTGTGTCCTCCTAGCGCCGAACAGTTCTTCTCTTCCCCCCCCTCTCTCTTTGCAAAATGGCTACCATGTTGGCCAGCGCCTCGTAACGGACAAAAAATCAAACGTGACGCGAAGTTTCTTCTTTTCCCATTTTACGATTTGATTGGCTTGACGAAGACAATTGTGATTATCACGAAATTAAAAACTTGGAAGCTAAGATTGAAATTAACTAAGATGAAGTTACTAAATAGAATAATATTCATTAAAAAAATAAATAAGTTGTGTGTCCATAATTGACATCTAACGGTAGAAAAAGGAAATTCGGCGAAAGAAAAAGAAATGTGCGGTGTTACGTTCTACTTTTCAGTTTGGGCTGATAAAATTAACTCAACTGATTCCAGGAAAATCTTATCTTTATCGTAGACCAAAACATTTTTAGCCCAAGACAATTTGTCAATAAAAAGACCAAAACTTCATGTCTGATGATAACGTTAGGTATTTGTTGACCGTTACGTAAATCGCATGTTGCAATAAATTGAAATAAAATATTGTAAAACTTCTCATTAATGTTGAAAAAAGTAGCACTATACAATCTTGTTTTTTGCGTATGCTCTGTGTTTTCAAAAGTACGTTAACAATATTTTGGCATTGTTGTGTATTTGAACCTGGAAAAGCAGACGTCTTCACACACACACAACACATTGCCTTGCTATCTTATCTACTAGGTCTCATACTCTCATTCAAGTTTCATTTCATAATAATATAATAGACATAATATACAGTTGAATAATAAATTCGACTCAGTATGGAAATTGATACTATTAGTAGTCTTCGCAATCTCGGGTACACAGGCTTTTTAATTTTATCCCTAAACTCCTAAATATTTTCATTACCTTCAGGTACACGGGATCGGTTAATGATGTTGCTCAACTCGAACGCCTGCTTGATCGGAACGATCACGGATACATTATTGAAATGAGCCAACTCGTCAACTTCTTATCAGTCAAACTTAACTCGGTTTGCCAACTTGAAGATATGGTCAATGCAATTGAGAAACCTGAAGAAGGAGAAATGTTTTTCATGGAGCTGGCAGGGCTTCTACGTGAACTTTGTAAGACTTTTGCTTTGCTCTCTGAAAAAATTAGGTTCATTATTTAAATATGCAGATTGTCCTTATTCTGCTCTTCTGGATGGCCCACCACTTGCAAGACTATCTAGCAGGGATAACCGTCTTAAACTATTGAACTTTCTCATTTCTGAATGTCAAGCTGCAATGATGAACAATCTTGAAAATCAATTGGAAAAATGTTCTTTGCAGGCTGTAAGTGTTGACTCAACTTCTCAACTCACAATATCACAAGTTGAATATGGAGTTTTTATAGAAGGAAACTCCTACTGCTGAAAAACTCAAATCTTCTTTGATGACTTTGGGGTTCAGCAAACCACCATCTGATATCTCATCTAAGCAACTTTTTAACAAAATGGGTGTTAAGATACAAGAAATTCTATCAACAGCACCAAAATGTTATCCAGGACCCCCTTTGTTGAAAACTGCATTGACTGAAGAGCAGTGGGGACAACTACACCAATTGTCAACTGAACTAAATAAGGACTATAAACTAAGACGAGAAATGTTACTTACTCGATTGGACGTAACGGTCCTCTCCTTCACGGTAAAAACTGAATCAGAAAGCTTCAATAATTGTTTGTTGTAGCAAAACCGTGTGATGTCAATTAGTGGTCACCAAATGTGAAAACTAAAATGGACGAAGTATCAGCAATCTATCAACCTCAAAGATGTGACATGCAAGCTGATCCCAGTGTAACGATTAGCCGCTTGCTTTCGGCAAGGTAGAGTTGTTGACTACAAACTTTGTCTTAGCGAATTTGATGTTTTACTTTTTTTAATTCAAGAGAGGATTTGGCCTACGAGGAAAAAACAAGCAGCGCATCTGTCAGAGAAAATACGAAAACTCCGCTTCAGCGGATGCTGATTGGCGCGGTGATATTGATTTAGACGCAGTTTCCAAGAATTAAATTGACATTTCGGCATTTGCGACGTACAATTTAAGGTGCCTGATCGTGGAGGCCGGCCAACAGAACAGCGCAGACCTCCACCAGAAATGCCTGGTTGGCAGAAGCGCAAACCGGATGGAGGAGGCAGAGGTGGGTACCGCGGTGGTGGTGGCGGTCAGAGAGGAGGCGGAGGTGGACGTGTTCAAGGGGGCTGGAATCAAGGTGGAAACTCATGGAATCAAGATCAAAAACCCCAGTGGCGCGGAAGAGGTGGCAGACGTTAGCTTAATAAGTCAAGTATGAATGGAACCACCCATTTCCATGGGTCAAAATTGAATACAACTGTTGAAAATGACTTTATTTGGCATCTACAAGTTCTAAAAACATCCCAACATGTAATCCTCATATACTTCTAATCTTCTTTTTCTCCTTGTAGATACACATTGTCCTTACTGAAAATAAAATAAAATGTAATATAAGGAAGCAAATGGTGATATAATATCAAACTTACTCCATGGATCAAAGCGAACAATCTCCATTTTGTCATCCAGCCTTGGTCGAATCAGATTTATTTTGTGTCCAGAAACAACACTTTCTAAAGCAACCAGAATATCCCTGCAATAAACAATTAACATTTAAAATGTGTTTCTACATGTGAATACTTGTGTCATACTTGGCTTTGGCCTTTTTAGCAAACAGCACCCTGGTAATAAACATGATGGGCTCAAGATGGTGTAGGTTAATTACAGACCAGAAGAAATCGCACACTTGCTAATTATAGTAAGCAAAGCGTTTAATCCTAGCGCTTGAAATTTAGATAATAAAGCATTCAAATAAAGAGAACAGCAAATATAAGCAGACAGATACAGACGAACTTATTCTCAAGTAATCGACAAATTTACTTCGTGACTTCGATCGATATGTTTTCATTGTTTCGATCATTGACAACATAGTAAACTTTTTCCCATTTTTTTTATCCATTTCGAACAAATTTTTGTAAAAGAAAGTTCGTGTTTATTACGTAAATAGACAAAACTAAATCTTCAACTAAATTTTCGTCAGGTTAACGACATCGGTAATTCGGTATGCAAATTCCTTTACTACCCCGCTCCCTAGCGGGTCTCTCGTCAAGTAGGTACTGCGAACCCGGAAATGCGAGTCTCGAATCGAGGTCTCGAACTAGAATGGAATGACGTTTACCTGCACTACCTGGGCAGCGTCTATGGGTGCTTGGATGCTTGCTATCAATTGAATTAGGAAAGTAGCGTTGCTGTTTTAAAATTTTATTGTGAATGTGCTTTGAAGATACAATATACTCATGGATACGTGCAGTTTGTCGATACTGGCAGCTTAAAACCAAGTGCTCATGGCGCTGAAACCTGTCGAATTGAAAAGTGACCCCAAGTTTACAATGAACAACAACAACGCTCGACCCTTTTCCGAACCTCCGCCATACCCAGGCACAACGACCCGTTCGAGCTATTCACATCTGTCGAATTCAACTATGAACAAGTTTGGTACAAACAGAACTGAAAATAAACCAGCAGTTACTACAGGATTACCTGGTGTTACCGGTGCTTCCACAGAGCAACAAAGAAAATCCTATATTCCATTAGGGGAAATTCGACGGAACATACCAAATCAGACTAGGCCATCCGGGGGTCAGCAAGTGCTTATACCAAATCCAGGACCATCAAGCTATCAAAGTTTGCCTGCCTTTAACCAACAAATTTCTCAGATCAGTCTTAAGCCAGTTGCTCTGAAAGAAGATGGCGAGGAAGAATTGTCCACACTGATGAGTGAGGAGGAACTGATGATGCTATCTGTCCCTGTCTTAGCCAGACGGTTTGTTGAGGCCCAAAATCGGATTGCCACTCAAGCAACAGAGATCAAAGGTATTAATAATTGCAAATTTATTTCAATCACATGTTTGACACATCAATTTTTATTAGGACTCAAGTCATCATATCAAAGGCTTCAAGAGGATAATCAAGAGCTAAGAGACCTATGCTGTTTTCTAGATGATGATCGCCAAAAGGGACGCAAGCTAGCCAGAGAATGGCAGCGTTTCGGTCGTTATACTGCGTCAGTGATGCGCCAAGAAGTCGCGTCATACCAGAACAAACTGAAGCAGCTCGAAAACCGACAGCAAGAATTGGTCAGGGATAATGGAGAACTTAAAGAACTTTGCCTTTATCTGGACGAAGAACGAAGTGAAGTCCAACAAGCCCCATGCCTCTCGTGTGGAGCTACTCCATCCCCACCACCCACAGAATTAAACATTGCCGGATTACACCAGCAACAGCAACCCGTCCGAGATGACGGTGACGGCAGCAGCAGTAGCACCAATGCTGATGAACCAAACCTCATGCCATCCCGATCGCATCTTTCGGTGAATCGTCCACAAACTCTTTCGGGAATGGTTCATCAGCGGGTAATCCGGACCAGTAGCCAAGATCGATTACTTGATGTAAAATGCAGCTGTAAAATGTCTGCGTGGGAAATTTTGGTTTTAACAAGATTCATTTTCAATCTACAGGATCACTCTCAGCATCGTTCCGTATTAGCCGAGCAGCTATTACAGTACACTCGACAACTAGAGTTGCGCATTCTACAAATGGAAGAGGAACGAAACGGGCAATCTGGAAGCGTGAATCGACAGCCTCAGCAGCAGCAGCAGCAACGACCGCGCCCGCCTCACCCTCCACCTTACAACGCCGTTCATAATCAACGAGCAGTTGAACTTGGCATCCGCTCGGATGAAAACAGCCTAAATCAAGACGAAGATCAATTAGCCCATTCCCGCCCAGAAGCAGTTACTCGCGCTCTCCGTGTTTTGCAGGTGAAACCAGAAATGTCAATTCCCTCATCATTCGTGTGTCTAATCAGCATTCTGAAATTCTGAATACTAACCAGGTTCGAGAATTTTTGGAACCATCCAGTTTGGGCATGATACCATCAATTAGCCGTAGCTCGTCCCGCCAGAGGAGCGGACTGGTTACTCCAGATTCCGAGTTGGCTGACGAAGAGGTTGACCGCCTCGGTCAGCAAGCTTCGTCTGATGCAGATACACTAGGGGATGGGGAACGTGCTCTCGTCCACGCGATGTGCAACGTAATATTCTTATGATACAAACTGATTTAGGTTATGTAACAAATGGATTTAATCTACATAGGTGGTCTGGAGGAAACTAGAAGAGGCGCCATCACTATAGACAAATGACTACGTTATTGCGTTACCCTGATTTGCTCCACCATACCACCCCGAGTGACGTTTTATTGACCGACCATTCCGTCCCCTCATTTTCGTGCCAAGACGATTTTTCGTCTCCCTACCCGACTCCGTCCACTTCCAAGTTGTGTGCTTCCCTGCATTTTCTTTTCTTCTCTTTTATCTCCATATATTTCTCTCCAACTCGAGCGTGCGCCGCCTTGCCCTCTTTTATTACTTGTAATCGACTCAATCATTGTTACTCTTCACTAATCCCATCGGAGAAACAAATACAAAATCTATTTATTCGAAAGCAGAAAACTTCTATGCGGAAACAAAGTTGTATTGAGATTAAGAATGAGGAGTAAAGGATTGGAAAAATTCCCAGCCATGTTTTTAGAGAAGGGGGAAATAATTGGATTTGATAATATATATATATAATCGACTAAATACATTCTCTTATTTTGTAGGACGAGGAAAAAACATTAGACCAAATCAACCGGAGCAACTTCGACGTAGATACAATACCAAGAAAAAAATGGAAACGGAAAATTCGATTATACATATATATATATAGTGCGTAGCTGGGACGGATACTATTAGTTTTTTTTCTTTCTTACACCAACAAGGAACATTTCAGTTTTTTTTCGACGTAAATGGAGGGTCCTCAAGAGTAAATGGTCCGAAAATTGATCACTTTCTGTTATGTAGATCAAGTCACGAAAGGTGGGGTGCAATTCGTAGGAGTAGAAAAAGCGAATAGTACACAGAAAGATGACGATAGGATGGGTTTTAACGAAGAGGGTGTGCTTTTCTTGTGCGGGAGTGACGAGCCAGACCAAGGCAAAACAGATTGCACAACGAGGTGTAACCGCCAGTGGCTCGTCGAAGAGCTGGAGAAAAAAAAAAACACAGGAGGGAAGACAACTTGTAGGACAAAAAGAACATACCCCCTTTAAAATCGAAAAAGAAAACCGGGAGCTGAAAAGGAACTTATCACAAACAAAAATCAAATATTGTGGAGGTACTAGTTTGAAAAGAGAATGATGAATGGAAGGCAAGTGTTTATGATTGGAACTTTAGAGTTGTCGTATTGAGACGATGCACCTTTCAGACCTTAACCATCTGCCCCATTGGCCAGTTGTTGAGGTAACGGACGGCAGGGACGTAAAGGCCCCATGGGTGCTGTTGTTGGACGTAGCGAGATTTGGGTGCGTGATAGTTAAGGGCCATCGGCGGTGGAGGTGACAAGGAACTATAGGAAGAGGTTGCAGTCACGGGGTACCAGCCCTTGTGCGACGGTTCGTAGTTGGGGTAAAAACAATTGAGTCGGTACTGCTGTTGCTGATGGACGACACGCGGTGGGCTCACGGGAGTCGGCGAAATCCTGCTGCGGTTTGTGTTCCTACGAGGACTTTGCTGCTGGGGAACAGCCAAACTCCTGTCGCTGTCAGTCACGACTTGCAGTGGCGTCAACGCGCTGTCGGCGATGGCCTTGGCGTCGGCCTCCTCTTCGAACGACGCCACGGTGCAGTAGGAACCTTCGTGCTCGCCGAATCTGCAAGGACACAAATTACCTTACAAACCAATCTTAATTTCATAATAAATAATTATCAAGACGTCACCTGCAAGAGACCTCTCTTGGGTCTACCCACATGGTGAACTCCACCGGCAGCTTCAGATCACAGTACTCAATACCAGTCTCTAAGGCAGCTTTTTGGATGAGAGGATCAGGCCTGCTACCTCCATTTATTCTGATGCAACGGAAGCCCTGGCCTCTTTGAGGTCTTTCAGGAAACCAATGATTCTGGAATTCAAGGATATTATACAATATATCAGCGGACAAAGTATTGACAACTTAGTAACAAGACACAAGTATAATGAAAGCAAGAAAAAGAACAAAAAAAATGCTACTTACATGAAATCTTTCCTCAAACAGCCTAATCAAGTGCCTTTTGAATATCTGCAATTGTTCTTCAGATATGTTGGATGGCTGATTGGACTGAGACACCAGTTGCGTGAGGAAACGAGCCGCAGCTTCAATTTCATCCTTCATGTTGCGATCGCGTACAATATTTCGTTGCTCGAAAACGGGTTAAAAACTCAAAAGAAAACGGGAAACAGCGTTGGGAGCAGAGTGTCGGGCTTGTGACAAAGGTTTGACTAAAGTATTTTCAGCAACTGGGTTTTTTTTCAAATAATGAGATTATTTCAATGAGAGGTCTGGTCACGCACCAACGAGAAGAGCCCGACAAAATTAAAGGGGAGAAGGGTCTATTACTAACAAAAGCCACTACGTCGTTTCTACTTCTCCACGTTGGACTGGTTGCTCAACTATCACACGTCTGTCGTTGAACCATCACTCGTTTCGTCAGACTTTCACGAACACGAACGACGAAACCATCATGAATCCATCTAGCGACGACATCGATACCTATACAGATTATCGCCACTCGATGGCGTGCTTTTGAATCCTCGATATCCCATGAGAGTTCTAAGAAAAACAAAAATCCTTGGTTCTTTAGAAAATAGACGAGCATGACAAAGAAGAATATGCTGTTTTTAGTTCTTTCACGACCTGCGCAGCTCTCCAAACTTACTTCCGTCACGCAGGTCACTTTGTTAGAGGTAACAAAGTGGAGCATTACCTGCGCATTATCCTTTTTGACGGTCTTTTGGCACGCGAAACGGCGAATAATATCCCCACTCAACACGAGAACTTTTTCACTTACGGAAATTCATGGGAAGCCATTTGCCCATTTCCTTCGTTTCGTTTTGAAAAGAAAGTTTTAAATTTGTCTAAACGAAATGGATTTCCCCTCCCCACTGTGCTGCCGAAATCACAGTAGCCCTACTTCCAGTATACGCACGTCTAGATGTGCACTGCGTGCAGTGCCTGCTACTTCCCCCGAACTTGCTAATTGTAATCAGCTGGTCTGTAATTGTATACAGCTCATTTACCGTGATTTACGCACAACTCGCTAATCTCGTTTATCTACTGATTGTTGCCCAGCAACCACACACGCGCCCTGTTTTGTCTCTCGCGAAGAATCATGATTTCTATGGGGCGCACTGTCTGTTGGGCCTACTATACTACCACGCACCCCACTGACTGATGCGTAGATATATCTGTGCGCTTTTGTAAATCGGCTAAATCCCCAACAGAGTTTTTATTTTCCACCTACTCGAATTAGTTTTATATAACATTCGTGATGACAAAATCGATACTAGAGGCGATGTGCCCTCGTGACTCGCTCCGCCGTGAAAAAGAATAACCGAGATACACAGAGAGGCAAACTGGTCTCGATAATATATTTTTCTCTTCATTTTTTTGGTTTGTTTGTTTGTTCTCGCCACATTATGGCAAAATGTACTGCAATTGTTTAACTGTATACATACGTAGATTCCACAATCAAAGATGATACTGGACGTTCGATTCGGTGCCAAAGTCTCGAAGGGAATAAAAAAAGAGTGACTGGGGGATACAGCAGCAGCAAAAGTTAAATAGGATCGAACTCTTTTTGTTGTGTACACATTTGATCTTTTGGTTTGTGTGGTGATGTGATTCTTCATGTATATATAAAGAGCAACTCCTCAAGCAAACGTGTATATATGTAGAAGATGAGAATCGAGGCCAGTCAATATTGACCTCGCTCTTGCCCTGTTTGATGGAGCATCTCCTCACATGGTATTTTTTTAAATCTTTTTCTATCACAATCATCATCAGTACGTGCATATGTACAGTATACATATATGTTTATAGCAACAAAGCCAGAAATTTTGTGATGCCCTTAAGAGCCTTACTTTCTAGTCTGGTTTGCTAGGGGAAACGAAGCAATATATGAAAGAAGAAATAAACAAACAGAAAATATCGATCGTTGATGAGTTGTCAAACATTTCTGAAAAAGGAATGTCTGCGGTTCTCGCGATTCCACAGCATACTTGTTGACGCCAAAACAATGAAATGCGAATTAATTGGTATTCGTCTGTGCTATATCGTATGTGAGAGATGAAATCAGAATTATACGTATACACGTATTTAATGGGTGTAGGACTAGGAACAAGTGACTCGACATCCACAAATTGAAAAAGTGTAACAAGAAAAAATGAATTCTTTAAATTAACGAATAGAATGAAATGAATATGAGGAAACCAGAGTTAATTACGGAATACAAAAATTGTTCTTCACGGCATAACTTTCTCCATGGATTGCTAAACATATGTAGATCCTGTGTATGACTCGCCGTCAGTTGAACCAGCTGAACTGATAAATGTAATGAACATACAGTAGAAACCCCCCCCCCACCCCCCCAAAAAAAAATCAAAAAAATAGGCTACTTATTGCCAACGAGTACTTTTGCTGGCACAAGCAAGAGGAAATGAGAAAAAAGAGGGGATGTTATATAGTATAATGAAATTAGTAAGCCTTCTGAGAAAAAGAGCGACTAGGTAAGGCTCCACCTCCCAGACCGCCTCCGCCTCCGGTACCTCCACCTCCAGCACCGGGACTGCTCTGTTTGCAAGTTAAAAGATTCTTGTAAGCTTGGCGGTACTCTGAGCTCATGACAACGTAGATGATGGGATTGATGCAAGTCGTCAGGTAGATGAGGACGTAGCCGAGGATGTTGATGGCTCCGCCCAGATCCACCTCTTTGCTCAAGGATTTCACCAAGGTGATGGGCATGTAGCAGACAATGAAAGAGACGAAAATAACTAAGATCATTTGTAGCAGCTTGCGATCTTTAGCTGTCATTCGACCCGGATGTCTCCGCGTTGAAGATTTATTCCGTGTCGAGCGCCGGTGAAGGGCACCGCTGACTTGAGACAAAGCCGCCCCGAGGACGGACCTATTCTCCCCGGATCCTGGATTCGACCCGGGAGCTGTTGATCCGATTGAAGAAGCCTCCGAATGTATTGGACTGCCGAGGACGGGCTCGCCGTCGTCAGCTGATGCCACAACCGGAATGGCTGATAGCGACTTGGTCGAGCTGATGCTCGGGTTTCTGTTGTTGCAGCTGTTGTTGCTGCTGCTGTTACAGGCACCCGGAACACGGAGATACTGCGCTTCCGGTTGCAGTAGCTGCTGGGGATTCTCTGATTCCGGTTCCATAAAAGAGACGGAAATCCGCCTTCGTTCTGGCAACATCTGCAAGTGCTGGAACTCTGGCAACGGACCGGTCACCTCGCTGCCTCGCTCAACTTCGATCCGGATAGGCGATGGCGATGGTTTGTTCCAGCGCAAGATGGATCCGCTTCTCTTTGGAACAACCGGCTCCGGGGCTGCCAGGTGTAGGTTTTGACCGGATCGCTCGGTCGTCTCCTCACTGATTTCCGTAGATCCACTGCCTTGTTGCGACTCACAACAGGTCAGATGGAACGAAGCTTCCATGACGGACGGGCCGACCACCATGGGTTTGACGTAGCCTCCGCCCGATTGCCCGCCACCGGATCCGGGCAACATCAATCCGCGTCTCATCTCCCCCGGTACGATCCCACCGATACCCGTCCGCGATCGGACGCTCGACGAAGGTTTCAAAGCGGCCGACTGTTGATGGTGTTGCTGTTGCTGACCGTGGGAGACGGCCGCGGCCCGTCTGACGATAAAGAATATACGAGCATAGCAAATGATAATAGCCAAGCATGGAAGAACGAAGGCTACGACGAAGAGGAACTCTTTGGGTGAACGACGGTGAGCGTCGGGCAGAATGGAGCAAGAGCCAATATCCTTGTCCAGGCCGAAAGTGCCCCACTGGCCGAGTAAAGTGGGCAGAAGCGAGCCGAAACATCCAATCCAAGTGAGGGCAATCATCAGTATCAAGTGGCGTCTTTTATACAACCTAAGAAGGAAAAAAGATTCCGTTATAGATTACTAAAAGAAAAAATGCGCAGCCTATTATTATTTAGATCCACCATCGTTTCACGAAGAATGTCCAGTTGATGTTTTCCCCATAAAATGTCCAGTAATGTTTACTGGTCAGAGAAACATCAATCAAAAATTCTTTCTGAACGCTTTCTCAAATTTCCCGTTGACTTTCCTTGAGGAATGCGGCCTTTGAAAACGGAGTGTCTGATATTCCGTCAAAGAAGAAGAACGACGGGTTGCGCGAAAAGAATAAAAAAATCGCAAACAAAAGATAAACGCTGCGCGGCGATACAACTGCAAGAGATAAGCAAGAACAACAATAATACGCCCGGTTGTTCGCAGTTGCGCAGAGTGGGCCGGAGACGACGAACATATGTATTCGATATGAAGACTTGGTTACCCCCGCCCTCGTGACAGACATTTTTCTGGCACATTACACGCGCCGCTGTGATGGCAACGTCAGAGAACTATTGCGGTGTACAACTCGGCCGAACAAACGACCGACGACTCGACTTTTTTCTTCTTCTTCTTTTTTTTCTAATATCCTTTTTTTTTCTAGCGTGTGTTGCGTTGAGCAGGCGGTTCTTTTCTCCTTTTTTTCCCTCCTTGGGGTATTACGAGACATGAAATGATGATCCATTCTCACGGCTCGCTGCAGCCAAGGGATTCTCTTTTCCCCCCTTTTTCTTTTCGCTCGCCTACTACGTAACTCCTCCCTTTTGTGATATTTGTTTTTTATTATGATTTCATAGGCCTCGCCCGGATGGCTCCTTGGTCTATATACGGACTCGACTCTGTATATTTATACTACAAGCGCAAATAAGGGGATGGCAAAAGCCAGCAGCAAGCCGGGCTGATGGCGGTGGGGATAGAAAAAAAAGGCTCCCATATTTTGTTTGTTGTTGTATTTTAAAAAGCCCCAATCTCCATCCCCGACGCTCTCATATTTATAGCGTGTAATACCGAATGCGTCGACACGTTCCACCGGTTTCATATAGTCTCATACGCGCCCTGTGTTGGAATTTACGCTCGCAAGAGAGACGGCGGGCCGGCCACCCATCTCCGCATTCCACCCATCTATCATCTCTAACTAATATGCTGAGTGATTTGCTTCCGGCGGATGCTCAGTTATACCATGGCGGAGACACAATGTGAGGACTGAGGATGACTTACTTTGGATAGAGTCTTGGGTGGCCGATCATGATGTAACGATTGAGCGTGATGGCCAAGACGGTGAAGATGGAGACGGCCAAAAGTCCGTAGCGCATCAGCGGGAAGAGCGTGCAGAGCGCCTCTCCGTGGACCCATGCACGATGGTAGAAGAGGGAAGTGGCTAGTGGCAAGTTGAAACAGCAGAACATCAAATCGGACACGCTCAAATTAATGATGAACATGGCCGTCGCGTTGCGCACCTAGAGATACGAAAAGGAAAGGAAAGAAAGAGAAACGAACATCAAAGGACTGTGGCGTTAATGCGACGGAATCGTCTTCTGGTAAAAGGTCTCTGGCAAAAGGAGAACTCTTTCATGTTTTTTGATGATTCCCATTGAAGACAACACGTGACGCGTGGAAATCTTATGCACGTCTTCCCTGTTACACTACCGTACCCGTACCCGTACCGTACACGAGATGAGAACTTCTTGTTCTTCCAATCACCCATTGATCTCTATAAGGGAGAATTAATGGGCTGGACGTGTCTGTATTGGCATTGAGCCAAGTAGGAGACGGAAGCCGTTCACGCCCCCGTGCAGTCTTAGATCTATGTATCATCTACGTATGCATCGTCCCTTCGTTTGTTACTGGTCTTTTGTTTGCTTGCCAGGTAAATGATAGGGCTAATCATGTTGTTTCGGCAACAATCGAATGAACTTTCAACCTCTACCAGCACGCACAAGATCGATCCTGTTAGATCCAGAAGTTGGCTCTTCTGTCGATGCATTCATTCGACGATGGAAAACCCCCGCAAGGAAAATATCGTATGCCTAGTAGTTTTTTGTTGTCTGCTGCCCCAAGTTCTTTTTTTTTCGTAGTATATCTACATATAGGTTTTTTGCATGTATATAGAGAGTGAAAGAGAGAGAAAGAGAAGTAGATGGACAGATGGGAAAGAAAAGAAAGAAAAGAAAAGTGTCGAAGCAACAAACATGATCCACTCGACTTGGAACAGTACAGTAGTGGCAGATTTATACAACAAGCCCAAATATAGATCGTATCTGCTCCTGCTCCCACTGGCCAACAACCCCTATCGTGACCGTATCGAACGGTTGTTTCCAAGCCCTATTTCATAGATGGAAAATCGGAAAAAGAAATCAAATAGAGTTGCTTGTTTGAGCCAACATCACCCTTCCGTATCCATACTCCGAATGACGCAACTGCTGTAGAATTCGAATTAGAAAACAGGAAACCCCGAGAAAACCAAATGGGTAAAAGAAAAAGACTCGAAAAAAAAGCCTGCGAAGGAAAGTTGTAGAACCAGATAGTTTTGGAACCAGTGGACATGCTCAGTGACTGCGGTCGGGTCGTCTTGGGATCGCAACCGGCAACCAACAACCGGGATCAATCCAGCAAAAAAAAGGAGCTTAATAACGAAAATAAGAGGTTGCTGCTGTGCGCTCTCGTGCTGGATCGTTCCCTCTATGGCCCTATTCGTCTCTCAGTTTCTACTTTCATCTAGATATATGGGGAGAGGAGCTGTGTAGATACGAGATGCGGATGACGCGACGTTTCGGACGAAAGACTGTAACTGTAATGGCCGGCGATAATCGTCATCGTTTGGCGTAGTGAGGAACTGGGGCCATTAGGCCTCAACTCTTCCATGCCCATCTCCATCTCCAGGCTAGTCTCCAATGTCTCGTCGCTTGTTTCGCATCGCCCCATGCAATGCGTCGTCTCTTGGGTGCCGCTGAATGCCGCTGTGTTTGCCTAGCTAGCTAGCTAGAAAGCTAGCTGCATTGCGCATCGCTCGTCCTTCATGTACGTAGCAGTAGCAGCAGAGTAGGCTATATGCAACGATTGGCGCGATTTTCGAACGCTTCCAGCTCTTATAGATGCGCGCATTGCGCGCTCACACACGACGAGCCTATAAATAAGAGAGAGAGAGAGAGAGGGGCGGGCATTTGTGACTCTTCTGCCGTCTATATAGATATCAACATCGATAACTGTAGCTCCGTATAGACGGTGTATAATACAGATAGATAGATCGATGCTGGAAAGATACGGCCCGACATCATCGACGGCAGGAAAAGGGGCGCTCGTCTCTCTCTCTCTCTCTTTCTGCCCCTCTCTCGTTGCGCGCCGCCGATATATTGGCAATCTTCCATCGCATCATCATCGGCGATGATGACAGAGCTCCTCCTTTCCTTTATTCCTCACTTCTTTCTATATATACGCTGCAGCTAGCTAGCTAGCTTTTTTTCCTTCCTTCTTTCCTTCTCTCCTTCTCTCTCTCGTCTTTCTCTTTTCAAGACCCGTTATTCGCCTTGCCTTTGTTGCCGATTTCTTCTTCACTCTTTCAGTCCTTCTTTTCACTTGGCGGCCGCGCTTTCGCTTGCATCCATCATCTTAATCGATGGCGCCAACGCATTCAACTCGCCACCATTGATCATGATTTATATACGTATGTGGTCGGAGGGAAAAAAAGGATCAGTGGTGGGCGGTGCGACCCACCGCTCGCTTGTTTCCCCATTCAGAGTTGATTGAATTCGGACTGGAGCGGAAGGAAGTGTCTGCCAGCCCTGTATGTGCACTGCTAGAGCTTTCGCCGGCCTTTTTAATATCGATCCGCCTACCACCAGCGAATAAAGTACACCAATACTACGGCGGCGGTAGTAGTAGGAGTATAGAAGGAGAGAGAGAGAGGAAGAAAAAAGTGAATACGTACGTTGGTCGGCGAGGATTCGGGTCACCGGCTATAAAGGAAAGAAAGGGCCGAAAGAGAGTGGTGCGCGGTCTATAGGTACCCGCCTGTTTGTTTGCTTTGCGTCTACCGCAGCTGGGCGCGGTTGCACGCTCGTAAATATCCACAAGAGATTCGCTTTCCTGGTACTCCGTACTCGAAATCAAGTCCCTTCATTTTTCCTCATTTATTTCCGACGCTCCGCTAGTCACCAAGAAATCAACCGTCTTCTTGTTTACCTGTTCAACAACCTAACTGACTGCTTCGTTAGATTACAAAAGTTTCCACGACGCAACGCACGAGGCATTAGCGGTTCAACTTTGAGTGAATTGGCTCAAATGTTTATTACCTACGAGGCCGCAGATCGAACGTGTTTCGGAGAAAGGCAAGGGCCGGCATGTTATAACAAGTTGGAAATCTCATCAGAGAGAAGTGAGTCGAGTCAAAAACAACAAGTTTTCAGCGTCGGGCGACGACGGGCTAAAGAGACGGATGGAAGGGCCAGTCGGGACTTGCTAAAATCTCGGAGGCAGGCGGCACTAGGGAAAGATAAATACAGTAGCCCACAAATCTTTTAGAGAGATAGAGAGAGAGAGAGAGAGCAGAAAAGAGTCGAATCTGATGCCAAGTCAAACAGCTGGATGGGAATGACGTCGCCTAGTCTCAAAAGTAACGAAATCAGCAACGGCGGACGAGGAAAACGTCTCGACGTCGAAGTTTCGACTTCCTACTCATCCTGAGAATCCGGTTGCCGGAAGAAGGTTACAAGTGAGAACGCACCTTTCTCAAATAGATAAGATGCAACAGAAGCAAAAGTAGAATAGGGAAACAAAAACAGCACGACGAAAGGTCGGAGAGAACTGGAAAGAGTTAAGGGAAAATAACAAAGTTTGTCTGTGCATGTTTGCAGCAGCGAGACTCGTCAAAAAAGTTCCAAGCTCCAAAGTTCCACTCCACCAGGTTTCATCAATATTCAAGAGGACTGATCGCCAAGCTCACTGCGACAGACACCCAAGATCCATTGCCTCATGAAATTCACAACGCCTTCCTTCTACTTTTGCTATCTCAAAACTCCTTTGTTTTCAATTCGTGGTGCACCAGCCACGGCGTCTTTTCATTTCATCCAATCAGTTCAGTGTACGTCTGTATTCCATTTGTGTTTGTAAATCTAATTTAAACAGCAAAAGAGGATGATGTGAAAGAAGCGAATGATTCGGTCCGTGCCGACTGGCCGTGCCGGCTGCCCGTCCGGCCATAAGGTGACCAGCTATTTCAGGAATGGGTAACGGCTATACGGAACGAAGCGGAACGGAAAAAAAAGAGGCGACGACGAGAGGGTTGAAGTTGAGCGTGCGGAAAGGAAGGGCCCAGTGGCGGAGCAGCGCAGCGGGACCGTGAATAACAAATCTGTATTCTCTGCAGCAGTTAACCAAGGGGCCTATGTAGGACGACAAAAGGGCGCACACAGTAGAGTAGAGTAGAGTAGAGTAGCTCCTACTAGTACCTACTAGTGTTCCTTGTCTAAAATTAGCTACCGTTTCGCCTCCTATTCTTCGCCCTATTCTTCCACCAGGATATGCTTTATGAATATTATTGTTATTGGTTTTCCAAAGGAGGATTTTTCCTTTCCCTTTTTTTTGCCACCAGAACTAAATCTAACCTATAGTTCGGCGGTGCGCGTACGCATACTATGTTCGTAGCATGCAGTTGCGTGGTCTCGTGTAGTATATACCACGTATACCACAGAAAAGGCGATGGCGATGTGTGCCCCTTTGAGGACGCAACAATAAGAGGCCGGACGTTGAACGAAGGGGCGGTTGTTTGATCGACGACCTTTTA
This sequence comes from Ceriodaphnia dubia, assembly GCA_022539655.2. Classification (NCBI taxonomy): domain Eukaryota; kingdom Metazoa; phylum Arthropoda; class Branchiopoda; order Diplostraca; family Daphniidae; genus Ceriodaphnia; species Ceriodaphnia dubia. Next base: position 451,498 of record JAKUCG020000157.1, read on the forward strand.
ACGACGTCCTAGACGTCCTAGACGCTCCCGTTGTACCTTCCTGCTTTCGACTCACTCACTGCCTCTTTTCTCCTCGCCACATTCAACCTATAGTTCCAGCCCATCCATAATGAACTCGACTCGGTTATCTAGCGCAGGCGGACGGGCCACTGCGCGCTTTTTCTTCTTCAAACACAAGAAGAAAACTTGCCTTGCCGCTCTCTCTCTCTCTCTCTTTTTCTCTTTAAATTATTTAGTTTCGCCACGCGACGGCTACAAAAACAGACGGACGATAAAGTACCGGCCTTCTTGACGCATACCGCCCACTGGGGCGACGAACAACTTTTCATCTGTTCGGAACGACGCCACACCGCACGGTGACACTCGTCGTCATGGCAACTGTCAAAACTTGTTGACGATTCCGTAGACAATCGGACCCCGTCTTGCGTGACGAATGACGAACGAAAGAATAAGGGAAAGGAAAACAACACTTGACGAGACGAGGGTACTCTACATCGTATTCCATCGTCTCAATCAAGATGTTTCAATACGGGGTTCTAGACGAAAAGTATTGCGCTTCAATTTTTGTCTACTTTTCTTTGTTATTGAATGATTTCATTTGCCTGGGCAACGACCAAAATTGACGATAAGAATTTCAATGAAAGAATCCAAGAAACAATCCTGCTGGTCCTTCAACCGGGACGGATCCAATAAAGAGATCATCGACGTGTTGCCTGGTGTGTCGGAGCAAGTCATGTGACTCGTTGGTGCTGGATACCGACGTCGTCTGCGTTCCTTGTCGTCCAGACAGCAGCAGAAGTAGCAGCAGGGGGGCACGCAATCCGAAAATAAACGGACGTGGGTCGTGAATCACCTCCAAACTGGTTGTGCGGCGGCAGCGGCGGATTCACCTCGCGAAGACGGTGCGCCGGCAGAATTCATTTGTGATTATTTTCCTTTTGGTCTCGTGAAAGTTTCAACGCCAACACGCGATAAGACGAGACGCTTCGATTTCCCCTTTCCTTTTGTTTCCCGATCCGCCTTGACATATCCATCAAAGAGTATCGACTATACAGGCGATGAGAAGGGTTGAAAGTATCAGTTACGACACCTTCGCCTTCCGGCCGTCCATTTACAGTGGGTATCCAGGCGAGCCGCGAGCTCCGATGAAATGTCACTGTAAGTGATGTGCGCTACACGCTCCGTCACTCCTACTCCTCCGCACTTTCTCTTTTCTCTTAACGCCATTCTTTTATCCGCAATATAGCTAGGGAGAAATGGATCGAAAGAGTCAAAGTGTTATGTGTGAGCGGACGGACGGACGGACGGAAGCGGACGAGCGGATCTGCGCCCCTTTCTTTCGCTCTTCGTTGAACGTTTCCATCTTCTTCGTCTTCTTCTTCTTCTGCGTTTCTTCTTATTCCGCCAGCCTACCACGTTCATTTTTTCCTCTCTCTTTTTTGTTTCCTCTTTTGTTGCGGCCGATGGCTTCCTTGTCTGTTGTGCTCGACTAGCGGAAGAGAAAAGGGGAAACTAGATCCAGAAAGAAGTCCGAGCAATGCCTCCAAACACGGCCGATAAAAATAAAAACATCATTCACGTCATCGGTGAAACGAGAGTAAAAAGTCAAGGTCGTTTTGTTGAATTCGCATCGATTCTAGAAGATATTATATAAGAAGCAGGTTATCCCACAATCCGACTCGAGGTATGATTTGACAGAATCGATAATCGTTGGAATAGACAGGTTATTCATGAAAGCAAGGAACGATGTGCGCTCCATTCTGGGAGCAACTCGTCTTCTCTTTTCCCCCCGTTCGATTCACTACTCGGCTCTTCCCTTCTCGGACTCGATTGGATTCTACGCCTGTCTTTTCTATATTTATATTTGCATGTGGATGGGATTTAGATGTTCATGGAAGGGTGGGTGGTGGTCAGGCAAATAGCAGAGCAGATATACTCGTCTGGTACGTGTATACGTATAAACAGCGTGACGGCAAGTGGCGAAAGAGAAAGAGCAGCTTGGACGAGTAGTGCATGCTGGTCGGTGGTAGAGTACTCGGTCTACATGGAAGAAGGCTATAGTAGCGAAAGCGTCGATGTGGCGGTGGCGCTGTCAACAATTTGGACGAGTTCCAGAGAGAATGCTCGGTGGCTCTAGCCTATACTGTGTTGTAGAGAGCTATATCCGCCCACTCCACAAGTCCATCAGCTTTATATATCTATATTCTGTATATTGTATAACTTAACCAGCAGCAAAGTTTCCATCCGTCTATCTCTGACTTGGCTGATCTTCTTTCAGCTCTATTTCCTTATTCATTTTCAGACTTTACCGTCGTTTCACTTTCCTGTCGACGTCAACTGTCATTCTTGACTGAATCGTCTACTAAACAAGCTTTGCATTCAACCGACGTCTCCTACCCGAATAAGCCAAGGTAAAGTCGATACTCTATACAAGACATTTTCCGACGGGTACTGGGCATGTTCTTCAAAAAGGAAAAAAAAGGAAAATCTTCATTTCCACGCGAAATCTTCCTTTCATCTCTTTAGACTAGTACATCTGATTTGCATGTGAAACAGCACATTGCCTTCAGTGCTGTCGTCTCGTTAAGAAGCCTATTGGAATCAAACGAGCTTTTGACATACTCTTGTTACCCGGCGACAGCGTCACATGCAGTAAACCATTGCGAAAAAAAACTAATAATAAATGATTTCCAAATATAGCTTAGGTACGACATTCTCTCCATGCAGTAACGTGAAATCAACCTTCACAGACCTTATCATTAATGAGTTAATTATTTTCATTATTAATGAAAGCCTAGTGGTCCCATATTTGGCGTCGGAGTCGCAGAAGGCTTGTTTTACATAATCAACGACGGAAGTTCCTGGGCACCGAACGAACGCATTTGGTTTCACAGAACATTCCCTTTTCGTTCGCCATTTGATGTGAACTTCAGTATCTAAAACACACTACCTATTCTTGTTAATTGAAAAAGTTGTACACCTTGACATTCAAAACTTCAGTTGTGTTTAATTGAAAGAGTCTCCATTAGCCAAAGTTTGCACAAACTTTAGATCTTTATAGAGAGGGAAAAGTCTTTTAGTCCTTTAAGAGTTTATCGATGTCGTTGATGACGATGACTACCTCGTCCCGCGGGCGTATATATAGTGGGTGCATTTACACTCGGCGTGATTCGTCTGATTCGTCAATGGCTTTCCGTCGTTGTCGTCGTCGTCCTCGTTCTCCTAGATTTTATTGAGGATCTTCATCCAGTTTAACTTTGACGGCTCTGCTCCTTTTTCTCTGTTTGTTTTGTGTTTTATTGCAAGAGTATCTTCGTTGATCTTTATAGGCCAAGCGTGGTGGACTCGCTCCAGCAACGAGTCACTATTTATTTAGCCTATCAAATCTTGTGATATGGACGTTCTCCCTTCTCTTTCCTTGCTTCCCTTCGTCTCGCCTTTTCTTTATACCATATCCATTTCTTTCCCTCCCGTCTTGAACTCACCCATGCCATTCAAAGATCCCCCCAAGTCGCCTTCCATTAAGCCGTCGTTCCTATAGGCCTCGTCGCCATTGAAAGCCTAAATGTCCGTCCTTTCTCTTGGCAGCATTTGATAGAGCACCCAAAGCTTTTACGTGGAAAATCTATTAGCATCAATGTAACATTCACGAAAAGAAAAAGCCAGTTGTGAATATAACATTATTTCAGATTGAATGTAATCACATTTCCGGCCGAATCTAATGCAATGACAAAGCTTTTGAGACTAAAGGTCTTCGACGAAAAGATCCGCCAGTAAATCTTATTCTAAAGGTTCGGATCAAGCTGCTGCCAGTGCTGGATTCTCCCACTCTATAGGCTAAACTTGGAGGATTCGATTGGACGCGGTGATTGGCATCGCGACTGGACCGACTGAATCCCAAGCGCCGCCTCTATATAGGGCTTTATACAGTAAAATAAGGTTTGGTGAGCTCTCAAGACGGACAGCAGGGCTCTGGCACGGACAGTCGGCTGCGGCGAGATACGGACGACGACGGATGAAGACAAAAGGAAAGAAATAAAGACGAGGCAGCCACACAAAAGGAAGAAAGGCGGAAAAGAATACGATGGTACAGTCGTCTCTTCGTGGGTTTTGCTTTGAGGTTCGGGCGGTTGGGTGGTATATAGTAGCGATGGTTTCTCTGGGATTTCCTTCTATTCCATTCCCGATAGGCAGTCGCGTAGGGATTCCAATCTCCGATTCAGACAAGAGAAGAAAGAGGATCGAAAAGAATGCTTCTGATCAGCCCAAAAATGATACGCGATAGTCTGTAGGACTCTTTCAACTTCTAGTAACATGATCGAATTTCCTAGTTTTGTTCCAAGAAATGAGGCAATCGACCTCGATCGAGGAATGTGTGTCGCTCTAGCACTTGCTCTAGCATTATCGAGACTCTGTGATCATCTACAGTGGTGGCAATCGTCGTAGTAGTATTGAGACTGCTGCTGTTTGTATCTTTTGTTTCTATCTGCAATTGGGTTTCCCTACTGTATATTATCTTCTTTTTTCATTTTTCTTGTGTCGTCCTAGAATGGCGAGGCAAGGACGACATATCAAAGATTCCCATTGGGTAAACATTGGTGTCTGGCAGTTGGTCTGAATCGCGTTCGGCATCACTCCAATCGCAGACGCGTGACGTCACCGGTGACGTACGTGGCGGACCACAAGGGACACGTCCTCGTACGACCATGTCCGCCCTCCAACCAACTTCCGACACCACGGCCACATCTTACTCTTTTTTGTGTTTCTCTCTCATCTCTTCAACGCGTTTTTACCCCCGTCCGCGTCAACAATAACATCCAACGTCATTAGCTTGTCCGGCACCCAGAAAGTGATTAGCTTTCACTCCCTCGCCGCGCGTCCCAGCAGCACATGACGGAACCAAAACAAATAAAGAGAAGAGAAGAGGAAGGACATCAGTATATTACTAGAGCAATACCCAGAAAATCCAGTGATGGCTGTTCCCGAAAACCGGCCTCATCGTCTCTCAGACTACTACTTCTCTTTTTTTTCCTTTTTGTTTTCATTCTTCTTTTAAACTCGCATCCATGGCACAAAGATGATGATTGGCAAAAACGTAAAGGGGCGTTGACATCCAAACGGCCCCGTCGGTTGAAAGCACGACGCGCAGAGTCGCACAGTAAGTAATCTATGCACAAAGTCATTCACCGTTTTTATAGGTTTAGCTATTAACGAGCTCCTCCTTGGCCGTCCGCGGGCTAGCGAGTGTTTGCGTGCTTCTAGCGAGCGGTTGTTTTCATTGGCACTTATCCGTTTCTGCGCCGAGCCAGCAGCGGCCGTATAACTCGCTCCGCTTCATTCACTCCTTCTACTTGGCCTTTTGTTTCCACAGACTGGGCACGAACACGAACAGACAATAACCGGGCAACTGGATCATATAAACGCATTGAGCACAACATCCCCCGCCAGTGTTGAACCAGAGGGCGACGGAATCTATGCAAAATTCGCATCGCAAGCGCCGCAGTCATCATCAAGTGGGACCGTCGCAACCAGTTGGGGAAACCGCCGTCATTTCTCTTTCGCCGTCGCTTGACTTCTCGTGAACATATATACGGTGTGGTACTGTATACAACGTATATATCATGTACGTATGTACGCAGGGCAAGCACAACATTTGAGGTATATTTGTATGCACAGTACGTAGACTATATGGGGCGTAGTAATAAAATGAGGTCTATGTCGTCCGCTGGCTCCTTCTCTCGTCCGTGAATCGAATTCACCGAGTTAGGAGCCGCCGAGCTACCCAGGGTAGCCTACCCTGTTGTCTTTGGCGACAGCTGCAGAGTTGGGCGCCGACAGCTGGCCAACTCGCAGAAAGAGATGATTTATACCCTGAACGAGGATCGAATTCTGTATTATACTGTGAAAGCCGGGCCAAGCAGACCGCGTCGCTCTGCTGGTGGGTTCCGCGCGGGCGCGAAATCCCATTGCCGCCGACCAGCCCCATGCAGTCCGTCATGATTTGTGCCGGCGCGTCGGATTTCATTCAGGGGAATTTGGCTGAATCAATAATATTATGCTCAATGAGCAAACGCATTGAGAAGGGGAGAGAGAGAGAGAGAGAGAGACTTGTCGTCGTTGGTTGAGAGGGCGGATGGACCGCGCCCCTCCAGGGGAAACACTCGGGTTGTGATTTATGCGGCAGGACAGCACACTTGAAAATCCTTTGCTTACATTCTTTTGGCTCCGTTCTTCTATAGAGCAACGATACTCGGCTGGTCGCCCAGCGAAGAAAAAGTTAAGGATTTATATCACCCTGTCAAGTTGCTGGATTTTCCGCCTTAGCCCATAAGAGAAGCGAAGAGAAGAAGAAGTAGCTTCCGGCCGACCGAGTGAAAAAGGAAAAAAAAAAGGGCCGAGTGAAAAAGAAACTGAAAGAGAGCCGAGACCCGCAGACGTCGTCGACGACTTTTCAAAATGTTTCTTCCAAGTTTTCAAGCTGGAACGAGCGATAAGAGTTTATATTGCGCTACCGCATCGTCCAGCAGCAGAAGAAGACGAAGAAAGCCCTTTGGTCGAGCATACCCAGAGAAACAAGACGAGAGAAGGAGGCCAAAAACAGAAAAACAAAAACAAAAGAATACGTAGATGTTGGAAGCTCGTGTCTGACTGTTTATTCCGCCAAGAGCTCGCTGCTCGCCAGCACATTTATATACAATCCGGCTCCAGTATTGCCTCGATTTGCCTTTATCCTTTTTCCCTCCCGTCGACACTTCTTTCTCTCATCGGCAGCAGCAGTGGCAGCAAGAGCAACATCAGCAGCAGCAGCAGCAGCCGGAAACATATAGATATGGCGTGTCTCCCCTTAAACAACTTATGGATATGTATACATAAAGTAGAGTGTTGATGATCCATCAGAATCCGTCAGAGCGGTCGGTTGGTCGCGAGCGAGCGAGCAGCGCGCGCGCTGCAAGAGCCCAAGCTGTTGTCATTGGCGAGGCGATTCACGCTCTCTCAGTCGCTATCTGCCATAGACAACCGCCCGGCTAAGCAAAGGAGGTAGAGAGGGGCTTTGATCACTTACCAACGGATCCTACTTGGGCTTTTATTTCCGCTCGTCACTAGAATCCCCGGATTTCTCGGCCGGACCCCGGACTCTTGTTAGACACATAAAACGGCATCAGATCCTATCGCAAAGCCATGCGTTCCAAGCAGGGAAACGTTGCTGGACCTGTCAAGTTTATATAGGTCGCCCGGCTGCTCTGTGTGTGTCTGTGCCAGCCAGCGCGCGCACGGGGTTTATACGGCTCCCGCGGTGGCCACTACGCAGACACACAGCGGACTGGCGCTTCGTCCCGCTTTTTTTTAAGTGATTGCTTTCCTCTCTTTCTTGCTACGACCACAAACGCTGCTCGCTCTCCCAGAAGACGACGCTCTCGGGCCTCGAACCAGATCCCGTGGCCCAGCAGTAGCGCACGAACCGATCAACACCCTTTGAAAAGGATAGAAAAACCCCGAGTGGGAAACTATTTGTTATTGTTTCTACACTCGGGGATTGGTTTGTGGGTTTTCCTGGTGCAGAATTTGTACGCAGCACGTCTTCCTTTGCAAAGTTTGTTGATTAATTCGGAGCAAAACTGTCGGCAAACAGGGAATGTACAAAAGAGGTGGCGTTGCTAAGGAAGCTGCCGAAGAAAACTGCGTAGTTGTGCGAAAATATTTCACTGGGCTTTTCGCTCAGCAACAAACAAAGAGGAAAAAAAGGAGAGATGAATAACTAGATACATGGAAAATAGGATTATGTAAAGTGTGACAAGTTGGAATGATTCGTCGCTTTTTTCTGTGCCGCGTGTTGCCTCGTCAAACAAGACGGTCGCTCTCGCTCGTAACATATTCATTCATACTTAAAAGGCCAGAGATTGAACGCCACGTTCAATCCAATTGGGACCAAAGTGTCAACACGAGGAGAAATTTCCTCATCTTTACTTGGAAAAATTGTCAAGAAGGCCTTGGGCTAGCTTTTTTTTTATTTTAATAATGTCAGTTGGATTTTCACGCATGGAGCCCGACTTCGAAAAGCTTTTCTTCGACAGCGATGCAATAATTCATTCGACGCATTTGTCTCTTCCGTTTTGTTTCAAAGGCACGTCTTCCAGAACATTCTTGGCTTGATGTCAATCTTGTTAATGAAACAAAGTTGCAAGATGAAATACTAAAAGCTAGAGATTTGTGACCGAGTTTTCATCACGCCAACAGCCTTGCCTTGGCACAGACAAAACCGTCACAGGTGATAAAGTGAAAATCTGCCAGCGTCGGCTGCATCAACAACAAACGTGAGACTCTTCCAGAGTGTAAACAGGTGGGGCTAGCTTCGTTTGTCCTTTACATACTCAACTTGTTGTCGTCTGTTTTCTAGTAACCGTCTGTTCTTACGACGAAACTCACGGTGACAAATTATCCCTGTAGCGGCAATACACCTGATGGCCAAGTTGATTGATTGTCGCAAATGTTTTTTTGGCGATTGAACTGTTGCCCTCGTTCGCTGCGACGCTACTATGAGTACGTATCTACCAACCAATCTGGCTCGGGGTAGGTTCGGGGCAATCTCGTTATCGCGAACGCTTTCCTCGTCCTGTAGCTAAGATACCGCCACCAAGTTGGATTATATTGGTGTTTTCTTTTTCTTTCCACCGGTCTTTAAGCGGTTTAGTTAAACGGTACCAGACGGGGATGTGGCGCAGTGATGCAGTTAAGTGAACTTAGTGAATGAGTACCAGGAGCCCATCAGATGATGATCCTTTGTAGTGAGAACGGGGATAACTTTCCAGAATTCTCCTCAAGAGGAGAGTGAGAGAAGGATCTTTATATTTATGGTTCCTAACACCAGGTCGTTCTCGCCTTGTCGTTCTTTAAGGGCGTAGACGACGTGATCGTTACGTACGCGAGTGCACCTGGTCACCGTCTCACGATCTGAATTTATGCACCAGGATTTTGTTGGCCGAGACGAGAGCGACCGACGGAGCGACAAACGTGCCAGCAGGTCCTTGTTTTTTTTGTTTGTTTTTTTTATTCCCTTCTTGCTTGCTCTAGATCCTTCTTCCTTTTTTCCTTTCATTTGTTTAATATTATATCGTAGTATATTTTATACGTCTTCTGTGGATGGTTTCTTGTCGATGGTCCTTTCGGAAGAACCGGGAAAGAGGGGATTTGAAGGGCTAGACATATTCTTCTTGGTTGGGTTTCGGCTCAATAAAACGAGGAGAAGGAGCATCTCCTAGTACACGTCGCTCACGAGGCTATAAAGAAATCCCCATATAATCCCAGTCTGCGATTCCTCGCCATTGAATAATAACGATGAACTGGAGAAAGATGCTTCAGAGACTGCAACTGAGATCCAGACGAACAACGATTCTCGTCCGTTCATGAGAATAAAAAAAGACGAATCCATTAGATGAAAGGGGACCAATGTGGAGTAGTTGACTGGAGGCACAAAAAACATCTCTTTTTTTAACTTGTTTTCAAAAAGTTAGGCTACAGCTATAGCTACCGATTCAAAACAACTTTGATAACGTCGGCGTCGGGTAACGTGGCAACGAGCAGTTAGCGTCGCATTGCTTAGCTACTTTTATCTGCTCGTTTGACGTCAACACGTCTACTACGTAATTTCTTCTTTTCAGTTTGATTTAAATCAATTCCTTTTTTCACATCAAGAAATGTTTTTAGTTTTGATTTCATTGAAGAAAAAACCAAAACGTCAAGAAATGTCAGTTCCGACATTGGTCTATGAGTTAATAAATGACACATTTTCTATTGGCCACCAATCTCGACAAAGTTGACATAGTGTGTGTCTGTAAGAAAACTGGGTAAAAAAAACGGGTTAACCGCACAGTAGTGGACAGAGACGCAGATGTCGACAGCTCGGTCGCCAAGTTTTTTTTTCCCCTTCGTTTCTTTTATATCGTCCGGCGACACCATTTTCAGGTCGCCTCGACAACCTCTTCCTCTGTGTTTTTTTTCCTCTCTTTCCATAACGGCCAGGACGACGGAAAAGAACCGCCATGGAAAACTGTAGATTTTGGCCATCCGAGCGAGTATAAGGGAAGAACAAGGGAAAAATGGAAGAAGAAGAAGAAGAAAAAGAAGAAGAAGAAAAATAAGAAATAGAGGAAGAAGTTAGGAATGTAAAATAGGATGCAAATGATTCCCCATTTCCATCGGCAACTTTCTTTTTTTTTCTTTTCTCTTTCTTTTGAAAATTCTCTTCCCTTCGCACTGTAGAACGCCTCCACCGCAAAGAGGAGGACTGCTTCAGATTCTTCCTTTACCCTTTCGGGCGGGGAGAGGCTTCAACTGGGTCAGAGCTATCAAAACCATAAAAACGGATTTCATGTTCCCTCCTCAGTTCAATCTCTTCTTTTCCTCCCCTTTTAGTTTGCTGCCGCTGCTGCCGCTGCTGCCGCTGCTGCCGCTGCTGCTAGTAGGCGAATTGTATACATGCAGTATATACATACGCACATATATATAAGAAGAAGAAGAAGAAGAAGAAGTAGAAGAAAGGGGGCCCAGCCAGCACTCTCGGCCGGGCATGGATACAACAGGGCGGCGCGCGGTGGGAGGAAAGAAAAGCCCTGGCGATCATCAGCTGAGTCATCACCTATGGGAGCCTCCACCGTCGACGTCGTAGTCGTCGTCTCCTTGGATGTCTGTATATACCGCCTATTTGGTCGCTTTCCAAGTTTCCATCCCGAAATGTTATGCACTGCTCTCTTGCGTGCCCTTTCGCAACATTCTCTCTTCTCTTTTGTTGTCAAAATATTGAAAGAATAGAAAAGACTCAAAGCCAAAAAGAAAGGAATAAGAGAGGCCCAGAGATAAGAGTCGGAGAGTCAAGTTGCTACAAATGGCTTACGCTCGGCGAGGATGACCGCAAAAGCGAGCGCAAAAGCTCCAACTGCCCCCGCATCGGCTTCCTCCAGCTTTCCATCCATCCATCCATCCATCCTTCCAACACTGAAAGTCGAGTTGTTTGGTGATTGGAGCAGCAGAAAAAGAAAAAGAAAAAGAAAAAGAAGAAGGGACCCATTTCTCTTTCCGATTTCTATTCGAATCAGTTTCAAGTGTTGGACTGGACGAGCTTTGGACCGTGTCCAGCCTTCCTGATAGATTTAGAGTTGAAAGCCGTTGCCTTGCCATTGCTCTGCGATTTTCGTTCTCTATCGCTTTTCATCATCCCAATGGCGCCCAGGGAATAGGTGGAAATAGAAACGCCGAATTATCGATTAGTACGACGCCCATCTACCGGCACGTGATTTCATTAGTGGTCTTTTGCTTGCCTGCTTTTCTTCTCTCTTTTAACTCGCTTTCCCTCAGCATGCACTGCGACGACTCAGTCTGCAAGGCCACTAACGAGATCTCCCAGTTGGTTCATCTCACTAGCTCCTTTGGTTACTTAACTAACAAGGTTTTGACTAGCGCCAAAAACTTCCAACCCTCAGCGTCAACTGTATGTGCCGCCAAATTGCCAGACGGACAACTTTTCCCCCTCCTTACCCTACCCATGTCTTGTTTTCAATTTCACGTTTCCTTGCCTTAGAAGGAAAGTCAACGCACCAAACTGTGTTTAACTTGGGTGTTATTGCTTAGTCTTCTCCGTCTCTCAGATAGACTCCCCAAAGACATTTTTGTATTTGTTTTCCCGACTCGACGAGTCGTTCGGTCAGTTCTCGGAATCAATTCCGGCTCGTCGACAAGTTTAGGGTTTCTTTCCATTTTTCTTCCTTTTTTTCTTTTTTTTTCTTTTTTTTGATTCCTTTTTATCCATAACGGAAATCGGTTAACGATTACGACGACAAAAAAGAAGGGTAGCTACGCAACTGAAAACGGAAGGAGTTTAGGTATTCGTTGTCGGATGGGATTTTGGCGCCAAGACTTTGATTAGATTCCGCATCGTCGGAATGGCACTATCGCTGACGTGTTTGGAATCGTGATTCGTTTTGCGAAGATTCCGCGCTTTTGCCATTCAGTTGTGTTGCTGGCAAACGGACCTAGAGACTAGAGAGAAGGCCGAAATGGAATTAACGGAACGGATGTCATGACGACTTCCGCTTTGGTCTTCTTCCAAACCTTCTTCTCTCTGTCGCTCTCCATCTTTCCTCCGCCCGCTTTCTCTCTTTCTCTCTTTTTCTCTCTCTCTCTCTTTCTCTTGGTGTAAAGAACTGGTTCATGTTTCACGAGACCGACGCGGAAAAAAAAGAGAAAACGCTTGGAAAAGAAAGGAAAAGTCAAAGCGTCGTGTGTGTCTGTGTGTCTGTGTGTGTGCCGGAATGGTGTAGGTGGAAGACTCCGGATCAATTGGATCCGCTCGAGCAATGATTAAAAATAAAAAAAGAGAAAAAGAAAAAAAAAAAAGAAGAAGGAGAGTGTGACTGGGACTAGGCTAGTCTACCGAGAGAGAAAGCCTTAGGGAGTGCAAGACAAGGGAGAATGAGAGAAAGCTATATACGAAAAGTCGAGAGTAGTATAGCAAAGAAAAAAAGGAGAAAAAAAAGGAAGAAGAGAGACCCATTTGGCATGACTACCGTCCAGGTTCTTGGTCGAAGCCCCGAGGGGACCCTGTCGTCGCTAATTAATGCGCGCCGGCCGACACTTAAATTTTTCCATCGGACTCGTTCAACTGTCGGCCGTTCGATTTTCATTGAAGAAAATAAAAATAAAATGCCGCTACTGGTGGGGAAATGTTTATGAAACTTGGTCCCCTTCTACGCTACGCCTTTCCCCTGTCCTGGCGACAGTTCCACAACTAAGAAGACGCGTCTCCAAGTTTTCTCTTTTATTTGTTTCCTTATAAACACATGCCACTCTCTATTTCATCCCGACAGAGTCGCAGTATGAAAAGCGCGCGCACAAGCAGTTCAACTCGGATCAGCAGAACCCCCATTACCCAAATCTCGGTTGATGAAACGCGTTCCGTCACTGTCAACTCTTTTTTTTTTCTCTCTCTCTCTCTCTTTTGGACACCAACAACGACAGCGGCCTAGTTTTCGGTATCCAACTCACGCGTTTATTGAGGGCGGGCGCTAAAGAAAATCCATGGTGTAATTTTGTCAGTTTCATTAATGGCGGGTCGGATCGCCAATTCATTCCGTCTCGGTCTTTTCAGCGGATATTACAGACCCCGATGATCTCGTTTTCTCGTTTCTTCTCGTTACATGGCGACCAAGAACAGATCGGCCAATTAAAGAGCCATAGACTACACAGACGTGGTTATATACGAATGACGTGCTGTGCGTGCCGTCCCTTTGCGTGGATGACCCCGCTCTGAATGGGAATGTCTATGGCCTCAATGCTGCGACAATTAATAGCGTGATCCGCCTTAATGGTAACAGATTGCATCACCTACGGTATACAAGGCTTGACATCGACCTCGTAATGGATGGCGGGAATTTTCACAGACAAAAAACAGCAAAAATAAAAACAAAAAAAATGCAGACATGAAAAAAAAAGGTCGGTAATAGGAAACTGACTTTGGTGTAGCGTAGAAGAGCGACGATGGTGATGAAATTGCCCGGGACGCCAAGTAGAGTGAAGAGGACGCAAGCGCCAACGGCAAAGTGAAGCAGCTCGTCCGGATATTCGGAGAAGAGTGGCTGAAGGTGGTCTCCGTCCGCTCGCGACGTTGTCGTCGACGAAAGGCCGAGTGTAACGTTCCGGTCGGCCATCCGATCGTTTGCCGAACCCGACATGGCGATCGTCGACCAGTTTGAATTCATCCACAACACTTCCATGATCGATAACCCCACTTGTCTTTTTCTTTTTCCTTTTTTTATTTCCTTTTTTTTTAAAAGGATGCGTCTCTCACTTGTTTTTGTTCTGCTAATCGTTCAATTCTCGACGTGAGCCTGTTATTGTGTATTTTTTTTGTAAAAAAAAAAAGAAAAATGAAAGGAATAATGTATTGAAAGATAAAATAAAAAGATTTCCTCATAGCCCGAAACCCCATTTAGGTTAATGATAGCATCGATTATTCATCTGTGTTCAGTGGGAGGAGGCAGCGAAAGCTTGGGAGAGTAAACTACACCATTATCCGCTGCTGCTTTAAATACTTGAACGGCTGTCTTACATCGATTGAATAATACATTATCCGCTTAAAACGAGCCCGGGGGAACTTGCTTGCTAGTGAGCTTGTTGTAGGACGACAAAAAAGAAAGTGAACCAAGAGCATCAAGGTTGCGTTTACTAACTGCGTATCGACGCGAAGACCCCCATAAGCGGCAGGAGGGCCCTAAGGTAGTTGAAGTAGTAGTAGTAGACTACTAGCTAGCAGTAGTTTCTTTCGGGGAGAAAGTCAAATGATGGTGACGTTGAATAAGACAAAGAGATAGCACTGAAGGTAGGACCTGGTGTTCCAGAGAAACAAAGGGCGGAACTTGTTTTCCTTTCTATCTGTTTGTCTATCGTCCTTAACGCGCCCGTTCAAAGAAATCAATCTTCTCGTTCAAATATTTGGCACACACGGGCCTTCACCGAGCGAGCGACCGACTCTCAAAGTAAAAGGGGAGCGAGAGTCCATTCGTCAGTGTTGTAGGCCTTTTACATACCGAGGAACACAAGCGACCCAGAACAACAAGACAACGGCAACAACAAGAATAGTTTGGGACGACGTAGCAATGAGAGAACAAGAAAGGGCCGAAAGGGAAGAAAAGAGCAAAGCCAATAAATAAAGAATTCATGGAGATTAGTTTAGAAGAAGAAACGAGAGAGAAGGGCGGCCGAGTGATTGAGAAATATGGCTATCGTCTCGCGCCAAACATCCGGAATACACTGCACGACTGGCTTTGGCTTCGGCTTCTGTGCCATTGTAGATATAAAAACGGCCTCGCGCCACTTTTATTGATAGCGATGGATAAATCGGACAAAAAGAGAGAAGAAAAAAGAAAAAAGAAAAAAAGAAAAAAAGAAAAAGAAAAGAAAAAATTGTGTCCAATATTCTAAATAGCCTTGTCGATATCAACGTCGAGTTGGTCCAGGAATAGCGAAACCCCGCAAAAAAAACTAACATGTCAAACCGTACAAATAAGAAAAGTTGTTGATTCGTTTACCACATGATTAAATGTCAAGTCCACCATGAGAAAGGACAATCAAATAATTGGATAGAGATGATAAGAAAGGGCCAGATTTCCGACGGGAATCACGAGAATGGCACACACAATCACAGAAACACTCACTGAGTCTGGTTGACGTGGTTGGAACGACTCTCTTTTCCGAGAACTTATCAATTGTTTGTTTCATTTGTTGTTGTTTTCTTTCCTGTTGAGGTTCTGTTTAGGTTGTCTGAAGGGTGGCGAAGGAAGAAGAACAAGTCCGGATAAGTCACGCTGTGCCTCAAAGAGTTGCGGGTGTTACCGGGTACGAGTACGAGAGCCGCTAGGTGTCGACGGCTCGGGCTACGAGGAGAGACTGGACCGTTTCCAGACGAGTCGCTTCCGATATAGCGCACAAGAGGCGGCCGTCGTTGCTTTTCTCTCAGACTTCTCCTTGTGTGCGTGTGTCTTTGTCGTCGTCTACTCTCCCTCTCTCTCCTTCTACGATTGTCACGCCGACGCGCCACTCCACAGTTCGCGCATTCCCATCGGACTCGGTTGCGCGTAAAACGTCCGCCTCGTCGTACAACTGGGCTGCCAGTTAGATCTCAAACGGAGACGAATCGACCGTCACTTGCGACCGGCTCCCCGCTTCCCTTGTCCCGTCTAGAAACGAAAACAAATGGGAGACGCAAGGCACTCTACAGTGCGCGCGCATTCTGTTTGCGTAATGTCACGAACGAAAGCGGTAAACGGCTAAACGCGACGCTAGTCTCCGTCAGAGTGGCTCCATCTTTGAACGTCTCGTTGAACGAATTCTTTTATTATATTATCTGATAAAAGAGAAAAGGGAAAAACTAAACAATAGGAGAAGAAGGATCTTCAAAGGCTCAAAGGAAAAGAGCTAGGCCTGTAGGAGGCTATTGTGTCAAGAGTACCAAAGGAAAGAATACACTGAACATCGCTCGTTTTTTCCATCTTTTTTCTTGTTGTTGGTTGACTGGGAGCTATTCGACGTCATCTTGTTGTTTGTACCAATCTTTGACATTGTCCTTCGGCGGCGAGATAGTCCTTATTTATTAGAAATCCACGACTCGATCCTTTTGTTGTTTGCGTTGCCTTCATGTAATCTCTGTGCGTATTCTATTCTTAATTCTATCTGTATATTACTGTTTACATCTACGCACCGAGTGTCGGATTAACGTCGACATAGCCAGTCGACTGGCAGTCCGTACCGGCAGCCGTTGCATTGCTGACAAGAGTCGTCGGCACGTAGTCTCCAATCTCGGCCTTGTTGTCTAATTGACTGCTGGTTGGATCCGATTCATCTGTTGCCGAGGCAGCAGCAGCAGCAGGGCGGCGACACGGTGTTAAGAAGAAGAAGAAAGAGACGAATGAGCTGATTCAGAAGCGTTTTATTGAATCTGCTCGCGTTTGTTGCTTGGCTTGGTACTTCATTTTCCGTTCATGTCTCTCATTGTCGCCTTCATTTGGCGTTGTATTAATTTATAGCGACAGCTGCTTGCAATTAATCTCTACTGCAATTGCGACAACTGGACTCTAGCCTACATTCAATTTAGTCACATTTTCAAAAAGAATGCAATTTCATCCAAATATACTGAGCCTTACGTACATTTCGATGTAAGTCGGGACGGGGAAAAGAAACGGCATCGGAATCCTTCTGAGGGGCAGAAAAGAATGTATGTAATGGGATGTTGTCAAATTCCAAAATCCGCGGATCGGATTAATCTTTGCGAGTAGCGGGTTCCTGCCGTTGTCACCACAAGAAGGATGCCCGGCGCTGCCATTTCCTTTTACATATATCCATGTTTCTTTTCGTTTATTGCTTTAAACAAAAGCCTAGTTGATAACAATCAATCCGACGTAATTGTCTGATGATTCATGGCGTCGTTCCCGACTGTCGGTCGCCCGGGTCCCGACGGCCATGGCGGGATTCCTTAATCGAATTACATCAACTCCCGGAAAACTGTGACCCAACTGACTACGTACTGCGGTAACTGGACCATTTTCTTTTTCTCTCCCTCGCTCGTCAGACTTTTTTGGCTGTCTCCATACGGTTCTTCTAGGAAAATCGGCGCATACACAATCGTCGTCTGCTTATTTCGCCCTATACATCAAATTGAATTAACTCGTGGTAGTAGTAGTGGTACTACTGCAAGTCTGGGAAGCTGTGGGCAGCAGCTGCGGAGAGACAACTTGGGCGAGAGTAGAGGAGGTAGTATTGACACACTTCCCGTCGCCGGGGTGACCGCATTGGGAGGCGGGCAACATCCTGTTCACTCTGATACAAGACCGCACGACGTATTCGTTCATCATGTAGTTCAAACATAAGATGAAAACTTCAAGTGGCAGAAAGAGGAAGAGGCGGGTTAAACAATTTTTCTCTTTTTTTTTTAGAAAAAAAAAGAAAAGAAAAACACTTGCATCGAATGCAGAGGGAGAGGCGTCTGGTGGCAATAGGTTGCCAGTTTAATTGGATCGTCAGAGATGTCTGGCTGCTTCAGTGGCAGCTCGTGAAAACGTGAACCAAATCATCACGGTGTGAAAACGATATCAAGAAAGCCGAGAAGAAAGGGGGAATCCTATTACTCAACTACTGGAGCAACACAGCATTGACGAGGTCTAGCCCTAGTGACTCGTATTAAAGATACAACTCCTTGACCTGTCGATATTACCCCAAAGTCATAGCTGCCGAGTAAGCCTTTTTTTCTCTTTTTTTTCTTCTTCCTTTTTTGTCCCTTTGTTTGTACTAGCTAGAAACATTGTTTGGTCCTTCATATAATTCACTCAACTGGAGGCCCTTGAAAAGACCAAAGGAATAAGGGAGAAACTGAGAGACAGAGAGAAAAACAAAATCCTGAATAGAAGAAGGGGCCAAAGTTAGCGAGAGGCGACGCCAACGGGTGCAGTGGGGGATTTCTATCTCGTTATGTAGAATAAGTTACAGTTAGTGAATTATGGGGCGCAGTGTCGCCGTCGTTATATTTGTGTTGTTGTTGTTGTCGCTGTCGCTGTTGCTGAAAAAAAGAAAGAGAAGGGAGAGAACGAGATCAAGTCGTCGTCTGATACGCTAACGAGATTTCATGTCGGATACATTCGCCATTTTTGTGTCTCCGTTTTTTTATGGGCGAGCATCGCAACGAACTGATCCCGTTGACTGAATGCAGTGTGGAAGAGGAAAGATGTCGCTTCTTCGTGATGGATGTCGTCTTCTATGATAGAGGAGTGAAGTTGGAGCACCCAGTATCCCGCGCTTTCGCTGCCATCCGCCCCCCAGCTGGCACGTTTCTCAACCGCTCAGAGCACAGAGCCCTGGAACATTTCTCACTCCTTCGTCCACTTTACAATCTTTCATTGATGATTTATGTCCAATCCGATTGAATAACACCCCTCTTGTCTCTCTTTCTCTCGCCCCACTATGTATCGCCTCTTTTGGCCGCTGATGGATAGGATGGAGCTCGCAGCCGACAGCTGCAGCCACTTGAATGCCAGCGGCATCATCGACGAGAACAGCGTCAACGCTAACATCGACGTCTTTCTTAGCAGGTACGGTACGGCGGAACGCGCCAATCATTGTTAACTTGTATTGTACCGTACGTATAGAACCAATCCCTTGTCTCCGTGGTGGAATTGAATTGAGAAATGAAGTCAACGGCGCTATGAGCTTCGTCCTCGACGGCGGAGGGGCTCAGCGAGCAGCTTTTCCAGGAATATCAAACGTGTAGCGGAAACGGAAGTCCGCGCTATGCGCGATAATGTGCCCACTGTCAAGTTGGACGCTGCCAACGCAATTGTTGGTAGGGAAATCCGTTTCGTCGCGAGCGTTGCTTCTTCACTCTCTCTGTTCATTTGTGTTGGCGCTTCCAGTACAGTACGCATCGGATTGGTCGCAAAGTTTGGTGCGACGTACTTTGCTCGGCTGAAGCGTCGCCGTCGCGTACCCGTCTCCTTTCATTTCCCCTTGCAAACTCTCACTCCCACGAGGTTTGATGCAAGTTGCCGGAATGCTTCAAGCTCCCTACTTCATTGTGCCATTCCCAACTCAATTCCCAGAGTCACTAGGAATCCTAAACAGACGTTTGCAGAGAAAATGAAATCGTCTAGATGTTACCATACGCCCCCGTTCAATTAGAGTTACGTCTTATTTCATTACTTTAGGTCTTCATTGGGACTGAGACGCTTCTCTGGAGTCATGACCATCATGATCATCATCCTGGGTGTGCTGGGCAATGCCTTGACGATCGCAGCGCTCATCAAATGCCCCAAAATACGAAATTTGACTGTTGCCTTCATTACCAGGTCCAGTGCTTCATTTTTATATTCATTATTCAATTCAATACTCCGTACGTATTTGTTCTTGGTGAACTACTAGTTTCAATAGTATCAAAATTCTTTGATGAAATCAATTTGATCTTTGCGATTGATTTGACGGCGAGTTTGTTTACTCGACTGTTCGATTCGTGTGACGACGACGACGAAACGGAACTGGCATAGAATTGGGGGCGCCTAGACAATGTCGAGTGAACGAGCGTGAAATTTCCGTCCATATCGCCCCGTCGGTGGAATGTGTATGGTATATCACGCTTGTTGACGGCTGCTGACAGCTTAATGGCGAGAGAGGCAGAAAAAGAGGCCAGAGAGAACGAAAGAGAGAGCAAAAGAGGAGCGGGGCAGAGAGGGATGATTATTCCTCTCTCTAGTTCTCTGTAAAGGATCATTAAGTTTGGTGCCCTCATTCGTTAGCCGCTCCGGCGCACAACCAAATAAAAATGGAAGGAAACTAGGAAAGAGATGGCAGACGATATTTCTAGTGGAATCGTCTTCATCTTCGGGGAATTTAGCTACTTCTTTGATCTATCAATTCTTCCCCCGTTTCTTCCAATTTAACACAACAAAAATCTTTCTTTTGATGATATTTTCTCTCTATAGTCTTTGTATAGCGGATTTCAGTTTCTGCGTCTTGGTCATGCCGTTTACCGCCTACCGCTTCCTTAAAGACCAAAATTATTTCGTCGACAAAGACGCGCTCTGTGTCAGTACGTATATAGATCGCATTGAATAGACTCGTAGTGTGGTAGTAACGTTCTTCACCCACTTCAAGCTATTATTCATCGATTTCTCTTTTCATTTCCAACCAAATAAATGTCCACCATGTCGACCGTCGGGGGAAAAAACTACACCAAATGTATGGACGCAATATAACCTCTACAGTCTTCCCATTGGTCCAGTACGCCAATGTCGGCGTCTCGTTACTCTCCATCGCCATGATCACTATCAACCGGTCAGTCGATTCATCTTTCCCTTTTTTTTTGGCCTTCAAAACTTCATTTATCATCTAGTCGGTTTATTTAAAATATGATTGCCCATGCCTTTTTCGCCAACGACATTTCCGGTTTTCGTCGAATCGTTTTTTAAGGTTCACTACGAACGATACCATTCAAATGGAGCGGCAATCATCCCAAGCTCCCACACATTTTACTTTTTAAAAATGTATGAAAAGAACTGAGTGAAATATGTTCCCTTGTAGCTTTTGTTATCGGGAAAAAGGGGAAAAAATGTGATGAAATTTCTAGGAAAACGTTGCTTGATACTCGAACTCGTCCGTCTCGCCGACTTTAAATCGATTGTATTCGCTCCCAGAAAGTTTGTACAGGAACACGGCACGCCTCAAGGTCTGTCGCCTGATCGCTTGGCATAGGAAAATTAGGACTATTGAAAACGACAAGAACTCAATGTTCTCAAGAAAAAAAGTCTAAGAATGGAAGACGCTATGAGAAAGGGAAACGGAGGGCAGCATGTGTTGTAGACATCCGTTCTTTCCGAGCGTGATACTCCCTTGTTGATGGTATTATTACCATTCCGTCGTCTTGACATCTATTGAGATTCACCCACACATCATCTCAGAAGTCTCTACCTCTCTCTATTTCCCTTTATATAGATAGATACCAATTTCTTTTTTTTCCCCATCTTATCGATTCAGTAAACGGGGTGAAGGACACAGAAAGGAAAAAAGGGGGAAATTCACCTCTTGGGCGGCCGGGCACGCGCTCTGATGCGGCGGATGGGTGGATGCGGTTTATTGTCGCGTCGCGGATCCCGTTGACACTTTGGAGCGTTCCCCGTAAAACGCCACAGCGATTCAGAGCAGTCCGTCCCTTTTGCAGGAGGCGAACTCGATCCTGCCGCCCGTGGCTCTTTACATCTATACGTTTCCAATTATGGCGGGCAATGAGATTAATCTCGGAGAAGAGACAGAGAGGAATTTTCCCATGGGGCATATACTTTCCGCGTGAATCTCCTCTAACTTATCGTGGATGTATGTAATAGGCAACGTTATATATCTCAACCCTATCGAGGATTCTCAACCTTCAGCCAAGATATGAATTGCCACCACCGGATTTACACGTGCCCTCGATGAAAGATAGCTATGTTGTTGGCGGTAGTGAATGGTCCGAGACGTACGAGCGGACATGCATATCCCGTTTCCGTACAGAAGAACCTAATCGAGTTCATCCCATCAAATATGATGTCGTCTTTCTTTTGATTTGTTACAGTTCATTCGATTCATTTATGTATCCTCCTTCCAATTCTCAAGGTTCGTAATGATTGCTTACCCGCACTTGTACAAGAAGATTTACACCAGACAGAGCGTCGCCGGAATGGTTGCATTTAGTTGGATCTTTTCCATCTGTACGTTGCTACCTACCTTGACTGGCCACTGGGGTAAGTCGTCGTGTAATCAACCAAGTCCGTAAATATAACTCATGTTCTCTCACTCTCTCTTTCGTCTTTTGTGTTGGTTTCATGTCTTGTCTCTGACACCGAAACCTGGCGGGGTGGAAAAGGGACGAAATAAGGACGACAAGTTTTGTGTATAGTTCTAGTTGTAAGAATCAACGGGGTACGAAGAATATGATGACGTGCGTTGGCTACCAAATGACGGATGAGCCGAGCGCGGGGGTGGCGTGAATAACTGTCGCCAGAGTGCGTGCACCCGGTGCAGATGCAGTCAGAGGAAAAGCCAAAGGATGGCACACGAACGAAGAATGGGTCGCTGTAGTTTTGCACGCACGCGACGCTAGCAACGCCCCTCGCTTTCCGTGTATACTCGCGTCTGTGACTCGTATCATTTCTCAACGTCAGCCGCAGAGCTTCTTTTCTCTTCTACTTTTTTCTTTCTCTCTTTCATTCTTTATTTTCTAGAACCCTTTCCGTCCGCCTCCGCATTTACTCTTTTCTCTTTTCTCTCGTTTCGACGAAAGTAGCTCGATTGATCGATTCAGACTTGTCCCAACAACGTAACAATCCATCCATGCCAATTATGGCCGATGGCTCGGTTTCTTCTGTTACGCACTCCACCCCAATAAGAAACAATCTTCTCAATGAGCCTTCATTTCTTACTCGTGTACTCTTTGATCACCTTCCATGCTAATTAATTTTTCTGTAATCAGTTACAGTCACTCATGAGATTCCCTTCAAAATAGGTAAATTTGGTTTCGATCCGTGTCTCGGATCATGCTCCATCGTTGGATCCAAAGCGCCAAAAACGACTTTGTTCTTGATTGGATTCTTGACACCTTGCTTGGCCATCGTCATCTGTTACGCCGGTATCTTCTGGACCGTTCACAAGTAGGCTAGATGTCTCCAAACGATATAGCTGTGCGCACTGTTTGATCTCACCATTCGTTTGAGTTAGGTCGAGATCACGGGTGCAGGGCCACGGAACGGCTGCGGCTGCTCCTGGCCGAACTGGAAGTGATTGGCGTCTTACCAAGATGATTTTGATTATATTCGTCTCTTTCCTATTTTGTTACCTTCCTACGGCCATCATTAAGGTCGTTGATAAAAAGGTGGAACGTGCCGGTAAGTTGCTGAATGTTTTTTGTAACCAGCCTTTAAAAAACTTGAAAAAATAGTGTCTTAACAGTTAGATTGTTTGTTTTTTTTCGTTTTTCTTCCAAGATGCCCACGTTATTAGCTACGTCTTGATATACTTTTCCGCATGCATCAATCCAATAATCTACGTTACTATGAACCGGCAGTTCAGACAAGCGTATAAAAGCGTCCTGTTCTGTACTGCTTGGACCGAGACAAAAAATTTCGTCAACAGTGCATCGGGTACAGATTAAATACTCAGTCCTTTTAGCATTTAAAGTTTCAAATTACATACGATCTTTTCAAATGTCGCATTGAATTTCTGCCTAGAAAGGCCAGCAAGGCGCAGTCAACAGGACTGCCATCTCGAACGCCTCGACGTTTGCAACTCACCCGGAAATAGAACGACTCTCTCACAGTAAACGAGTCTCCGTTCCAGTCGACATTCCTCTCAACCGATTGGCACCTGTTGATTTAAACCCATAGAGTCATTGTGTATTTTTTCTCCTCTGTGTTCTGCGTCTTATCGTTAACTGAAGTGGAATTCTTTAAAATCAATGATTGGTCATTTTGTTGCAAGTGGGTCGTTTGGTCTCGGTAACAAATATATATATATGTGTAATTCATATGAATGCCTCAATCCGTCTTTATCAAGTTTGAAAGGTCAAAAACCTTAATGTGGCGACCTGCCACTTTCGCTTACGGTATTAATCACCAATACGAAAGTAATCCATTCTTTATTGAGTTTATTGATGGAAAGAATAAACCAGTCTGAGAAAAAACTCCTAAGCGAACTCAGACTCATAAGCGGAGAACCTTCAAGCGAAATTGCATTGTGTGATGCATGTACGTGATCGTGTACCAAATGTAGGAAATGATCTCAAGGTAGCGTTGATAAATTGAAGTGCCCCCGTTTTCCGAAGTGGCAAGCAAATGGTAAAACATCACGCTTGTGTACGCAAAAAGGATTTGCGTGAAAATCCTGCACGCTAGGCTATAAATCACGAGCACTGAAGGTTAGGGTATTTGTAGTGATCTCTTCGTGGCTCTTTCCCCCTCCAGTTTTTCATGGAGAGTTAAGTAAACGTCTTATGTTAACATCATTTGTTCGAAATGCGTTTTGTAATATTTTAGTGCCTCGAACAGATCTACATACAAATATTTCTACATTTGAGTTCACTTTTCACGTTTCCCATCTTCTGACTGGATGAAAGGGCTCTTTTATGCAGCTCATTTCTTGTTTATTTTTATCGTCTAAAGATGTTTCAGCAACGTATCATAGGTTCCGTATGTGGGGCCGTATGTGGATTTTTTACAAAAATTTTTTTTGTAAAATATGATATGCAGTAAAACTTTTTTTTCGCTTTTTTCTAACCAATTCAACGAACTTGAACCAACGCTGATAGTGCTTCCAACTTGCTTGCAAATTCTAGCTTGTTCCTAATTGGATGGTGATAAATGCAATTAAGCTTGGTCTATGCTAATAGTTGCTTAAATTTTTTCAGCGTTTGTAGCTCCTATTACGTAGCCTACCGTACACAATAAAGCCGTTATGGAAATACAGTCTTCTTTATATACGGCCTACCAATATTCTGACCTTTATCTATGACATAAAAACGTTGATTCTTGCAATTGCTACACAAGCCATGCCTAAGTAATATGCAAAAACTTTGTTTTTTTATATCAATCGATTTGCGTAATTGAAGGGGATGAAGGCGTACGAAAGGTACCATAAGCGTTTTCAGATTCAAGTCAAGCGCTTGAATAGCAAGAATCAATAGATGATATCTTCATTAGAACTCCGTAGGAACGTACTATATAACACCGCATTCATAAACAATAGAGAAAGTTTATTATGTACGAACTGAATTATTATGTTTTGTTACGAACTGAATAGCGTGCCTGAATATTCATTAACTTTCAATTGATGAGAACTGAGCAAGTCCCATTCTTGGATGTGCGATTATGTATTGTAGTTTAAGTTAAAAAAAAGCATTATTGATGCCAGAATGAGCCATGAGTTCGTCGAGTCCGAAGACCAGATGGATCAGGCCTATGTCGAACCATGTATTATCTGTTGATTTTGTGGGTTTTTCCAGGGCTTCTATGGAGAAAAAGTTCATGTTTATACTCCACTATGTTTTTTTACCGAACCTTATGACATTCTGATTCAACTGATCTATCTAATTATTGAAATGTATACAAAAGTAGAACAACTTTACTATGATCATCTGAGTTTCATTTCCATGAAACTATCGTATATTGATATTTTGTTCCACATTAACCTTCATTCATTTGTATTGCAGTCATTGTATGATAAATAAAGTCTAATTCACTCTTTATAGCTAGAGCGCTTTATCTTGTTACCGAAAAATTCGTAATTTATACCCACCCAATCTACGCGTTACTCCATATCCTAGCGTCTCAGGAGCTTCGTTAATAAGATCGAGACATGTACCAGCATCACACGCGTGGCCTCATCCACCAATGTTATCTTCCCCAAGAGACAGTCGGCTGTGTCAAGGAAACGTACAAATGATCTTTCTGAGTCACGTTTCATGTCGGTTAGTTTTTTTGTAGGACTCCCAGTGAAGACCGAAATCGAAAAACAAAAGAGAAGTTATACCTTTCGGTTGTCAATAAGAAGAAACTCAAGAAAAGGGATAAGAAATGATGATGCGTATTATTTTGAATACACTTTTAGCTAAACACTCCTTTGGGAAATAGCGAAACACAAAAAAGTACCCTAAGTCTTTCATATCTGATTAAAATACTAGTTTAATAAATTCTTGCTTGCTTATTGGTTATGCATTAGAATATATTTCTCCATGCAGTACCGACTCGGAGATTAGTTTCCTTAAATTATGGCACAGCCTATCAACGACACAATGACTTATCTTCGCACTCTCTTTGACTTATCTTCGTACTGCATCTGCATTAATTAAATTTCATTATTTTTTCGAGCACCAGTGGATTAGACTGTGGGAGTTGAGTAAGGAGGATAGGGAAGTAAAGTAGATACCGTAGTCCGTTGGGGAGAAGTGAACAATCATCAGCGCTCTACTCGGCATCACAGCCATCACTCTTAGTTGCAAGGAAATGAGCTGTACGTGAAACAGGAACTTTGGTGAAAAGGATCGTTTAACTTGGAGGCCGATGTACTTTTGAGAAGTGAACTGTTTGATTCAAGGAGAAGCAGTCTAGAAGTTGGCAATGACGTAGCTCCAAATCGCACTGAAGATGTGTTCTTATGAATAAGGCACTTTGTCTAGTCTGGAGAAGCACCCAACTGTCCGAACAACGGTCCAAATTCTGCCAACTATTCCGAAATTCCATTTGCCAAAAACAGTTAAGGGGTTTACGTTTGTCTCGGAAATGTTCCCTAATTCACCATCTTTTCAGGATTCGAGGTTCAATTACATCGGATGCATAATTCAAGAAAAATCGTCGAAGGTCCTGGATTCGTGTATTGTCCGTCTGTCGTGAGCTGACCGGCAACGGGAAAGAGAGAAGGAGCATAAACTTTCTTGACCGACCACCAGATGTCTCAGTCAAAGGAAAAAAAGCAAAAAGCATAGACGTAGAAACAGAATAATGTGTCAAAATTCCATCTCATTTTCCCCCTTTTTTCTTTTTGGTTATCGTTAACCGTGTATTCCTGTTTCGCTTTGTCTTCCCATGGGAAGATGTTTCGCCATCCTCTTGCGCTTTTCTTACCCTCTCTCCAATTCTTATTGCAACACCCTTTTTTTCTGTTCACCCCACTCTTCTTCTTTGCAACTGGGCTTTTCACCCCTCAGTCGTTATCTTCTCGCTGGAGCAAATTCATGTCTCTGTTTGTCTCTCAATTTCTCTCTCCTCATTTTCGACTCAGTTTCTCTCTATTTTTCGTCTTAATACAGACTCCGTCTAAACTTATCGTTCTTGTCAGGCTCTCTTCTTAAAAAAAGTACACAACGTAGGGAATTCTTAGGCCATAGTGTAAACCGCTATTTTATACATAATCATCTAACATCGAGTTTCATGACCTTTTGTACCAAGCGGCTGTAGAAGAAGGTGCGATATTTGCATATTGCGCTCTACGTACATCGTTTCTAACAATCGTTTCCCTTCCAGCAACTGCCATGGGATAAAAAAATGAAAGAAACGGCGTACGACAGATTTTATTTCGAAATGCACGAAATAGAAACGGAAGAGTCTGGACAAATTTTTACTAGCGATGAAATACTTGCCTTGTGCAAAACTTGTAAACCGGATTGCGCTGGTTCTTTACGGAATTGCTTTCCCACACCATCACTTGGAATTACAAGCTGGGTAACATACTCACAAAACTTTGTATCTTTTAATATTGTATCTATAATTGCAGACTTTAGTCTCGTTAACATTACATGTTGTGGACGGGATAATTTCATTCAACTTTTCTTTCAGGTAACGCTTTCCTGACGATAAGCCTACCCCATATATTTGCGCTTGGTTTCATTTACGAGCGTTATCGCAACTCAAACACAGTATAAACATGCTACAGACTACATTGCACCTGGGCGGAAGGTGACTGGGAATTGAGATTACGATCCAACAGGAAAGAAGACGTTGGCAACAAAGCAGCAGCACTTGCTGCACAACGCAGGTAAACGCTTAATGAAGTGTTGCCAAGTCCAAAGTACCCCTTCCATCTCCGTCTGAGCGTTTTTACATTCCAGTTCATTGGAAAAATGAACAAAAGCATAGCCGCAACTCTCTCCGTTGCTCCTCCGGACCACTATCATCAATTTGTCAAAATTAAATGTTATGTTTGTGTTAAGTTGTGAGAAACGGATTTGACAGCTACCCTTTGCCAACTGTACGGAATTGTATTTGTTACAGAAGCAGAGGCGTATATGTAGAGGCGATAATCCTCTAATTCAGGGCTCAAACCTTCTATAATTATCGAAGACCAACCTTGAAAGTTGTCTTCATTTCCGCAAGGTTCCAAGTTGAAGAAAATGGGCTGCACAAAATCAAAGGATGCAAACAATTTGAAATATACGAGGAGCAAAATTGTACCGGTTCAATTCTGGGAATTAATTTCCTGTTTCATTTATGCTTCGCTTCCATCGTTTGTAGCGAATTGCTCCATTTGCAAATGCCGCCAGTTAAACCGTTTCCAAGTTTTTCTAGACTTTTGACTTCTTTTGTTAGCCATTCTAAAAACGTAGCCATCAACGTAGGTAGCTTCTCTTCAGTCATATTGGGCGGCAAATATTTCAAATGAATCAAAAGAAAGTGTGAATACGTGGAAGCATCGTATTGTTTACAAACAGTGTTTCAAATTAAAACTAGGCCCAGTGTTGCATTAATCGTAATTTGATTCGAAAAATAGATAATTTTTTACCCCGAAAAGCCACGTTGCGAACGTCATGTTACCAAGTCTGTATTATCGTCTGTTGACCTGTTTCCTCTTCCCCGAATCAGTTTGATTCCCCAAAGGTGTGTTTACAATTATGACGCGCATGCCCTACGTTGTAGGGGCTAGGGGTTGTGATGAACCCAACATTCGATAATTGCCATATGAGCAAGCATTTAAAAAATTTCGTCATTACAATTAATTGGTTAACCTTGTTTCGGTTTTGTTTTTTTCCTTCTTTTCCTTCTTGAACAATTTCCTCCTTTTGTTCTGCCATTGCCTCCATGTAAGCCTTTGGACCTCCTCAGCTGACTGTCGGGTCTCCTCCTCAGCGGGCTGTTGGGCCTCCTCAGCGGGCTGCTTTTTGAAAACGTTGTTTTTATTTTGACATATATGAAAGAAGTGAATTAAAATTAAATGTCATTAACGTTCTAACCTTTTCTGTCTCCGGTTGAATCTCTTCAAGGCACGTTTGTTCCTTTGGACAGGAACAGGGTCCTCGATTTCCGGATCGGCAGGGGCGATTGCCCCTTGAGTCGAGACATCTTCAGGAGCTGTAGAGTTGACGGGAAGAGCAGTGTCTTCGAATTCAGGATCGGTAATGGCTAAGTAGCCAACAATGTTGTTAACAGTGTTGACCAAGCGATCCAGAGGTATCAAGGCCTCTTCGTTTTTTTCCAAACGTCCGGCGGTGGCTTCCAAAACAGCTTTGGTCTGTTTTTGCACAGATTTTGGCAAGGTCGCCCACATTCCGAACATTAAGAAGTCGAAAGATTTCCTATGAGAAACAGATGATATTCATTATAAAATGATAGACAAAGTTTGAAGTCTTGTTTTAATAATTTCGTGCACAATTCCATGATTTTTTCGTAGGAGTTTTGGCACAAATATCCTTCCATGAAGAGAGAAGTGACTCGAATTTCACTTCGTAATCAGTCGTACGGTAGCCTAAGAAAGTGGATAAAATTTAAACTTCTAGGAATCTTTTTAGAAACATGGAAAAATGCACTAACCTACGGAGCAATCGACTGTTTTGACAGTCGTTGTCGCTGTCTGACTGGTCGCTGGATGGTTGCAGCAAAGAAACAAGGCTTTGAGAATCCTGTGCCGAGGGAATCCCATCAAGGCTGCGTCGTTGCGCGTGGCGTTGAGTTTCTCCTTCGTTTGGTTGCTGTTCAATTTCCTGTTCCTGCTCACGTTTTTGTCTAAGCGAATATCCGTGTTTTGCAGTTATAGGCTGAACGTTGTCTTTGGGCTCGGTTATCGAACAAAGAAAGTCTCTTTTTGTTGGCTTTCTAGTAGCAACGGGGGATCCTGGACGAACAGGATGCTTCCTGACATCATTTCCTGAACAAATAAAAAGAGATATATAAACTAGGTTCACAAGATTTTGTTACGACCCGTCATTTCTCCCCCTACTTCTTTTCCCCACCGCTAGATGGCGCTCACCACCCTTCATCCCTTTTTTCCCTTTTCGCCCTTTCTTCACTCTTGCCTCGGATCTTCGACTCGACTAGACCTCTTGAGAGGAGGCTCTGGTCGTTTTCAGTGAAATACAAAAGTTTAACTCGCAATTCGTGTTTAGTTTGACTTTAATTCTATTTGCAACAGCTCCGAGCTGTAACAATTTATTTCCCCAATAGCTACTACCTTTAACCCAAAAGTCGTAGCGATCCGGTTGGTAATGCTTGATGAAGGTGTCCATGTTTATCCACACGAGTCTTCTATTAGAACAGCGACAGAGTTTTGCCCTTTTGCCAAATTCTATCCAGTTTACAGAACCACAATTGCTGGCTTCGGCACAGTTGAATCCATGATTAATTCCAGCGTGGTAGCCCAGTGGAAAAGTAATCATGAATTCTCCAGCATGTTGCGTTATTTCGTAGCACGGAATCCCATTCTTGCGAAGTTCTTCCGGCGAAATGAGCGTGATTTTGTGTCTAAATCATACCAACATTCAATAAAGTTAGATAATGTTAAACTACGTTGAAGATAAACTGGTCCCACAAAGAACAAGAGACAGGAAATTTCACGTACCTTAGGTGTGCTTTGCATTTTTTGCGTTCATCTGGAAACAATTTACCTGCTCAGGCTAACAAAAGATGCGCACTGGTAGGAGGTACGCATCAGTACCATCTTTTGGGAGCACCGAAATGATGATAATTGACACTATAGAGGTCTATATCCTCCGAGTGCCAAGCGAAGAGTGTCTTCCACATTCCAAATAAAAGTAATACAACCAGCTGGTGTTGATGCCACTGTAAGTGATTTTGTAGTCATGTGTGACATGGTCCAAGATGGAGCCCAGTTGACTAACGTTCCTAAATACATAACAGAACAATGAAATTTAAAATAATTAACACAAATGTCATTAATTAAAGTATACCATGATTTCACTGTGTCTCTGTGCCTCCGTCTCCCGTTATTCATTTCATTATTTTGGCCTTTTTTGACGTGGCAGCGTCTGCCATTTCCACATCTGCATTATGGACCAAATACGTCGAGGTTGAGGCGCGACCGGAGCTTGTGGAGGCTCGATCGGAGCCGGTGGAGGGGCGATGACATTGAAATGAAAATGTAATTGAACAGGGGGGTTTGGGCGCCTCAGTAGGGACATTTAACACCTGAGCAGGGAGGTTGATCGCCAGGGGAGGTTTGTTGAACACCTGAGCAGGGACGTTTCCTGGCGGGAGAGGTACGTTGATCGGCTGAACAGGGACGTTTTCTGGCGGGGAAGGTACGTTGCGCGCCGGAGGAAGGATGTTTGGTGGCGGTTCGGGAACATTTCTGTTCAGCTCGGCAGGAAAGCAACGAGCTGCGAATTCTAGAAAAAAAAACAGAATTAGTCTTCTGGTAGCTATATACATTTAGGTTTTTACGGGACATTTACGCCTTTTCATGAAATCGATCATGTGGTGAAAGTCACTGCCCGGTTGGCCGTGGAAATTTCGCCGCAAAGCGTCTTGCAACTCTGATGCGTTGACAAAACGCTTTCGGCCTTCTTTGGGCATTGTGAAAAAGAAAAAGACGTCAATCAATTGGATTTGCGCCGAAACCAATTTATCTAAGAACACCAACTGTTGAACAAAATTTATTTATTTCAATTACTTATTTTAATAAAATATTTTACTGTGTTTGCTGGGGTACAGCCCCATGTTCCAGGTGATGTAGTTATGAGGACATGGATATCCCCAGGCGCCCATTGATTATTCCTGATGGCTCTCCATAAATCCGAAAACGCCCATTGGCCATGGTCTCTGTCTTTACCTTTGGTACATACGGCGGTCATAGACGACATTGCTGCTGTGGCGGCGGTAGAGGCGGAAAAATCGCCGCACCTTATGGCGTCTACCACATCCCTATGGAGGTAAGTAGAGTAAACGTCAATGTAACCTCGAGTCTTATTAACATCCTTATTCTATCTCTAGGTATTGCGGCCGATCAGCAAAGACTGATTTTCGATGATAAACAACTGGAAGATTCGAAACTCAACCTCGACTAGAAGTTTAGTTGCTGACGTCAAGGTTATCCAAAAGGAAGGTATTGATTGCTTGACTGTCAGTGAACTGCAATTAGCCTGTCGAGCACGCGGCATGAGAGCGCTTGGTGTTGGCGAAATTCGCCTCAAATCCCAATTGCTTCAGTGGCTTAATTTGAGCCTAAATTAAACATTTCCTCCCTCACTACTGCTCATTTCCCGCCCACTCTACATACCCGACAGTGACGTTACTTCTGATCAGCTCAAGGGAACCATCGCCTCGCTGCTGGAATCAGTGGTTACTCAGACCCGTGACGCCACCAATCAACGTCTTGGTACGATCGACAACGAAGCACGTATTTTGGCCTTAAAATTGGAAGAGATGATGATTGAGGAAAAACGTCAAGAGACTGCTGTCAAGCCGCTTTCGGTCGCTATAACCATTAAGCCGTCAACCGCAGAAATGCTTGCAGACTTGGCCCCGGTACTTGAGGATAAAGACAAGGTGCTGACACCAGCGTCTTCAGCTGATGTCTCTGCTTTGGAAAATGCCCAGGAAAGTATTGATGTTCAGAGGAAGCTTTTGATTGACAGGGAAGAATTGACAGAGCTCAAAGACTGGGACCGAAAAGCTTTATCTCGGCTGCCAAAATTCTCCGTAAGACCCCCAAAATCGCCAGAAATGGCTGTTTTGTTTTTTACCTTTTTCTCGAAAAGTACTCGTCCGATTTCGTTCTACTCAATCTTAATATTCATGACATGTTCGTACCTGGGAAGCTTTTTTATAATTTCCCGAAATTCGGCCGTTAAGTTTAATGAGGATATCCCGAGAATTTCCATCTAATTGCTAAACTTAATTTATTCCGTACTACAACTACTTCAAATCATTTAGCATTGATGAAACACGTCAAAATTGAGGAACGCCACTTTCCACTGTTTTTCTTCCCAGATAACGCTAACTTACCAATTACGTTCGTAAAAAACATTTGTTTTAACCGTGAGGGATCATCGGGAATCATCGTTCCGTTATCGGAAATATTGTATTTTTTCAATTTTAACCGACTGTTCTAAACAGTCGAAATAAAATAGCCTATAGAGTCTATAGATAGAATTAAAAATGCTCTGAAGGAGCAAATATCTTCGCGATTTATCGTTCAAATTACGGGAATATTTTTTTTTTCTCTGGAATTCAAATATTCAAAGAACGAACATTAATAAGAGATAAAGCTACGTAAATTCTCGGGAATAATCGTTTAAATTTCGGGACAAATTCCTATTTCCCTTCCTTTTTTCCAATTTTTTCCCCTTGCTGTTCAAAAATACGAAGCTGCAATTCAAAATAACGTGAAGGAGCAGAAAATCTGGAATTATTGTAAGGATTTCTGTTTTCCGCAAATTTGATTCTTTCTCTCTGAGAGGGGTTACAAATGAAATGAAATAAATTAAGGCGAAAAGATTAGGCTAACTAAAATTTGTCGCCAAAATCTCGAAGGCGCCACGGAGAGGTCTTATTTAATCCCTTCCCCCCCCCCGTTCCAATTTATATTAACTTCACCAGCACATAAATGGCCAAAGGAAGCTTTATTCAAAGAATCCCAGTTGAATAGTTGATGATGACAACATTAGAAAAAAACGAGGTTCTTGTACTTCTTGATCGGGCGTTTAAAAATGAAACATCACCAAACAATTGGGAAAACAAAGAAGCGAACTAACTGAGAGATGCAGGGTTACTTGTCCCTTCTTAGACTCTGGAATGCGCATAGCTACTTGGTTAAAAACAAGATTCCCTTCGGTAATACCTTCGGGTTAAAAATTTTTTCGGAAAACTATGCAATATATGTAATTCTATGATTAGGTTATGCCTATGCTTATGCCTATACTTATGCGGAAATGAAACCTAAGGAAAGTTATGTATACCTAAAATATGCCCCCGTGTACCGAGATCGAGTACCACACACCATATTTTATTGTATTCAAACTTGAGATTATTTTCTACTTGTTAACTGCTGTGGTCAAGTGGTTAGAACGTTGCGCTTGAGTTCATATATGTGAAAGCAGGTTAGACGTTCGATCCTGCGAAATGACATTTTCCCGAAAAATATTTAGAAAAAATGCCTTTCATGCAAATCAAAATCGAAACCAGGTGGTTATAAATGCCACAAAACATCTAACATAAATCGGATAATGATATGAATTAGAGACAAACGGTAGCAAATTAATAATTCGCCAAGACGGTAGCATCTCCTACACTTTATGTTTTATGAGAGTAATCAGAATATGTAGTAGGCTACATTTAACAAATTACCGACGAAGGTCTTGACTTCACAATATCGTCTACCAATTGAGTGATGTATGCATCGGTTGAAGCATGAATCGTAAATTTTATTAATAGCTATTTTTTAAATCCTTGACGCATGAAACATACGGTTTCTCACGACACATTAAACGTATATTACTATAACGTACTCGAAAAATTTTTTAAAGGTTATCACCGAAATCGGTTAACGTACAGTCTTGCACGCCATCTAACATCCCGGCGGAAAACAAAATTTCTCGCATAAACGTTAGGAAAGCAAAATCACAATCGGTTAGGTCGGTTAAAATCGGTTATTAACGTACAAATCTTATTACGCCATCTAATAGCCTGCCGGAAAACTAAATTTTCTCATATAAACGTTTGGAAACCTACCCTAGACCCATCCCTTTCCTTTCTCAAGCCCCCCAAAAGCCCTAAAAAAAAAAAAAAAAAAAAAAAAAAAAAAAAAAAAAATGAAATCACGCCCTAAACGGGAACTTAATACCTTCGGTATATTCATAAGAATGAATATTACCCTCAGGGATTAAATTTTTAGTTTTCGTCTGACTCCTCGTCCGACGACACTCGCAACGCACTACAGCTTCAAGGACATTCAGCAATCTCAAGCCTTCGTCATTTACTAACTCATTCCGAAATACGATTCTTCGGAGTTTGCAGGAGATTATACCGTATCTTTGAACAAAACTCTGTGTGTTGAAGCTTACATTCTGACGCTTGAGAATATCTTGGATATTCTTAATAAACTCCACGCTGTTTTCGATTGTTTACAAAATTTCGTTCAACTTTGACTGTATATCTGTCTCTAGCGCCGCCAGCAGCTCATCCGATGTTACTTCTCGCAGTATTTTTTCTTGGTGTCAAGCGAAGAAGTGATTTCCACCTGTTGGTTGTAGACCCATTTGAATGGCTGGTGCGCGTGCGTCTTCCACGAACATTTGCGCGGGCAAACGCGACAGAAACGGCTGATAAGTATTTGAGAACGATCCATGATGTCGCTAAATCCGAGATTGACGCCATCCTCTTTGCAGACAGAATGACATGTAACGTTACATGTTGTGCAGTTGGTTGCAAATTCACCTATCGGCCAGCTCACTTTCTGTGGCACTGCTATAGTCACTTTGAAAGGCTCTATTATACCACGGCCAATGTGTTCCTTGATTGTCACCATTTCATAACACTGAGTGATTTCAACCTCCACAATACCGTATTAAGGTTAATCCATAACGTCTCTTGCTCTGTAAATGTCTGTGCAGCAAGAAAACAGCTGGGAAACCCCATTCAGCTCAGAAAGAACCACAAACTTTGACTCGACCAAGATATTTACTTCAGGACCTTTCTTCAAGAAGGTTGAGGCTTCGTTGATAAGTTGGGCGAAAACCGTACGTCAAATGCGCAGTGTATTTCTGTATCATTGCGATGGCAGCCAAAATATGAGAAAAACGATTGAACAATAACCAAACGGAGAAGATGTATTCATATAGCGAGCTGCAACTCTCATATAATCATCCAATCATATATATATATATATATATGTATATGCGTGGGAGCAGCGGCAAAGGAGTTTATCAAATATATGGCCACAGCAGCCGCGGTATACGCAAAAAGGCACGTGATTATCATCTCATACAAACAAGGCACAAACAGGCAATAAATTAAAGAAACACGAAGGACGACACCATATAATTATTCCAAGTCTAATAATGTGTTTACTTTTTCGGCTGTTGCGATCGTGTTCTTGATATTGGCGCTTGACAGCTTAATGACGAACATAATTATAAAAAAGGCAAAAAAAAAAGAAACAACCGAGAGCACGTGATGCCGAAGGAACAATTAAAGTTTCACTGGTGCGCATGGGAAGTGTGTGCGGTAGAGGTAAGAGCTGCCTCAATGATCAATGATCAATGATAATAATCATTGGCTCGGGCGAAAATAACCAAGAGACATTTGAACTCTGCTGCACTATTCAACGGATTGTAGAAACACAACAAAATGCTCCTTTTTTTGGTACAAAAGAGGATACAGGTTGATTTTCTTTCGAGTCTATAGATTCACTTGTTGATCAATGTTTTCATTTTGGTGACGCATCGATCAACGAATTTGGCGGATCCGGTAGGTGTCGTAGCTTCTGGGGATTCATCGTCGGCCGTTGTCGATTGTGATCGTCGAGGAGTTTTTCGCGCTCCAGCCGCCTGGTTGATGGCCGCTACAATGGTCTGAGCCGCTTTGGACTTGGTTCTCGCCACGGGCGTACGATCTCTTCGACTGGGCCTTTCAGTGGTCGGACTTGGTTGCTGGACAAAGACTAAAGGAGGAGATGGCGATTTTGTAAGTAGGGTGTTCGGCCGAACTGGTGGCGGTTCGACTCGTTCAGGTGATTCCAGTACGTCGTCGTGTTCCGAGTCACTGGTGTCCGGTATTGCGGCTTGAATGCTCAACGCTGGCTGGCTATGGTCGTCGTCTAATTTGGTATCGTGGCTTAGACCCGTGTCTAAGCTGCGGGACCTTGGAACAAGCCCGGATTGCCAATGCGTCAGGGAACCAATAGGCGTAACCCATCCATTCCGAGCTTGGTTGAAGAAAGGCGCTGGCAGTTGTTGGCCGGCAGAGATTCGGCGTTGGACAAGCGGACTAATTGGAATCGGCCGAGGTGAGATGGAACGTGTTGGGCTAGCCGCACGCTCCCCTCCAGAACCCCTTAATAATAATCGTTTCTGCCATTGACCTGGGCCGGGTTGTTGTTGAGTTTGTTGAAGCGGCGATCTACTCGGACTGGGACTCCTTTGGGCACAACTAGGTGAAACTGCCCTCAGATGATTTCTGCACAAGCAACAACGAGTATTAAGTTAACGGACCAAGACACCTCAACATTTCCCGAACCGATTGAAGAAGATTCATAACAAAAGCAAAAGTTGACCCCATTAGTGCAAAAGACTTGAATCGGTTCGACAAGACAGAAACAAGAGTATAATATGACAAGAGCCCAAAGAATCGCGAGTGGATATCCAAAGAGACGAACGAAGAGAAAACAATCAATAAACGTTCCCAAGAATAAGAATATGTAGGTGGAGACGAATCGGATTAAAGCGAAAGAGTGAGAGACTGTGAAGACCAGAAAAAGAAAGAGAAGCCGTGACGCACATGATAGATACCTGTGAAGAGCTACCGGGTTAGCTACCGAGATAGCTCCTCCTCCCCCTCCGCCACCGACCCCATTGCAGAATCCGTTACTTCCGATGCCGCCCATTTCTTTGTCGGACGAGTAGCTGCCTTTGCCGCTCTCGTTGCTTCCTTGCCTTTGGTAGGGCACCGGCTGACCGCCGTTCCCATTATTGCAGTTGCGACTCATTAAGCCGGCGCCCGGCTGCAGAATCGACGCCGATCCAGGTGTGTACGATGGTGTCAACATTCCATCTGGGAGTCGTCGGCCGTGGATGTGGTCTCCTCCTTTGCCGAAGGTATCTCCTCGCATGAATTTATCCAGTTTGTCCACGCAAGCATCCTATTGCAAATCATTCGTATCAAATCATTTCAGGTTCTTACGAACGGCTCAATACAAATGAATAGAATGGATGAGCATACCTGATAGTCATGGACCCATCTGACGCCGTTAAAGTAACACACAGCCCGCATGTCTTCGGGGAGATCTTCAGGCAATGGCCATTGAAAGTTATCAATAATTGGGATGATTTTGCAGTTGGATTCGAGGGCGGCAACAATCTCTCGATGGACCCAATCCTTGCGTTCGTCATCGCCCAGGCAACGATCAAGCGCGTTAGGTGTCAGTACCAACAAGAAGTACTTGGCTTGGCTGATGGACTGTAAGAGATTGTTGTCGAATTTTCCCGCTTCTAGGCGCTCGACATCGATGAAGACAGTAAAATTCCTCAACTGAAGGTGAACTAACAAGAAAAAAAGGAACGAAAATATCAAGACACTTTCTCCGGATAAGGACAGAATCTTGGCAATTGCAATACCTTTAAGAAGACTGGCTAATTGAGAGCCGGTGGATCGACGGTAGCTAATAAAGGCGTCAAGTGGCTTATTGTCTAGGTAATCGTAGAATCCATTCTCGCCTCGGATAGCGTCGAAAATTCTCTGTCGGTGGATCGAATTGATTATGCCACATTCCGTTAGCAACTGTTCTTCAGACAAGAGGCGCAGGCTCTTCTTGTCCACTCCGGCGTTGAGCATCGAGTAAGTATACGCACAAAATGCAGGATCAAGTGACTGCAGGAAATCGTTGAGACTCGATTTGTCGCAGCTGCTGTAATCCGCCTAGAGAAAGAAAAAAACACATGTTTACAATAGGCTAGACTGAATTTTTGGAATCGACTGATAAATCAAACGGAAATGACTCGACATGCTCGTTGCAAATTTAGTGAAAGATAACTCTTCCTTTTGTAGCGTTTGAAACAAACATGTCTTATCAACAGCTGTCATTCAAAAGGGAATTTGTAAAACAAATTTACCATCTTTTTGAGAATGGCCAACTCCCGCATGAAACGCTTCCGCAGTATGGCATTTCGCATTCCAATGTCGTCGCGGAGCATCTCTTCGTTGAGCTGGAGTAAAAGATCTCCGTCTACTTTACAGACGTCGGCGAAGCTTTCGCAGTGGTCAGGAAAGCCGATCTGGCGTACCCACTCGCGAACGTCCTCGGCGGACCAGAGAGGCACCTGTTGGCTCAGTTTGTGTGGCACCTCCTCGCCGATCAAGCGGAGCGTCTGAGCCGCGTACTTGGATGCGATGGCGTTAGGCGACGAGGCTACCGACTTGAGCGGTTCAATGGCACCGATTTCGCAGAAAATGTCCGTGCTGCCTTGGCTCTTTTGGATGATTCCAGCTTCCATGCAAAAGTGGAAGGCGGCCAGGTTTCGGGCTTCTTCTCTCTTCGAGTTCAAAACGGGCACCAATCGCCTGAGCCAGTTTTTGGACTGGCCAAGTCCACGACGGGCGTGATGTTGCCATGTAGCTGCCACCGTATTGGCGAACTCGTAGGGATTGTGGGTAGAGACGAATGGTTCGACCAAATTCAAAGTCACCGACTGGAGAACGGCAGCTTCGATTTCCTTGTTGGCTACTAGGACGGCAATGGCGAGACAGGCGTAGTACTTGATGTTGTCGTCCGTGTGGAAGGCCAGCGGGAAGAGCCACATGGGCACTTGCCGCTTAATCATGGCTTCCTGGTTCTCGGCCCCTCCGTACAGCGAGAGGTTGGCAAGAGCTCCGGCGCAGTGTCGCAAAATCTCCACATCGGATCGTCGACATTCGCGAACAACAGCGTCCAGACCTCCCAGTTTGACTACGTCGCTGCAAGTCACTTCGTTGTGCTGGAACAAGTGCTCCAGGAGACCCGTGCCAACTCGGGACTGATCCACCTGCGCCGTCGACTCTGTACAGCCACACGCCACTGA
Organism: Ceriodaphnia dubia; assembly: GCA_022539655.2. NCBI lineage: Eukaryota > Metazoa > Arthropoda > Branchiopoda > Diplostraca > Daphniidae > Ceriodaphnia > Ceriodaphnia dubia. The sequence goes on from JAKUCG020000157.1 coordinate 491,045, forward strand.
CACCACCTGTTTGGATAGACAGATTAACATATTGCATCAGCAAGGTCACGTTCGCTTCAAGGAAAAGCGGGGAATCAAGGACGGCCATGTCAGACAAGAATGCTGAATGCCGGATGCTGGATGGCAAAGACTTGAAAGAAGTAGTTTTGGGTTGGCTAAAAGAAAAGGTATGTACCGGTATGTACGTAAGGTATTAGTGACAAAGTCTTGATAGATACCTTATCGAGACCGCACTCGACGACGTACTCGCGGTTCTCTTGCGTCAGGCATTGTTCTAGAAGACGGGCGCTCGACAGTTGAATATTGCTGTCGTTGGACACGCAGTTGTTGATGAGAACATCCAGGCCGCCGTTGTCACGCAGGACGTCGCAGAGGGAAGAAGCCAGGGATTGTCCGTGTGGCGCCGGAACAGCCCAGGCCTTTCCGACCATTTGACTGACTCTGTCGAGATAGATGGGCATCATGTGGCTTTGTTTATTCCGTTTCGCCATCTCTTTGAGCCGCTCTACACAACTCGACATGGCGCCCGTGTATTTGGCTTTGGCTTGTTCCACATCAGCTGGGTCGGACGACGAGTCCAAGATGTCCAAGTCGTCTAGGGAAGGCAAGGATGACATCAGGTCGGCATCCTCTAACGAGACCAGTGTTCCGTTCATCTGTAAATGCCACAGGAAATCACGATATCAGATTATCTATAAACGCTATCGATAACTTGCAATCAGCAACCCACCTGAGATGAGGACACGACCGATAATTCCTTACGGACGGATTTAGCGTTGATGGTCAACTTGGACTGTGAAGCCGCCGCTGCGTGGCGCTCCTGATTAAAGCGACCAGATGAAGTTACCGTTTGCTTCTGCTGTTGTGTCGCCATAGCAACCTGCATGACAATTTGGACATGTTAAGTTGGCGGAATCGGGTGCAAAGAGCAAACCAAGTCAAAGAACAGACCTTTTCTGCACTAAAGTTGTCTGTGGTTAGTTTCATACTAGCGGCGGCCGTTGTCCTGCTTTCTTGTTGCGTAACGTCGCCAGCCTTAAGCGATCGTTGTTCCTGTTGACACAAATAAAAGAAAGCTTGAGGTTTAAAGACGGGCATGATGCGGATGCACAACGAAGAATGACAAAAATGTGTGTACCGCCGGCCGGAAGAAGATGACCTTGCCCTCATATTCCAACAGACATAGAAATTTCAATGCTTTAGCTTTTGCTCGCCGTTCGTGACAGCGCGGGCATTGTCCATAGCTGGCCACCACCATTATTCACCAGTTATTCTTCTACTTGCAACTTCCGTACGACCACCCCACAAACAATGCAGCACGTTTTCTTCAACGAGCTAGCTGGTGGCCGCCGGTGGCAGTCAGTGAATCCGAATGATTCGGCACCAAACAACTTACTGACTGGAAATGTCATACAATCACGGTAGTCTAAAGTTCCCCGGGACTATTTTTTTTTTTCGATTTTTATATCGACCGCGAACTCGTCGGTGACTCACCACGCGCCCACCAAAAAATAAGATTAGCCACAATGAAGTCATATACAACTGCACGCTAGGACTGACGGCAATTGAATGAACATTTCTTCCCCACTTTCTCACGGAATTCCCATACACACAGAGGCGCACACGCTATCGGCGTTACTACTAGCAGCAGAGTCTAAGTCTAACAAGTTCTGGCCACTGACTGGCTTTGAAACCTTGCCCGGACTTGTACGCGCAGACACAGCATCCGCGTCAAGGTGAAAGTGCTCCGTAAAATAGTCCATCCCTCCTACCCTACGGGTACTTTTTCTTTCCATTTTTTATTTTACCGCCCCCCTATCTTTAAATGAAACCAAATGTTTTTGAACCATGGGCCATTGTCTGGCGAATGGGCAGTGAACGGGCAACGGGGAAAACCCTGTGGAGTGAACTTTGCGTATTCGGGTAAACGAGATAGGATTCACTGTTTATTGAGGACCACATCGCGATACGGAGCTCATCCGACAGAGAACCAACGTTTCCGCCAATGCGGGGAACTCTGAGAATGTCCCCAACGAAAAGATGCAAATTCGGGCCCATGACCTCGAACGCGTTATTCTCTAAAACTGAGACGATTCTATTTTTAAACGCGAACATCGCGGCACCTCCTCCCTTCTTCAAATAGGGCTATAAATATATCAAGTAAGGACCAAAAAACTTGTCGAAATTTCTGCCCTATCCTCTCGCCCATCCAACCTACGTACACCACTACCACGTGCGGTTCTCAGTGGGCTGAATTGTGTAGGTTTCGAATGTTTTTGATGTTGTTGGCCGGCCTTCAAGGGCTTTTGAAGAAACGAAGATGAAAGAATCGGCCTAGACCTGATTGGCAGAGCACACCACTGTCTGACGACGACGACGACGACGCGGACTAACAGCTGGGCCAGTTCGTCGCTGTGTTAGAGAGCCCACATCCATCTATTTCTATCGTCGTTGACCTCGGAAGATACGGACCCATTTCGGAATGATTTCTTTTGGAAATCACTTTTTAAGTGTAGGGGTGGGGGAGGGAAGGGGCTGAGTGAGAGGAGATGGGCTATGCCGGAACTTATCTACATGTCTGGAGGGCACTCGACGGATATTCTACCCGGACATTGTGCGGTTTAAATGCGCGCGTAAAAACCGCAACACGACTCGCCGCAGAGCCGGAATTTTACAAAGCCAAAAAAACAATAACAACTGTAATTCGAGAGAAAAAAGAAAGACGGACCTGTTTGACTGCGGCGGCTTTCTCAGCAGTGACTCCGTCCATTTCCAGTCGGGCTTTCATGGCGGCCGCCTGGCCCGACTCTTCGTAGTGGAGTCCGTCGGCCTGCAGGCGTCGACTATGCGAGGCGTTGGCTGTTGCTTCTTCGCTGCTGTAACCGTCGCCGTGTGTAATCTTGGTCGACGTGGCTGACGCTACTCGAGTTTGCTCAAATTTCATTTCAGAAGACTTGCCATTGCTGTTGTTATTGTTGTTGTTGAGCGTGGCCATGCAACCGGCCGGGTTGGCCACTACGCCAAAATCGTGGTCGACGTCAGCGATGGCCAATTCTGATCCGTCGCTGCTGACCATATTCAATCCTTCTAGGGAACCTACACCGTTGGTTCAAATTCATTCAATCAAGAACATTCAATCAAATTCATGGAAGAGAAAAGATGATTAGCAATTCTGATTGTTATACCTTGAAGGAGTCCGGCGGAAGTGAATTTGGCACCGGAAGTCTGTGCAGCGGCCGCGGCAGCAGCCACCAAGTGTGACGATAGACTCGTTTTCATTTCGGACATACTGGACTTGAGTTCAGATAAATTAGAAGTGAGCTCTTGTGTGCTCATCTTGCTGGACGTGCTGCTGTGCTTGTTGCTGGATGAAATCTCGCTCGAAGACATCGAATGATGCATCACCTGTTTGATCACAATCCAAATCAGACTCGGCCAAACAACCTGAGCACTATTTAACATGTCACGACGGTGGCCATGACTGGATAAAACGGTCTCTCTCGATATGGTGAGTACCAACCGAACGCGGAGAAACACTGCGCTCGACTGCGTCTTTTGTTCCATTGGGCCGGGCAACTTAAAACCCCCCTCTAGCTTTAAGGCCCTTCGGCACGCCCGGCAACGGGCCAACGGGCCAGCGCTGTGCTGTGTTGTGCTGTGTTCTTTCTTTTCTGCCCGGGAGTTGACGCATTTCGCGTGGGTAGTTTATTTCAGTCGACAATGAGCAAGTCAGCCAGTAGAGAAGAAAAGGAAAGAGCAAAGGAAAAAAGAAAAAGGCAAAAATGGGAAGACGAGAAGGGAAGGAGAGATAATAGTGTCCCGCCCGTCTTGATGGATGATGCCAGCTGGACGGCTTGGATTTGTCTTCGTTGAGACCAACCAAAGGAGAGTGTGATTCATTTCCGCGTCCAGGAAACGGGGAAACTATTGGCTCAATAAGCTTAAGCCTCAAAGCCCCTCTTTTCCCCCGACTCACGTTTATTCACTGAAACCGTCGGTCAGTTGTCGGGCCAAAAAAAGAAGGAAATTTGGCCCGTCTAATATACCGTACAAAACATTTCTGGGAAATGATGAAGAAATCTTGCGACATATTACCTGGGAAGAGCGCTTGACACGTGAACTACTGGTGGAGGACGACGAAACGACCTGGGTCGGATTAGTGTTGACGACGACTGTGTTGGGCGATCCGGCGACGGATGTCACAACGACTCCTGCTCCGCCAGGAACCGGAACGACGTTACTGTTGATCCGATTGAGCATGGCTGACGTGCTGTTGCTATTGCCAGCTTTTTTATGTTGGAAATTCTCGATCATCGCCGCCACGTCACTCGGGCGTCCACTAGTCACTCCGTTGGCTACAACGGCGCCGTCCGGCGTCGCCGTCAGTTCGGAGCCAATCCCACTCATCGTTGGATTTTCGACTGGAAATTCGGACATCTTTTGGAAACATTCAGAAAGAAAAAGAAGATACCGTAAACAACGCGGTCACATTCCACAACAAGTCGGCACGGCACACACAACACGTCAACTGTAATTTATCATTTTTTTATGATTAGCAATTATCTTCTATCTAGGTGAAATCATCCTTGAATCAATAATAAGAACAAAGCCAAAGACCTGGGGGCCAAGACAATAGTGCAGACGAAAATCGAGGACGAGTGATAAGAGTAGTGTGACTAGGCTAGTGTCATTTACAACAGAGGATATCCTGACGAATGGCCACCAGGATGTCAATAAAACTTTATATTCCTTATGTTCCCATCCAAATATGCACATTTTCCTTGTTTAAACTCCTTCAATTTATGATAATTCCGCTCGGCCAGAAAAGAAACAAGTTTCTACAGGAATTTGTTTTTTTTTCGCCTTGTATGCTGAATTTCAATCGACACCTGCGATGCCAGCAGCCAGCTTGCCGCGCGTTCAGGTGTTTCTTTCAATCTGACCCGCAACGGACGCAGACACACGTTCGTAATAACAATAGGCTGCTCTCCGGTGCTGTATATCATTGGATGCACGCTCGTTCGCCGCTGCCATATTTATTGTATGTTTGATTACCGCTCCCAATATTTCTTTTTTCCTGGGAAAAACGGCTAACATTTTTTAAATTCGAGCCTTGCCACACAGCAGCTAAAAGAATAAGGAAAAGCGCAGATTTTCTTGGCAAACATTTGGCTACCAGGAAAATGAGCCAAAAATTTTCTTGATCATGTGTGCTAATTATGTCTAGAAAAGAGAAATCAAATGCAGCCGACTTGGTAACACGCTTTTGATCGCCGATATAGACCCTAATCAAACAGGTGATATGTGAAGTATTTCAAAAATGTTGATTAGTAGTGGTGCCAAACAGCCAAAGCCGGCGAGAACAAGGAAAACTAAATGCCGCAACAACACAGGGCATATAGAGCGCACTAGTAGATAGAAGATCCTTCAAGTCTGCTCGACCGAATCAAGGACATATTCTTCAAAAATCTAAAATTTATAAATAACTGACCCTGATTCGGAAAGGTGAGCCGGCTCGATCCATCACGTCCCACAGCATGATCCGCTATAGCTACACTATTTCTCGGTCAATTTTTTCCGTTGGGAAAAAAATAACACTCTTGTTTTTCTATGAATTGCACGCAGCCAAGACTTGTTCGAGGTTGACACCACCGTCAACGAGGACGATTCGGCAACGGTGACGATAGAGAGCGGAACTTTCTCGATTTTCGAGACACAAGGCCAACTCGTAAATTCCGGTCACGAACCCGAACAAACTTGGGAACACACTATAGGACCACCATAACGCAAATGCGGAATTGTTGTTGTTAGTTTACAAAGTAGCGTTTAACGACCTTTCCGATTTGGCAAACGACCATTCATTGTTTTGTTTCACATGGAGATGGAAAAATAATACGATGACTTGAAGCCTAAGGAAGTCGAACGGAAACGACACTGTACAATCAAGCCGGTTCGAAAGCGGTGAAAAGACTGTGCCTTGAACGCGGTCGGGTTGCCTACTATATGCAGTACTGGTTGGGGGCTGGGCCAAAACGGAGCGGGAGATGAGGTGGTGGGGGAAAAAAAGAGAGAAGAAAAAAACTTGAATAAAAGAATGGAAGTGAAAAAGAGGGGAGGTGATGACGTCAGTTGCGTAGGCGACGACTCACGCGTCAAGAATGCTTCTAAATCAATGACATGACAATCACGATCCCTGAGGATAACTGTCGCCCGACAAACTGACCCAAACCTTAAAAAGAAGACCGTCAGTCGGAGGTATGTCTACGATTTCATCACCATCGTCAGATACGGTAAACAAAAAAGCAACACGTTAGAAATCAGAAACAGGTGATAAGTTGACGTCATCGTTTCCGCAAGGTCTTTCATTTTTGTCGACTTGTGACGATGTACAAGATTCGAACCAGATAAAGAAAAGTGGTTGGGAACTTTATGGTTTAGCCTATGCACACTTCCCATTGAGTGCGGTTTGTTATGTGACGTCACTTAAGTCAGCTGTGATTTCCAGGTAATGGAAGGGATTGAAAGGGAAACGTCACAATCCTTTCGGATGCCAAATCATTTCCATCATTCATTTGGAATTTCCCCACTGTATTCCCGCGAAATGTTCCACTCACGCACGCGCTTCCAATTAAACACTTCCGGCGGCTTGATCGTCTCCATCAATCATCCCGCGCACTATAATAACAATCCCCGACTGAATTGATTACAGGATGGGGAAAGAAACAAAACGCCTCTTGTAGGCAAGGTGCCGAGTCCTAGCTCTATCAGGGTAGATCCTGTCTAATCAGATTAGATAAGATAAGATTGACTGCATTTCAAATGTGGGTCTTTTGTGCCTTACAAAATTTTGACTCGTTGCAATAAAAGGCTAATTTGGGAAAAACCAAGGAAAACAATAGAAGAAACAGTTCAATAGCCACCACAGATTATCCCAAGAGCCGCCGGCGAAACAGCGAAAAACCCTATTACCATCACATATTATTCTCCTCTAGTCGCCAAATTGGTCCCGCTCTCACGACAATCTGCTTATTATCTTTTGTGTCCCCGATTTCAAGCAGAACATTCTCGAAAATGTGTACCTTCATCATCATTGAAATGATTGAAGAAATAGGGTCGATGAGAACAGCTTTGGAAACGGGACGATTAAATGAAAACCGGCGGACAACTACTGGAAGCGTGAATAATGCTCTGCCGGTGAAGGACAACTGACGGTGCAGATTTTCTTCTTAGGCTGGACTTGAGACGCGCCATTTGAACAGCATGTTGGCTCGCTATTAAATGTTTTCCACCAATCCTTTATCTGTCTGGAGTGTCTGCATGTTTGTATCAGAATCAAAACAGCAGATAATATCATTAGCCCCTCGTTCAAAGGAGAACCGAAAACTCGGGAATCCCGGAATCCCCAATGGTCGTTTCGTATGAACAGGATGAAGAGTTTCGCGTGACAAACCGTTTCGTGTCGTTCGATTCTCATAATCAGCATGGTCGACATGTCCCGTTTTGTAACGTGAGTGTGGCCGACGAGCCCGCCCCACATGGTGCTGGTCTGCGATTCTGCGTACCGGGCGGAGGACTGAATCAAACCCGGATGTCCATATTTATAGGCGTATTCTCTCTCTCCCTCTTTCCATTTTTCTTTCAAATTTGTTTTCTTTTCTGTCGAATCTTTTCAATATCTTGATGTTAATTCCCGTCCTTATCTGATCTTTATTCTAGACGTCGGTATACATTCCCCAGCACACGTTTGACGATACAAATCTGCCCAGTGGGGGATTGACACATAATCGCTGAGTGTGTTAACAAACTGAAAACATTTAATCCTTGAATTTGAGTAGATTTGGTGTACTTGTACATTGAATAACATGTTGAATTGAGTTTTTTCCTCGTTTTTTTTCCCGTTTGTAGATTAACTTGCATATTTTAGGTTAATGCCCCGCTAGATGGTGTTGTCGAAGTTATTGGCTATTTGACTCACTGGCCTCATTCCGCTGTCTTCCCTCGTGACAACAATTATGCACGGGAAGGTCGTTCGGAACGTTCAAGGTGACAGCAACAGGTGACTTAATGCTACGCCAAAGGAAAGCTAGATGAGCTAGTGAGATTGGATGATGCAACTCTAAAGTACGGATTATTTTTAATACCGGATCTCGCTTGCCACTGGACTTAGATATCGTACGTTCAACTGTACATTTAATGTACAATTTTCTCTTCACGCCACATTTGTATAACACAGAGTTCTCGGTTTCATCAACAAAACGAAAACAACAACATGCCGGAAATCGAGGGGCTAAAAATGGAATAAACATATTTGACGTGAATAGCTTTTCCCATCAACGATCAACAATTGACATTGTGTTTACTATAAGAAGGGAAATGCTCAAATGCAATGCTTTGGGATTCACGCGTGACTTTTAAATATCAAAAGGTTAGACGGAAATAAACAGCTTCGAAAAGATGAAGCGGATAACGGAAATACAAGCAGGATCATTTCTAATAATCTGGAAATATACAAATACAAATCAAAAGGACGTAACTAGGATTTGTAATGGAATATTTTTTGTGGTGATTTACACAATAGCTATATTTAATATTTGTACCATTTTTTCTGCTTCAACTAAAAATAATATATTATGTAAGATCATTTTTTGTCATTTTTCAATGAAAATCAACGGAATTCAAAAATGGGGAAAATTCCTAAGCTTAGACCAAAACGAGTAAAAAATAAATCATCGTTTTACGGAAAACAAACACAGTGGACGCCTTTGATGGATTATCTTCCTAGCCACTTAAACGCTTTGTAAATGATTTATTAGGTATCTATCTTCAATCATCCAGCTGATCGACGAGAAAACGAATAAAAAATATTTTTCTTTCTAGAAAATTCGATAAGGTTTCACCACATTGGTCAACGCAAAATGATGGAGCGCGGTTAGGGTCGATTGGTTTCCCAGTATTAATAGCTAGTGATGATGCACTTGCAGCTGAAAAGGATGGGAGGATGTGGTTGGTATGCGTTTAGTTGGAGTGTGAGTCAGGGCGCGTCGGCGTTTTTGGGAGGAAAACCTAGGGCGGGATTTTCTATTTCGGATCGTGAAAACCAACCCGTTCGCTCATTCGGTGTGCACTTCGAGACGAGGCGATGGCCAATCGGGATAACAGTCTCAAAAAAAAAAATCTTAACGTGTACACGGTCGGCGTACTAGCACGTCTACGTTGAACGCCTTTTCTTCTATTTCGCAAACGAGCGTGAAAAATAGAAAGACAGAAGGGGCCTCTTATTGGCTTGTGTTGCTCGGCAGCTTCACCATGCGAATGGAAACATTGGCTGGCAGAAAAAATGAGTGTCAACAAGCATGACGTTGCAAGCCAAACAACAAGCCTGAAAACATTCATATTAGAAATTTTATTTTATTTGAATTTTTTTTTAATCTCGCCGTGATGCTACATTGAGTGGAAAACGGACTGGCGTAAAAGGTCATCAGTTTGTCGTCGCCCGAGTTGCTTATATCCGGTCGAATTGTATTGCCGTGGGCACTTTGCGCTATCGTTTGACACCCAGCCAAATGTTTCCAGCCTTGTCGACAGCTTCTTCTAAAAGTTAACGACAGAAACTTTTCTCTTGGTGTACACGGACGATTCATCGAAATAGAGTTCAAAGAGATTAGCTTTCCTCCAGAAGGTAAACAAAGTTTTTGTGACAATCTGATTGGTGCGTTTTCAAGTCGTCGAATATTTGATACTGAAAAAATGGAGAAACAGCTGTGAAAATAATTGGGGTGCTGTGTGAAAGACCTTGGTCTTGAAGCGAGTCTAGTTTCGTGATTTATAACGATTAAATGTTAAAAAGGAGGCCCGATATAGATTTGAATTTCAATGTAATCTAGCCGCAAGACGAAATGCGATTGACTTTTGAACTGGTGTACCGCAATTTTGAAACTTATTCGATATTTTCTAGACATATTATGTAACTTGATGACGAGGCGTGTCATTTAAGGCAAAACCAACACGCACACACGTATAGACGAACGATATAAGAGGTACGTGACTGAGCGTGACATCCACCCTCTCGCCCAACGGTCTCTCCCGTTTCAGTCGAAAAAGAGAGAGGAAGCGAGAAAACGGTTGAAATTATGCTAATGAAAAACTGGTCGGATGTCGCATCGCAAGGAATGGCATCACGTCCAAAGTCGTGGCACACTCGGACCAGTAAAAGATTCGTCGTTTGAAACAGGGAAAAAGATCGAGGCCTTGTAAGGCCGGATAATGGCGGAGGAGAAACCGTCTGGAAGACGCCGGTCGAGTTGCGCAATGGCCGACGCCAACCGTCGTCGCCGGTATTGAACATTGCGGAAACCGCGGCCCGTCACTAACCTCAGCATCTACTATATATGGGTAAAAATCGTGACCGGAGGAACGACGACGGCAACAAATTTCTTTACTGAATTATGAGTAAGAGAAATAAACGAAGAAATCTGTCAACGAAGAGTGGATGAAAATGACGTTTGGCGGTTTTTTCCCGTCCAAACCAATGCAAAATTCTTTTCGTGGCCGACGCCCATTTTACCTCTTCAATCCTTCTTGAAAATAAACATTTCCAATTTCGTTGTTGTCGGCAGACAGTGTGAGAGAGAAGAGAGATACGCTATATAATGTAGACACGCAACCGCAGGAACGATTCTTTTTGTACTCGGTCGATGAATCAAAACCTTTATTTTTTTTTTCGTTATATGCTAATGAAACGATGCGCATTCAAAAAGAGAAAGACAAAGATTGTGCGTTTCTTTTTGAAAAAAAATAAATCTGGAGGAAATGAATTGAAACGAGTTGTGTCGTTCTTCATCGCCTTGACGGCGTTCGACCACTTGGAAAACTCAATCAACATTTGCTAGATATACAAAATCTTTTTTGTTTTCTTGTTTGGAGAGAAAAACCATGGGTCATTTGCACGCATCACAACCTCGGACAATTTACGATTCTTCATTCCAATGCACCCAGGGTGGCGACAGATGACTAATAGGAATGGACGAAAACGACCGTTTTCTAGTGTCTGAAATGTTCCATCCACCAGGTAAGATTTAAAAAAATACAAATGACGACTCACGGATTCACGGAGGAGGGGCAAGAGTTTCGCAACGGCTGCGGAAATGTCTAACGTCCAATCGGGCGGTAACGAGTAACGACCTTGGGTACGTGTGTCTCATTCCAGGAATCTCGATTTTTCGTTTATTTTTTAAATGAAATCCGTTTTTGCGATTTTAATTGAACAGACATGCGATGAAACAATCCTGTCACTGAGAGAGTTGAAGACTTTATCATGTTTTGATTGACAAAATGGCTGCGATAAGCTACCGTACTAGTGTTTTGATACAAGTTGCCGCGTTCTAGTCAATTCTTCGCTCATTTTTATTTAAATCGTAAAAAAAAAGAAAATTGAAAGAGCAGGAGTTGTAGGTATTTTTTTAATTGCCATCAATTCCAACATTAGCCCAGAGGTACGTATATGCTAACAGGTACTTGTTTAAAAAGTTTGTTTATTCATCCTTTTCCTTTATCCTTTCACGCGATTAAAGAAAAAAAGGAGACTTCAACAAAAATCCCTCCTTAAATAGAAATTTAAAGGAAAAAAAGAAAAGAGAATTACACAGGGACACCTGTCAACGCGCTTCCGAGCGGTGCAAGTATTTAGCATTATTTATTCATTTACGTTATTTATTTTTTTATTTTATTTTTTTTTTTTTGTTTGAAAATAAAAGGGCGCAAACAGACAACTTTCTTTTGAATCAATCAAGCATTCCATAAAAGGCTGGAACGAAATAAAAAAAAATCAAGATAAAAAGATGGTCGGCAACTAGCGTGATGTAAAACTAACGCCCTGATTGTAGCAGCTGCTAGTGCTGCTGTATTTATCTTTATATAAAGTCACGAGTAGAAAACGCTTCATTTATTCGAGATGTAGCTGGAGAGTGGTGTATAAGAGACAGTAGGTCCCTAATGAAGCTATCTGAAATCGGCCGTTGGCCGTTGTCATTGTAGCATTAGCTAAACCAAGGGACGATGAAGCGTAGCTTGGCGGGAGTTGACTCGGATTTTCAAATGAATTCGTTTGTTACAAGCTGGCAGGTCGAGATAATGAGTAATCTCGTATGCCGTCTTCTGTTGTGATGAGATACGACAAGTATTTGGTTAAGGAAAAAATACGCCCTTTGTCTTGTCGTCGTCCATGTCCTAGTAGCCAACACCCTTCAGAATGGTGTGTAGCTACAACAAGTCCCGGGGAACCCATAAAAGATATAGATGATATTGAAAACAATGGTGTCTCTTTTTCTCTCTCGCTCCTTCTCTATTTTTATACTGGAGAATGTTGGTGTGTCGTTGAAGCTCACCCTTCGGCGAAAGGCTCCGCGACGTTCCGACCTGACGGGAACGGGTGGGCCGGGCCATTCGTGTTGTTGTTGTTGCTGTTGCAACGGTGGCGTTAAATCGGCCGACCCGTTACGGTCCACGACGGACTGACTGCGCTGGTAAAATTTGGGTGGTACACCACCCAAACCCCTGTTGTTGCTGCTTTGATGGTAATGATCCATAATGAAATTATACTGGACGACGACGACGAATGTTGTAACACGGAAACAGGCGACAACAACAAGACAGTGGCCTCACGAAGGGCGAAACATTCTCGTCCTTGAGGTTTTTCGTTCAGCAGCAGACCTCACTTGGAAACACACCACACACACGCAGACACGATCACGCACCAAACACTGACAACCCAAGTCCCGAGCCAAGATACTCCCAGCCTCCTCCTCCTTCCTCCGCCGTTGCCCGGCAAACAGCACACAGTGCACACAACATCCAAAAGGACGACCGTTCGACACCCAAGAAGTTTATATTTGGCGGGGGCGGCGTAGAAAGACGTACGTAACAAGAAAACAAAACCTTCCAAAAAAAGATGAACGAAAATTTCCAAGAGGATTTCTTGGCTCCCAATCAAGAATAGTGGTACGACTGGAACATTCCTACCACCGACTCTAACGGATGCGAAAGACTAATCACTGCCCATTTTTCGTTCAAATAAATTTCTCTCTCTTTTTTTCCGTCTCCTTTTTCTGTCCCGGCTCGTTTTCCGTTCCCAAGGTAAGACGATTGTGCTAACTGCTTGCGTGAAATTCAAACGTAGACACAAAAGAGGGGCTCGAGTGAGTAGAGAATGAGAGAACTCGACAACGTCGTGACTGACCGGTCGGCACCACCTGAGTCAACTGAGAGAACCATTCACGCTGCTGCTGCTGCTGTCTACACACACACACACACACACGAGTCGGGAAAAGAGTGAGGAGGGGAGGGATGTGTCTAGAGGCTGCCAGATGGGTCCAGACACTCGAGCTAAACGAAAATCTTGAGAGAAAAAAAGAATGAGAAAGAAATATATATATCTCTGAGGGAGGAAAAAAGAGATGTTGGCTCATCGCCAAGGAAGTACGCGCTAGCGGTTGCTGTGGAAACAACAAACGGTCACGGTTTTTTAAGAAAAAGATCACACAATTTCGGAATATTCTTTAATGCCCGGCCCGGCTGGTCCGTTGTGTTTTTTAACAGCCGGCAGACAGAGAACAAGTCCAAATCTGGGTCTGGCCGTAGGTGAATATATACATATTGGCAATAGGATATGATTGGAGACAGGGATAATTTACGACACTAAATGCCAATGAAGAACAGAAAAAGAAGAAGAGAAGCGCTCAAGCCGAGACTTTGGAACTTGAGTAAAAAAGAACTCGACAGAGGGCGTTGTCTCAATAACGCCCGCGATTACGCATTCCAACAAAAAATAAAGAGAGAGAGAGAGAGAGAGAGAGAGAGAGACGAGGAGAGAAGGGAAAACCTTCTGCCTGTTTTTCTCGAAGTTTGGGACTTGTTTTCGTTCAACACTAATGGATCCTATAGCCAGTATATAGCTTAGCAGCAGTCTGCATCAGAATTTTGGGTGGAGTGCACATCCCCGACAGAACAGTCGGTAAAAGAAGAAAAAAAAAGAAATCCTTTTTTGAAACCCATTTTTTACATGTCGGGATTCCTCGGGAAAGAATAATTCTCAAGTCTGGCTCATTACGCCGATGAATCACCTTTGGGCTAGATGCAAATGGTTAGGAAAGCCCTGAATCAAAAGGATAATGCATTCATCTCTGGCAACAAAAGTCTTGACATTTAACTTCAACAATTGTCTCTCTGCATTGGAATTAAATCATTTGAATGAGGGTACCCCATTATGTGGAAATTTCAAATTCATAGTGATAGGTTTTAACTCGTTATCTGACTTGATGGGAACTTTCTAATGAGTTGTGTAGTACATATCCTTGGACAAGGGTTTAGCCGTTCAGGCGTCGAGTACCCAAGATGATGATAATGACCAAAGAATTTATCCGCACTAATGATGTAAACTTTTTCCTTTCGAACGGCCCCTCCAGCAGAAACACTACCCACACAACCGATTTTTCTTATCGCAACTCTTTTTTTTTTCATTTTGAAACGCAAAAATCGTGATCGACGGTGAGAAAGCCCGCACCTCTAGGGATTTCCGACGATGATTCATATGGCCATTAATTCGAAAACATGTGAATAAACAGTAAAAAAGAATTCTTTATTTCTTTCGAAGAATTTTTCTATTGAGATTCGAATCGGCAAGCGGAAAAATGTTAGTGCGGGTTCGGCTGAACCAGTTCGGGTCGTTTATGGCGGGACTCCTGCACGCGCGTGAACAATCAACAAGACGTGGTGCTTAATCATGCACTTTTTTTCTTTTCAAGAAAGAAGATGTGATTCATTACCGTGACATGACGACGACAGATATCGATACGTGAAGATTCTAAAGATGGAGAAACGCAGTCCAACAGATGCGCTTGAACCCAAGAATTATAACCATATAAAAATCTGGTGCCACGTCAATAATGTAAAAGCGAAACACCTTCGTCATTTTATTACCCGACCGTTCCGACGCTTGTGTAAAAAAATACCCAACTGACTCGGACGCTAATGAAAGGGCTGACCTTTCCAACCAATGCGAGTCCGTGGGAGTGTTGCATAGAAGTGAATGAAAACGCATTTCTCTTCAACATTTCAAGGACTTCCAATTTTTTTTTTCATTTTTTAATATGAAGTTTTGTTCATTTTACCTTCACTTCTGCAGAAGCGGATTGTGGTGGCCGAATCGCCGGGCGAGGTAAAGGGGCACAACATACAGTGCCCATATCGAGCGCTAGATGGCGTTTCGTAGCGTCTTCTTT
The DNA here is from genome assembly GCA_022539655.2 of Ceriodaphnia dubia. Lineage (NCBI taxonomy): Eukaryota > Metazoa > Arthropoda > Branchiopoda > Diplostraca > Daphniidae > Ceriodaphnia > Ceriodaphnia dubia. The sequence goes on from JAKUCG020000157.1 coordinate 506,320, forward strand.
GGAAAAAATAAACCACGATCCTCTTGATCGTCACGCCAAAAAGGAAAACTGGAAAAGCCACGAGTTTAAGGGTGTTGCTACGTTTTATGCAATAGAAAAAAAATCAAAAGGAAAGGTACTCGACGACATGCACCTTTTACGGGCCCTCGAGGCCAAGGACAAGTTCCTAACGAGTCCAATAGTGTGCCCCAGGTAACCCCAGCGAGCAACACACTCGGTCAAAAACCGTGGTTCGCAATCAGTTCGTTCTAACGGTGCACATATGTCGCAATTGAACAGCATTGGCATGCGAAGGGATCCCAGATTTCTTGTTAAAGATCAATAGTTATTCGACAATTGTCATGCGATTTTGAACGTGAGTTACTTCCAGATAGGTCAACACTCTTCACAATTGAAATGTCACAATCACGCCACTGACTTGCGTAAAAGTTTGGCGAACACAAGATAATACAAAAAAAAAAGCTGAACAAACAACGTTAGGGGCAGGTTTTACTATTTGTTGCATTGTCCACTCTCTGTCTATCGTCACGTGTGCCGGACGACTAACTAAACTAGCTGCGAAGAAACGACTCTCCTTTTGGCTGTTTTCATCCAACAGTCGTCGCACGCGCAAAGTTCTTTTTTTATTTTATTTCTTTCGCTTGTCTCTTCTTCTTGTCTTTTTCGTCTTTAGCTTATAAAAGAGGAAAAAAGGAATATTTCATTCAACATCCTCTCTCTCTTTCTCTCTCTGGCCCATCCCACGCTCAACAAGGTATATGCTGGTGCCTTATACACACCTGGCCGAGGTAAAGAAGCCAAGCCCACACGAGAGGTGAAACTACCAACTTATGTGGCTCTTTACCACCATCGTCGAAGGATGGAAATTTAAATAATCCCTTTCAAAGAGATGGGATATACAACATCGTGTTGGTTGTGTAGGGCTGTTGTGCGGTTCTTTTTCGGAGACGGTACCTTACCGACGGTAAGGTCGGTCGGCAACGCATTCCCCGAATATATTGGCCTATCTTGTTGATGTTTATACTGCCGCACACACAATAGACTCGGAACTAGTTGGTGATTTTTAACGACTCTGACACACTTCCATTCAAAAAGTTATACTTTTTTCTTTAAAGAACTCGAGCGATTTTGTCAAAAGTCTTTATTTATTTTGTCTCTATTGAACTGAATATTAACCTTACGAAGAAGGCCCATTCCTGATTCCTTATCCTCGTTTTCGGGCCGAGTAAAAGTAGTGGCGAGACGGAGGGGAAAATCGTGTCCGGTTTGTAGATGGACAAATCAAGACCACCTGTTGCATCATAACTAGGAGGATATACGGGCAGAAAACAACGATAAAGAATAAAGAAAAGAGCCGAAGCAGATCATTATGCAAATGAAGCGCAATAGAAAATTCCGATGCTCGGAGGGTCACGTCTCCTTCTTAGAAGTCGTCGCCAAGGAAGGTTTGGAATAAATAATCGAAGGAAAGAAAGAAAGAGGGAAAGAAAAGAAAAAAAAAAAAAAAAAAAAAAAAAAGAAAGAAAGAAAGAAAGAAAGAAAGAAGAAAGAAGAACGCTTGTATTTTTGTTTGTTGTTTAAAAAAATCATTTCTTTTCTTTTGTTGCATTTCCGGTTCCGGGTCATCATCGTGTCGATTCATCTTTACCGATGAGTTGACAAAGACGAAGTGATTGAGTGAATAAGGTGCGCCGGCTTGAACTCTGGCTCCCAAAGAGATACCGCAAGTTCCGGCGTGACACGGCATCAGAAAAATTGACGGAAAATTCGGGAAAAAACCCTAAAAACTCACGCTTTTGTTGTTGTGGTCGCGAGCAGGAGCGGCTCGGTCGATCGATTTACTGGGCGTGATTGGTGGGCAGTGACCTCCTCTTCCTTTGTGATGGCGCATGACGTGCTTGATGTAGCCATTGACGGCCGGACCCTCCGCCAAAGTCCCGACGCCCGTCAGTTGCCCTCCATTCCGCTGCAGATGGCGCTTACTGCACTCGCACATCTCACTCTCTCACTCCCAGCAAGTCTCGATAAATCCTCAGCTCATATCACATGCCTATCTTTCTGTTGAGAGAATCCAACACTCCACTTCCGGCTAAGTCAAGTCACACCGTCATCCTACAGCATAAAATAATAAACAAAACATATCGTAAGAGAATTTTACCATCAAGTTCCGCTTACGTTGCGGATTTCAAGTGCAATTCTGTCGAGAGTTCAAAGTCCTGTCAAACAATGGACAAGGTAACAAACTATTCCGGTGGCGCTTCTAAAACGTTATTGGTTATTCCGTCTTCTCCTGAGATGGAGATACTCATTATGCCCAAAGATGTCTTCCCTCTTTGTTAAAAAGGCAAATTTCACGTCACGTGTGTGTCGTTTCAAGGTTGGCGGCAACCGACGAGGTCGTGCGAAACTCATCCTTACCCGACATGCCGGATAAATATATGGGAGACACTACTTTTACTCGCCCCTTGGCTTATATCTCCCATTTTCGACGACGTCGACTTTCGAAACCCGAACATTATGTCTACATGTTAAAAGACCGCCCTCGTTATTAGATAGAACTCGTCGTCTAACGACGTAGTGTCCAGATACTAACAGAGTTTCTCTCTCATTACATGACCTTACTTTTCATTTCTCCGCTTTTTTCCCCCTAGCAGCTATATCATATTGGATCCGGTTTGTTTCCTCTAGTTCTTTTACTCAGAGCACCTATATAATTGATTTCATTTGGCATATTTGTTTAGTACGTATCGGGTTTGAACCCAAACAGGGCATCCATATAAGTATCTTAAAAATCTTTTTTCCAACTATACAAGTAAAAGATATGAAGTTGAGAATTATACAAAAAAGTTCTAATATGCGGTACAACGTCAGTACACACAATATTAAAAAAGCATCAAAAATCCAGACAGCAGAAACCCGAGAGAGTTATGAGACAAGTGAATGATGGCTACTTACTCCGCTCAAATTCCAAGAACGACCATGAAGTTGAAAGTAAAAAAAAAAACAGATCTAAAACGTCCCTAAAAACACAATACGACGAGTGACTAATTATTCCTCAATTTTTACAATTCATTACTTCAACTACTTGCCGTAAACAAACAAAATGGGAAGAAAAAAAAAACACTTGGTTCACTTTCTAAAAAAGTTACGTCGCTGCACTGTGCTTTTATGCAAGACATATTATATTCAATATAGAAAGAGGGAGCATAGGTTTTTGATTTCAAATTTAGATCAGTGTCAGATAAGGAAATAAATAATGTAGCTGAAAGCTATGAACGTAAATCAATTGGACTTGACCTAAAAACGAGCTGATGGCAATAGTTGGTAGAAGTCGTGATGTCTAAGGGATAGAAGCTTGGATAGAAGCAAAGTCAACAACAATTCGAACAACTTCTAATAATTGAGAATTATTCGAATTGAACACCAAAAATCTGTTATTTCGCTACGTGTTCGTGATGGGCTAGCATCGAACCGGATGCCGAGGAATGCACGTGCGTCAAATTATGACATTTGAATCTGTGTAGGAGGGTATGTCTAATAAATCCGGCTGAATGCCCTTCAGTCGTGACAAGAGCGTAATAACGTACGGACGAACCCGTACAAGAAATAATTAGAAATTCAGATACGAAAAGACCACCAAGAGGTTGAATTGGGCTGACAAGAAATCAACAAATGGTGAACTGGATGGCAGGCAATAAGAAAAGGCAATCACGATTTGTGATCTGACCTCAAGGAAAACGCCGAAAGAAGACAACAAAAAAAAAGACCTCTGGGCCAGGTTGTCCGATGAATTCTTGGACCTTTTCCTCATCATCTTTTCCCAAAATAAAAACGGAATTTTCTGGCAATGAAGTTGGCGCGCCGCACCGTCAGATTCACGAACGCTCTATCATCCCACATAATGACTCGACCTTGGTCTCTTATCTATTTGGCGATGCTACGCTCCATTATAATGGAGAAGAGAGAAGAATGAACTTTTTGAATTGAGAAAGAAGAAGGAACCAGCCTCTTGTGAACCTCCTGAGCCTCACGTGAATACTGCAATACGCCAAAAGCAAACAATCCGCGTGCCTAGTATCGTGCGTCTCGTATAAATTAGACAAGTTTGTAATTACGCTATATACAAGAAGGCAGCAGACATCAAACTTGAATGAATATTGGAAGAAAAAAGTTATGAAATTACGGGTGTATATATACTAAATACATGACCCTGTTATTTAAGCCAATCAGTTAGTGGCTTAGTGCTGTGATTTAATATCATTGAAGACAACTCTTGCTATCTCATTTTGACGTTGGAAATCAGCGATTCATTTTACGTTGAACCGCATCATGTAACACAAAATTTGATGACGACTTTTGAACCCGACAAGAATGATAGCCAGAATAAAATGTGCTGGGTTCCTTTTGGTTCCACCTCGGTTACACATGGTCAATATCTTACGGTGAAATGGCACGATTCCTGCTTTTGCTTTTTTCTTCTGCTGCTTTCTATAGTACTTGTTATTTCTCAGAAGAGGATATGATGATAAAACCAAATGCTGGGCACGTGCTGCTTGTTGCTGATTGGCCGTCGACACGCACCAAACCAAACACTTAATATATCCTTTAGGAATGAGAGAGGCACGATCACTGGCTTCCTCTCTAGACCGAGTCAGCTTGGCAACTGAATAAAACAGCCCGCCCTCTTTAAGAATAAGAAAAAAGAAAACAGGAAAAGAGAGAGAGAGAGAGAGAGAAGCCTGTCCAGACGAGCTAATCCATCCCAGCAAGCAGCAAAAGCGGACCGAAACCGTCGTTTCGTCTGTTGCTATTCTCTTACTCGCGGCGTTGCGGCCCGTCGGTCAAACAATAACTTCTTGCCTTCAACTTCGGGGACGTGGAATCTATAAAACTACTACTCACTCAGGGTAGTAAAAAATCAGTCAAAGAGCTATTCTCTCTCAAGCATATATACGACCTTCCACCATATACATTCTACTAGTATTCTACCTTGACTGATTTTTTTTTCTTTCTCTCTATTTTGTGTTGAGTCTGTCTGTATGCGTGTTTAGTTGAAAAGTTATTAAATGCACAGTTCGGCGTCGTTTTTCTTTGATAGGACATAGAAAACCCGTAGAGTGTGAATATGTTTTCACGAAAGTGCGTGATCTATCCTTCCGCAGGCGCCTCAAAGTCTCGAGAAGAGAATCATCAGCCCCTCTCAAAAATGCATATCCGACAAATAACAAAGATAGGGAAGAAAAGAGGAGTCAGAATGAAAGCCAGACACACATGAACACACTAGAATCGCCTTGGGGTGAAGCAATCACGAATTTTTAACTTTGTGCGCGCTCCCGACCTCCAAAACTGCAGTATATGAACGCGTTGACGTTCACCGCTTGATTTCTCTTCTACACAACAGTTTTGGACGGGGAAATCCACTTTTAATTTCGATCCGCTTGTAGAGGGGCCAGTTTTATCATTTAAATATCAATATATTTAATAAAGTTAGATATCTCTTGTCAAACAATAACCACACAATAACATTGGTCAATATAAAGAATTGAGAATGAATAAATCATGTTTTTAAAATCGATCAGGCACTGGTCTGTCCATTCCATAAAAGAAATTCTAGCCATCTTGAGAACGCTGGAACCAACGGATTTGATGGATGGCAGGACTCGTAAGAGGTTGAGGGGGGATATTATAGCTTTCATAGACCAAAAGGCGTCAAAGGAAATTATCATGAGAAACAATCGGATGACTCCACAACAGTCGAGCAACCACAATGGAACAATACTGGAAACTGGACAAAAGACGCGTGGCAGGATGATTAGCATAGGATTTGTTGGCGTCATCGAAGATGATGAGAATCCAGCACCCACCGGCTGCTATCTTTGGCAGAGACAAACTATTTGATTGTGTTATCGATAATTAAAGATGGGTAACATCGACAGCACAATAACTGGGAGAGGTAGGAGGACTCTCCAGTGCCAGATCGTGTGTTGCCTCGCATATAGTTCGTAACGGTGATATAGGTGTCATTGGCGACGAACGAATCTCCGGCGTTAAGGCTTCTGTCGGTGTTGTCGACTCGGATGAACTGGAACTTCTGCCTGATAAAAACAAACTCACAGTTAGTTACTTTTACTTATCTTGCACATAATATTCTGTATTTAAAAACATACCGGTATATGTGTATATGTCAATTAGAAGGTCCTGGGGAATTGCTGCGCCGACAGCCAAATGTAGCGCTAGACTTTCCAACCAGACTTCGATTACTTCGCAAGGTGGCCGCTTGTCCGGATTGAGATCGCAGCATAGGAACGCGATACGGAAGAAAGGTTCGGGGCAATGAAGACAAAACTTTTCGCGGAAAGCAGTTTGATTTAGACCAAAGTCACCTGATCTCGGCAAGTAATCTGGATCCGCTTCAACGCGACCAATGATCTATTGAAAATATTTGCGTATATCAAATCAATTAAATCTGAACATTAATAAAATAGAGCACTACCTCACAGAGAACGATGCCAAAACTAAAAATGTCAACTTTTTCGTCGTATTTTTTTCCCGTTAACATTTCGGGTGCCATCCAGTAAGGATTTCCGACTACGGTGTAACGTTTTTTCCGTTCATACCTCTTAGGCCGCCGTCCTGTTGGTGAAGGCGCACTGTTACGGCACCCAAGTGCGCCACGGCCATTAGGCGCTATCGTTCTCGACGGGCTGTCTGCCCGCATGATTCTGGCCAGTCCAAAATCTGCTACCACTACTGATCGGTCTTCTCTTACCAAGCAATTATTGGAATTTAGGTCGCGGTGAATAATGCTTTTAGAGTGAAGGTAGGCCATTCCCGAAGCGATATCTTTGGCGAACGAAACGCGATGTTCCCACGGTAATAGTTCATTCGCATCATGCAACAATCCTTTTAATGTGCCACCTGCTACGAATTCAGTCACCAAATGAAGACGTTTCTCTTTGTAGAGTACACCGATAAAACGCAGAACGTTGTTATGACTGAGTGTTCGCATCACTGCAACCTTTGGAGTTTTAAAACGTTAATTTGATTCAATTATTATTAGTATTTATACCCAAACCTCTTTGAGAAAATTATTTTGAGCTTCTTCATCAACTCGGTAGAGTTCTTTTAAGACATAGACTTGATTCGTTTCTCGGTGGGTTACGCGGAAAACGCGGCCAAAAAATCCGGAACCCAATAGATCTCCCAAAACAAGGTCTGACGCACGGAAAATTTTTTGGGAATGAATACTCTTTCGACTGTGCGGCTCAACGCGAAACGATTGCGTCCGTGAAAGTTCACATTCTTCTTCATCACGATCATCTGGCTTATTGAGCCGGTAGTTGAAATGGTTCGAATTGGGCGGTATATCAAAATCCAAGTAAGAGCTATCCAGCAGTCTAGGCATGGAAGAAGATCTTTCTCGAGCACCACGAGTGTTGCGCAACCGCTGTCGAGTACGACCTACGGCGGCTAATTTAAACATACGCTCAGCCCGTTCTTTGTCGCGCGAGATCTTGTCACGAGGAAACGTTGCTGCCAGTTTTTGCGATAAGATATCAGCACATCCACGTAAGACATTAAGTGGAGGCGCGCTCTGACGTCTGGGCCGAGACACTGTAGTTTCCGGTTCATGCTCGATCGTCAACTACAATGTGACGTTAATAAAAGTAAATACGAATTAGAAAATGGTTGTTGTCAAACAAAGGATTTTTCTTGTTTTTGGTATCTACCTGCAAAGTCGAATCAGGCGACCGTAACAGACTTTCGATTTTCTCTAAGGGCTGGTTTTTAACTGGCATTCCATTCACTTCAAGCAACCGGTCGCCAATGTGAAGAGACATAAGATCGCTACTGGTGTCAAGCCTTCGTAATCAGGATACCATAATACATTTCAGTAAGAATTACTCTTACTCTCTCTTTTTAGAGTTATAAATCATGGCGGATGCGGTTTACCCGTTCCACTTACTCAGATATCCTCAATCCGCGGTATACGTCGGAGAGTGTGGGTATTTTGCTTGTTGCGTCATCTTGGACGGCAAGCTTGATGTTATGACACTGTCCTTCTGGTACTGGACCTAGAGCCAACAGCTGGATCGAGTGAGGTTTTCTGATACTGGGACCACCCGTCACCTTTTGACTTAGCGGTTGCATCTGTCTTTTGTAGCAGGAGCCACTGAATCGGAAGAATAATAATCAAAATGAGAAATGAGTCATATTTTTACCTGCATCGGATAATTTTACCAATAAAGTTTGGATCTCTCTACAAGAGCGTACGAATCACCATCTCCTATGAAGCAGCGACAGGACGAACATTGAAAGCACTCTGGGTGGAATTTGTGGTCCCCCGCAACCATGACAGGTCCCCCCGTTATCAACTAAACATCACATAAGATAAGTTTTTGCTTTTAAAGCATTGAGGACAAAGACGCCTTACTGAACAGCATTGTTGACAGGACTGTCCATATTTCGCCCAGTAGTGCATTTGGCAGAACAATATATCACCTTTCTCAAAATACCAGTCTGAGAGAGTTTCGTCGCAAACGGAGCATCTATTATTTTTGGATATCACAATTGGAAAAAGAGCAAAATGAAATTCGACCATTTCTAGCAACCACAAGGTGTACAAGTTGGGGCTAAAAAAAAAGGGATGAAAAATAAAAACAAAATTTTTCAATACCTGAAACAATCACTGTGCCACTCTTTATTCAGGGCTTCAATATACTCATTATCAAGGATCCGATTTAAGCACGCAGAGCAAACTGTTGGCAGAGTCACATCATCTACAGAAGCACACACATCACGATAAACTCAAACAACATGCAAAACACTAATATTCAGCATTCTTCAATAAACTTATGAACCAATATCACCATTAGATATCTTTACAATAGTTTAAAGCAAATGACTAACCAGAACATCTATTACAAAAACTTGTTGGACTTTAGACAAGTCCTTATCAAAAAAGTTCGACCAAAGAAATATTTCACCCGACAATATTCCAAGTGGCGATTTATATCAGAGAAAAAAAGAGGAATTCGTTTAATTATGTCACCATTTGATTTTCAAAGTCATATTCGATAAATAGAAGCGCGTTTTAATGGTGAAAATTCAAAAGAAGAACACAGATTGAACATACCTCTTGTTTTATTTTTTTATTTTTTTTTGTTAGGTGCCACTGCAGACGCCCGGCGTTGCCGAGTCGTTGCAGCACTCTGGGTCTCATATTGCATATAGCTTGAGTCCCTTATTTAGTGACTCTCTCGCACCAGCGGACTTGTAATTCTATTATTTCAGTAATTTTTGTAATTCGGTACTTGTAAGGCAGGAACGAAGGTAGGGGAATGGAACGAGGATTTTTTGAGCGGTATGTTTTTCGACTGATTCGTTGTTAGTAGGTGTTAGTAGTGGTTCATCGGAATGGGGATTGAACCCGGAACGCCGCGGTGAGCCCCCCCATGCTCACCTGACGCCCTAGTCCACTCGCCCATCCCTCCCCACATACCTCTTGTTTCCATTCTCGTAAGATGAACTGTCAAAACACAAAATGTTTTTTTTCTCCGACAATCGATATACTTCTCGATACATTAGTGATATATCGATTTTTAAATGCGTAGAAAACAAATTCGTCTGTAGTAAATTTCACGTGGGAAACTAAATAGGATTTCGGAATGTTATATCGTTCTTTGACACAATGGCCAAAATGGCATTGTGTTCAATCCTCAAGTGTGCTATCTGTTAGATGTTTTTCAGACGACTTCGAATCACGGAAATTTCGTGCATCTGCGAAACAAATAATTCCATGTACGCCGTCCATGCAAAGTGAATTGATCAGAAAACCATCCGAGCAAATACAAGGATCCCGCGTGATACAAGTTGCAATTCTTGGCGTACCGAATGCCGGCAAGAGTACCTTGGTCAACCAACTTTCTGGATGGAGTACATGTTCTGTTTCAAACAAAGTTCACACAACACGAAAAATATCAAAAACTGTAATGGTAAAAGATGAGACACAAATTGTCTTTTTAGACACTCCAGGACTTGTTGTCCCTCAGGAGGCAAAACAGTAATTTTTTTCAAAATCTGATTCTTTACGCCAGGGTTGTTCCTAATATTGTTTTCCCCTCTGTTTAGACATAAACTTGAATCATCATTTTTAATTGATCCTGAAAAGGCACTAGCACAAGCAAACTTACTTCTGGTCTTGCATGATGTCAGTAACCGATGGACAAGAGGAAGTCTTAGCCCAAAGATTCTTAGACTTCTTCATCTTTACCCTGAGAAAGAATCCATCCTAGTCTTGAATAAAATAGATCTCCTAAAGGAAAAACGTCTTCTTCTGACATTAACTACCAAATTATCAGAAGGCATAATTGGTGGTAATGTAGCATCCCCTAATAAATTTGATAATAGGTTGAATCCACAGAAATGTGATGTTGTCAAAGAAGACCCTTCATGTACAAACAGCCTAATAACGGAGAAAGAAGTGGCCAAGAAAATAGAGGGGAAAATTGGCTGGCCACAGTTCTCCAACGTATTTATGATATCTGCTATAGACGGCGACGGAGTGGCAGATATAGCGGTTAGTATTAGATAAGAAACATTTCACTACTAATTATGCTTAAAATATTGTCATTGTAGAACCATCTGTACCACGCTGCTCGGCCCGGAAGATGGATCTACAATTCTGCGGTTGTAACAGACCAACACCCTCATGAAATGGTAATCACCACTGATTTAACTTGTTATTATAGCATTATTGCAACTTGCATTATTTATATCTCTTAGACGATTGCCATCGTAAGAGGAAAACTATTAGACCAGTTGCGGAAAGAGTTGCCATACTCCGTCAAAATATCTATTCGATTTTGGGAAGTGGATATTTCAGGTAAATTCATACAAATATTTATATTTAATTGTCAATAAATCGTGCGTTTTGTGGTTTCGAATCGCTCCAGGTACCTTAAACGTTGTAATTGCGTTAGATTGTCAGAAACAGTTTACTGCACGCATAGTTGTCGGCATTGGTGGGCGTAACATTATTCAACTCGCCAGAGAAACGGAACAGGATTTACGCAACTTATTCCGGCAAGAGGTCCGAGTTAAACTTGTCGTCGAACCGGGCATTTGAAAGTAATTCATTTTGTTATTTTAAAATAAAAACTCGGTCGTGTACAATTTACGTGTATTCAAATTGATGGTGTTGATGATGTGTTCTTCTCACTTTCATATTGATTTAACAAAACTAAGCAGAAGACGTGTCTCTTCGATGGGTAGGACAAAATTTGCAAAAGATATCTCTTGATCACCTGTTTTTATCAGGTTTCTCTCATTTTTTTTTAAATAATCTGTTGAGGTGGTGGTTGTGGTTGGAAAAAGGGTTCGTCAAATAGAGCTCGGTACTTAGGCCGCAATCGACATTCCGGGCAATAATAAGTGCCTTCCGGCGCTTCTGAAATGCCAACACACTCAAAGTGGAACCATTCATATGGACAGTCGCTGGCGTCGCAGCCAATCATTTGAGAAACTTCATCATAAGGACAACGACAGTAGCAATATAGCCTGTCTGGATCCTCAAACGAAGGTACTGGATGTATAGGAGTTTTCATGACCTTCGCTGGTGACAATTGTGGGGGAGGAGGAAGAGCGTCGTAGTTATGAGTGAATTTTAATTTCGCCGTCGTTCGACCTGGCTTCTTCGAATTGCTTTTCGTTCTTTTCGCCGTTGCAGGACTAATTTTGTCTTCAAGACTGTCACCCTCGTACCAATAGAGATCGTCACTTCGTTTACGTCGACCTCGCCCCCGTTTAGAGTCAGATCGCTGCTCTACATTGACCGCTGGAGGTGGCGGTAGAGGTAGTAATGGAGCCTCTTGTACGGGTGGTGGAGGAAGCAGAGGCACGATGTTTAAGATTGAAAGTGGTTCTTTCCTCCTCTTGGAAGAACGTTTGTAAAGCCCGCTAGCTACGGCGTTAATAACATCGTCGACTGTGTTGCCGGTTGAAGGTAGTTGGAGACCTAAAACGAATTTACAGAAGCAATTTAGCAGACACCTCTATTGATTAAATTATTTGTGGCTACCTTCCAGTGACGATTCTTTCAAATTACGCCTCTTTTTCTTCTTCTTCTTTCGTTTCTTTTGCGAATCACTGCGGGCTTTTGGTGACGCGAACCTCGAGCGTTTTTTGTTTTCAGAGTCGGAATCACTCGTTTCAAGATCCGATTCATGAACACTGATATCAGCATCTGATTCGGCACCATTTTCCGAGTCTGAAGAGGATTCCAACGAACTGGGGGGTTCACTATTATTTTCAATGTCAACGTCAGCCTCGTCTCCCTGATCGTTGACTGGAACAACCGGGGGTGCGGGTTTTTCTTCCGCTTCGTCCTCGCTGGAACTGCTGCTGCTGCTGGAACTATCACTGTCGCTGCCACTGCTGCTGCTGCTGCTACCAGAACTGCTTGAACTACTGCTGCTGCTGGAACTACTACAGCTGCAGTCTGTTGGACAGCAGCTGGACTCGCTATCACTGAGTCTCGCCACTTTTCCAAACTTCCCAGGCCGGCTGTTGACATTCTTTACAGGTTTTCCATTGACCTGCTTGCCATCTTCGTCTTCATCAGAACTGCTACTGCTACTCAAGTCCAGCACGTAACGAGGTTCTTTCTTGCCCCGGTGTTTCTTATGGTGTCGAGCCTTTCTAGCAGCCTTCTTGAGCTTATTAGCATCCTCTGGTGGTGGGTCCCCAAAAGTGCAATAATCATGGTCCAACAGAGCAGCAGGAATAATGGGCTCTGGTGGGATCTCTGCTTGCTGAGAAGTGGCCGCTGAGGCAAGCAAATCGAGAAGGTTAACATCAGAATTAGTTTCGTCAACCACATTTTTAACGTCAGCCGACCCGTTTTGCTCATCAATTTCCATAGGTTCTTTCTTACTGTTACCCAATTCAGGAGACGCCAGCGGAAGCTCTTTCAGTTTTTCTTCATCTTCCATTTTGCATTCACCTGAAGTTACTGCCCTATCTTCTTTCGATCCGGCATCGTTGTTTTCGACGTGTCCTTTATTTTCAAAATGGTTCGCTTCAGAAGACTCTATCGAAGGCGTTGATTCTGCTAGGGCAGCATCCATCGAAGCCCTACCAGTTTCGGGTTGCTCTGTGTCCGCTTTTAACTTTTCTTCTTCGTCATCTTCAATGTCGAAAATTGAACTGCCGATGCGATTAAGAGCAGCCACCACTGAAGGAGCTGCTATACCATTTCCCCCATCTGCCGGTTTGGTCGCCGATTCCGTGCGATTTTCAGCTGGCAAAACCTCATCCTCGTCGTCATCGTCGTCAGACAAAGAGCTTTTGGTTCGAATATTTTCAAAAGCGGGCTCAGTAGGAGGCGCTCCAATACTCCCACCATTCGTCAAGTCGGATTTAACCTTGTCAGGAGTCTCGGGACTTTCCTCTGTACTCACTCTCCGTGACGATGCAGCTGATCGCTTCGCGGCATTTTGTTGCCCAATGAGCTTCAAGAGCTCCTGTTGCACCTTCCTTGGTTTGAGGCCACTTTTCTCTAAAGCTGATTTGATTTCGTTGGCTGCTGCTTGAGCAACAGCCGCTTGATTGACAGCCGCCTCACTATGCTTCATGAGAGCATGTTTTGCTAGGAGTTTTTTAGAGATGAAACTCTTTTTGCAATTGTGGCACTTGTGCGGCCGCTCGCCGGTATGCAGGCGAGTATGAACCTTGAGCATGGACGCCTTGCTGAATTCAAGTCGGCAGACGGTGCAGACGCACGGGTTGTCCACCACTTCAGCCAGGCTAGCTGGCGCCCCAGGGCAAAAATGGTACGTGCATAGCCACGTCTTCTCTTGGCACGTTGGACAAGGTTTGCTTTCGGTTCCGTGTTTCCAGAGCAGATGCATCTCGAGGGATTCGTAGTTCTTATAAGACACCTGGCACACGGTGCAAGCATATGGACTGTCCTGCTGATGATTGAACATGTGCTTTCTTAAGGCTGTTTGGCTCTCAAAGCAAGTGTGGCATATGTCGCAGAGGGAATGGGTCCGAAGATGTGATTGTAGCATGTAAAGACTGACCATTCCGACAATACCGCACAGACGACACCCATAAATGGATTCCTTACATCCAGTAGAAACCAAGTGGGAGATGAAATAGCCATAGGTCTTGAACTGTTGACCACACTCGAGACAGGGGTACATCCGAAAGCCATGAGCGCCTCGCAGATGTTGTACCATTTCTTTGACGGACAATTCGTTAACGTTGCAAAGGTCACACGAGTAGGTCTTATCAAGCGGCTCGACGCAGAACTTGTGCAAAACCTTGCGACTGGCGCCTATGTCGATGTACTCATCAGCTTCTTCGTTGGGCACGTCTTCCATGTAGATATTCCTGACTTCGGCAAACAACTTGTTTTGTGTATCCTCACCGAGTCCGCGTAGTAAGTGGTTGTTGTGTGCAGCCTTTAAATGTTGACATATATCCTCCAAATTTGATTCCTGGATTTCGTAACGAAGACAGACCGGACAATGGAGAAGTTGAATCTTGTGAAGCGCCTTTTTGACTCTGAGCAGTAGCTTATAGAGTAACGGCTCTAGTAGCGCTTTCCAGTCCGTCTTGTCTCGGGGCGGCAGCTGCGGTGCGGGAGAGGGTTCTCTGGTCTGTTCAGACTCTTCCGGTGTCTGTTCCGGGGCGGCCTGTAAGTTCTGTTCTTCTTGTTCTTCAGAACTGTCCGGCAACCCCTCGACCTCCTCTTCCGCACCGCTTTGCAAGTTTTTTGGATATGTGTTGTCGGGACTCAATGGCGAGAGTGTTGGTCGACCCAGGCCCGGTGGAAGAATCCGCTTCGGAGGAGTCGGTGGTGGCCCTTTGTTTCCTAGTTTTCCAATTACCAAAGACGATTTTTATTTTTACTGGACGATCACAATGATTGAATATAAATTCGCAATACCTGGCAAAAGTGTTCTAAGCCCCCTTGGAGAATCGAGGGAAGGTAGCATCACTTTAACTTTCTTTTTTATAGGTTTCTCTCCAGGAGACTGGAATTCTACTCCGTCCATTGGTTCTGTTTTTAGTTCGGAAGGTGGTTCGGAAGATGGCTCGAAAGTTTGTACAGGTGATTTAAGTACACTTTCATCGATATCCGAGATGGATTCACTCTTGGGTTCAACTTGTTCTTCTTCGAGAGGCTCCGCTTTTATCCGACGTCTGTATTTTCTCTTCTGTCTAAATATGTTTGGCGTTCCCTTTTCAATACCAACTGACGCCGGTGTGTTGGAAATCGGCGACGGATACGTGATGGCCAGAGGTTGCTGTTGACTGTCGGAATGGTAGCCCACCTGGCTGGGCAACGGGAACCGAGGGGTTGCTTTGCAATTGAGACTGTGTGCCTCAGCATCCAGAACGTGAATGGCGGCCCCACATTCTGTGCAAACCAAAATCGACGCACGTCCTAGGATCTCTCCTAAATGAGAGACGTCGGCTGGTCCACGATACCTTAAACAAACGGAAAACGTGAAATTTCAGGCGGAAAGACTAAATTCAATCTTAAATTACCTATCCTCCTTGCCGTGGACGGCCTGCAGATGTTTCACAAGTGCAGACACTTTGGCGTGCATCGACCCACACACGAGACAGGCGTGCCGTTGGTGATGGAGATGGGCATGTAGATATCTCGACAGGCCATCGCTAAGGCCACGAGCTCCGCAAAGTCCACAAGCGTCCGGCCCGTAAGTTGACTGAACAGAACGGATCGAACTCGCTCTCGTCCCGTAGCCTTTCGACGGAGAAAGCGAAGACGGCAATGGGAGCGGTGGAGGTGGTCCGAGCGGGGTGACTGCTGGCATGGATTCTACTGGAGATGGAGGAACTGAAATCGAAGAATATGTTAGCCATGTAGTTAGATAAATCCATAGCAGACTACTCTCGTACCGAAGGCGTTCTCTTCCACTGGTGGCGATGTGACGGCACCACACACCGAGAGGTGGTCTCTAGCAGACTCGATGCTAACAACCACGGAGCACTTTACGCATTCTACTAAGCCACTCTCTTCAGCAGGGGAATCTAATGGTTTAACACCAGCGACTGAAGTCCGATTTATGGGTTCGCCCGGCTTACGGTAAACTGCCTTGGATTTCCCTACCACTTTCTTTTTCACCTGTTTGTTTCTCAATAAATTCGGACCGTTCACTGTTCGCTTCTTGGGCACGGGAATAGGCAAAGACATCGCCATTGGTTCTTTGTCCGGTGATGTTTCCACAGGTCCACAGGGCTCCGGTTCAGGTGGCACTGGTACGGGCGGCGGGTTCATCTCGCCGTTCGTATGTTTTTTAATTGTGTTTGGTGACAGTTTGAGAAGCTTGACCACTGGGCCCTCACTTTTAGGAATAGATCTTCTGATGTATGGTCGCTTCTTCTTCACTGTAGATGGACTGCTGGGTGTAGCTAATCCATTCACCACTACACTAGGCACCACATTCTCATTTGCACTATCTACTTCAGGATGTTCTGCATCAAAACTATTGGAGACAGTTTCAGGCACTCCCAAGGGTGCCAAACTATCCAAATAGGCTGGTGATGAGCCGTCTTCAATGTCATCTGCTGCTTCAATATTAAAATCCACACCTGCCAAATTATAACAAGACATGTAATAACAAATGAAAGAAAATTATGCAAGATGAATTTTCTTGCTTACCAAGAAGATCTACATCCAGAGGTAGTTCCTCTGAAGGAGTGTCCTTGACTTCAAAGGCAGAATTCATACCGCCAAACCCCTCACTGGTTTTTAAAATACACAAAAGTGAAAAGCAAGATCATATTTACAATGAGACTGCAATATTTCATTAACTCAATTCACAAAAGAAATCTACCCTGTGTTAAGTTAAGCATTAATTGGGAAATTTAGTTGGAAACGTAAGTTGATATTCTCAAATCTGCCGGGAAAGTCACGCAAATGCTATGTCTCATTCTAGTGGAAAGCGCGGGTAAAGCCACTCGCCGCTTTAATTTAATTTTTTTACACAAAGATATGCGCCAAAGAAGGACTCACCGAAACTCTTTCTATTTGAGAATTGATTTTCGCTGACATAGATCAGAAATAGGTTCAATCGACGGGTGAAAAATCCATAAAAACCACTGAAACTCAAAAAGCACTCGTCAACAATGACGCCATTTGCAACCTAGTGGGAGCCAAGAGCTTCGTGCTTCGACTATGCTGACGCCGCATAGTGGCCCACAAGAGTAACTATCCAAAAATCGATTCTTACCATTTATCCAAAAGATCTTTGCAACAAATTTGCTGTACCAAGGTCAAAGAAACGAAAATTTAAACAAGACATAGAAGCCAAAATTAGTCTAAATCATGCTTCAGTAAGTATTTCAATCATCTCCTATAGGGATAGAAAAAATTCAAAGCTTAAAACTTTTTTTTTAGACATCTAACGATGAAAACTGAAGCTGATTTACCGAACGACCGCGTGTTTACTAAATTGGCGGGAATCTCTTGACGTTGTTACCCAACGTTAACACATGTATATATTTTGACCAGAAGGTTGCGCAATATCAATTAAATGCTTTTTAAAAACCGGTTGACGATTGCGCAGACGATTCATTTCTACGATGCTCCAAATATACTAATAGAACAAATAAACGTTTAAAAAAACGTAGTTTTTAAGAATGAAAATGACAATATTTAAAGTTCATCAAAAACATATTGATAACCATAATTTGCTAGGAAATGCAACGCACTTTACTTACAATTTTGTTTATGGGGAAACATTTTGTGTTTTTTAAATAATTCATACACATTAATAGGCCTACATACACTTTCTGTACTTGAAACTGTTTTTGACATAATTTTATTTACAAATTTTTAGTTTTGAAAATCAGATTCATATTCAAAGTCGTTTAGAGTGCGTCAAAATTCAATCCGGATTGAGTTGAAAACAATCACGTGATCCCTTCTCAGCCAATAAACAAACAGGAATAAAAACCCAACTAGTCGAAAAGGAATCACGTGACTGTTTCAACTCAATCCGGATTGAATTTTGACGCACCCTTAGTTTATATTACATAACAGTGGCATGAAGACATACCTGCCACAGGGTCTCCGACTCCGACACAACTACCCCGACATACCTACACCTGAAAAAAACTATTTAACTTCCCCGGCACACCTACCCCACAATCCCGACGTACCTACCCCAGTACAAAGTTTTCTTGCTAACACACCTACCCTTACTTTATTTCCAGCGTCGACACTCCTACTTTAAATAATGAACAACGTTAGAGCGAGAAAAGTTTACTCGCATGGTGCTTGTAAGATATAAGCGTAAACGAAAATTTTTTTCCTTCGAAAAATTACAAGAAGTTGTGTCGATTTGTTGGAAAGAAAAGTTAGGTAGAGGTAGGTGTGTGGGCAAAATTTTATACTGGGGTAGGTACGTCGGGCTGGTGGGGTAGGTGTGTCGGGGAAGTAAACAATTTTTTTTTTCAGGGGAAGGTACGGTACGTCGGAGATTGTATGAAATTTCTTGAGGGGGTAGGTGTCTCGGGATAGTTGTGTCGTAGACCTGGGTAGATAATGTCGTGGAGTAGGTATGTCCCTATGCACAGCTGAGCATCGAACATTTCTTTGTTTTGTTTACGCTTATCTGAGATGTGGAATCGTTTCTAGTTATCAGAGTAATACAAATCCAATTTTTTCCTTTGGTTTCGCCAGATTTTTATTTTACATTCCATTCCAGAATTTTAGAGGAATTTGGGTAGAAGCCATCTGGTGAGCAAACTTGAGCCAACGTGAAGCAAACCACACCAGACGGCGCAAAGTCGCCAGCTAGGAGAGGGACAGTCAGGCAGAGGATTTATCGTGAAGTTGGTTCTACAGTCTACACTACACATACAGTTGAGTTAAAATGGCGACGAACCTCGACGAGGAACAGAGCCTCCGCGAATGCGAGGCCTATGTGGCCCGCCACAACATTCAGCAAATCTTAAAAGACTGTATTGTCCAGTTGTGTGTCGTCCGGCCTGACAATCCTACATCTTTTCTGCGAGAGTATTTCCAAAAACTGGAACGGGTAGGACCATTTATCGGCCAGATGGTCGTAGTACAACTCCCATATTTCTACAACTACTCATCTCTCGTTGTTATTAATACTTACTATCATAACTAGACTAAGAGCTTTTTTAATGTGAACAAATCTTGCATTACTTTTATTTTAAATACTGTACTGTTCAGTTCTCCAATATTGTGTTTGAGATTTATTGATATGTTATTGGATTGCTGTATTACATATTTACATGTATATTCAATAAAATGAGCGATTAGACATTTCATGTGTTTCCCTCAACTGTTTCAACAGGAAGCAGCCAAAGATGCAAAACAGAAGGCTGCTCTTTCACCTGAAGATAGCGAGGAATCGCCGAATGCAGCTCAGGTCCGTTTTTCTTACTTGTTTTCCAACAGCATTTATAGAAGATAGGCTAGCTATATTTAATTAACTTAAATTTGTTTTGTTTGTTGCAGGGTGGTGTGACGAGCAGGAGTCGGCGCGGAGGAATTTCGAGCGAAACGATGACGGAGGAAGATGCTACCAACTACGTCAAGAAAGTAGTACCAAAAGATTTCAAGACTATGGATGCACTAGCAAAAGCCATCGCCAAGAACGTGCTCTTTTCACATCTGGATGAAAACGAACGTCCCGATATCCTTGACGCCATGTTCCCGGTCAGTGCGCACTCTGGAGAAGTCATCATCCAGCAAGGCGACGAAGGAGACAACTTTTATGTCATCGATCAGGGCGAAGTCGAGGTGACACTTTTAACTCCTCCTACTGTACTCTCTATCTCTCTTGCGAAAGTCGCACGCAAGCCCAGAGCCCTTATTTTTTATGGTTATGCATGGCATTTAATATCGTCCGGTTACAACTCTGGCTGCATATCCGTCCAATGGGATCCTATTTAACCCGGTTTTTTCTGCTTGATGCTCGACTCGCAGGTCTTTGTAGATGGTAATATGGTCACCGTGATTGGAGAAGGAGGCAGTTTCGGTGAGCTTGCCCTGATTTACGGCACGCCACGAGCCGCCACAGTCAAAGGTATCAGTCTTGATCATTTTTGCGTGGCCCCAATCAAAGCTCGGATCATTACTCGTGTTTCATTGATTGCAGCCAAAATGGACGTCAAACTATGGGGCTTGGATCGTGACTCGTACAGGCGCATCCTCATGGGATCCACCATCCGCAAGCGCAAAATGTACGAAGAATTCCTCTCCAAAGTCTCCATCTTGGGTAAATTCCATTAGCTGAATCAATAGTGTCTCAACAACAAGTAATCAGCCTAATTGTTCGCTTGTTGCCGACTTTTACAGAGAGCCTGGAGAAATGGGAGCGGTACACGGTAGCCGACGCATTGGAACCTTGCAGTTTCGAAGATGGCGAGACGATCGTCAAGCAAGGCGAACCGGGTGACGATTTCTACATCATCGTTGAAGGGAGGGCCGTCGTAATGCAGCAACGAAGCGGTGGTGCAGCTGAAGCCGAGCCCGCCGTCGAAGTGGGTCATTTGGGTCCCTCCGATTACTTTGGTACGGTCCTTCGTTGGAGGAAACATTACAGCTTTTGTTGTGTCGTGTCAGCTGCCTCGCTTTTTATCCACAACATACAATAGACCATTAACATCGGACTGACTTTTTCCCCATCTTCGCTTGACAGGTGAAATTGCCCTGTTGCTGGATCGGCCGCGAGCTGCCACCGTCATTGCCAAAGGACCGCTCAAATGTGTCAAACTCGACCGGGCAAGGTGACCTATTCAACCGTTTCTACTTTATTGATCTTTAGTTGTAGCAACAGCACAAGCACACACACTATTAGCACCAGCAATTTAATGATCTCGCTAATGGCCCCGTATTTTTCTCTTTCTTCTTCGCAGATTTGAGCGCGTGCTGGGTCTCTGCGCAGACATTCTCAAGCGCAACATCCAGCTGTATCACAGCTTCGTCTCCTTGTCTGTTTAGAAAGTGAAGGAGGGGAGTTTCAAAAAAAGTTTGTTGTTATTGTATTTCAGTCGGAAACCCAAGAAAGGTAATGAAGAGGAGAGAGGGGGTTTCAAAAGAAACAGCGAATAGCTACACACACACACACAAAGTTCGTCTTTTTTCCTTTTTCCCTCTCTCTCTCTTTCTAGAGAAAAAGTTGATTAATATAAAAGACACATAAAACTTAATGAATTGCAGCTCCTAACCAAATAGTTGCCGTTTCGTGCTTCTTCTAAAGGGGCGGGAGCGCTTCGCAAAAAAGGATAAAAGATAAGCTCTAGTGTCCGTCTTTGATTACCTTAAATATTCAAAATAGGTACACGTTTAACACTTACTACTAATGAATGGCTATTTTCAAACTCTTTAAAAGCTAATCGGCCCTTGTTTCTTTCGTCAATTCTCCTCATCTTGAAATCGGGAATATGAGTAGGAAAACAAAAAAATTTTTTTTTATTGCGAACCTACTAGAAAGTTTCTTTTTATTGTTTATTCAGATAAATTTTTGTCTCTATCTTTCTTCTGTCCAATAGTTTCAGAAAAGGGAACAGCGCCAAAATGGTTTACGAATAGACATTATCTTCTTCTGTTCTATTGTCAATTAAAGATGTTAGTAACATGCCGATGTCGCACAGGTGGCGAGATCGGTCCTCCAGATGAGCCCCAAAGGAAACACACAAAGACCTCCAAGTGGTTCTTTTTCTTTTTAAACTTTTTCCCCCTGTTTGAAAAGAGGATTCTGCTGGACGGAAGAATCTTTTTCAGAAACCAAAAGAGAGAGAGAGAGAGAGAGAGAAAGATTAACCCTTGTCGGTCCGTGTTGTGGCTTCCTTGATTTCTTATTCAGCGCTCTGTTACATTGAAATCATCTTACTTTATTTGGTACTTGAGAACATTTTTGCAAAGGGTTTTTTCCAAACAGGGCGGGGGGAGGCAAAGCGATTGGCAGTAGCAGTATAGCATCTTTATTTGGCTTTTTTAAAATAATCTTTTAAAACTGTCGTCAAGAAAAGAATTAAATTTAGGGGAATATGAAAAACCGATAGAAAACTAAAACTAATGCTCGGGATGATTATTGAAGTATTGACCTATGCAGTTAGGAAGCCGCTGTCTTGTCCTTTTTTTCTTTCGCTCGCTCTCACTTTTTGCGCCATACTTTTTTTTGTTTCTTTTTCTCTTCGAATACAAAAACATTAAGGAGTTGTACACACAAAATGAAATTGATTTTATCTGTGGCTCGATCCCGCCCCACCCTTCGTGTCACGCAGAATGTGTATTCTTCTTTCTCTTTCTTTGCCCTTTTTGTTTTACGACTTCCCAGTGCACCAACGCTATTCACATCACGAACGATGCCCCTCTGATTTTTCTTGTTTTATGCAAATTTATCACCCTGCCTATTTCAATATTTCTCTCTTTCGCAGCTGATGTTTCCTGTATGTGTACGATTCATTATTTCTGTTTCTTTCTACCAAAATCTATCAAAAATGTTGTGTTATCGTTCTTTATCATTTTTCCGGATTCGAATTTGAAAAAAAGCAAACGAAAAAAACATCCGGGAATATCTTTTATGTTTGTCTTAATTTGTACGTGTCGAACAAAACACTAACAGGCCGATTAACTTCTTTTTCACTTACCAATTTTTTTTCTTTTCAGTTACATTTGTGGGATTTTGTTTTAAATTCACATAGTATCTTCAATCTCCTCTTAATCCCTTAGAAGTTAGATTCATCAAAAACACTTTAAAAGAAACATATTTTGAGCGAAAACAAAAAGAGAATATAACGAGCGTGCCCTGTTTGGATGGCCAACGTTTTGTGTAAATGGTTACCTTCGTTCGTTTCTCGTGTCAGTTTTTCAAAACTCCCGTTTGTGTCCTCTCTTTCTTTTTGGATTGGCGTTGTTATTACCATCTCTCCATCCATCTATCCTTCAGGAAGTTATTTTTAAGATGAAAGAGAACAAAAAAATACCCTTGTTCTTAAGAAACATCAATGATATGTTGTAAACATTATGAAGGAGGAAAACTAAAAGAAGAAAGAAATACATCGCGGTTATAAAACAATTCATGTTTTGTGATTTGAATGAAATACGATTTTATTAGTAGTTAATATATACATACTGATGTATAGTATCCAGGTTGTTGTCGGTTTCTAAAGTGTTCGCTTAGTAAGTTGCAAAATTACACAACTGTGGGTGGTAAGGAGTTATCTATGTTGCTGCTATCTTAGATATGAAGCTATTTTTAGGCCTTTGATGGCCTTCTATTTAGCGCACGTTCATGGAGAAACGATAGGCAAAAGAGAAACCAAGCAAGCGACGTTTATAAACCGCGCGTTACGATTCAACATTTACTTTATTGAAGTTATATAAAATTTTGGAAAACTACACATGACCATCTGTCGTCGTCATTCACTCTTGAAGACCAGCCTATTCGAAAGCGCTATAGACTTGTGCACGATGCAAAATGAGATCCGATTAGAGCAGGCCATTGCAGTGAAACTAATACAGTATGTCTCATTCCAAACTGTAAACACAACAAATCACCATAAAAATCACAAATCGAATATACTCTATTTACACACCTCCGTTCAAGATACTATAATAACGGAAAGAAACAGGAAGCGGTTTGCTTCCACAAGGCGTTATTTTCAGTTGATGAACATTATTCTTCGATCTCCGGAGTTGGACTCCGCAATTTTCCTTTCCAAATTCCCAGCAAATCCACCTGATTCAAATTGCCCTCCGTGAAAAGATGGGTTGGCAAAGGATATTGGTGATACAGATTTATCATTTCAAAGTTAAGAAATTAAAGAATAAATTAAGGCAATAAATTAACAAATGTATTTGCAAAATGTAACAGGGAAGCGATACCGATACGGGAATCTTCGCGAATCGGAGATTAGGCTAGCGGTAAGTAAACCAACCGCAGCCAGCTCTTCTGATAGATAAAAAGATGTGGCACTCGATAGAAAAGCCACCATGGCACATCTTGGAAAGCTTGTGGTGATTTTTAGCATAAAATATTTTTAAAAAGGGAGATATCTTTTGTACGGGAGATATAGTGTCGTGGGTTTTTTAAAATTTCGATTGTCATGCAGATTACCAACACCCCAATTAAGTTAGGAAAACAAAGTTGAAATTAAACTATAGAACTGAACTTCCATGAAGTTTCGTCACCATACCAGTGGTACTTGTATATTATAATTGATGGTCACATTCATTGACCTATTGAAGTAAACAATTAAATTTATATTAGGTGCAGGCGCGCGAGTTAGTTTCCATCAACCTGCGATTAGGCGTATAATAATTTGGAAAGACAAAATTCAAAGAAAAGTTGCTGCTGATCTTAATCATGTCTCTCTATGCCGATTTTAGGTGCATCACAAATACATGATAGCCTGGCTCTGAGCGGAGAAAAATACACATCTCGTCTGACAGTGACCTCTAAATGCTCAGCTAGGGAAAAAAGTCTGAGAAAAAATGTCTGGAGACCATTAGGTTACACCTGTTCAAGAGCTTTCCAAAAAATATTTATAACCTTTCTTTAAATATTTCCGGTTCTGAATCAGTTCAAATGGCTTAAGACATTGCGATTTTTAATAAATACATTTGATTTTTTTCAAACAAAAGGAATGCGGTTGCTGGAACCATGACTTAGAAATAAGGGCAATTCAATCAAATCATAAATCAATTCAACAATAAGCTAAGATTTGGGATACATTTTTTCGAATAGTCATCGTTTTTGTATGACTTTTTTGGATTGGGGAACGATTCCGAAATCGCCGGGTGATTTCGGAATCGTTGCCCCCTATGACTCTGCTTAAGACATTGCGATTTTTAATAAATACATTTGATTTTTTTCAAACAAAAGGAATGCGGTTGCTGGAACCATGACGGTTACTGAACACAGTAGAAGGTGTGCTGTTTAGCACTATCATTCTTCTTCCCTCCAGACTCCAGTCCAGAATCCAGATCGGTATTCGGCTCGGTTACATCCGTATTCCGTAGTATCCGTACTGCCTTGCCACTTGCCAGTGCCTTGGCTATATAGCCTTTACATCTCGACTGAAAGACCAATT
This sequence comes from Ceriodaphnia dubia, assembly GCA_022539655.2. Classification (NCBI taxonomy): domain Eukaryota; kingdom Metazoa; phylum Arthropoda; class Branchiopoda; order Diplostraca; family Daphniidae; genus Ceriodaphnia; species Ceriodaphnia dubia. The sequence continues at coordinate 531,436 of JAKUCG020000157.1, forward strand.
TGCTGTTAAGTTACCTGCTTGTATGCTGATTACTCATTTTTCATCTATTGAGTCGCACGGTAGTAATATTACTTCATGACAACTTTAACCTTATTTACTGTTGCATCATCGTAATCATCATATGTATTTGCAGATGTTCATGTTAAAAAGTAAATATCAAATAAATTTGATGAAAGAAGAAAATAATTTGACTTATTATTGGTTTCATACACAAATTCACTTATATTAGCTATAATTTAACTAAACATTTTTGTATCAATAACAAATTAATTAGATTTGTATGATGGCAACGGGATGGTAAATTGTACAAGTAGGAAACAGGAAACTGTAGGACGATAGTTCGGAGCAGTTTGAATCATTTTTATTATAATACTGATTATCCTCTTAATTCACGTGGCCGAGAAGCGTTTGGAATCTGACCGCATTTGTTTATTACACTTTGGCACCGCCAACTCAGATACGAAAAAAATTATTGTTTGAGGGTCCCATCCCATAAAAGTGCATACCTTTCGACTTTCGTTCGCTGATAATAGAAATTCCCCTTTTTTCTTTCGTTATTTTTCCATCAAATTATCAAAATAACTTGCATTCGCCCAATCCATTTACCACTACCACCACCTAGCGACGCCGTCGACGCATGCGTCGTTTTTTTGTGACGTCATGTGGAGATCCGATTGGTTGGCGACCAATTGATGATAAACGTCTTCCTCTGCCCGCCTTGGCTACTGCAAGCATTGCCTTTATTTTCTCCCACCCGCTCAGCTTTTTGTGTGCGCCCCGGATATCTAGGCCAAGAAAAAGTCTTTCAGTTTTCATCTGTCCGTCGACCAGTTCCAGTGTGTGTGCAAGCGGTTTGGCCCGTCTGAGTATATCGCGTGTGTGTTGCCCACTGGGCTAAGCGTGTGTGTGCGAGTGTATGTGTGTACGAAAAACAAAAGAATTTTTATTAGAAAATCGACTAGAAAACGAGAGTAACTCATCATGGGTCAGAGTTCGTCGAAAAAGAATTTCAAGTTGGATGATTCACTTAGGCCATTAGGGGTGACGGGAAGCGTGAAAAAGAAGACGACGGAAGACTGGCCGGACGGTGGAATGCCCAACAAAGTGAGTTCACAATCGGTGGGAACGTGTAAAGCCACGAACGTACAGCCACCGATAACATGGTTTCCATGACTACCAATCAACTGACTCGAAGCAACGACCAAGTTCCTACCGTTTTCTCCTACTGTTTCCACTTATCTTTAGGCTAGGCTGTCGAGCCACATTCTCACTATCACGCGACACATGTATCTTAATAGTTTTGACTCGTTACGTGTGTCTTTACCGTTGATACAAGTGGAGCGCACTATTATCAGAGCGGATAAGTCCCAAATCTTCTTTTAATTTTTTTTCTCTTTCCGCGGCCCGTAAATAAAGTCAGCGGTGAAGAGGGAAAGCTCTTTTTCATATTATTTTTTTTTGGCACATCGACGCGCGTAATGGTCCGTCTCAAGTCGTTTTGTGAGGCAACTGTTGTGTGTGTGTAGAATACCGGTGAAATTTCCTCAGCGAAACGACTCACGCACGCATAGAAAGAGAGACCCACACGACGCCGGTCCACGGTCCGTCCGGCCTTTTTCTCATTCCGACAAATCGTGGAATAATTTTTTCATAGCCAGAGAGTCGCACAGTCTTTATATTCTGGCACTGGCGCTCATGCGGAATAAGTAATGCGCTTCTACTGGCTCTCTCTCTCTCTCACACACACATACACACACACACCAGCTGCCGCCAGGTGATGAAATGTCGCCGGATGTTGCATATGAAAGAGCAGGGGGGCTACACCACTCATCTCACGTCGGGTAGGCCAAGATCACGAGCTTCTTGGGCGGATAACTGGGATGGGTGATTGCATATCATATGGTGGGTGTGCGTGTGTGTGTTTTTTCTGTATTGTGGTCGAGTCAAGTCAGAGGTGCGCCGCGACGTCATTCTCTCAGGTGGGCTCTCCCGCTGAGCTCCATCATCAAATTGCTAGTCGGAGTCTATTGGATTTTTCTTCTCCCAAGTCATACTCCCGGTCCTCAAGGCGGGCGTTGGCGCACCTTTAGCTCGTTGGTTTGGTCGTGTATAAGTTCGATATCCCTCCCGTGTGCCATATATCCACACCCATGAGGTTATCGATTCAAAAATAAGAAAAAAGAAAGGGGAAAAAAAACTGGGAAAAGAATTTCCAAATTTAATTTTTTCCTCTTCTCTACATTCGTTGCTCCCGACACCCATCACCACTCCCTTCATATGATGATTATACGACGACGACCGAGCGTGTCTTTGTATGTGCGAGAGCCCGGCCCGTCTTTGTTGTAAACCAACACCAAGAAGAAAGGGAGCCTTCTCCCTTCCCTCGCCGTCGTCGGTTGTCGTGTTATTACCCGAACAACGTGAAAGATACCGTCCTCAGTATCAGTTGATCTTTGCTAGCATTCGGTTCTTCTCTAACGTGCCAAAAAGTGCAAACTGCCTCTTCTGCTGCCGACATGTTTAACAAACTGTACCGTCTGATCGAGTGGGTTCTTGATACTTTTGTTTCCCTCTTTGTGCGTCGACAGGAAGCCGCTAAAGATGCCAAACAGAAGTCCGCTCTTGCACCCACAGAGAACGAAGAATCGCCCAATGCAACTCAGGTAAGTTCGTTTTTCAGTCGTTTTATTTCTTGTTTGTTTACAGTGTAATTGAAGTGTGTTGGTTGGCTAGACGAAATCAAGTTGTAGCTATTTTATTTCATTACGTACAGGGTAGTGTGACGAGCAGAAGTCGGCGTGGAGGCGTTTCGGGCGAAACGATGACGGTGGAAGATGCTACCAACTACGTCAAGAAAGTTGTACCTAAGGACTCCAAGACTATGGATGCACTAGCCAAAGCCATCGCCAAGAACGTGCTCTTTTCACATCTGGATGAAAACGAGCGTTCCGATATCCTTGACGCCATGTTCCCGGTCAGTGCGCACTCTGGAGAAGTCATCATTCAGCAAGGCGACGAAGGAGACAACTTTTATGTCATCGATCAGGGCGAAGTCGAGGTGACACTTTTAACTCCTCCTACTGTACTCTCTATCTCTCTTGCGAAAGTCGCACGCAAGCCCAGAGCCCTTATTTTTTATGGTTATGCATGGCATTTAATATCGTCCGGTTACAACTCTGGCTGCATATCCGTCCAATGGGATCCTATTTAACCCGGTTATTTTCTGCTTGATGCTCGACTCGCAGGTCTTTGTAGATGGTAATATGGTCACCGTGATTGGAGAAGGAGGCAGTTTCGGTGAGCTTGCCCTGATTTACGGCACGCCACGAGCCGCCACAGTCAAAGGTATCAGTCTTGATCATTTTTGCGTGGCCCCAATCAAAGCTCGGATCATTACTCGTGTTTCATTGATTGCAGCCAAAATGGACGTCAAACTATGGGGCTTAGATCGTGACTCGTACAGGCGCATCCTCATGGGATCCACCATCCGCAAGCGCAAAATGTACGAAGAATTCCTCTCCAAAGTCTCCATCTTGGGTAAATTCCATTAGCTGAATCAACAGTGTCTCAACAACAAGTAATCAGCCTAATTGTTCGCTTGTTGCCGTCACTTTTGCAGAGAGCCTGGAGAAATGGGAGCGGTACACGGTAGCCGACGCATTGGAACCTTGCAGTTTCGAAGATGGCGAGACGATCGTCAAGCAAGGCGAACCGGGTGACGATTTCTACATCATCGTTGAAGGGAGGGCCGTCGTAATGCAGCAACGAAGCGGCGGTGCAGCTGAAGCCGAGCCCGCCGTCGAAGTGGGTCATTTGGGTCCCTCCGATTACTTTGGTACGGTCCTTCGTTGGAGGAAACATTACAGCTTTTGTTGTGTCGTGTCAGCTGCCTCGCTTTTCATCCACAACATACAATAGACCATTAACATCGGACTGACTTTTTCCCCATCTTCGCTTGACAGGTGAAATTGCCCTGTTGCTGGATCGGCCGCGAGCTGCCACCGTCATTGCCAAAGGACCGCTCAAATGTGTCAAACTCGACCGGGCAAGGTGACCTATTCAACCGTTTCTACTTTATTGATCTTTAGTTGTAGCAACAGCACAAGCACACACACTAGCACCAGCAATTTAATGATCTCGCTAATGGCCCCATATTTTTCTCTTTCTTCTTCGCAGATTTGAGCGCGTGCTGGGTCTCTGCGCAGACATTCTCAAGCGCAACATCCAGCTGTATCACAGCTTCGTCTCCTTGTCTGTTTAGAAAGTGAAGGAGGGGAGTTTCAAAAAAAAGTTTGTTGTTATTGTATTTCGGTTGGAAACCCAAGAAAGGTAATGAAGAGGAGAGAGGGGGTTTCAAAAGAAACAGCGAATAGCTACACACACACACACACAAAGTTCGTCTTTTTTCCTTTTTCCCTCTCTCTCTCTTTCTAGAGAAAAAGTTGATTAATATAAAAGACACATAAAACTTAATGAATTGCAGCTCCTAACCAAATAGTTGCCGTTTCGTGCTTCTTCTAAAGGGGCGGGAGCGCTTCACAAAAAAGGATAAAAGATAAGCTCTAGTGTCCGTCTTTGATTACCTTAAATATTCAAAATAGGTACACGTTTAACACTTACTACTAATGAATGGCTATTTTCAAACTCTTTAAAAGCTAATCGGCCCTTGTTTCTTTCGTCAATTCTCCTCATCTTGAAATCGGGAATATGAGTAGGAAAACAAAAAACTTTTTTTTTATTGCGAACCTACTAGAAAGTTTCTTTTTACTGTTTATTCAGATAAATTTTTGTCTCCATCTTTCTTCTGTCTAATAGTTTCAGAAAAGGGAACAGCGCCAAAATGGTTTACGAATAGACATTATCTTCTTCTGTTCTATTGTCAATTAAAGATGTTAGTAACATGCCGATGTCGCACAGGTGGCGAGATCGGTCCTCCAGATGAGCCCCAAAGGAAACACACAAAGACCTCCAAGTGGTTCTTTTTCTTTTTAAACTTTTTCCCCCTGTTTGAAAAGAGGATTCTGCTGGACGGAAGAATCTTTTTCAGAAACCAAAAGAGAGAGAGAGAGAGAGAGAAAGATTAACCCTTGTCGGTCCGTGTTGTGGCTTCCTTGATTTCTTATTCAGCGCTCTGTTACATTGAAATCATCTTACTTTATTTGGTACTTGAGAACATTTTTGCAAAGGGTTTTTTCCAAACAGGGCGGGGGGAGGCAAAGCGATTGGCAGTAGCAGTATAGCATCTTTATTTGGCTTTTTTTTAATTATCTTTTAAAACTGTCGTCAAGAAAAGAATTCAATTTAGGGGAATATGAAAAACCGATAGAAAACTAAAACTAATGCTCGGGATGATCATTGAAGTATTGACCTATGCAGTTAGGAAGCCGCTGTCTTGTCCTTTTTTTCTTTCGCTCGCTCTCACTTTTTGCGCCATCATTTTTTTTTTGTTTCTTTTTCTCTTCTAATACAAAAACAAAAAGGAGTTATACACACAAAAATGAAATTGATTTTATCTGTGGCTCGATCCCGCCCCACCGTTCGTGTCACGTAGAATGTGTATTCTCTTTCTTTGCCCTTTTTGTTTTACGACTTCCCAGTGCACCAACGCTATTCACATCACGAACGATGCCCCTCTGATTTTTCTTGTTTTATGCAAATTTATCACCCTGCCTATTTCAATATCTCTCTCTTTTGCAGCTGATGTATCTTGTATGTGTACGATTCATTATTTCTGTTTCTTTCTACCAAAATCTATCAAAAATGTTGTGTTAACGTTCTTTATCATTTTTCCGGATTCGAATTTGAAAAAAAGAAAGCAAACGAAAAAAAACATCAGGAAATATCTTTATGTTTGTCTTAATTTGTACATGTCGAACAAAACACTAACAGGCCGATTAACTTCTTTTCACTTACCAATTTCATTTCTTTTCAGTTACATTTCTGGGATTTTGTTTTAAAATTCACATAGTATCTTCAATCCCCTCTTAATCCCTTTTAGAAGTTAGATTCATCAAAAACACTTTAAAAGAAACATATTTTGAGCGAAAAGAAAAAGAGAATACAATTACATAAATTGTCTGTCCCGTTTGAAAGTCCAACATTTTGTGAAAATGGTTCCCTTTTTTCTTGTGTCCATTTTCAAGACCCTCGTCTTGTTTCCTTTTAATCCCCCTTTGATTGCCTTTGTTGGTTTCATCTCTCCATCTCCTTCTTTTTTGCAATAATATTGATTCTTCTGGCAATATAGGAAATTATGATAGGGAACTTAAAATTACCTTATTCAATAAGAAAAGACATCTTTGATACCTGTAACATATTTTTAAGGAAAAAAAAAGAAAGAAAGAAATACATCGCAGTTGTAATATACTCCTACACAAGTCGCGTGGTTTTGATGATATAACATTTAATATTTTATTTTAATAACGAAGCAATAAAAACTAATGTATCGAGTGGAATGCTGTTGTTGGACGCTGAAGAGAGATTGAGAGAGGGGAGATAAGGCTTCAATATTTTGTTTAATAAGTATCAAGTTACACTGTTGTGTGGTTGGAACATGTCACGTGACTGTTGGTAAGGGTTATTTATTTTGTGCTTTTTCTCTCCGGATTGTTTGTCAAAAGGTTAATTGATTAGTTTCACTAAGTTGGATTCAGAAAATTGACTTTCTTGCTTATAGCCATACGGTTACCGTTGTTATGTATAATTCAATCTTTTCTTATGATTGCTGTTGGTCTTCCAATGGCATTTTGCCCTTACGTTTCTTGTTGGCCGATGCGCGTGGAAGTTTGTCGATGTCGACGTCATCTTCTTGGCGTGTCAATTCAGAATTGTCTCGACGAGGAACCATCGGTAATTCAGAATCGACCGCTAATATCTTGTCATCTTCTCCTAAATATGAAACGTGACTTCGTGATCCATTAATGGTAAACGAAACAACTTCGTAAGTTTCATTACCAGCATCCATTAAGCTCTTGTCGGTCAAAGAGGGCCAGACGTTGCTGCCGGTTCCAGTTCCGCTGGAAGAGGAAGGAATGATGGGTAGCTGTCGCCTACGAAAGCTTTCTTCTCTTGCCTCATAAGCCTATTATGCAGTACACAGTATAGACAAAGAAGAATCCATTTTACAATCCAAATTTGTGTCGTCGATGCGATTGATAAAGTGAACCTTCTGGCGCGTGACTAAGAACTGAAGTTCTTTCTGCATGCGATGCAGTCGACTCTGTTGGTTCTCGACCAATTCCTTCAACATCGCGATCTCCTCTTCTTGGGCTTGTTCGCGGTTGTTAGAAGCCTTGATTCCATTAGTCATCAAAACCTGGATTATAAGCGGAAATCGATATAGCGTCATATGACAAAAGGCAGGAAATTGTGGCGATGGCGCCGATAAACTTGTACTAAATTGGAATAGAACGACAATTGGTCGTTGTCGGCGAAGATCACTTACTGCGATAACGACAAGACAAGTAACGATGGCCAAACAGGAGAGGATGAGACGCAAGCGTGAGAACAGGTGGCCAGGCCAGCAGCCGGATTTATTCTTATTGGCGTTGCCAGTTGTTAACGACCTATTATTGCTGACGGTTGTCTCTTGGTAAACGGCTCCGTTTTTCGTCTTGGGAACCAACAGAGGCCCTTCTTGCTGATAAACATATTTGACCTCTTCTGTTTTCATTTTCGTCTTCGCTTATTTTTACTATATCTTCGAGTGGACTGCGTCGCTGTGAAGTAAACAAAGGCCGCTCTCTGTTTTCACGTAGTCTGGAGGCTAGCCAATAAAATCCAAGCTGCACCCTTTCATGAATAATAAGGCAAAAATACACAGTGAAAGGCTATGGGTGAATAACGTCTCAAACATCGCGCGCGGCTAGACTGTGCGCCTTTGGCCGTCACTTGCTGATCTAAAAATAATCATTCAACGCCGTCGTGGCGATGATGATATATCACGGGTTTTCCAGATCAAAACACGTGAATTTCCAATGAGGCGACATGATTATTTAAAAAATGGGTTACATCTGTTTATAAAGGGGAGAAAAAGGAAAACCTTTTGATGTCTTACCTGGAGCGCAGATATATACGAGCGAACTGGGCCGTAGCTTGCAGTCAAGTGGCCGGACTCAGTGGAACGTGAGTTTATCAGCTAGTCAACACAGAAAAGAAAAGAGAAAAGCAAGGCGAAGAGAGAAAGAGAGAAAGAGAGAAGAAAAAAAAAGGCTCGCTGGCTCGCGGCCCCGTGGCTAGCGACTGCTGATAACTTGCTGCCTTTGCTTTGATCCTTGACTTTCATCATAGGTTCTTCTTTCCACCAAGTTCTTATTCTCTTTTCTCCTGACGTATGTATAGGGTTCTCGTCCCCTTCTTTTTACTTCCTTTTGATTATTTGTTCGGTGACTTGAGCAGCCTCGTGACGCAGCCAAAGCAGGAATACGACACCGCCGGTCCGTGCACACACACAACCGTCCGTCGAACCTCCTCCCTGGCTTCGTTGCGCTCACAAACATCCGACTCCATTTTCGAACAAAGAGAGAACAAATGTAAATAGATAAGACCTAGCGAAGTTAATGTATTCTAACACGCAGCAGCAGCTTGATTAGCTCATTAAAATCTGCTTGATGGACGACCTCCGGCTTCATGGTTCCATCATTCTCTGTCTGATTTAACAGGTGTTATGCTGATTAGTTCCTAATTTTTTTTCCTGTTGGTGTTGACGACCCAATCTTCTTCGTGGATTTAATTGAGAATAGCCTTATAGTCAACAACAAAAAATGCAATCTGACACTTCCTTTTTGAATCTGGATTCTGGCTATTCAACATAGCAGTCGTCGATTACACATATATATGTGTATCGATAGATAATGCCAAGAAGAAGAGACTGGCCACGCCATAGAAAAAAGCGCAAGTCTATGCGGTTGATCAAGGAAGCTTTTGGTTGGTTCCCTACTGATTGGATACCAGGAATTGCTGGATAGTTCGTTGGCCAATCGTTTGGTGGCGAGGGCTTTTTTAATTCCTCTTTCCTTTCCTATCAACGATTAACTGACGTTGCCTTACCGACGTTTGTTACCGTGCGCGATCTGGTCCAAAGTTTTTGCCATTTGTCACGTTCCACGCAGCTGCTCTTGCATCTCTTCAACAGTTATCATCTTCCCTTAAACCAACACAAAATGTCGGACGTTGAACAAGCTGAATTAAAAGCTGGACATCCGCCAGCAAGTGAGTATAAATGCATATTGATACTCGCATGACATCGTGTCAGTCAGTTTGTATTATTGTAGCTTGAAATAAATGATGGCCTTCAAATGCTTTTCCTGTTCTTTGTCTATTAGCCACTTATAAACTGCTCTGTGGAATGTGCTAACTGATTCTGTATTTTTGTAGTGAAGGTAGGAGGAAAGCGTGTTCCTCTCCCAAAGCACCATGATGAGAAAGCTGAAGCCCCAAAAGCAGAGGAAACAGAAGACGACAAAGATAAGTAAGCTCTTCATTTGAATCAAATGTCATGAACAAAAAATTGAAACATTCTCTTTATTTTTTCAGACCAACTCCTGGTAGAACTGTTGTGATCTCTGGAGCCCAAGTGAAAGAAAAGGAGGTTTATTCTTCAGAAGCAGCTAGGGCAATTCATGAAAAACCACTTCCAACTCATTCCACTTTTGACACTGGCCATTCTCCTCACGGAAACAAGCAGGCTTTCATTCAGCAACCTCGTAAACAGTAGTTCACAAGTTGATTCTACTAGGGACCATGTGATTTTGAAACTGCTTGATGAAAACTCAATTCATTCACATTGTGGACAGTTTAAGTGTTGTCAGATGTGTGGTTCCTTTGAATTTGGTGGTTTTTGGTTGATTTAATTGTTGGATTTTTTCTGAGGGTTTAAGAAGGACTATTATATCTTGTTCATGGCTTAGGGAATTGATCATGATGGAAGTTACTTTTTTTCTTTGTAACGATTTAAATTAAAAGAAGAATACACTGACAACCATCAAAAATATTGTATTTCCAGAGTTTGAAATTGGAGTAACATTGAACTATTACTGCAACCAATATTTTGTATTAGGATCAAGGGGCTGATTCTGTTTGGCTAAATCAGGATTATATTGTGAATGATATTTTTGCTTCGGCTTAGCCTTTATTTGTTCCTCTTCTGAACCGCTACCGTCGGAGCTTGCCGTTTTCGTTTCTTTATTAGTAGGAGTAACAGTACCATTTATTTTGGCCAAGAGTTTGTTTGCTTTGATTCGTTCCGTTTTTTCCCGCTCAAGTCTCTTAGCTCGTAAAATTGACAACTGTCTTTTCTTCTCTGTTTCAGAATCAGTGGATTCGGAATCCGCGGAGGTTGAAGTTTTATTGTTTAGAGATTTCTTCTTTTTCTTCTTGCTTGAATCGGAATCATCGGAAGAACGTTTAGATTTGTCCTTTTTCCGTTTTTTTGATTTTTTGTGTTCTTTCTCCGATTTATGCTTTCTTTTCTTGGGTTTTTCACTTTCAAAAGAGTTGGTTTCAGGTTTAACGAGACTTGCAGCGGGAAATCGAAGTGATGGCTTGTTTTGTTCTTTCTTGGTAGTTTCCGATTTACCCACGTAATGTCGTATTACTCGAAGTGGATCAAACATGTCTTTGGCTCTCTCTGCTTTTTGGTTGATCTCACCTTCTGACTGGTTTTTAAGGGTATTTAGTAAAGATGGTTTCTCATACCAAGCAGATTCCCCAGTTGATTCCCTGGAACCCTGGCCCAAGTAGGTTAGCAGCCCAATTTGCTTTTCATAGTCTTCTTGTTCCTTTTTTTTTTCAAGTTCATGTTCTTTATTTGCAACTCCTTCCACTTGTTTTCCGTCTTCCAGATTGGCAAAAAAGTTCACATGGCCAGATTCTGTAAACTAAAAAAAGTGTTATGTTTTTAAATAACTGACTTTTTTTAATTTGAAAATTTACTTTCACAAGATTTCTTTCTTCTGTTATTGGAACAGAGACACATGCCCCATTTCTTATCACAATCTCATAACGAGTTTCTGTGTTGGATACAATTTGCTTAGTAGGAGCTTCATCTTGGTTTGTTGTGATGCCCTGTCTTTCTCTTGCCCTTGTTCTCAGAATAGCTGTGCGGGTTTCTTGCTCCTATGGTTATACACAAAGAGATTTGATTATTTGTACTAGTTAGAATAATTTCAGTATTTCAACTAACAGCAAGCAATGCTCTTCTTTGTTTTTCCTTTTCTTCTTCAGCTGCTTTCGCTTCGTCACGTCGTACTCGAGCTATATTATCTTTAGTCCTCACGTGCCATCTACACAAGAATCCTTATTAGTAAAAAGGCATATTATATAGGAAGAATAAGTGAGATCAAACGATACCTTTTCTTCGGTAAAATATTCATTCTTGAATAACACGTCAAGCTTCCTAAGGTTTGTATCTACCATCTAGGTTAGTGTCTACTAGTATCATAACAATAACAGAAGCCCTCTGGTGGTTATGCGTGAACTATAGTAGCGCTGGCTAAACGGCAAGGCCTACTATATTTACTAGTTACCAGCGCCGACTTTCGTCGCTCGCTGGGAGGGTCCCGAAGGTGTGTTTTTAATTTTCGCTAAATTTTGAATTAGAATATATCAACGCAAAAATTAAAAGAGAAATTTTGTTCTTCTTCAAAAATTTCACCCTTCTGCATTAATGAAAATATGCCCCACCCAATGATTGCGCACTAAGCGCAGAGGTGCTGAAAAGATTTAAGTTTTCCTGTTTGAATTTTAAAAAATTGGTAGGCTGTTCATATTTTTTGCCGATCAAGAGGGAAATCATAAACTATATTCGTATTTATATGGGGTATTTATATCGCTCCCGCAACATGCTTGTATCACAAGAGAACCATATTTCTAAAATTATCGAAGTTGGGCCCACCCTAGTAACATTTATGAAACGGTTACAATAACAGGTAGGCCTATAGCATTACTTTTGTGTCACATAAAATTACCCATATATGTATTGTCTCGCGCGGGGTCGGCTACATATTACATTCATTGAGCAGATGATACGTATATTCCACTATGTGAGTCCTCGCTTTTTTTTTTCTCGATGCATAAGCATTAACGATTGCCCAACGACTCAGTTTTCTTATTACTTTTAGAAAGAGAACCAATTTTCCTTCAAAATTTTTTGTTCATGAAATAAATCCATATCGATATAGGCCTATATAATGAATGAAGCATGAATTATGCCACCTTTTTCTTGCGTAAGCGTAAGCGTAAGCTTTTAGCAGATATTAGTATTTTGAATTTTTTGAATTTTGCGGGCGTTGGTAAAATGCAGAAAAAGGGAAAACAGAAAGCAGAAGAGTAAAATACAGAAGTCGAAAACAGAAACCGTCCGATTATGAAATAGATTTATGCAAAACATTAGAGCGAACGAAATTTTCCCCGAAATTTCCTCCGTGAGCTTTATTTTCTAAAAAACCGAATTTCTGCGTTCGATTTCTGTATTTTACTCTTCTTTTTTCTGTTTTCTGCATTTTACCAACATCCGAATTTTGCAAAACTTGGAACGACAAAGCGCCATCTAGTATCTTTTAAAATAACTAAAAACGACTCTTGCCACCTAGACTTAATTACGGCAACTAAAGAGGTCGAAAACAACTTTGTATAGAATCCCTTCGGGAAACATGGCCGAACTAGTCCCTATACCCCCCATAGTTTCCCGGAGGGATTCTGGTCAAAAAAAAAAGCACCCAGACGACCCTCTTTTTCGCGCCAAACAGTTTGAACGGCTCTCACTTCGGGGACTCGTTCCACTAAACGGGAAATCCGTACATATTGATTTTGGGCTCAAAAATCATGGAATTCAACCTTCCACTGGGTAGAATGGTAAAATATAAGTTTAGAAGTAATTAGCTCTGTGTGATTGTGAGAAAAATCGATTTTCCGATTTACCAATCGGGCGACGTAGTTGTGTCGATAACGTAGCCGTGTCGATTTATTGCGATTTGCCCAAAATTAAAGTTCACATTCTTCGCCAATAGAGGTGCTAAGCATAAATTTAATTTAAAACGTTTTCGTGCTTTTTCCGCTCATTTACTTAACTTACTTCATATCAGATATGCTTTTTTTTATTTTCAAGATAATTAATTAGTTTTTTTTAAAGTGGTAGGTTAACTAGATATGGCTTTGTAAAAAGGAAAATTTGTATTTGTACGTCACTTGTGCATTACACCAATCAAATGACATTTAAATGTCAGTTTAGACAATTTCGAATTCGAAATGCAGGAGGCAAACTTAAATCTATTTCTCTTCATTCGAGCTACCCTGCCCTGCATTGTTATTTGATTAAACGGCACTGAAACCGACGGAATAAAAGTCGGATTTCTTAATTTGCCAAACTCCTTTTTTTTATTTGGTGTAATGCGTCAATATACCTGTTTATTGTTCGAATGTAATACGGTAGGTTTGCTTACTTTTTAATCACACACACACCTTGGTTTAAACTTCTAACAGCCTGCACACGGGAAGCGCGCCCCCCACCGGCCGTCCCACGAGGTCCCGTGAATGAACGCAATTCATATTAATAGACAGCCTATCTCTAATTCTGAATTTACATTTCCCCACCTATTTTATTACAAAAATGGTTACAAATTTTACCGCCCATATTTCTTAATTTTTTACGATACATTTTTTACATTGAGCTTTACCTATTTGCATTGTAACATCGCGTTACGTTCAGTTAGCAGCTCTAACCCCATACCCTCCGGGAACCTCGCGACGTAAAGTCGCATGGCACAATTACACTTTTTTGGCTAGTACGGCGCAGAGACCCTCTGGTGGTTCCATTTAAAATGCATGGGGCCACCAGAGGGACTCCGTGCCGTACTAACCAAAAAAGTGTAACTATGGGGGGTATAGGGACTAGTTCGGCCATGTAAATATAGTAGGCCTTGTAAACGGAGAGCGGAGAGCTCTCCGTTTAGGCGTTGCAGCATAGTCAATACAAGTGAATGAACTATTACTAATATGGTAACAGAATCACATCTTTCAACAAAAAGTAGGCCACGTGAGATAATCATTTAGGAAGACTTGATAAAAGGTTTAACGTACCAGAAACTAAAACGCGGAAATAAGAAATGCAAGAAAGGAAGGCCGGAGCCGCCGGACGTTCCGCCCCTGACATACGGTACCTTTCTGGCCCAATAAAAAAATTAAAAAAATTCTGTTAGGGCAAGAAATCCTTCTGGCCCAACAAATGTATTCCGTCCTGTCCTAGCCTTTTTAAAACTTCTAAAACTTGTACTTATCTTTAACTAGATCTGTTACATTTATCTGTTGATTCGAATTTCGCTCCACAAGTTTTCAGTGAAAACGCGAGATGACGATGGCCATCTCTTGGGTTCCCAGATTGAATTATTTAGTCATTTTTAAGTTATTTTGTATATATTTGGTTTTCCCCCAAGAAATGGTAGAAATTGTAGAAGATCGTCCTACGCTTGACGGGCGCTGTTTTTTATTTATTTAGGCGTTAACTGGGACACCAAGAAGTGGGCTTAGGCTTAGGATTTTGTCAATATAAATGCATCAAAAATCATCTTAAAGTATGTAGAGAGAGAACCACAAACTTCTATTTATTTTAAAACCATGCTGAGTTTTTCAAATCATAATATTGTAAAAAAAAAATGTAGTGCAATTTTATTCAAGAGTCGTTAAAAACAGTTCAACATCTTTGAGTTCCTTGGCGGAAATGATGGCCAAACGCCCCTCGTCCGTCTCTTCTGGCTCCCATGAGAAGATAGTCGATGCCTCTTGCAACATCTTACGAACCACCTTTGTAAATGAAAAAAAAAAAATTACAATTTGTGAATAATAGATAAATGTAAATACCTACTTTCACATTAGCTTGTAATTCTTCCTTTGAAATATCTCGCGTAAGGCATAGCTTGCGACACCGGACGGACAATACTGCTTGTAACTCGTACAAAAGAATAGCTCTCAAACGGTTCATTCCTATCAAGTATTACAATAATTGCATAATGATGTAATTATTTTAGGCTTTAATATTCGACAGGCGCTATTTTATATCTTCAAAATATTTTCGAAAAAAAAAAATATATAATATATTACCTGGTGAAACTGCATCAGCCACTTTTAAAAGTTCC
This sequence comes from Ceriodaphnia dubia, assembly GCA_022539655.2. Taxonomy (NCBI): domain Eukaryota; kingdom Metazoa; phylum Arthropoda; class Branchiopoda; order Diplostraca; family Daphniidae; genus Ceriodaphnia; species Ceriodaphnia dubia. The sequence goes on from JAKUCG020000157.1 coordinate 546,564, forward strand.
AAAGCAAGAGACTCCTTCTGATTAAGCGTTTCGTCATTCATGTCAACTAGACTTTGACCTTCAATGTGTCCATACATTTGACAGAGAGCCATCTTGACATCCGTCAAATAAAAATGGTTCGGATGAAGGATGCTGGAAAATTTACGCAAAAATCCTTCACAATCCTTCATCGACCCTTTCTTCAAAGACACAAGCTCTTTTCCGGCGCGTTCTATTATTTCTGCCACATAGTTGGCTGGCTGACGAGTGCCACATTGTCGACAGACCCAATCACTCGTTTCATCCAAAGGATTCTCGATCAAAAGGATTCCTGAACGATCTGGACACTTTTTACAATAAAGGCCTGAAGCAAACGTATCCAGCTCAGAAGGATCTTTACAGCGTTCGCAATGGCACTGAAAGAACTTGGTCTGTGAAAGATGACGTTGTCTATTTATCGTGCCCCATAATGGCTCCGTGTAACAAAGGGCAATTTTTTCTCCTTTGACTATGGGCACAGTGGCCCGGACGATCATCTCCCCATTTTTATTGAACGTCTTCGTAGCATTTGCCACGCAGTCGTGTTCCAGTAAACTTGCCGTTGAATAGACGGCCTGTAATCCTTCTTGAGACTTCAAATTCATCGGTGGATGTTCGAAGCTGTTGACCATCAAAATTCCGCATAATTGAAGGATCAGTTCTTCCGGGATTTGCAGACCTAGAGCTTCGCGGATAAACCGAACTACAGTGGCTTGATCAACGTCCTCCATGCCTTTTTGACGTCGTTCGTGAGAATGCGATTCCAACTGCAATAGTTCTTCCCATCGGGCAAGATTCTTATCCCGTAGAGCCAAACAGCGCAACACCATAACGCTTTGATAAGCTTGGACCGGAATACTGCCAGCAATTGGACGTCCAGCGGACGCGATCAATCCGCATTCGGCTGCGTGATCCGAGTCATTTCTGTTGCATTCTTCCCGTCCACACATAGGCCAACCGCAGTCAGGGCACCTTGTTCGGCCGTCCACATTGCTGTAACATCCGAGGCAGACTTGGCCGGCCGTGTACTTGGGTCCCATGACCAACGGCTTCTCCTGCAGGATAACATCGCCTTGCCCATGAGAATAAAAGTATAAACTAGATAATCGCCCGTTATCAAGAGTTGTAGAGGGTCAGGGAACTCAACTAGACTTTAGAATTTTGTAAGTTATTAATAGGTTTTGGCGTGTTTCGAACCAGAGCGTCCCCTCGAGGTCTATATAAATCTATTTAAGCATTGCAGTCGCAATGGAACAAAACGGCTTACCTGCTTTGAGGTCCCGACAAGCTACCAAATGGCGTCCGACGTTCATAGTTCGTTCTACACGGTAGGCTCTACAATTGATTCGATGTTGTTTCCAGTCCTTCTTCTGATGTTCTCTCGAACAATAAAAGACGGCCTGGCAACCAGAACAACGCTGACCAGCTTCTTTCCCGCAGAAACAATAATGTTCTTCCATATCGACTGTCGTTCGTCAAATTTAATTATAAAAGACGTGGATTAGTTTCGTGAATACTATTTTAGTGAAGTATGCTAAGTATGTTTTATAATGGATTAATTTTACATAAGGATGAGTTGAATGGTATAATTTTTGGGCAACGAAGCAAGGCAGAAACAATTATTGCGCAGCTCTTAACGATTACGGATTGTATCCTCAGAGATTTCTGGCATTGGTTGATTAATTGACGGTTGTTTACGGCTCCTTTTTCTGCGTTTGTTTTCTAGCTGCTCGGCTATTTATAGGTCGAAAAGACGCGTGGGTACCAGAAGAGGCGGGCAACGACGAAGACAGTGTATATACGCCCGCCTTCTTTGCTTCGTCGCTAAAAAACCATAGACACGCACCGACAAACAGCATTCATCCATGGACTGTTGCGGTGATGAGCGAACTCATTATCACTCCAAAATCAATCGGGGCTCTCCCGTCTGATCATCACGTGTCTGATCATCCAGCTATGGTAAGTTGGTTATTACTCCCACCATAAAATTTACATAGTCCATTATAGCCCCTCATTTTGTTAAATTTAAATAAAAGGCTTTTCCCTCTCGATAGTTGATGGATCGATATACTGTATTTGCATCGATAACTATGAGACAAAAATAGACAGTGGACAGACTTTTGACCAGCAGAAACAATTCGTGTAAATGAGGAAAATACAAGTAGCATAATTATTAGTGTAAGCTAGCTTGAAAAACATCTTACCTTGAACAATCAATGAATCACCGCTTCAAAATAGACTGGAGGAGTCAAAGTTGTTGCTCGCTTTCTGCGTCGCCTTTTCCTCCGTTTATATTTTGCACACGTGTACACACAGCACCCGCTCGCCGACAATTGCTCACGGAGTAGAATACTGTAGACTCCACACGCACGAATAGTCCCAAGTTTGTGTTGTTTGAGCGCAGTCCAGCGTCTTCTATAAATACGCTCCGTTTAAAAGTTCCAGACGCTTCCCGATTTCACGGGAGCAAATGTTTACAGGGTGGTGCTGTCCTCCTGTGGCAAAGAATATCAGATATTTTTTCTTTAAATTTCTTTTAAATGTGAACTGTGCCATTTTTATAGGACGATGATGATGACCCAGTCGGTTGCATCTATCGCATCGGCCAATCGTCAGAAGTTGGAAAGTAAAATTTTTAGATTATCCAAGTATAGTATCAAAGTGACCATAACATCTAACTGGAACATTCGTTTTCAGGTTTTTGGTCTCGGCACGAGATATAAGTACAGACGAAATTATTATTCACGAGGAAGAGCCTTTGGTCGTCGGTCCTAAACAAGCAACTCATCCGGTAATATTTAAATTCATTCTTTGATTTACCAATTCCGATAAGCTCAATTGGCAATTAAAATATTTGACTTTAAGGTTTGTCTGAATTGTTATCGACGGGTAGACGGCCGTTTCTTGTGTTCTCGTTGTCAATGGCCTCTCTGCTCCGAGCTTTGTCAGCAGTCAACAGCTGGCCATCATCAAACTGAATGTGAATTACTGGCCCGTCAAAAAGTTTACCCTAGCCCATCAGAACTGGAACTGGATGACTGTCGGATCTACGATTGTATCGCTCCTCTGCGGATCGTGCTGGATAATCAAGGACACCCAGACAGAAGTCGACTATGGCTTGGATTAGAAGATCATCGACATCATCGACAAGAAATTGGCATTTGGCATGTCGACCGCCAGTCAGTTGTTGACCCGATTCGGATCCAGTGGCAACTGGGCGAACACGTTGGCGAGGAAGAATTGCAACGGGCATGCGGAATTTTAGAGGTCAACGCTTTCGAAGTATGCGATGAAAATGAATCCATCAGTGCTCGGGCCGTTTATTCACATGCCTGTTTGATGGCGCACGATTGTGTACCCAACACGGCCTGTTCGGTCAATCCAATCAACCAAAGGATGACGGTGCGAGCAGCTGTTGATATCCCAGCTGGTCAAATGATCACCACATCGTACACCTTTACTCTGGATGGAACGCAACGTCGTCGTACACATTTAAAAGAAACGAAATTTTTCGATTGCCAGTGTAATCGATGCTGCGATCCTACCGAGTTGGGGACTCATCTAAGCTCACTAGCTTGTCCGAAATGTAATGGCCAGCATTATACCGTTCCCGAAGATCCTCTTAAGACTGATAGTTACTGGAAGTGTTTAGGCGAGCGATGCAATAACCGAATCGGCTCGATCCAGGTTTATCAGCTTCTCAATTGTCTCCAGCGTAAAGCGGATGAGCTCAACTACGATGACATTGCAGGATTGGAATCGTTTATAGATACGTGGTCGTCCATTCTTCATCCGAACCACTCGATCCTGATCGGAATTAAATATTACTTGTGTCATTTTTACGGAAACGCTCCCGGGTTTCAGCTTCATCAAATGTCCCCTGGCTTATTAGAGAGAAAAATTAAGCTTTGCAATGAACTGCTGTCCGTTGCTAAAGTTCTCGAGCCAGGGTCGTCCAAATTTAAATGTAAGTATGGGATTCAATCATATTTACATTTTCCATTTGAAAACGTATTTATTTCACGTATTTATTTCTGGTCACGTTAGATGGTTTACTTAAGGAAATTGAGTTGGCGCAAAACGAATTTGCTCGAGGATCAACTGATGACACAACTGATGACGACAATTCAGCACCTTCGGCAACTAATTACCTGGGGGCTGGAGCGGAAACATGAAGCTTCATAGCGTTTTAAATCTTAACATCAATTTTACCTGATAGATAATTGATTGTGATGCATTATGCCGTTTGTGATTTAGTTTCTTAACTTTCAGTTCACTTATATATACTCATTTTTTTAATTCGGTTGAGTTGTGATTAATTATAATGTAATTATGCCTTCGTTTGAATCCTATAAATACATCTGTTAAATTATGAATATTTTGAATAAGATCATTTATATAGGCATAAAGCTTTTCCTATGGAATGCGTTTTGGGTCATATCAAAAATCAATATATGTTCTTCTGAACTATAAAGTGTTCACATAAAATATATATTGTTCTCATTGAAAGGCGGAGATACCTGTTTTGAAAGCGGCGTTTTTCTTAAACCATACCGTTTCAGACGTGTAATTTCGACGTTCCAAATCAGCATGGACGTCGTGTACGACCCTTTCCGGCATTGGTCCTTTTTACAGATCAAAATATGATATGTATGGGGAGGTTGTTATTGGCTAAAGGAAGGGATGCACTTCCCCTTAGCATTTTTTAAATTATAGGGGCGAACTCATGACTGAGAATTGCCCTGTTTATCAATATTGCAGACGGATACAACCTCAATGTTGTGTTTTGCTATTTGCACCACTCTTCATTTAAGCTGGTGGCCCTAGTTTTGAATACCCTGGACCTGAATTGAATTTCAAAAAGTGGATAGGCCTACCCCATATTGGAAACGGAAAATGAGTACCTTTCCTTGATAAGACTTCAATAATCGTTAGATTTAAAGGTCTAATTTAAAATAAAAAGTTTAACTAGGGAATATCTTAAGCTCCAATGTTGTAGCTATTAATTTATTATACCTACAATAAATTGCAATAATATACCCAAAATTATACATAAATAAATGTACCAAACATAAAATGTAATACCCGTCTGTAATGGCTGAAAAAAGAGCTATACTGATCTACTCTACTCACGAATTTCCTAAGTAAATTCACTCAAATTTGATGCGTTATGTAACTGAAAGGAAATGAACACGTGGTCGTTACCGTGAGGACGACAAGGAGCAGAAAAAAACGAACAACGAAATCGACGCGATACGCGATAGAGGAACAGTACGAATCGACTAGCCCTTGGGCTGCTTATTCAGAGGAGGATGAGAAAGAAAATAGGTATATAAAGTTTTCAAAAAAATATGTCAAATCAATCGAAGCTGCTTAGTGCTTAGTAACAGTGCACTGCAGAGAGTAGCTGAGGTACCAGTGTAAAGACATTGTAAAATGGGTAAGATTCGTTTATATGTATCATTTAAAAACATTTTATTATAGAAATTGCTAGGTGATGTAGAAGTTCAGCTAATCTGCGATTACCGTAAAATGTCTAAATACTTGTTTTTTTTTAGGGTTGTTAAGTATGATGATGTGGTTAGTGTCGCTGATTGCATGGGCTCATGGGGCTGCAATGATGCAGGAACCACCCAGACGCGGGCCTCAAGGACCTCCCCCATCTTCCGGCTCGTACTACACTACACCCGCTCCCTACTACACCGAGGCTCCATACTACACTACGGCCGCGCCCTATTACACCGAGGCTCCGTACTACACTACAGCTGAGCAGTACTACACCACGACCGCATATAAATATGAAGCTCCTGTGTACTACACCACTGCCACTCCTTACTATACCGAAGCGCCGTACTACACTACGACCGCGCCCTACTACACTGAAGCATCCTACTACACCACAGCTGCGCCCTACTACACCGAAGCTCCGTACTACACCACAGCTGCGCCCTACTACACCGAGGCTCCGTACTACACCACAGCTGCGCCCTACTACACCGAGGCTCCGTACTACACGACAGCTGCGCCCTACTACACCGAGGCTCCGTACTACACGACAGCTGCGCCCTACTACACCGAGGCTCCGTACTACACCACAGCTGCGCCCTACTACACCGAGGCTCCGTACTACACGACAGCTGCGCCCTACTACACCGAGGCTCCCTACTACACGACAGCTGCGCCCTACTACACCGAGGCTCCCTACTACACGACAGCTGCGCCCTACTACACCGAGGCTCCGTACTACACTACAGCTGCGCCCTACTACACTGAAGCGCCCTACTACACCACGGCCGTGCCTTACTACACCCAAGCTCCATACTACACTGAAGCGCCCTACTACACCACGGCCGCGCCTTACTACACCGAGGCTCCGTACTACACCACAGCTGCGCCCTACTACACTGAAGCGCCCTACTACACCGAGGCTCCGTACTACACCACAGCTGCGCCCTACTACACGGAGGCTCCGTACTACACCACAGCTGCGCCCTACTACACGGAGGCTCCGTACTACACCACAGCTGCGCCCTACTACACGGAGGCTCCGTACTACACCACAGCTGCGCCCTACTACACCGAGGCTCCGTACTACACCACAGCTGCGCCTTACTACACCCAAGCTCCATACTACACTGAAGCGCCCTACTACACCACGGCCGCGCCCTACTACACCGAGGCTCCCTACTACACCACAGCTCCCTACTACACCACAGCTGCGCCCTACTACACGGAGGCTCCGTACTACACCACAGCTGCACCCTACTACACGGAGGCTCCGTACTACACCACAGCTGCGCCCTACTACACCACAGCTGCGCCCTACTACACGACAGCTGCGCCCTACTACACCACGGCCGTGCCTTACTACACCCAAGCTCCATACTACACTGAAGCGCCCTACTACACCACAGCTGCGCCCTACTACACCGAGGCTCCGTACTACACCACAGCTGCGCCCTACTACACCGAGGCTCCGTACTACACTACAGCTGCACCCTACTACACTGAGGCTCCGTACTACACCACAGCTGCGCCCTACTACACCGAGTCTCCGTACTACACGACAGCTGCGCCCTACTACACCGAGTCTCCGTACTACACCACAGCTGCGCCCTACTACACGACAGCTGCGCCCTACTACACCGAGGCTCCGTACTACACGACAGCTGCGCCCTACTACACCGAGGCTCCCTACTACACGACAGCTGCGCCCTACTACACCACGGCCGTGCCTTACTACACCCAAGCTCCATACTACACTGAAGCGCCCTACTACACCACGGCCGCGCCTTACTACACCGAGGCTCCGTACTACACCACAGCTGCACCCTACTACACTGAGGCTCCGTACTACACCACAGCTGCGCCCTACTACACGGAGGCTCCGTACTACACCAAAGCTGTGCCCTACTATACTGAGGCTCCATATTACACTACGGCTGCCCCTTACTACTCCACGGCTGCCCCTTACTACACCGAGGCTCCGTATTACACTACAGCTGCGCCATATTACACCCAAGCCCCGTACTACACGACTCCATCATATTACTATACTGAGGCCCCCTACTACTCTACTGCTGCCCCATACTATACTCAAGCTTCATATACAGAGGCCTACACTGCTACTACCTACAAATATGAAGCCCCAGTTTATTATACAACGGTAGCAAGCTACTACGCTCCCCCAAATTATGCTCCCGCTGCTCCAGTTTATTAATTGGATTATACTTTGTGCTCAATTGTTACCAAATATTTATCAGTGCAAATAGATTTTGTTACGTTAAAATTAAAATTTTTCTATTTCATTTATACATTACTTATGTTATATAGGAAAAAGGATTGATTTCTGACAATACTACAAATGTGGACGTTTACTCTCAAGTATATAGGGGAAATACGTTCATTACTTAAATTGTAAAAGAAAGTTTTAAAAGTCGATTGGAAATACAGCGATTGGATGACTTGTTTTGGCGTTATCGACATACATTCGCCATTCTCTACGCTTGAAGTCAAAAATTCCTGTTGCTATTGTAACCACAATATCTTTTTCAGTTCCACGGCGAAAAATTGGGTAATCGTTGTCTTCGTCGTTTGAAAGTATTTTGATCACGTCGCTACCAGTCGTAGGGGAACCGAGGCGATCCATTACACAATGGCGACTGTTGCTACTCAGCACAGCCAAACCATTTGCATTCTCGCTTATGTTCAAACGTAAATACCTTAGGGTGGAAGCAAAATGTTAAAATTTATGAGTGAAGTAAAACGAGGTTACAGTAGTACTTATTGCAATGGGCGTGGCTTTCTCCCGGGGACACAGTCAAAATTGACAGCTGCGACTCGTTGTTTTCAGCAGGGCCAACCTCGGCGCTGTGGAAAAGAATTGGGCCTTCCTGAAGGCCCAGTTCGTACGTTAAACTCGAGTAGTATTATAACTTAAGATTTTAAAATACCTGTTTGGTAAAAGTCATATTGACGCAAAAACCGTGTGAAGAGCCGGTTCCAGTATCACGAAGAATGGCCTGAGCGTCGACCAGATTTCGAGCAGAAAGCAAGGCTCTGGTCAGAAAATGACGGGCTGGATAAAATCACAAAGAAAAATGAGCTCTGCTTCCTTATAAATTCAAAGTGCTGAAACTAATGTACGTGTTTTGTTTTGATGAACTCGCACAGGTTCGATGATATTAATTGTGTATACAAGGCCGTGTTCATTTACATTCATGCAGAAGCCAGGCAAATGCCCAGCATAACACAAAGATGAGAACCGCTCCCGACGTCCACATTCTTCGCGAATGTCGGCGTGTACAATGTATAAATGATTATCTGCAGCTGGGAAAGCATCTTCGGTATGCCCAAGCACTACCTGAATTAGAAAGTTTTAAAATTATTATTATTATTTATTATTCATGTTTTTGTTACCTCATCATGGTTGCACATTACACTTGAACAGCCATCTCCAGTTAATTTAGATCCTGACGAGAGTATCATGCTATCGATGTGCAGTAACATCAGCTGAAGTAAAATAAGCTAGTAAATATTTTTATCCTAAAGTTAATTATTATTAATTACTAAATTACCTTGTAAAATGGCACTTTACTGCCGTCTGAGATTCCTTGCAACTCATTGACGTAATGAGGGAACTTTTTCTTCATTAAGTCCACCGTATCATCGTAAATTTTCTGACCAGCTTTGGTGTGATAGGCAGGCAGTAGTTCGTCATTCAAGAATTTAGATTCTTGAACGAGTTCCTCTATCATACTTTTAAAAGTCCGACCCTGTCGAAAATAAATTACTTATTGGAAAATCACCATGTTTCGTATTGAAAATCTCTTACCACGTCATAACCGACTTGATAAAAAGTCCCTCGAACGTGTAGCACTGGTAGAAAAACACGGCTCCCCATGTTGTTCTGTCGAGAATTCTATTGGAAATGATCCTTCCGAACTTTGTCGGTACTAATTTACTTTATAAAAAACTATGAATCCCCACAACCACAGTCTGGGCATAATCTCGTTAAGGACTGATCGCGTAATATTTAATCCACTTTCTAGGAAACCAATCCCCTTTCTACGGACATTTGCGCATGCCTTCTGTAACTGACATGACAGACAAAAGGGACGTGACCGGGAAAATAAATTTTTCCCCAAGCTTGCAAATTTAGCTACGTGAAACTGAAACGGCAGCGTGTAATGCATCTTTTTTGTTACAAATATTTCCATTTTATTATTTTTAAAGAAAGCTTTTGATGTTCTTTTTAAAACTAATTACCTTTTAAGGGAATCATTTAATTAGTTAAAACATAAATCGTAAGATAAGCCTAGCTACTAGGCTACCTATTATTAGATTTATCACACACTCATTCGAGATAGCTCGCACATACATGGCGAGGGTATTCGCACACTAAGCGAGTCTACTTGAATAATTCTTGGCCCCAAACCACGATAAGCAATCCTCATCTAACTTCCGCATTAGTAATACTCTTTTTTACAAGTACGCAACCTTGTGAGGCGAAAAGATTACCATTTAGTTACATAGATTTAACGTATTTTTAACCTAACCTGTAAAATTAGTCTTTTAAGACTTTTAATTAAGACTTTTACGTGCACCTAAACATGTGGGGCCAAGGGAACACACATCCTCGCTCAAACCTAGTTTTGGAGGCAGAATCGCCAAGTTTTCGAGTTCTCTCGAAAAGTGTACAAATTCCCGTTTGTGCGGATAAAATAAGTTCCTATTTTATTTTCATTAAGTGACGTACATGGACCGTTACAGGTCCCGAAAAATAATTTTTTCTATTTAACATTTCTGCTTAATATTTCGTATTTAACTTAATGTCTTCTACGTTTTCTAAAAACCTTTAATTTCCTCCGCTTTTAAAATAAATATTAATCAACAATAATAAATGTAAAACAATAACTTCCTTGTTACTTTGACAATAATATATAACGGATAGCTATATTTCAATACATTTTGAATTGTATGGCTGGGAATAGTAAATACTGTAAATTTGTTGCCATGTTAGTTTCGTTTTGTTTTTACATCGCTATACTAAGTTAATTGTGTTGAAGTCTTAGCGATACGTGTTGGACTTTGACGTGTTCGAGGCCATTACCAAAAAGTTGCCCCTCCGTCCGATCCTCCCATCACCCAACGGTCTGGCCGTTGTCCAGCTACTACATTATGTCCACCTGATTGAGCGATCTGAGCCATATAAACTGGATGTTATTATGTGTTATTATGTGTTTATTATTTATTAATTAAACCTGAGCCATATTGGGTGCAACTCCAGGAGGAGGAGGCGGAATCCTAACTTGTGATGTCGAATCGAATCGAGCCCCAGCATCAAACGCGTTCTAGTTTATAGAATCAATAAAATCAATAACACAAAGATGTTAAGAATTTAACTTCTAGGTGTTACTATATAGTGAAAGTTAATTATTTGACTCACCGGAACAACAAAAGTACTATTGGGAGGAATTTGTTGATGAACATGCATATGGGGTTGCTGATAGTAAGGAACTTGAACTTGCTGAGGATGCATAGCAGGTTGTGAATGCATTTGAGCATGATGCTAAAACAATGATGTTTTTAATTAATTCAAATGATCTCAATATATATGCCAGTTTTTTTTTGTTTCCAAGGTAAAGTTTACAGACCTGCATAGGCATTTGATTAGACATGTAATTTGGAGGAGCAATTGGATGGCTCATTGCTTGATCATAGCTTGGTGGTGGTGGAGGCATTCCTGGCATTGGGGCTCCATAATACTGATGGGTTGCAGCTGCAACTGGCATAACTTGAGGATTTACCATGGGCATGGGATATGGCTGCTGTGGCTGCATAACATAAGAAGGCTGTGATTGCTGGGTTGGGTACCCTGATGGTGGTTGAGTTGCTGTTTAAAGAAGACATTTCAAAAGATAAGCAGATGAGAGAGCTTCATTGACGGGCAATCAACAACCAATTTTAAAAATCTTACTTTTCTTCGACATTTTTCTAAGCTGAGAAGGATTCCGCAGCAATAAATAAATTGCAACTGCGTTGCTGTTCAATAACCTTAACACTATATGTGTGACGAATTGTTGCACGAGCGTTCTTTCCCAATAACGTACTGATATTTAGATAGGGCCAGTTACTTGCGCAACAAACTATCATATCGAGAATACAAACAAACTGTCATATCGAATAGCGACTGCACTTGGTACCCGTAAGCAGTGTTGCCCAACGAATAAAATTAGTGAAATCATATTTCATGTCTTCAGAAACTCAGTTAACTTAAAGTAACTAGCAAATTTGTCAGGTTAAAAATGTTAAGATTCTTTATAATATAGGTACGACAAGAATTTGATTCAGTTCATAAAAATGACACAAATGTGAACTGACTAGGGATTGCAGCATATTCTTCATTATACTTTCATTGACCAAGAGCCCTGCTATGTCAATCTTAATGCTAGGGAAAAGGCAACGCTCGAGGGAAGAAGGTGATTTAATTCCACAGTGCAATCAAAATACAAAGACATACATAGGATTATGCTTGTAAAATCAAGAAATGGGCACAAGGAAGACACGAGGCGAGGTTTAATGCGGGTATGAGGGATCATGTTTCGCACTTCATTTTAAAATCGAGGAAGGCATGTACTCAAAACGCTGTAAAATCGACAAATCACCGTCTGCACATTAGAAATAAATGACGGGACTTGCGGCCACTCCGCAATTCAATCAAAATTAGAAGACGGTGATAGGAAAATGCTTTTAGTAAGTCGAAAATTGGACAACAAGGAAGTTTTAAAAATGAGCTTGTGGTTGTGGGTTGGGTCGGAAATGGGATTTCGTAATTTCGCACTTGATATAAAATTTGAAGAAGACATGTACTAAAAAGAATGCTTATTTAATCAAGATCACTGCCCAAAGCAAAACAAAATAAAGGGGGCAGATGCCAGATTTGAAAATCCTGATTATGGGAAACAGATTCAAAGTTAATCGACATCAAGGACACCGATACACAAATACAATAGAGAAGGAATATTTCCTACTTTTCCGATGGATCTGAAGGAGAAAGTAAGAAAGGCAGTTTCTCGTGAGCATATTGCAATCTATGTAAGAGATCACTGTTGCAGCCATGTTCAGCTAGCAAAGAAAATCTGAAAGTGCGGAAATTTTTCCGCTCATCGATGACAGTTACAGCACCCATAAGTGGACACAGGATCAATTTAACATGGTCTTTAAAATAATTGATCTAAAACGCAAAAAATGGAAAGGATTTATAAGTAAATTGTTAAATAGATGTTGAAATGCATAAAACGTGGTACCTGCAGTGTTCCACTCGTTAGATGCATGACAACAGCTCGCGAAGTTCGGAACCATTGGCGCAGGAAAGGTAAGCGAAGATGCTCATCACCGTCACGTGGCACAACTGACGCGCCAGTCTTAATCAAATGCTCTTGCATGTACGACCGAAAGTATGCAAGCAATTTCACCTTTTTACTCAAGGTAGGAGGATGTTGATCCATTGTGTAATACAATTCGTTTCCATTGCGCTCGACGTACTGAATGGTCCTAAGACAAAATAGATAATTGTTTACATGAATTTCTTCAAGAAAAAAGGTAAAATATTTTACTTACTTTGCGTCAACCAACAGTAAAAGTTTCGTCAGATCGTTGAAAATTACACCAATTGTGTCATCGCTCAACTGGTAGCCGAATCCGTATTTGTCAGAATAGTCTACCCATTTGGAAATCCAGACCATAGGAACCGCAGCTGGGTCCTCTGCCTCATCTAGTAGGTGCGAAACAGGAAATAGAAAGATTTTACAGGTTCAGCATGTCATGATAGCATACCCATCATGAGTGGGAATTTCTCAGCAGGTTTGGCAGCAAAGAGGCGGCTTAACTGTTGCTGCAACTCACGAAGCAGTTTTTCCGGAGCAGGTCCGGCAGTGTAGAGTGCAGCAGGATCTTCGCCATTATTAAGTTCGTTGGAAGGAAGCAAGCCATCACCTTAAATTTAAGAAAGAAAAATAAAAGGTTGTAGCTATATACTGACGATATTTTAACGCAATGCGTTTGTGAACCTTGCGGATGCTCGGCAGTCGCGGCCAATTGAACTTTACTTTCTCTGTTGACTTCGCCAAGAGGACGACGCACAGCAATTATACTGCTATTCAACTTGGGGTCGAATCTTGGAGCCATGGTGAGACAGGATAAAGGCAAGCGAGTTGGTATGTAACCACAAGTCATGAACTCGTCGCTCAATACGACATCGACTGTAGGTCTAGAAAAATAATTATATGTGAAAGCTACGATTTTATAGTTTTCAAATACAAGTATGCAAAGAAGAACGTTACCTGCAGGTTGGATCACCTTGTAACATACGAGTTATTAGAGCCCGAGCTAGAGGCCCGATGCGAGAGGGAATGTGATACTCGTTTCGCTTGATTTTACTGTATGTGTCCTTCAAAGATTGTGTTTCAAAAGGTGGGCGACCAACCAATAAAGTATACCTGAGGGTAACCCCAAAGTAACATTACACTGAACAGACAGATAAAAAGAAAAGGAGAGTAAATGTTATTCTTACAATATGCAGCCCATTGACCAAATATCCACTTCATAACTATGGCCTTTTTTACTTAGCACTTCAGGTGCAATATAGTTTGGAGTTCCACACAATGTCCTAAAAACCTCAATGATATTACTTACTCAGGAACTAGATATATTATCCTGTATACTTTTTTCTTTCTCCACTGAAGTCTAATTTTGTAGCCAAGCCAAAATCTCCTATTTTTAGTTCCATGTTATCATTTAGGAACAGATTTCCGAGCTTGAGATCTCTGTGAATCATTTTGTTATCATGCAAGTATCGGACACCCAAGAGCAGTTGATGCATGAAGTATCTAGCCTCTGGTTCAGTGACAGCTTTTCTCCTTTTATGCAGCTCCATAAGGCTCTGTTTGTTAGATGTAAGTATGTAATTCAGAATTATTGCAAACCTATCTAAAAAGAAAGGCGTACCCTTCTTTTGCATAATTCCAACACTATGTACACAAAGTTGCTGTCTTCAAAGAAACTGTGGAATCCAACAATATGGTCATGTTTGAGACTACGATGAATAGATATTTCCTGAGCCATTTTATCTTTTTGGTGGGGTTTAACAAGTAGTTGTTTGGAAACAATTTTTCCAGCAAACACTTGTCCATTGTCTAGATCTGTCAGCTCATAGCATTTGGCGAAGCCACCCTAAAATTTCACAATAGTAAATTACAAAATACTTTTACAAAACAATTTCTTTTACCTTGCCCAGAAATCTTCCTCTCTGGTACCTCTTTTTGGACGCAGCATCACACAGGATATCGGGAATAATGTCAGGTCCAGGTTCGCTTGGCTTAATGCTCGTCATTCTCAAAACTTTGGTAATGAGGTACTTTTATTAAGAGGTAAAAAAAATCACAGATTTGTGCAATATAATGGCCACAAAAACCTGGGAGATTCCCAAATATTATACGAGATCAAATGGGAACCAGAAATTCAAAAGCCACAACCAACGTCCGGTGTGAGACCCCAACCCCCTTTTCAAAATCGAACAGAAGAACGTCGGCGTTGTTGAACATTTTGACTAAATAAAAAGTTAATTGAACTATTGTGAAAACTTTGAATTTAATTTCATAATAACTAACATAATATCTAATTAAACAGTTTTTGGTTAGTTATTTTTCAAGTGCTTTTTAAAAATATTAAATTTTGTTAATCGTTCCTTGCTGCAGCCTTTATTATTTGGCGGGAAAACTCAATAGCAGACAACACGTCTGCACTTTCCGCTTTTCCTTCGCTTTGTTTTTAAACAGTGAATGATCATAGGCCTAAAGTATAAAGTCAACAAATAAAATATATAAATATATCTAAAGTCATGGATTCTGAATTCCCCGATCCCGACGAAGAATATGAAATGCGTTATGCGGAAGAATTCGAGCTCATGAATGAGCTGGGTTAGTATAGGAAAACATTCATTTTAAACAACATATCACTTCAAATTGTTATTGTTAAATCCCAGACTTTGAAGAAAATGAAGCTCCAATATTACCAAAAAAACATGATTTTAAAGTTAAAAAGAGTCTCAATTTTGATGATGGTGCAAATGCAAGTCGTTCAACTTCAAGTCTTTCTGGAAGAACTCCAACACCTGATGAAGCAGGAAGAAAACGACTGCAAGATGAAGTATTTGGTTCCTTGTCTGATGATGAGGATCTCTGTGGGAAAGGTAAAATTGTGTCTATTTCAAAATATGTTTATAATTAATCAGTATTTGTTGCAGGTGTAAATCCCTCTAAGAAAGCCAGAAATGATGATAAAATCTTAGAAAACTCCTTCCCTACTTCGTCCTCATGTATTTATGAAGAGCCCGTAAAAACTATTCTTACACCAAAGCCAAAAAGATATGTTTTCCGTCTTGTTCCAGAAGAACCTCATCAAAGTATCACCACACACATTGGGCAAAAGCTGTACATACGCTTGAAATCAGAGGAAGCACAGAAACAAAAAGTGAATATATTACAAATTATCACATTGTTTATTGGAAATTATATTTTTCATTAATTGGGATAGGGCATTGATTTAAACTTCCGGCAAACAGGAAAGCTATTGAAAGTTTCAATAGAATCATTGAAGTTACAAATGAATAATGAAGTAAGATGAAGAGTTTTTTGCTAGTAGTTTTTGTTTTTAATTTAATGATTCTTTTTTTCAAATTAAGGAAAGATCCAAAACAAATTTAGTATCAGAGGAGGAATTTGAGCGCCGACTTCGTGAGCTAGAAAAAATGGAATACAAAGCTCGTGATAGTGTTGACATTGATATCAAGGAGAACGATTCAACTAATCTTACAGACTCATGGATGGAGTTGTACCGACCTAAAAATTATCTTGATTTGCTTAGTGAAGAAAATGTCAACCGAACTCTATTGCACTGGTTAAAACTTTGGGATAAAGCAGTTTTTAATCGAGAAGTAAAAATTAAACCCCCCAAAATTGAGGAAGCTGTCAAGGCCAAATGGGGGGCCGTCCCAGGGCGGTTTGATAACAGCAAGAAGTTTGAAAAATTTAAGAAGAAAAACAATGATGGTGAGCTCAAAGAAGAACTGGACTCGACTGGAAGACCGCTTCAAAAAATCGTGCTCATCAGCGGTCCACCTGGTTTGGGAAAAACGACGTTGGCGCATGTTGTGGCTAAACATGCAGGTAGAAAAATTCTTAAGTTGCCATTTTATTATTAATGTACATTCGAAATTATGTACACGTTTTGTAAGCAATGTTTCATTGTAAAAGGTTATAATCCAGTTGAAATGAATGCCAGTGATGACAGGAATGTTGAAGCATTCAAACTTCAACTAGAATCTGCAACACAAATGCGTTCTGTTATGGGATCAAATCCCTCGCCGAATTGCTTGATCATCGATGAAATTGATGGAGCACCAGCTGTATGTATTTTGTTATGTTGAAGGGAGAGGCCACTTCTTATCCTTTTTGTTGTGTCAGGCATCTATTAATTTTCTTGTCAATGCCCTCACCCAAGAAGGAGGTATTAACAAAGAAAATAACCCAAACACGAAAAAAAAGAAAAAAAAGGGACACAATATTGTTTCTCGACCTGTGATCTGTGTATGCAATGATTTGTATACTCCATCCTTAAAACCGTTGCGGCAAGTTGCTCTAGTTCTCCAGTTTCCTCCTACTAATCCTACAAGGTAATTTCATCTATTTCAAAATTTCTCTATTTTTCAGTCAGTAGTAAACTATTATGACTTCTCAAATATTGGAAGGTTGGCTCAGAGGCTTGTGAGTATTTCGAAAGAGCAAGCGATGCAAGTAGACATGTCTACCATGCTAGCATTATGTGAGAAAGCAGATTACGACATTCGATCCTGTCTAGCAACTCTTTACTTTCTGAAGACACGAAAACGACCAGTGCGCTATAGTGACATTATCAATCTCAGCATCGGCCATAAAGACAACCATAAAAGCTTGTTTCAGGGTAATTTCCCATGATAATGGAAAATGTTTTTAAAGTTTTTTGCTTTTTTATTACTGTAGCGTATATTTTTTTTCAGTGTGGCAAGAGATTTTCCATATTCCAAGACAGAAGAGACGTCAATTTATAGACGTGAGTGACCGGGAGGGGCTATTGCCTTTGGCACCTGACGTTGATAGACCATTGGATCCTAATGTGGGCAATACTGCTTCTATGCCAGCGAGGTATAGTGTGCAACGCAATCTTCTCACTGTTTTGTTTATATATATAATATATCAATTTTTCATATCCAATCGGTCTATTTATATAGATTCGCCAATATTTTGCATTCTGTTCATTCTTGTGGTGAGTATGATCGCTTGATGCAGGGTGTATTCGAGAACTACCCTAACATAAAGTTCAAAGATAGCTACCTTAATGCGGTATGTAAAAATCTGCCTTGAGCTATAAGGTTCGTTCGGAAGTGTATATTTCTAATTTTACACAGGTTTGTACTGGTTTGGACTGGATATGCTTCTTTGATCATGTTAACCAATTTGTCCAGCAAAACCAAAACTATTCTGTGTTTGGTTACTTGCCTTACGCGTTCATAGCTTTGCACTTCCAAATGGCTGCAGTTCTGTCACAGAAGATTAAATACCCGATTGCTCAGGCAGAGGTAAACTAGCGATCAGATTTCTAGGTATTCAACATTCAAATAATGCGCATTCTATTTCGTAAACTAAATAGATGAAAACGAAGCTCGGGAAGAACCAGAATATCGTTTCCACTATGTTACAAGACCTAAAGGCCAATGTCAGGATAACCAACTGTAAAGATACAATCATTCAAGACATCATTCCATTTTCGTTACCGATTATTACACCGAATTTGAGACCAGTTTGTGGTTTTCTAATCTATCATCATCATATCATGTCCTTCATGAACTGTATTATTTGAATCAGGTTAGCGCTCAGCTGTACAGCGCCGAAGAGAAAGAACAGATCCACCGGGTTATAGGGGTGATGATCTCGTACAACCTGACTTTCCGACAAGAGAAGTCTATCGACGGAGTGTATCGTTACTGTCTTGAACCGTATGACAATCGCATTTCTAGTTGCTTTTATTATTATCAGTATTATATTTACCTAAAGTAATACCGTTTTTTTTCTGCAGAGACGTTGAGCAGGTAGCTAATTTTGACGTTGATATTCAGCGAAGGAGTTTGACGTATAGCGTCAAACAAATGATGGCTCGAGAGATTGAACTGGAGAAACTTCGCCAGTACGAATCCAATTTGGGTCCTATAATTCCAAAGCCGATGAAGCAAGTCGAAGAACCCGGAGTGATGAAACCACCAACTGTACACCCGGCCATGCTGGCATTGAAGCCTAAAGCCATTCCCGAGTCATACAAAGTAAGTCCATCAGTGGCTAGACTAACGATCTTTTCAAGGATTTTATCGATGAATCGTCTCCATTATGAAAACGGAAGTGGAGAAGTCGTCATAAGTGATAAATGATCCCTCTCCTTCTACGCGGAAAAAGACTATCAAGTCTTTAACCGATCCTCTTTTTCATGATCTTTCCCCTATTCATATGATAATTGTTTTAGTAACCGAGGTAGACCCTACCAAATGGAAGGAGAATAACATTCCAGGCCGAGCGTACTTCCTTTTCTCTCGCTCTTACTCTTTCCATCAGCTTGCAAATAGCTACCCTACTCCTTCATCTGTTCCCGTCTGACCGACAACACGAAAAAAATGGACAGTCTTAACATATGATTGCCATGTAAAATATGCGGTAGACCCATTTTTCGGATGCAAATATGGTAGGCGGATGTAAGCCTGTTTTCGTTCCCCCCCCCCCCCTTTTTTAAGTTGTAGGTTGAAGAAGGGGAATGTGTATGCGTGAAGGCAGCAGCAAGCGATTGCATTTCGTGGCCGGATTATATCCTACTCTATTATGCATTATGAGGTGGGCAGGTCGATGGAAGCGATGAGGGTAGGGCGCCAGCGCAGATAATGGGCTCTGCGTCGCTTTCTGTGCCTGAAAAAAGAAAACGGAAGTAATTGGCGGGGTAATGTACTGAGCAGCCGGAATCGTTCTGGGGATGTTCCTCCTTTTTTCTCTTTTCCCCTGGACCGTTTATAGAGTAACTCTACAACATCAGATCGGAAGTTTGGCCTCCGTAGCTCCACCCTCCACTTTCCTTCTTTGCTGACGATTTTTGGATATCTCATCGCATTTCCTGGGTCGGTTGAAAAACAACATCCCGCGGCGTTGCGCACTTGACGTCGGTCCCGCGCTAGTAGCCTAGTCAACCGCGAAAAAGCGTCATTTTTTTCCCCTCTTCTTCTTTTTCTCATAATGTTTGGCAGCCGCAGCTTTTTGGGTTGCAGCTATTGATTCCCTCTCTATCCTGCCCGTTCATGTCGATGCTCTTTGGCTCTCTTTTGAGATTTATCTACCCGCTACTCTTTTCATCTCTCTGACCCTAATCATAGCTCCTCTTCACCCCCACCATCGGTCGCCTCACCCCCCGTGGACTTTCGGTGCGATTCCATACCGTAATCGGCTTTATCAAACAGTCCGATTAGTGCTGGATAGAAGAGAGGGGAAGAAATGGAGAATGAGAGACTCTGTGAAGTACATACAACATCTAAAAGGGAGGGGGGGGTGTATAGTGTCTGCCGACACGCGTCGCTATTGTCGGTTGCCCAACAATATTGTCCTCGCGATCCCTCCCTTTTGCTAGATGTATAAATCTATTAGGCCACCCCTCCTGCCGGCCTCCTTCGGCCTGTCTCTTTCTCTATTCATAGCTAAAGGAAGAGGAGGGAGACGCGAGAGAGAGAAACAATGATAGAAAAACCCTGGCAATAAGTCTTTGACGGAATCCCATTATCTCGCCATCACTGCACGACCGTGATTCCGCTCCATTTGATCTTGGAAATCAAAAGATAGGACCAATGTGAAACCCCCAAAAAAAGGGGCAGGGGGAAAAGAAGAAAAAACTTGTCCTTCCAGCACCTTGATTGGGGCTGCTGAGGCGTGGTGACAACTCAATGCGCTTCTTTGTGTGGTTTTGATCATTTGAGGCACATCCAGTGTGGCGAATCCAATTCCGATCTAGTCCTCCCAAAGTCGCAATCGCGTTCTCCAACACATAAGAAACCAGTCCCTCAAAAAATTGAGTTGAGTTGCCGGCCCGTTTTCGATCGTGAGCTAAAGATAAGACAAAAACACCGGACGGGACATTCGACCCTTGAGGGAAACAAAACCTTTTTTGATTGATTTGATGGAAGAATAAGGTCGAGAGATGATGATGTCCCTGGCGATTCGTCTGGACCCTTGTCCTTCATCTGTTTCTTCTTGCTAGTCCCTTTCCTTTTGATCCGCTACAATTCGATTGCCGTTGACCGTTGGCTGATTGTCTCGTTGTCGACCGTCACTCACACACACACACACACGCACACGCGGTTCCCCACCTCTCGACAATCGAATCATATCACGAATCCAAAATGTGCCAGGGTCGTGGTAGATTGGGTCTCGATTGAGATGGATTCGTTGCTGTGCGTATTCCGATAAAAAAAAAAAGACGACAGTTTCATTTGTCTTTCAAATATAAAAATGGCTGTCTTCACGCCTTCGGCCGTGGCGGTGGGGTTGGCTGTTCAAGAATTCCGGAAGATTCGTTTTCTATTATGCGCTTGGTGGAAATCCAGCAGATTATGCGTGCCATTATCTCAAATCTTCTGTGAGGAAGAGATAGTTCTCAGCCGTAGATATGATTGCCGCATTGCGCCAGACTATTAGATCAAACGAGAGTAGAGCCGGGTCGTCTGGGTCGTTCGTGTTTGGTGCGCCCGTTTGGATTCTAACAACCGGAGGGAATAAGATTCGCGCAAAGCAAAACGACACTGAGCACATCATCATCGCCCCGATCTCATCGGCGAGTCATTACCGACTCGCAAAGATCCCCATGAGAGTAGAGAGAGAGAGACCGAGATGGCAAAGAGAGAATCAGAAAACACCTTTGCTCGGCTGGAGGATCCCAGCACTTGCTCCTGCACTATTCACAATCTCATTGTTACATCGTTTAGCACGGCACGGCTCTAATCTCCACTAATAACCGACGCCGGAATCTTTCACAATTGCATGGCGACGCGTCCTGTTGTTAACTTTAAAATGATCGCGTCGTCATTTATGCAGTACAAAATGGAAAATGTGTTTGTTGATGGACGTCATCGTGGGAGGGTCAAAGCTCGTCTCTGCTCGAACTCGATCAAAGCCGACAGAACGGCGAAGCTTTTAACTCTTAATCGCCTCCGACGGCGTTCGGCAGCATCCGGTGGCCGATTCCGTCCATGCCTGCTTGTGTGTATGTGTGTGTGCGCGCACTCGTCCCGGAAGCGTCATGCCAAACGGCCCGGCGAGGATATTACGAGGAATCTCTTTCCTCTCTCCCCCCACACACGCACCCAGAAAAAGAGATGAGAGGGAAAAAAAAAGATTATTTGGAAGATGCGCATGTATAACATTGAAGGAGAAGAAGAAGAAGAAGAAGAAGAGGAACTGACAAAGCGAGACCAAGAAATCCTGCTGGACGAAGCTAGCCGGAAATAGCCGACCATATTCTCTACCCTCTCACCCAAAAATTCTTGTTCTATTTCTATTTTTGTGAATTTCTTACTCTCCGACGACTAGTTTCTAACTCGGGCTGTCATTTATTGGATCGGCTTGAGACTGCCGATGTGTTTTGCTGATTGTTGTTGTGAAAACAGTAATAAAATCCCATCTGCGTCCATTTTTTTCGGCTGATGAGCCTCCGCACACTCTCTGCGTTTGTCTCCGCTCGCGCGGAAGAAAGAAAGGCCGCTTGTGCAAGTGGCAGAGGAAACGGCGCACGAACAGGCTCTCCCGGTCGCCATTGGCTCTTCCATCACGATGACTTTGAATGGCGGCAATCTTTTTTCTTATTCTCCCTTTTTTCTCCGGGGTGTGTTGTTACATCAAAGCAGACAAAGAACAACCAGTTTGGGATGTTATTACTCTTTTCTATCTATATCAAACTACACCGAGTGGCCAGCGGTACGTTATGTACCATACGCTTGCTTCCTTCTCAGTCTCCCTGTTAGGCGCTCCGTTGAACTAAGCACTCGCCCACTTAACCTAAATGTTTTTTGTCGGTGGTTATGCCAATGTCTTTCAGCTTTTTCTCGCGTTTCTCTTATTTTACAATGTCTTAAATGTTTCCATCGATTTATTTTGGCAGGCGGCCACCGACTTTTTCGGACGGCCACTCAAAACACCACCCAAGAAGAAGAACGCCGACGGTACCAATTGAATTCTAGTTTCTCAACAACTGTCGGCATATTTGTGAACTTCTCGCTTGAATCTTTCAGGTTCCGTTCAAACGGCCCAAAATGACGTCTGGTATCACTTCAAAGAAGGCTACAGCAACGCCGTCCGTCGTAGTGTCAAAATGGCTGATTTCGTATAAAATCAAAAATATGAATACGTTTAATAAACAACTTGATCGAATTCTATAACACCGTGTATTGACGAGAATGAGTTGAGAAAAAATTCTGAGCTAAACACAGATTACTTTTTTTTTTTGCTTTAATGGGTGGCCGTATTTAACGGAATGTTCTGCTGCTAGAGACTAGGAAATAACGGACAACATTTGGCCGAATCAAAGCATTGGAGAACCAATAAAAAGATGGGAAATTTTCTTAGAGGGGAATTGAGAGCAATTGAATGATGTCAACTTATTATTATTATTATTTTCTTCTTAGTCAGATTGGCCGTTCGATTCAGATTCTGCCGCTTCTTTATTCTTTCGCTGTTGTTGCTGTTGTTGAAGATGAAATTCCATGGCGTGTTGTTGAAGACTGTGAAGTAAAGCAGCCGAATGCTCTTGGGCTTTGCGTCGCAACTCCTCCACGCTGCCGGGTGTGGCCTGCTCCAAATGGAATCCAGCCGGTCCGGCACCTGAACCATTGCCGGCGCCGAATCCTCCAACTGATGAGCCACGATCCAGACCGAAAAGACCGGGAGACGGGAAGAGTCCCGGTAAGTTGAGAGCGCCGATGGGTCTCGGTTTCACCGGGCAGCACGGGCACAAGCCAGAGAAACCTTCAGCAAGTTCCAATAATTCGTTTTACTTATTTAATGTTGTTTGTAGGGGATTTAGAAAAGAAAAAAAGCTCATCTTGAGTCATTTTTCCCCCTGCAGATCATCATATCATCTGATGAATGATTCAAGAGGCTTTGACTTACCATGAAGGGGAGACGGGAAAAGCGAAGAGGCTGCTGCAGCGGCTGCTGCTGCCGCCGCAGGGGCGGACGGTCCCAGCTGGTGATGGTGATGCCCATGCCCGATGGGGAAAGATCTCGGGTACGCTGACGGGAAGGACCTCGGTGGTCCACCCAGGGGACCCTGATGATGATGATGATCCAGTAGGGACCGCAATCCACTATATACGACAAGGGCAAATTGAATAGTACAGGTAATCATGAATGATTCCAAGTAGGGTATTGATCCATTGAGTGCACAAATCTTTCATAAGCTTTTTTCCCGTGAATAATTCAGTCGACCCGACAGTTCTCCTTCGATTACACTCGATTACACCCAATGTGCGCAACGGATCTAATATGGCGGTCGCAGACTCAAAAAAGCCAAAAAGAATAAGAGTTTGGTGGGGAAGGTGACGTACGGTACGTACTGCTACCAAGCGCTCCTCGACCGGAATCGAGACGGAATCGGAACAACCAACCAGCGACAAACATGTCGTAGCGTGAAGGTGACACTAGCGATGGTGATTCCGTGTCACTTCCCGTCTTCCCCCCTTCATCTTCGCTCGATTCACAGATGATGGAAGGAGAATCGCCGGCAAAAGGTTAAGCCACTCCGACCGGATCGCGACGGGTGGGCCCTGCAAAGGAAGCAACTTCCTGACTATGGGGGACGATGCAGAAGACGTTGCAACACAAACGATAGATATATATCCTCTCGTCTCTTTCCGATTGGGATCCCTTTCAACCCTCCGTCCGTCTGTCCGTCCGTCTGTCTGTCTGTTTGCCTGTCGACGGGCAACTCTCTTGATCGCCTCCTCCTCGATACGCACACAAGAACGGAACAGCTAATTGCCTTCGCGGCTCATTGACTCCACTCTCTCTTCCATACTCTCTTCCATATTAACGGACACAACACCCTGCCCCTGCCTTCATTCGACCCTGTTTTATCATCATTGTCATACGACCTTCTTATGAAAACACCAACGTACGTACTATTATCTACCTAATCATTCAAGTGCTACAATATCCAGTATTACGAGAGAGCTGATTAACATTTGGAAAATTGAAGACAGGCTTACCTGTGCGGTGGAAGAGGGAAGAGATGTGATCCGTATGGTGATCCGAATGGGAAATTGCCACCAACCAAGTTGCTGCCACCTGAACTGCTGCCGGGTTTCACAAGCGATTCGCCCGTCTGTACACTAGCCGAAGACTCGGTCTGCTGGCCAACGGCTTTGTTGTTGGTTGCGGAATCGGCTGAAGTTCCAGCGGATGGACTGACGGAGTAGACTTCTTCTCGGTTGTCGTTACGGCGGAGACTGGCGTTGCTGTTGCTGCTGTTGCTTCTCTCGTCTGAATGATCGTCGTCGACTTTGATTTCGACGACCGGCGCCACCAAGGTAACGGCCGGTTGACTACTGCTCACACGCAAATTCAATCAACAATTATCACATTTGCCTGTTTTTCTAATTGTTCCGTTCATTGTAATCCAGACTTACTCGTCGTCGACGTCAATGTTGACTTGATTCGATGGACTACAACGTCCTCCTCCCTGTTCGAATCCCAACGGCTCTACACTAGTCGGACTAGTCTCTTCGCGACCGTCACTCACGGCTCCCTGACAGACGAGAAAGGTGTTGGATGGGATGATTCGATTGAACGAAACCATTCTCTCAATTGACTTACCTGTTCATTAGGTTGACGATCAGTAACACGCTCTTCTTCTTCTTCGCGTCTCTTTTGCTCATCCTTCATCCGCTCCGTCTTGCGCCATTTGGCTCGTCGATTCTGGAACCAAACCTAATTGAAGTCAAGCACCGAGTTCGTGAAAACTGTCAGTCAGTCAGATAGTAGACACGAGTAGCAGTAGCCTACGCTAGTACGATTACTAGGCCTAATGAATAATTCGCAGAAATTGATACGCTCTAATCGAGTCATTTTATCCATTAAAGGGAGAGAAATTCGGTCCGGATAACTTGATTTACACCTTTGACGCTAATGCGCCAAGACGGCTACTTTTATGTAGGAAAAAGTATAGAAATAGGTAAAGAGAGAAAGAGAAAGAAAGAAAGAAAAAAGAAAAAAGAGTCAAAAATCGAATCAATTGACAGAAACTACCTCAACCACCGATAGGTTTTGAGTGCGCTGCACTCTACTTAATTGCTTAAATGGCATACGAGGTCCTCCTCCCTTTTTTTTTTGATCCGGTTCCCAAGCGGGCTAGAAGTTCCCCTCTAGCCTTCGTCTGGCTGCCGCTGCTTGGGTATACCGTCGGGTACCGTACCTTCCCAAAAGAGGTGCAGCTCGATGGCATGCCAAGTGCAAGTGAATTGTGTTGAAGATGTAGCTTTCTTTTAGGGCCCAACACCCTTCTTTTTTCTCGAATCGTGTTGTGACTACGGGTGAAAATTTCATCCTTTTAAGCTACTAGTACTAGGTACCGTACTGGTCCTACTTGCGGAAGGGAATTGAGGGAGTTGAGGGCGTTGGCAGTGAAAAGGGATGTAGGTGGATTCAATTGAGATCTCTCTCTCTCTCTCTCTCTTCACTTGTGGTGTCAAAGCCGCGTCGAGCGACTCTTACCCATCGGAAACTTGATTCGTCTGGCTGCTGTAGACGTGGTTTGAATGCTTTACACTCTTTTCCTTCACTTTGAGCCAATTTCAGGAACGCGACTTCAAAAGATTCGACAAAAACGGGCCGTGAGGGGGTGGCCCAGCTTCGTGTCGAGACTTTAGCCCTATTGGTCCCCCCCCTCCCTCGAAAAAAGGAAGAAAGGGGAAGTTAACACATTCCGAACATGGCTTTCTCTAGAACTATGTAATCCGATCCAGCTGCTGATGTCTCTTTCTCTCATTCAGCAAAAGAAGAAGACGACAAAAAAAAACGAAGAAAGAAAGAGTCGGTACGGTACCATAGTAGGTACTGTCTTGGATTTGGAAACCCAACATTTTCGTGTGTCTTGTCTCGCGCGCGCCCACGTGTCGTCTTCTTTCCTGCCATTCAATTAGACGGCTGATGCGGAGAGTGTATATCAAAGGTCTCGTTATCTCTTATCGTAGCCATGTCACCCTCCATTGGAAGAACCAATCAAGAGAAATTGAGTTATGGCGAAGGTTTCACCCTCTAGTCTCTCTCTCTCTCTCTGTGTGTGCAAAAGTTTTGATGACGAACTACGCTGCGGTTCACACACACACAGACATAGTCGATAGATAGATGGATAGATAGATAGATAGATAGACACATAGCTAGATGAATAGATCGACTCGACGAGGAGCGTTGGGGATCCTAACGGCATTAGACACCAAATTAGCCCGATCAAAAGCGCGCATTATCCCATCAACTGGCACGCTCGCAGCTCCTGGCGCAGCGGGGTTAACCTTGTTTTGTCCCGCCGAGCTCTACGTCTCTCTCCGAGCTGCTATAGTTCTTGCTATTTCGATGTAGCAGTCGATCTGCAGAGTCGTCTCTTCCCTTTCGTCTACACTACCGGTAGTTCTCTCGATCTCATTAGATATCCCTTTGGTCCTAGCGATTTCCTTTCCTCTAACACATTTTCTCTCACTCCCTCTCTCTTTCTCTAGCTCTTCTTAATTCCTCTTCTCTCTTTAACTTGCGTGTGTAAATGTACCACATACACAGCAATCGTCACATCACAGACCAAAATGTCTAAAAACAACAAATAAAGAGAATGAAACATTACCTGAACTCGAGCCTCGGTCAAGTTGATTTTCATGGCCAAATCCTCGCGGGTAAAGACGTCCGGATAGTGAGTCTGAGCGAAAGCATTCTCCAACTCTTCCAGCTATCAAAGGAGATGAAGAGCAGAGAATGAGAAGGGAATGATATCAGAAGCCGTTTGGAGATTGGAGAATAGAAAGTATCTGAAAGTATAGAAACATCTGTTGGGTTGGGAGAGACTATAGCTAGGATATAGGGATTCATTCATTTGACGCTAACACAGTGTGATCGTTGTAGAATCAATCATGTACGTAAGTCTATATGGCATTGGTCTTGATCGAGCGCAATTAGCCGCCGTCCATTAGTTTGGACCGAGAGAGCGGCGATTATAATCCTCTTTTCTCCGTCTCTCTCTTAAGTTCGTTCTACCTCCGCACGGCTTTTCCTTCCTCGCGCCACTCAAGCTTTACTCTCTCAGCAGCAGCAGTCTCTATCTGACCGTACACATCGCTATGAATTATAAATGGAGGACATCACGGGAAAGGGATGAAGAGAAGCAACATAGGACCGACCCCTTGTTTTCTTGTTTCCGTTCTTGATGAAGATGAAAGGTTCATGGAAACGGCTAGGGAAACGGGTAACATCGATAAAGTTCATAAACTTAGTCAGTCTCTTTCAAATAGCCTACGTGCGTCTACGTAGCCCTACGTTTTCTTTCTTTCCAACAACAACAAAAAAACGAAAAAAACAAGAGGATTGTCGTCACTTTAATACGAAAACTTTGCTTCTATCCCAGTGATGCTTGGACCAGTACTTTATTTATTTCAAAAGATTTGTAGGTCGTCGTCGTCGTCGTACCTGTTGTAGCGTAAAAGTAGTGCGGTTGCGTCGCTGCTTGCGGCGGGCGAACGACTCGTCGTGGATTTCCGATGCGTACGGATACGGCGAGTCTGTGTGTCAAATGAAAAAGAATCTTTTGGATTATGTTGTTATTTGAATCGAGAGTCGTTAATAGAGTGGGAAAAGGGTTGGAAAGTCAAGATGAACGGTCCGTCTGGGAACTTGTAAATCCGGTCTGGGCCGTTCAAATTGAGTTGTATAACTCCCCGTCCTCATTCGGTTGGGAAGGAAACAAGGAATAGACTATACATAGAATAGAGTCGAGCAGATCGAGATGGATAGATTGGAGACCGGTAGCGCGTCGTGGATAATTCTCATAAATTCACGACTCCCGCGGGATGTTCGGTCCGGCTACCGTACGTACTTTTCCGCAATCTTTCACTCTGCTAGCGCTGCTCAACCCTTTTTGTGTGTGTGTGTGTGTGTGTGACTCGTCCCACACACACACACACACACACACACAAGTTAAGTCTTTTTGGCCCGACTGGACTCTGCGGGAATCAAGAATGACAGACAGGCGGAGGGGCAAGAGCAGGAGCAGAGTAGAGTCGATAGGGTAAGAGGGTGGAAGGAGATGAACTAATATTAACAGCCGTCGACACGAGAGCGGATTGCTTCTATCTAGAAGAGCCGGTCTGCTCCAAACAAGAGGATCAAGGCTTCGAAATGGGGTTTTCCCGTCAGTGGCAAGTTGGGGGTTGGGATGGGGGGAAGTAGTGTAGAAGGACTGCAAGAAGGTCTCCCTTCCCTTCCGGATTTGAGCTCCGACTACTACAGTAGTACCGTACCAGAAGCTACTACCGTCCGTCCAGCGCAACGCATCCCAACTGATGCTGGTAGCGGAGGCCAAGCGAGAAGCAAAACAGCAGAATAAGAGAAAGCTTCGCCCTTTAATGGTTCCTAATGCCCTGTGTCTTCTGCTTTTAGCGGGCATCGGCGGAAGTAGATCTACTCTCCTAAGAGACTAAAATCCTACTAATAATGATCTTATCAAGCTCTTAAGATCGTCCAAGATCTCGGACCGAATCAATATATTTAGAGACACAAAGCACCATCTCCAGTTAGTTTTCAACAGAAAATTCAAAATTGATATCAACTCATCAGTTGCCCCTTTTTATTGGCGTACACCTTACCTCCATTTCTATCATCATCATTGTTGTGGTGGGTTATGGTAAACGTCTAAACGAGATTGTGGATGGACTTACACGTCAATGATGGAGGTCCGACGGCGAATGCGCCAGGCAAGTCCAGAGCCGATTGCAAGCGACTAGCGATCGACGGATGGAGACTAGCCGGTGGATAGTGGTAGCAGAACATTTTCCGGTTATCTTCTCTGCTCTTGTCTGCTCGTCCGGATTGAACAAGAACAACATAAACCAGAAAAAAAGGGAGTGGAGAAAAGTAAACATCATCATACTCAGTATAAATAAGTAATAGTCCTGAGGAAGAAGAATAGGAAATAAAGGAGGCGAAATAGCGAGACGACACGATGAGAAAACAAGAAGAAGATCCGACCCCTGTTGTAATAACGTCATGAAGCCTGATGGATCAAAGGGAAAAGTCTGCGTGTAGTCTACACACGACGAGGAGGTGATTTCAACGAAGTTAGCGCCACTGTTACCTACCCCCGGTCGATTGATCATCAACTCGTCAGCGTGCAACGACTATATAGACACAGAGAGAGAGAGAGAGAAGAAGAAGAAGAAGAAGAAGAAGAAGAAGAGTAGAAGCGTTCCCCCAGTTCCTTAATGAAGAGCTCTGAGTGAATTTGGCCAGCTTGAGGATCTTTGCCTCATCGAGCCATCCACGACGATTGCATTAGCCTCAACTTTCCCCTCCATCTACTACTGGGTCTTCTATCAGCTGCTGGCCTATATACTATCCCCGACCAAATGAAGAGACCCAATCTCGTTACCACCTCTACACACGCGCGTGATATTCTCTCAATTAACTCATCTAGAAGGACTTTTCTTCTTCTTCTTCTTCTTCTTCTTGTAACGCCAACAGACAACAAATAAAACTAACAAACTAGGAAAGAATTTCAGGTTTTTTTTAAATCAAAAGAGACTTACCGATGGAGCGATAGAAATGGAGGTCCGGTCTGTCGGAGAACTGGATGAACGATTGCGGCCCGATGGTGCCGCTATTACGGATGATATCTAGAGGAGGACGTGCGACGAGGTGTTCCTCTTCCCGCATGGCACCGGATTGGAGAGGGGAGATCATCCGGAATAAAGCGAAACAGAGAGAGCGAGCAGAAAAGAGACGGAAGGACGGATGGTGAGTGGGCTGGACATGGAAGAAGGGGTCGGGCCGACGCGTTGAAAAACGGCGCAGGCGCCTTGACGCCAACCAAAGAGAATAAACACAACCCCCCAATAGCGTGAACCCGGCTACCAGATAATAGATAAATATCCATTAGACATGGACCTCACGCCGACCACCGACTCTCTCTCTCTCTCTCTTTCCCCTAGCCTAGACTCGTGCGCTGTAGTAGTACAACATATTCTTCGTTGTACTACATAAATAAATAAGATGCAGTAAATACTCTATGTATACTACGTATAGTTGAGGCAATGGTGCGTCTTGGGTGCATCTTGACTTTTCGCTTAATACAAGTGTAGACACGCAATAATTTGGCCGTTTGTTGATTATTGCTCTCGGTCAGCTGGCTGATGGGTTCTTGTCACGACAACTCGTCGGATCGGACGATACGGTACAGCAGAGCAGTACAGAAGACCAGACAGTTGAAGAACTGCTGGCGAGCATCAGTTGTAATGGATGCGCTGGCTGCGGAACCATTTGAGATCACTTCCGACATGAATGCAGCGCGCTAGCTCCATCTCCGACGAGGACGACGACGACGAAAACGAGAA
This sequence comes from Ceriodaphnia dubia, assembly GCA_022539655.2. NCBI lineage: Eukaryota > Metazoa > Arthropoda > Branchiopoda > Diplostraca > Daphniidae > Ceriodaphnia > Ceriodaphnia dubia. The sequence goes on from JAKUCG020000157.1 coordinate 577,837, forward strand.
GAGTACGTACGGCCCGATATCAGAGGAATTACGTGATTTATTTAAAGTGCTTCCTTTCTTTTCGGCAGTCTCTTTATCTACTCTTTTCCGCAGATTTGCTGCCGGAAGCTGGATTCCAAGTTCTATACTTTGCCTTGCCTTCGGGAAAGAGGCGGAAGAAAAATTAAAAAGTTGCGAGCGAGAGTGCGGCTTTGTTGTATATTGGATGTTATCTTTGGATGCACACTACACACTGGTAACCGACCAATTTCACGCTAAATTCAATCAAAAGTCAAAACGGGAGAAGTTGAGATTTGATCCGCTTCCATGAAAATCTGGAAGAATTTCTTTTTTTTTTTCCTCTTTCAGCTCTCTCTCTCTCTTTCTCTTTCTCTCGCTCTCTTCATGCGCCCCCACCCTTTCTTCCGAGTCGATGATGATCCGCCGGTGGCGGGGAGGAACTGAATAAGCCGAGATGTCGTCTAGATGATGTCAGAGAAGGAACGACGATTCTCGCTTCCGATTTTCTTTGTGTACCCAATCTACCCCGTCCCTTTTGAATAGAGTTGAACGAGCATTATGTCCGGAGTTAGTGTTATTAATAATCAGTGGGCGATAAGGGATGAGAGGCTCGTGAATATTCACCGCTTCATTTGGAATCCACAATTTTCTTCTTCTTCTTCTCATTTCCTTTTAATATAGCCTAAAGGATCCGCCCGTCGACTGTTCCGACCAAGGCGAATTGAGAACAAAAGAAATTTGCCTGTAGAAATTAAAACTAGTATTGTAGTAGAAGTAGTATAGTTGCTCTTCTTCTTTCCTCGGTGCGTTTAGGTCGATCGTCAGCTGCTAATGAATTCGTAGCTCTACGGCAATCGTCTTCACAGAGAGAGAGAGAGAGAGAGAGAGAGAAGACGAAGGAAACGTATGCAGATTTAGGTGATCGAGGGAATAACTAGTTATCATACGGCGAAAAACGCAGCCGAGCGAGTAATTAGTCGGATGAAACCGTGCAGAGTGGTATATGCGTGCCCCGGACCCACCTTGTTAGTTATACCTTCTTCTTCTACCCCCTCGATGACCGATTGTGTTCGCCGTAGATTTCACATTACTGATTACGGAGAGCGAGCCGAGCTACTGTAGCTCTAGTCCATTCCCATCCCGGAATTGCTAATAGTTGGGCAACTAGTACGTATACTAGGAATATTAGGAATACGGAAGAATGATGGCTATGCCGCAATCGCGTGTCTCCGCGCCATTCTCCGTTTCTCCAATAACGTCCTAGAACCGTTCAAGAGATTTTCTTTCCTTCTTTCGTCTCTTATTCTAGCAGCTTGTTTATTTATTTATTTATTTTTTGTTTGTTGTTTGTTTTTGTTGTTTTTACTCCAATTTTGTGTCAACAAGATCGGTGACATGTCCCGTTTCGATCCCCTTCGAGGCTCATTTGATTGTTTATTGCTCTGTTGTGTTGCGTGGAACCGTTTCCCGAGGGGTCTTGCAACTGACGATGATACGTGGTATTTCGGGTACGTACTACGTACGTAATGAATCGCCATCGCTGGTCTCGCGAGTTATCTCCTTTGACGTCTTTTTACACACATCACATGTGCGCGTATTTTCTACGGTTACACTGCGTAATCCGCTGATGGCAGATGACAGGCATGTTGATTACTTCTCGATTGATATTAGATGCGCGGAATTGGATGCACCGCGACTTTGGTGCCCACACACACACACCCCAAAACCTGGGGACGTTGTCGTTATATATCCCTCATCCACGTTAACCGAGAATAGGACAAGTAGGTGGGAGGGATCATATCATTTTCTTTACTTATGTAGTTCTATTTTAGAAGTAGTTGAATATGCAAACACTGTCTACCGAGAAATGCTGCTGGGGAGCAGCAATAGAAGATATAAAAACAGAGAGATCATCCATATAATGTCCGTACTGCCTTGTCTAGCCTACCTGGAGTAAATTCAATAATCTCGCCAGGGCTGTCCTACATCGACCTTGTATACGGCTACGGCAACAACAACATTGTTCATCAAAAGACCGGCGTGACGGATGGCTTTTCTAACTAGCTTAAGCTTACTACCTGGTAGTGCCAGTACTCCTCCTCCCACCCCCCCACCCCCTCCACCACAGGTTACGTCTCCCTCTTCGTATCTTTTCCGCCTTATCGTCAGTATACACATTTTAAACTTGGTCTTTTATGCATATTTCCATTATTCCAACGAGTAAGGACGGAAATGGCTATCTCTAGCCGTGTTTACTTGCATAAGGGAGGGAGGAAAGAAAGAAGTTGAAATCCCTCTGCAGGGACTGCAGGGAGACGGGCTGTTCTTCCCTCTTAACCCGAGATTCTTCACTGTACTTTCTTATGCTAATCCCACCGGAAGACAGGATCGTCTCATCTTCATCTGCCTCTCTTTTTCAGTTTTTTTTTTTCTCTTTTTCTCTGCTCCATCTTTTCATTCTTCAATAGTAGATATCACAGGTATAAGAATAAAGTCTGAGAAAAAAAAAAGAAGAACGGGAGGAGAATGGGCTGATTTGCATGTCAACCACAGGTTTAGTCTCCAGTTTCAACCAACAGAGCATGAAATAGAGAACATAATAAATGAACACAAAAGTCAACCAGCACTATATAGTGATTCACGAATTGATTGCTGTCGTTCTATTAATGTTCGACGCTTAATCAACTGACAATATTGGTGGCTTCAATCTCTTCCTTTATGATGATTGAACCACGGCGTAGTAGTAGCTGTATTAGGAAATCTTCTCCAAAAAGCGGCTTAATCGAATCGACGAAAATGATGAAGAAAACAAAGCGGCAATATAGATGTAAACGGTCCCCGGTGACGTCGATGTGTACGATTAATTATTGCGACCGTCCCTTTTTTCACGGTCCTAATAACGACGGGTAAAAGACTGCTATCAGACTAGGCAGCCAAGTAGCCAGAGCAGTGCTGGAGACACAAGTGTCTCCGGATGGATGGTAATGAATAAGCCAAACATGGCTCCTGAGTTAAGAAAACTGTGCACATCACAAATTGGTTGGTTGGCTGGTGGTGCTAGTGTGTCTGCTCACTTTTAGTCTTCCAGATAAGTGATGGAAAAATGGTTTGCGAGCGCATTGATAATGCAGTGGAGCGCGGCGCCTCACGGCTCGTGCTGCTGTACCGGTCGTGACTATTCAATAATGCAGAAAGCTCCCGCTCTCCGCAACGTCATAAGAACCGCTACCTAACAGCTGAGGCCTCTACTGGTAGATATGCAACTGGCTCTCGACTTATGGCCCATTTCGGCCGACGCGATCGTTTCTTCTCTTTTCCCCCTGCCTCGATCCATCTTATCGAATTGGTAACGTGGACCAACTTGATTTCCCTCTTCACTCTTTTCTGCCCAATCTGCCCATCTTGCGATATCAGGTGGAATCGGCATCACTTCTTTTCCTCCCCACCTTTCCATGTTTTTTTACGATTTTAAGAAACGTAAGTGGGAGATGGAGAGGAAAATGGCAGCAGTTGTAGTAGTAGCTAGAGGTAGCCTAGTAGTAGAAACATCACTCGTACAACATTCACGACCGAATGCGGGAGTCACATTATGATTCCGTCGGGGTGGCTCTGGCTATCCAATCATCTTTTATGCAGGACTAAGGCTACTGTTTGAAATGTTAATCCACAACAGAAAAAGGTTTTCTCTTTTCTCATCTCTCTGGTCCCTCACTTGCATTTTCCATTTACAAATAACAAGAGTGTTTCGACTCGCGCTTCACGGCTCGGCTGGTAACATCTACAAATCCACTCCACCGCACCCACTTTCCGACACAATTTGCTGCTGGACGCACTCATTTTAAGTAAGAGATCCAGAGTCAATAAACCTTTATGTCTTTCTTCCTACTGTTATCATTTTCAGCCCAGATTTCATACTCATACATTTCCTAGGAATTTTGTGTCTAGACTATATGGTTTTCTGTATTTTTTAATTATAATGCCCTCAGGAGAAAATACCGAGAAACGTGGCTGCAATATGACCGGAACTTTTCCGCTTTGAAAGGAAGCTATAAAATTGCTGTAGAAGTGAAGGCTGAGTGACGTTTACATGTCGTCATCTAGTTACCTGAGTCTGCCACAGGATGACGTGCTTCCGTATCCAAGGCGATTGACTCGTTCTCGGTCGTTCTCTGTTTCGAACGTCGACACTCTGTTTTCGACCCTCTACTGCTCTTGAATGACCTCTTGACTTTCAACATTAATTTATCTACCTATATATATTCTTCTTCAAGTGAGCAGACATGTGACATCCTGACGGTCTGTTTGTTTGCCCATAGCAATCCCAGTCACAGCTAAAAATGAATCGCGCTAATACCCATCAGTATTCCCCGCCATCTGACAAGTATGTAATACCAGCTGATTTTGTGTTATGTAATTTTGAAACCATCTAAATTTTGGGCACAACTTGCACAAAAAGATTTTAATGGATTATTTGGACTGTTATTCTAGCTGGTGCAAGGTTCACTTTGCTGATAGTGAATTGAAAGTTGCAAGAGCATCCAAGCAGTATGTTTATGATGATCTGGGAAACGAGTATTTAGACTGTGTTAGCAGTGCTGCTCATGGTAAGTGTATATGCTGAAATCCCTGTATGCTTTTTTAACACAAGAGTTTTTGTATCAACTAGTTGGCCATTGTCATCCACATGTAGTTGCTGCAGGCCAAGCTCAAATGCTTAAGTTATGGAGTTCACAGGGTTTTCTGAATGATACATATTCCAAATACATTAAACAGCTCATCGATACATTGCCAGAGGCCCTTAATGTCATTTATCTTGTCAATTCAGGGTAACCATTTATAAACATTATTTTTTAACTTCATTTATTCTTCCTTGAAATATTATTTACCATCATATTTTACATTTTTCTTTAGTTCAGAGGCTAATGATCTAGCCCTAAGATTGGGCCGCTTATATACCAAAAGAGATGATGTAGCTGTTTTTGAGAGGTATACAATTTTTTTAAATGATAAATTTTATATGTACAACTAATTAAATGATATAATATTTTATGATATGTCTTGTTGTTTTAATGTGCAGCAGCTATCATGGAAATATAGCTAGCTTGGTTGACATTAGTACAAAATCATTCAAAAGGTACATTTAGAATTCAACAAACCCACAAAGACATTTTCGTTAAAGTTTATTTTTTTTAAAGATTACCACAAGGAAAAAAAGATTTTGTTCATGTCATTCCACTTCCAAGATCTCAGTTAAATGGTGATAGCAACATCATACAAAATGGTAATACAACTTTTAATCAAAACATACATTAAAACTATTTGTCTGAAATATATAATAATGAATATTAACATACAAAGTGATTAAATAAATGTGTTCTTGGGCCCTTGTTGCACAGGCCAAACTACTTATTATGAACAAGCCAAAAAAGTTATAGAGAAAGCCCAAAATAATGGAAGGCCGATTGGCTGCTTCATATCAGAAATTGCCGTATCGGCTGCTGGAATGGTTATCCCCCCATCTGGTTATTTTAAAGAAATGTATCAGTAAGTATCTTCAGTTGTGGAAATTCCCAAATACCAATATGATTTGTTATATTTTTGTTTTGTAGGATGATTCGAAATCAGGGCGGCGTTTGCATTGCAGATGAAGTGCAAACAGGTTTAGGGCGCACGGGAGAATTTTGGACTTTTCAGGTGATTGCATTCGTAAAGCTCAATAAGACTTCTTTAATATAAACTTTGCTTGAGCTTTAGAGCCACATTTATAGGCTACATAGTTTGACGGAACCTAATTTTTTTGTGATAGGTCTATGGTGTTGTGCCGGATATTCTCACTTTCGGCAAACCAATAGGAAATGGCTTTCCTCTTGCTGCCGTTGTAACAACTCGCGAAATAGCTAATTGCTTGCCAGAATACATGTCCACGGTAAAAATAACAAAGAATTTATTGTATTTTTTACGCTTTACTTTTAAGTAAAAGTTACGTTATTTTAGTACGGCGGCAACCCACTTGCATGTGCTATCGGGAAAGCGGTTCTTGAAGTAATCGCCAATGAGAAACTTATGTATGCTGCGAAAATGGTGGGGAAATTTCTCTTGGAAGGGCTTCGCGGATTGATGTCTAAGTATCCTACTATTGGAGAAGTCCGGGGCCTCGGACTTTGTATTGGAGTAGAAATTGTGTGTGGAAGGCCGGACATGAAACCAGCTGCGAATTTGGCGGGTCGTTTGCTTTACAAGTGAATGAAAAAATTTTTAAAATTTATTTTGTATTTATTTATTTTTTTGCTGACCGGACTAAAAAAACATTATTATGAATTTTATTTACAGGTTAAAGGAAGAAAAGGTGATTGTTGCAACTCAGGGGGAAGAACGTAATGTTATTTCAATCACGCCTCCACTGTGTTTTACTTTGGACAACGCCCGTCGTGTTATTGAAGCTTTCGATAAAGCATTAACCAAGGTCAACGAAACCGAGGATATTCCACCAGATGCTACAAGCACGTCTGTTCTTGGGTATTTCAATCACAATACATTTTTTTTTGCCATAGTTAGCTTCATGGTTTCGATTTCTTGAGTAGGCTAGATAGCATTCCTTTAAACGTTCTCGGGGACGGAGATGAAGAAGTGTCACCAGCCAAAAAACCGCGTCGTTACGAGGAAATGGACTGAAGATCTTAAACAACTGACTCTTTTATTGTTTCTATTTTAAATTTTAAATGTTTTTTTCTTATATCTTTGCATAGCAATTCTGTCCATCGTGATGGGCACAACGGCAGCGTGTAAGAAGTACCTATACCGAGGTTATGAATTAGTGTCTGAAACGTATCTCCTGCTCCTCGTGAGCTGCAAGTTAAGAAGAGACCCCGTGATATACTCAATCTTGCATGTTTACTACACATATCTCGAGTTAGTAACCCCTCATAGAAGGAAAATATTTCAATGTAATTTTACATGGTCGATATTTCTTGTTTATTTTAATGTTTGAAGAATTATATATCTGATGTCAAAAGTTATATAAATCAATTTTAATGTGGTATACCATGAATTTTATTCATTTTACAAAGATATTGGATTCATTCTAGTCTTAGCTTGATTTCCGGGCTAATCCAGAATGATTGTAGCTAAACCTAGTCTAAGAGTATGCAAAAGACAATCCCATGGTAACACCTGAATTTAAGGATACACGTTGAATTTTAGCGCTCCGTCCACAGCACTGCTTACGAATGAGCACATTTCCAACTCCTTGAATATAAGAGCAATACCATAAGAAAATCAGGAGAAAATAAATTATCCAAAAACCGTATAAAAGTGTAATCGATTTTTAAATAGCTACACATTAATTTCAAATATATATATTTAATTTTTACGTGTAAAATCCAGGACGAAACCGGAACCCGGTTTTCTATAGTTTAATATTTAAATATTATTATTATTGTTATTAAAAGCGTTATAAGCGTCGTTTCCCCCTAATGACTGTTTAATTATATAATCGAAGGGAAAATAAAAAACAAGTTTTTCTCTGATAGAATTTTCTCAACTTCAACAGTTGGGATTTAAGCTGAAATTCAAATTTAACTCAAGTAAGAAAAATTCCCATGCAAAGCCGGTTCACTGATAGTAGCTTGTCGATTATAAATTTATCCGATACCCGATTCGATATCGATACTACACAAGGTTGCCTTTGACAAAACGGGTGTTGATGCAATTAATGTATTTCAATTAACTGATAATTTTCCCGATATATAATTAATGTAAATTAGTAGAATTTTTTTCGGAAATCAACCATATTTTCCGTTTGCAGATGCAAGAAAATGTTTGGAAGAAAGGCGAGAACAGAACCTGGCAACATCGTTAGCCAGGACGAGAAAAAAAAGCCTTTTTCATTCCCTTCAGCTTGTGAAGAAGTGTTGCTGCAGTACGAATCTACGGGTGAAAAGGTAAACCATTCGCGTGTTACAATAGTTGAATAGATTTGTCCAAATGCAAGATTTCGCGTTTAGAAGCCCGTAATGGTTGACTCGCTTGAATTCTCTCGTTCCAAAGTTGACCTTAGTATAGTTTTTTAAACCTTTCAATGAACGAAACCTGGCATCGGGTAGAAATATTTGAACTCCCACAACGAGGGGATACCTCGTTGTTCCTGCGTTGTCCTGACAGCCCATTTCTGATTCCGTGATACAAGTTTTTTTTTTACGAATTTAATTACATAACGTACAGTGAAACGTTGACGTCCCATTTCTTTGTCGGTGAAGTTGTGCAACTTCTTATCTTAAAGCAAATTTACTAGTAAATGAGCCCTATGATAAGCTGTACTTCAGGAAACATACTTAGGGCCCTTTGTTTCATGATTTCTAATTTTTCTATCATCTATAGGTTCAATTGAAGTTACTAGACTTCAGTAAACCATCCTGATCTTCCCACTTTAAACTTCATTTTCTATTGAAAACTCAATTCCCTGAGAAAAATCAGCATGGTCATGGAGGCAGTTCCAAGCCCACAATGTGTGGGAAGGGAGTTTGTGCGTCAGTACTACACCCTTCTCAACAAGGCCCCTTTACATTTGCATAGGTAAATCTGGTAAAAAAGTTAAATTTTTTATTGCTAACATTCACCCTTGACAATGCATTAGGTTCTACAATCATGATTCATCATTTGTCCATGGTGGTTTAAAGGAGCGTTTGCCTGAAGAGGTTCATGGCCAGCAACAAATCCATCAAAAGATAATGGAGCTGGACTTCCATGATTGCAAAGCCAAGATTCTGTTGGTTGACTCTCATCGTACTCTGGAAAATGGAGTTGTGGTTCAGGTACTATTTGCCATTGAATTATACAGAAGCAATTGGCAAATTAATATGGATTTATTTAGGTTTCTGGTGAGTTATCGAACAATGGCCAGCCAATGCGTCGTTTCGTGCAAACGTTCGTGTTGGCTCCTCAGTCCGCCAAAAAGTACTACGTACGCAACGACATCTTTCGCTACCAGGTATATAGCAGTGGAACTGTAATTGTCTATTCCTAGCTAACCACAAAGATTTTAGGACGACGCATTTTCTGATGATGAGGATGGCGTTGAAGATCGTCCCCTTGAGAACGAATCTGAGGTGCAGCAATCTCGCCCGACTCCGGTAGTGTAAAAATTTATTCTTCTGATACACATTTATTAATTGGCTTATTTACCATTGTCAGACTGACCTGAATCATACATCGGTGGCCCCTACTATTTCTTCTCTGCCTACTGTTCAACCATCTGACCATGCAATTGGAATGAACGGATCTGACCACCACGCCGATGAGGACATCCGCCAGAGGTCTACTCCATCCATGACCACGTACACGGCTGCCCCTGCCCAACAACCAGAACCCGTCCAGCCAGCTCCTCAACCACCAAAGCCTGCAACACCGCCTACTGCAGTGGCAACACCACCGGAAAAGTTTGAAGCTGTGCCCGATCCGGTTCGGGAGCCCGAGCCTCCTGTCGTCCCAGAACCGATGCCCGTAAAACGTGCTCCTGAACCAGTTGTTGCTTCTAACCAATCGGTATGTGCCATCTCCTATGATTAATTGATGATTTTCGTAATCGACTGTTGTAAAAACTATTGTAGGCCCCGTCGGAACCGAAGACTTTCGCGAACTTGTTTAAGAATACCGGCAATTACAACGGTACAGCAACTGGTCTTCCCACGACTGTGCCTCCACCATTTGGATCGGCAAAGAACATACCTACAACGAGCTCAGCCCCGGCACCTGCTACACAGGTAAGGGTGCGCTTCAGTTTCAAACTGCCCAGAGCAAAAATTAAAATAACATGCTGAATTTTGAATCGACAGACCAGCAATGAATCTACCTCCACCTCTGCAAACATCAATGGTAACGACAATTTTCCTGCAGCTGTCCCTTCACAACCTCAGCGGAACAATTTCAATCGTTCCGCGCGGCCTACAGTGATGGGCAACGGCCGCACTAGTTCGGGTCCGGGATCTTACAACAACAGAGATCGGGATCAAGACCGAGGTAAAGACAATTTCGAAATTGGGTAACTGGGTGTTCAAACTGTTCATAATGTCGTAGGTGACAAAGGTGAACGATGGTCAGATAACCGTGCTCCTTCTCGCGATTCAACAGAAGAAATTGGTGAGTGGAAACAACCAAATGGGGACGGATATCAGCGCGAGAAGGATCGTGAATTCCGTCGATACGACGATAATTTACAGGTCTTTGTCGGTAATATTCCTCACGTAACTACTGAAGACAACCTTAAGGTAAATATACCGACTGGCAACTGATTAGGGAAAAAAATAACTTAATCCAACGACAATTCTTATTATTTAATAGGAATTGTTCGAACGTTTTGGCCCCGTCCTAGACGTTAGGATCCATGGCAAAAATAGCGTGCGTGCTGCAGGTGGCAGAGCTCCTCTTTATGCGTTTGTAGTGTTCGACTCACCTAAAAGCGCTGAAGCCGCTCTTGCTGATAAAGTAAAACTTGCTGTAAATTTAAACCCTACTATTTGACTTACTTGATTTACTTTCAGCCAATGCTAAACGGCGATCACCGTTTGAATGTTGAACCGAAACGTCGAAACGGACCTACGAACACATCAGGTCCCCGTGAACAACGTGGAGGTTCCATGAATCGTGGAGGTGGAATGGGTGGTCCAGGAAGGGGTGGACGCCCTATGGGTTCTATGGGAATGAGTGGTGGTCCACCGCGTGAGGGAGGCGGCACTGGTACTGGCAGCGGACGTGGAATGGGTAGCGGTGGACGTGGTGGATACATGACCCGTCGTCAATAAAGAAGGAAGGCCGTTTTTCTTGCAAACCTTTTAATTTTCCCATACTTGGTTTCTTCCTTTGTCCTAGTGCAGGATTCTCCACTACGTTTAATTTAACCTCTACCAGTTTTGCGTTTTTTTTGATACACCAAACCCGTACCAATCGTACCATCTTGGTTTATCTCGCTCGCTCGCTCTGACCCCACTGTCTCATTCTACTAACTTTAATTGGACTTTCAGTCGCAATGTACATATTCGCATGGGTGTGTCATTCTTTTTTTAAAAAAAAACAAACAATCCCCATCAGTAGCACAATGTTTTGTCACTTCCGTAAAAAAAAGGAAAAAAAAGACTGTCAGAATATGGGTATTTTCGATGGTGTTGGGTATCAGACGAGAAAAACGAGAATTTCTTTTCTTCTGTTCTTGGAGGGTAAAGGGAGGGGCTTCTGGCTTAATTATTACCTTGGGCGAGCAGGTTAGATCTATAAAAAAAAAAATAAACACTAATACGTGGTGGCTATAAACGTGATTCCAGCCATTTCCTCGGTGATGGCAACCAATCCTCGGTTATTTTTCCTTTTACGTATTGAAAAGGGAAAATCACACGTCCCCGGGTTCTAGTCGCAGCACTCGTGTCTGGATTTTCAGTTGGGATTTTTTCAATCTCTTCTCAACTACTGGTTCTTTAATTCCTTCACCGACGTACGTCGAACGGTCGCCTTATGTTTCGCTTTCTCCCGTACCCTCCTTTATTTTCGTTGCTTTTTTTTATGGAACCTAATTTGTCTTCTTTAATCCTTAATTACTCCTATCTATCATGTAAAACGGTTCTTACCCTTGCTGCAACGTAGATTCGGGAGGTTCATCAACTTTGGACATGCTGCGTGTTGTCCATACTCAACATGCACACAACAGTATAAAAACAACACCCTATGAATTTGTCCCCAGTTTTCTCCACCTCAACAGTTACCAATAAAGAAATTTCCGGAAAAAAAAAGTTTGGTAGTGATAAGTGTACCGTGCCTGTTTTCGCTTTTCGTTTCTCGGTAAACTTAATTTCTCCCTTACTATTTTACTTGCACTCTTACTCTTTAACTACTCTGAGCGTGAGTATCGGCTTATTCTGTTGTGCACAGTAGCAGAAAACAGGAAAGAGATCATGTCGATATTGGGAAAAGAAAAGTGGATCAATTTTTTCTCTGTATTCTCGAAAGTGTATTCTCAATGTGGTAAAAAAAATTCCCATCATTTAAACTCCTCGCCCGTCACCCTCTTGATTCAATAAACAAGCCGAGGCCTTTTAAAAGCCGCTTCAAGAAGTTTCATTCAATCGGTTAACTCCGTTAGTGTTCAACTTTAAGCTGTGAATTGAATTTATGCGAAATTATGGGAATCACTCAGGGTCGGAATGAAACAACATTACCGTTGTTCCTTCTACGAAGAGGCTTCTCTCAAACCACCTCCCCGATGAAAATTATGTCAGCTGTTGTCTATTGAACTCGGCAGCGTCTGCTTTCCAGCTCCCAGTGACGTTACTGACATATTAGATCAAGATCGACTTGGGTTTCAGAAAAAGTGAGCATCGAACTTTTAAAGAACCAAGGATCTAACTAAACCAGTTTTCTCTTTTGTATGAATAGACAAAGTTTCAAGTTTGTTAAAACTAAAATATCAGCCAATTTTGATTTTGTACTTGATGGAACCAACAAGGATGGATACCGACGAAGAATTTTGCCTGAAATGGAATAATCACCACAGCATGTTTTTAACTGTACTACATGGTCTGTTGAAGAAAGAAGTGCTAGTTGATGTCACTTTGGCTGCAGAAGGCAAGTTTATCGAAGCTCACAGACTAGTTCTCAGTACCTGCAGTGATTACTTCCAGGTAAGGATCATGAATGTACTCACATTTGCCTAATTAAATAAAACTCTACTCTTATAATTTAGGATGCCTTGAGAATCCATGAAAACAAATATGCTAACAAGCATGCATTTATTTTCTTGAATAATGTGACATTTGAAGATCTGAAAGCCCTGGTGGACTACATGTACAAAGGTGAATTGAGAGGACCAGGAAGAGTTCTCGTATTTTATTAGGATTTATAAAGTAAAGTAAAGTATATTATTAGTATTTATTCTATTACAAAGGGGAGGTGAACGTTTCTCAAGAACAGCTGCCAAGATTTTTAGCTACTGCTGAAGCTCTTAGAATTAAGGGTGACAATAAATATTCAATACTTCAGTATACACTAAAGTTCATCATTTAAAAAAAAAAAATTTTTTTAGGTTTGTCAGATAAGGGAGAGCTACCAGAAAATTTGGAACATGATGAGCACATGCCAAATATTCAGGCTAGGGCAAAAAATGCGTCCAGGAAAAGTGGTAAAAGTAAAACCGCGTCTTCATCGTCATTACCTATAGCCAGACAAATACGCCCATCGCAGCAGCTCATAACTCCTAACCATTTCGTCGCACCGCAACCTCAAATTTCCGGTCCTTCCCCGCAAAATTCGCGAAATTCGGCCGACTTGGTTCCCGAAACGGAGGTGATCACTCCCGAGGTCAATTTCGTTTCCGTCAATGCGAATGGCGATGAAATCGATCTTGATCAACGTGAAGAAGATGGACTAGGAACGTTGAGTAAAGTTTGGTCGATGAATCAGGTAAAATATTACATGTATTAAAATCTTTTTCAGTTGTGATTTATATGAATAAACAATTTTACTTAGGATGACGACGATGGGGATTGGGCAAATGCTGCAAGTCTTCTGGATGATAATAAAGCTGAATCTTCTGCTGCACAAGAAGAAGAAGAATGTTACGTCACCCCTTCGGAGTCGGATAATTCTATTGAGTATCGCCAGTATGCCGAACCGCTACCGAACGTTAATACTGCACTTGTAGAAGATTCTCCCAATCCGTCATCATCAGCTCCCACCAAAAGCAAATGGGCGTCATCTTTGTCGGCAACAGGCACCCCATATTCCACTTCGGTTAGAGGTAAGCTCCCTTTATTCTTGTATAGTTCTGAAGAACAAAGACCACGGAAGATTCACATCCTCAACTTAGATAAAAGTAACGGTAGGAGCATTTGCCATTCAAGACCGAGATTTTTGAAACTAGAGAGAACTAGAGTAAAGGTCCATTACTGATACCAATAATTTCTATAGATAAGACTTCGGCAGCATCACTAAGCTGGGATACTTGTCGTCTCCCTAACAAGTTCTACCGAAGTACCGATCCTAGAAAAAAAAAGTTCCTTATGATTGGTGTCACGACTTTTAAAAGCCCTCTTGCTATTCGTTTCTATACTTTTGATTTATAAAGAAAGAAAGACCGAGATTGTCTTAGTTTCAAGGAGTTAAGCAAACCCTTTCAAAATTATATGCAAGTTTTGCATTTACTATCGTTTCATAATACCCAACTATATATTACCGTTCCGTAAATTAGTGACTTTAATTACATTGTTTAGCATGCAGTTTAAGAGACCTCTCTCTTCATAATATTGCAACTTTATTTTAAAGCCTGTTGTTTTTCGTTGTTGCGCATGTGTGCATTTGATCTTGAAACAGTTGTGTGTGTGTGTGTTGTAGGGGCTTTTCCTCATACACAAGAAGAAAGCTAAAACATTTTCTAAGCTATGTAGGGATTAAGCTACGCAGAGTGCTTTTTGCATTTCATACTTTCTACGCGTAGGTGGACGATAGAAAGCACGAAATATTAAACGGAGTAGGCTACTTAGGGTTTTCCGAATATCAATCCCCCTGGACTTCTCTGCAAAACCTGTTCCGTTTTTTGTAAAGAAAATGTTAAGAGAGCATGCATGATTCACATCTTTAAAAAGTCTAATGAGAAACGGTTTAGTGGGATTTTTCAAATTTCATTGGAGGTGTTGTACTGTTGTTGCGAGTGCATCTCGCACCTTTAATAATATTCGGCGTGCTTGTTACAATCTTTTCGAACAGAATTTTAATTATTAAATTATATAATTTTTACTTCGTCTCAACTTAACAACGCAATAATGTTGTTGCTTGAAACATTCGCGTCTAGTGACAAGTAAAGCAGTTTTTGCTCTAGTTTTTTTTAAACATTTTTGAACGATTGATCTTTTCCTTTATGTTATAAGAGGAACATGACCCACTCCATCTGTGTGGGTGTCGCTCTCTTAATTTTTCCTTCTTTTTTTTCCTTCCGAAGTAAAATTATCTTATATATTATAAGTCACCTTTATTACAACCACTTCTTACATTCAGTTCATTGTCATTACTTTGTTTTATTGATCCTTAATATTTATTATACACAAAAAGTAGTTCTGTATTTGATGCCACAGCAAAAGTAGACATAGAAAATGCAATAATAGCAAATCATAGCTGAGTGAAATCTACAATTCTGGTTTTCGCCTCTTTGTTCCGCATGCATAGAAAGACCAAAACACACATCTTTTGTTTAGAACTTTTTGTCTTTTTCCCGCATTTCATTCTTTCTTGTTTTCTGAATCTCTTATTCCCCCTTTGTTGTTTTTTATTGAGTTCTTTTCTCGTTTCCTAGTTGTCTTGTATTGACTTGTTCCCATTCATCTTTTTATAGATTGAGGAGGAGGATGAAGGTAGAGGTCGGATTGAAGCCAACGGCAATAGTCTATTGTTACCAATAAGAGGAAGGCATCGATCTTTTACGCTAGAGCAGAATACGAGTCTGTAAAGAAGTTCTGTGACAAATATCTGCTTTTGATTTTAGGGGCTACAAAGTTGCAGGAATATTTCGCAATGGTGAATCATAATCCTAATGATTGTGGTCACTTTTCTCCTATCAATCGTTCAAACGCAAAACCTTGTGTGCGTAACGTTTTCTTTATCCGAGGCTGCCCGAGGGGTCTTCGATTTGTCGCTGTGATTCATAATCGGCTTCGATGTATAGACGATGTAAATATGTCATACGGACCAAGTACCGGTACCAACTATTCAGAGTTATTTGCTACAGTGATTTTACTTTATCTCGGTGTCTCAGACGTTGTCGTAGAAGTATCAGGTTTCACAAAATATTATGTGTATTATGTATGTGTACGGGTTAAAAAAACGGATGCAACACCTCATGCGCTCTTATGTTCCCAGAGGGATCCGTCGTATCCCAATTGATTTGGAAGTCGGCGAGTTTAAGCTGTCGACCACACAGTGTGTACACCTCCTTTTGAAACGAAAATACTTTAACTTATCACTAACGAAGGATTTTGCCTGTGTGTGATTGTACATCAGAAGGCAATTATATACAATGACGGGGAAAGTTTTCTGACAGGATTTTAAGAAAAGTGGGATGCGCTTGTACTTTATTGTAGTTCTAAATCGAAACTTACTATCCTACCTTAACTTATTCCAAATGGATAGGGGTTGCGCTTTTTCAATGAAACTGTGAGTGGGTAAAACGAAAGTATACACTTTTGAAACATATAAAAAAACTTTCTCTTGTCGTTGTCTGTAGAAAAATGGTCGCCCATCCCCGTAGGAAATCCTCTTGATTATCTTTTACTGTCTAGAAGTACGTATAAACTCGTGAGTAACTTTATGAAAACCGACACAAATCACGTGTCCTTTTTTAAAGAAAGAAGCAAAGGAGTCTCCGAGTCTTCATGCAAAAAAAAATAGTTTTGTGTATCAAAAGTTAATTAAGATTCATACCGAGTTCTAATATGCTACAAAATAAGCTCGTTGATGAGAATTTTTGCTTTTTCCTTCTGTGCAAAAAATCGCAGGTAAACCAAGCGGCAGTAACAACAGCAACAGTGGCGCTGACTGCCTGGAAGGCAAAGTAACATGTCCGAACTGCGGGCGTGGCTACTCGCAAAAAGGCTCGCTCAACAGGCATATCAAGTAAACCCGCATACAATTTCATTTTGTAAACACCATGGTTAATGGCTGTCTTGCTTTTTTTTTTTTTTTTTTTTTTTTTTTTCTCCTGACTCTGCCTGTGATCTTGTTTTTAAAACAGGTTTGAATGTGGAATAATCCCCAAGTTTCCTTGTCAACTTTGCCCGATGCGCTTCCGTCGTGCTTACAAACTTACCGAGCATCACAATCGGGTTCATTCCGGCACCAGCGTGAATTTGAATGTATAGAAGCAAACCGATCTTTTGAATTTGTCTCTATCCCTATCATCCAGTAAATCCAGCAAAAACGACGAAGACGGTGAAACCCTGCGCTATTTTACACAACTAACTTATGTTCTAACAATATTCTCACCTCCTATTCTGGAGTTGTTTTTTGTACCGAGGAGGAGATACTTTAAAATTTTACATTTAACTATGTCTTTATTTACTTCATTTACCTTTCGCTTTTAAACGCATCTGTTTGAACCTCCCGGAAGTGTGGCGCTGTCTAAAGTGCACACAGAAAAGAACTAAAGAAGAGCCGAAGCGTAGAATAAAGCCTATTGACTACTGCCAGAGTGTTTGAATTGGGCGAGGCGAGTAGCAAGGATGACTACTTCAGCACGTATCATAGCTAGAACGAACGTTTCTCGTGTATGTGTGCACTCGATACATTAAACATCACCAGCTGAAAGGAGTTTGCAGGCAACCGATCTTAACTTCCGTTTATACCTCAGTTCCCAGTGGCTTACACAATAAAGAGATTAGATGCGATCTAGGCGATTATGTGGGGTATCGATACGATTCGCGTTTGAATCCTTCTGCGATGAGTAAACAAACGCTATCTTGTAATCTTCTTTTATAATTTCGAGTTCTTGTGATCAGTAAAGATTTTGAGTCAACTTATACCGTAAAAACGGGGTAACTTTGTACACTTAAACCTCTTCTAAAATCGCACACTCTTCATGTTTTGGGGCATCATTTTAAGAACTTTATTACTTGTAAGCTTCAAAATGAGACATACGCTAACGTCCAATGAAATTTTTATCTTTTTCCGTATTTGGCAGAGGTGTCCAAAGTTACCCGTAAGTCTAAAGCTAACTCGTTTTACGGTATGTCAATCGTAACGTGTTCATTTATCATGACTCCCGTTTTCTCATCACATCCTGTTTCTTTAATGATACCGTAAAGACGAAATATCCCGAAATTTCTTATTCAGTTACCTAAATACTTTATTTAAATCATACTTTCGATTCTGGAGTGGAAGAAAAAACCCTTGTGGGGAAAAGGTTGCCGGAAATGAAAAGGAAATGTTGAGAATACTGGAGCGGGTAGTTCCTGTATTGATTTCGTTTCCGGTTCTGTCAAGAAAAAATTATGAAGAAACAGGAAATCGAATGATGAGACTCGAGAGTGATATCCGCCGAAGTATTTAATGATTCCGCCGAGTCATCAAAAGTAGGAATGAGTCGTGTAAAGCATCGCCCTGCCAATCTTTAAAAAATTCACTGAATTGAAAAGTTGTTGGAGGGATAGAAATGTGTAATGCCTTTCTCAACTTGCTTGCACATTTCACGGAAATAACTACATCCCCACGAATTTTCAAGTCCATTAGTATGAGAAAATGTATCGAAAAGCTAGTAAGTAGGATAGGGTGGATATATTCAATACAGATTACCCGACAGTTGATAATTAATAAGAAAGACAAGTGTCACCTTATTTTATTAAATCCACTTCTTTGTCAAGTGTTACGTACCTTTGTGGACTGTAACTTAATGAGACAACGTGTAACTGGTATCTCGGGCTCTCGTCACTGAGTGTGAGGACGCAATGTTTTTTTTCACCAGTCATTGGAAGCTGGGGTTTTTCAGATATTGGAGATCACTTTTTTCTCTTTTACTACTTTTCCCCTTCCTTTTTGTTTTCGCGTCCTCAGTGATGAATACTAGATGGGTGAGGCTGTAACTTGACAACGTGGTACGTAACTTAGTACACCTTAATTGTAGCACCTTGTCATGTTTTACGTACGCCAACAGATTGCAAAGCTCGAAAAGCACGAAGCATATTCTTAGATTACGAAGATTCAGCTCTAGAACACGACCTCGCTGTGATAGAGCCTCTTGAAAAAAAGAGTCGAAACGGAACAATACGTTCTCCTCTACTCCTTCAGTATGTAATAGGTTGGGGATATGGTATCCTCTTTTCTTACTAGAAATATATTCTTCATAACATCCTAAACGCCCTCCTTCTCTTTCTTTTGTGGCGTTGAATAGGAATGAAAAGAAAAATTTATATTTTGCTCAAGTTTTACTTCATATCGATTTTTTTAACGAACTACAAACAATCGAAGTTATTCCGGCTCTTTCTTCTTTAATGTTCATGTATTCTGTTTTTTTCTTCTCTTGTCTGCTGTCGCGAACTACTCCTGTATATAGTTTTGGAAAGCTCGACGTGTTTTTTCGGGTCGAGACTCGAGTGGTGCGCACAGCGCACGTGCCACTTGACGATGCGCCGCGCACCCTTAACGGGTCTTAGCACAGAAAGGGAGCTTGAACCTATAGGCTACCCTATAGTCATTGGTCTTGCTGTATTCGGTGCTGGAACCCTCTGACTGGTGGTCGGACTTAAAAAAACGGTTAAAGCCAGAAGTGTAAACGAGAAATGACTATGTCTCCGGACGAGTTCAGAAATGGAAGCAGTAGCAGTCGTATTACCGATTTCCCTCCAGACAGCGATGTTGACCACTCCACTCCTTTGCCGCTGCCGGACAAGTTTACATCTAGCTTCGAGCCATGGGGAGACTATGTTTTTGGCGTCGTCATGATAGTCGTTGGTGAGTCGCGCTATTTTGTTTGCCGTTTTATTTCTTGTGGCTTGGTTTTCTTCATTATTAATCACGGTTCAGACACAGTTTTTTTTTGTTCCCCAAATTAGACATTTCCGTGTCTATATTTCAACATGGTGTGGACCATTTAATTCGTCGTCCGTGTATAGTTTCTATTACTTCTCAACTAATATTATTTACGATAAAAATTCGAAAAGCTTTTCAGGCGCGAAACTGCAAAATAGCTCAAATTCTTACTCCCTTGTGAATGTCAGTGGCCATATTATATACTTGGTAATGGAGTAGCTTAGAAATCCAATTCTCATTGCTAAAGTAGAACTCCGGTAGGAATGAACTTTTAGTCACCGGGGAATACGCCGCACGGGTATTCCTGAAAACCTATCAGGCTATTCTTGAGATGGCGAAACGTACCCTTTGCTTCCTTATTATATTGACTTTTGCAGGGGGAAAACATATTTTAATAAGTCTGCTTTTCGCTTTTAACAGACGTTCCCAGAAAACGAAAATGGGCTTCGCTTTCACAAGAAATATATAAAGGATAGCCTTGAGTCGTGAGTCGAATGTTCGAAGCATGCTCATGATCGTTGAAGTCTGCTTGCAGCAGATTTAGGCATTACATAAGCTAAGGTGGTATAATAACTGACAGCTAAGTCCGAGAGAAGGGGAGGGACCCCACACAAACGACAAACCAGAACTTGCACACTGACTCGAGATAGCTCGCACAAATGGCGAGGGTACTCGCACACTATGCGGTTCTGGCTCCACAACTAGGTTTGAGCTAGGGTTTGTGTCCTCTTGGCACTTGACCTCGCAGGGTTAGGTGCGTGTAAGGGGGAGTATAACTAATTCGGAAGTTACATGAGGATTGCTTATTGTTTTGAGCCAAGAATTCAAGTAGAATCGCATAGTGTGCAAGTAAACTCGCCATTTGTGCGAGCTATCTCGAATCAGTAGGGAACAGTGGCTGTAACCTTGCGTTGGGGTCAAATGTTGCGCTGCGGAATCCATGACAAACTGTAACTTCTGGCTTGTGCGGGGCCCCTCAGCATTCCGAAAAAAACTCCCCGGCATTCGATTTTAAGACATGGGATTAGAATTGAACATAGTTTTATGCTATGTTAATGTAGACGGTATGTCTAACTCAACAAAGAGCCAAAAGCGCTCGGGAGTAGATCGCAAAACAGTAGTTCTTAGCTTAATAGAGCCCTTAACCCTTCCCTTAGTTTAGCTTGAATGAGAACAAGGTTTAAGAGTAAGCAATACGTCTTGATCTTGAACTATCACCCCTATTTCGTTTTTACTGTACCTATATTTTGGTATTGTCCAAAAGGGTTTGCATCGCTTTTGGGTAATGGTCTTGCCATCCATGTGTTCCGGCGTAAAGGATCCGAGATCAACGTACCAGAAGTGCTCTTGCTTAACATCGCAGCAGTTGACCTGTTTTTAGGTATTGCTTCTTACCCAGCAACTATCATCGCTTCTTTTTCTCATCGCTGGGTATTTGGAGAAACAGGTAACATCCCTTGTTTTCTCTAAATTGTTTTGTTGCTTTATTGGGGATAATGATCTTAATGAAAATGGCTGTTGACTTTCGAGTTGTACAGTAAAATATTCTTATGACATGACGAAACATAGGTTCTAGCGGGTTCTAGATACTATAGATTGGTATAGATGAATACCACTGAGGGGATATGCATTTTGAAGTAAAACTAATGAAGTGAGGAACATAGTTGAATCATTGACGTTTTATAGTTTTCATTTTGACGATTTTTCTCAGAACTTGAAACCGAGAAAATATTTTGCTAATAGACGGGGAAAGCAGGATATGTAAATTTGGGTATCGCGGATAGGTAACTTCCGGATAAACGTTATCAAAAGAAAGTCGATAGTTCTCTCCCTTTCGTTTTCTCTATCTTACCCCTTAAATTAAATTTTTTGCACGCTCTTCAAATTGAATCGTCTAGATGCAAAGTCAAGACCCTGTTAAGCGGAACTATAAAATTGTTCAGTCATGCAACTTCAGTCCGTCGGGAATTAATCAAAGATCATTCCAGATGGCTCCCTTTTAATTATTTTCGTTCCATTGAAAGATTATTTGTAAAAAAAATGTGTACGCGTTCTGCTAGAAATCGATATGACTCTTAATTTCTCAGTCTAGTTGTCGAATATAGTTTTCATCATGGTACATGATGAAGTCGACGAAGATTAAATTGCTGGTAGATTACTACTCTCCCCCTTTATGCCTGTATTTATTTAATATATCCGATTACGTTTCTGCAGGTTGTACATTATACGCGTCTACATGCTACTTTCTTGGCTTGGCAACTATTCTATCGTTAACAACACTAGCTGTCTTTCGTTTCGTCAAAACCTGTTTTCCTCAAAAAGGTAAAGGAAACATTTTCATTTTTCTCACAACATATATTTGATGGGAACGTGGGATGATGAACAAAAGTTTTTAAGTCTTTCTATATTTCATCCTTAAAGAACGACAAGAAGACAAACTATATCTTCACTCCTACGATTTCTTGGTTAACAAATGTAATTTATTTCGGCGGTTACTGTTACTACTATCTGTGCAAAGAGCGAACTGAGCGTTATGAAGAAGGGGGAAATGTTACATAATCTAAAGTGGTGTCGCATATAGGGCTGTGGGCCGTGGGATCGCACGATAAGTGAATTTCTCGAAAATTCGCCTACGTCGATATATGAGTATTGAGACGATTCTTGTTTAAACTTAGCCTACATACTGACTGTATCTAATAACGGCTGACCATTTTCTGGCTCAAGGAGCGACGCAAAGGACAGAGGGGAAAGGGAGTCTCCGGCAAATCGTTGCCGTCATCTGATGCAGTGCGCTTATTGTTTTAGTTGTAGTTTACTGACAGTTGGTTATTCAAATGCATTTTAATGGATCGTGTGACGGGTGTTTGTAAAGTAAGTTTTATAAGGAGGGTGGGCGTCGTGTATGCCGAGTATAGGGATTTCTGGGTCGACTTTAGTAGATTTATGTGGTGGGAAGTCATGTCGTAGCCTACTAACGAAGGATTTAGTAGTATTTGCCCTCACATACAACATAATCAATCGATCAATTTATCGACCGCCTTTTCAGAGTTGACTGCATAGACTATAGACGGCTATAGATGGCTGTAACCGACAGTTTCCATTAATAGGTCCAATACAGCTCAAACAAGAAACTAGGTCTGCCAGTTACCAAATTATGGAACTTTCTCACCATAATAAATCCAAATGATGGAAGATTATAATATGGAACCAAAATCTGATCAAATTTCGCCTCTCGCCTACTACTACCTGTTATGATCGAGAGTATCTGGTTTATTGGCACAGACAAGAGCATGGTCACACCAGGACCGAAGACGGTACAAGACTGATTAACACTGGCCTCGGATGGCCTCAGGCCATCAGCTGATATATCGAACACCACAACTCCCCTCCAAGTTTCAAAAGTACAAGATAATTTTGCAAACTGAAACAAACTGAAAGGGTTCGGGCTCCGGGGAGGGATCAATGCTCGAGAGGCGAGAACATAACAACAATCAATGGTTCTGAATTTAGTACAACGAACTGTAAACGAATGAGAAAAGAAATATCGGTGCAATTAGCAACTGGCACGAGAAAAGGGAAACAAAATTTTATTGTTTTTTCGGGCCGGCCAATCTTGCACTGCGACGAGGTGGTTGCTGCATGTCGAACTGCACGCGTCGCCGTCCGCGTCGGTTGCTGGTGGTGGGCGCTACCGGAGGTTGGTCGACGGTCTGCTCTGCGACATCTTCGGAGGCCTCGACTGCGGTCCCATCGGGTTGAGGAGGAGCGACTACGCTGGATGGCTGCGTATAATCGATGCGAAGAAAGCGCCTATTCCGCCAGTAAACTCGTCCGCTCTGCATTTTGACTCGATAGTCACGGCGATTTCCAATTAGAATGACGACACCGCAACGATCCCACCGTTTGGAAGCCGGATCCTGAACTCGAACGGCGGTGCCCGGGGGGATGGGAGGCAACGAGCGAGCGTGGGCGTCGTACCTTTCCTCCACCTTCTCCATCTGTTCATCATAAGCCCGGTCACGGCGATCCATGATTTCGCGCCATTTATCAGCGAATTTGGAATGACGGGCGAAAGTTGCGCGGTGGGCCGGGAGAATGGAGCGAATGGGATGTCCAAAAACGATTTCAGCTGGAGAAAGGCCATCGAATTTCGGGGTATTGCGCCATTCCAGTAAACCTTGCTGAAATGTATCGGTATCCAGACGTCCCGTGGCGGCCGTTTTCATGATGAGGGCTTTCATGGCTTTTACAGCGGCCTCGGCGTGGCCGTTGGATTGGGCGTACGTTGGGGTTGAAACTTCATGATGGACTGCCCATTTGTTGAGAAATGCAAGCATTTCGGCCGAAGAGAATTGAGGGCCACCGTCCGATCGGATGCGTACCGGAACGCCCAGGTCCACGAAGTTTCTGGTGAGGAATTGGGTGACGTCTTTAGTACAATAATCGCGATTGAAGACGACGTGGACGGCGGGCCATCCGGATAGACGATCGGCATATGTGAGATAGTGATTTCCGGCGAAGCTAAAGATGTCTACCGAAATATCTTCGAATACGCGAGATGGGAGTGGGTCGTGTTCGAGCGGCTCACGTTGGAGGCTGGGTAATGCCTCTTGACAAGAAGCGCAAGCACGAACGTTGTTGGTGATATCACTCGACATCCCTGGCCAGTAAACCACTTGTCGGGCACGGCGCTTGGAGCGTTCGATTCCCTGGTGCGCGGCGTGTAGTTTGGATAAAATTTCTGGTCTTTTCGATTTGGGAACAATGATGCGAGTACCAAAGAGTACTAGACCATCGTCGGTCCATAGATCGTTCCGTATCTTCCAAAACGGGCGCACCGAAGGATCCAGTTGCTCAGAGTTGGACGGGAATCCACTTTCCACGGTCTTGATGAGCGCCAGGTAATCACGGTCGGCGGCAGTGGCAGCGCGAAGCTCCTCCAACATAGGATCGACTAAATGCGGGCGATGTTCCTCTTCGTCAATAATGGCAGAAATTCCGTTTGCTATCACCGCGCGAACGTGAGAAAAGATAGCAGGGTCGTCGGTAGTGTCGCATGGTTCGGGATCATCGACCGGTGCGCGAGAAAGAGCATCCGGGATGGCGTGATTCTTCCCCTTACGCCAGACAGTTTTGAAAATGTAGACCGAAATCCATTCTTTTAGCCGCTGCAACTTTGGATTTTCTACGGCGTCCAGAGTGTGTTTGTCGAGGATAGTAACCAAGGGTTGATGGTCGACTACGAGAGTGAAACTGGGCAGGCCTTTGAGGTAGAGGTGACACTTGTCCATGGCCCATTTCACTGCGCTCAATTCCAACTCGATAACTGCATAGCGGCTTTCGGTGTCCGACACGAATCTGGAGCCGCATTGAATCAAACGCCATTTTCCGCGTTGCCGTTGCAACAACACGTAACCCATACCGTTTTTAAGAGACGCGTCGGTTTGAAGAACCGTTTCCGCCGCTAAGTCAAATTGGGCCAGTATTGGAGGTGACACTAAGGCCTTCTTAACGTTCTCAAAAGCGACCTCGTGATCCTGCGTCCAAATGAATGGCACGTTGGAGTGAAGCAACGGGCGGAGCGGCGCCTCCATGGCAGCGATTTCAGTAGAAAAGTCGGCCAGTTGATTGACAAGACCCAGGAACGAACGGAGGTGAGTGATGTTGGTCGGGCGGGGGAATTTAGCGATGGCGTCGAGTTTCCGAGGGTCAGCTGAGATGCCGCCTGATTGCACGACATAACCGGCAAATCCGACTTTCTGTGCGGCGAAATGGAATTTGTCAGCACCCAGGGTGATCTTGTGTCGACGGCATAGTTCCAGTAAAGAGCGAACGTCTTTCAAATGGGTCGCCAAATCCTCTGCAGATAACAACATGTCGTCCACGACGCGAATAAGTCGGGGAATGCCTCCTAAAAGCGAGTCGGTGCGACGGCAAAATTCGTCACCAGTCGAAACGAGGCCCATTGGACCACGTAAAAACTTGAATCGCCCCCATGGCGTGATGAATGTAGTGAGGAGCTGGCTTTCCTGCTGTAAAGGAAGTTGCCAATAACCGTGACGGGCGTCGAAAGTTGTAAAGAATTTAGCCTTACTCGATATTCCGGCCACCGCGTCTTTAGGAGTGACCAGCGGATGAATAGGCCGTTTGACGTATCGATTGAGGCGGGTGAGGTCGACGCAAATGCGAATTTTCCCGTTCGGTTTAGTGACGACAACGAGCGGATGTACCCAGTCCGTCGGCTGGATGACTGGTTCGATGATCCCTTTCGCTACCATCTCGTCCAGCATCTTCTTGACCTCGTCACGTTGAGCGAAGGGGATCGGGCGGGCACCATTCACTGCAAAGGGCACGGCATCAGGTTGTAGCTCAATGCACATGGGCGGGCCGGACATTGTTTTCAAAATGTCACCTTTGTCGAAAACATCGGCAAATTCTTTCAATAACTGCTCTTTAATGGCCGGCAGATCATCGGCATTTACTGGCTGAATTGGTACTGGTTCGTCCGCTGATGAAACTGTGTTCTGAATGGAACGGATAGCGATAGGTTCCGGGTAGTTAGCCGGAAGTAGTCCCAGCTCCACGCAAACAAACCACGATAGCAACATTCCCGTGTGTTCTGGGCTAAAGATGATAGTGGCGACTGTTGATCTTCCACGAAGTGAGACGGTATAATTGAGTCGTCCTGCAGTTTCTAGCGATAGACCGTTGGCGGCCACCAAATTGTCCGCGCCACGATGGAGCAAATTCTCAACGTCGCCGCCAATTAGCTTTAGAACGTCGAAGCCAGCCACTGTAGCCTCGGCACCACTATCAGGAACGGCGGTGATGACTGCTAAATATTTTCCGCGGCTGTCAAATACTTCGACATCAACAGTTGGTACTCTGCGTGTGGTGGCAACTCGAAGCACTCGAACACTACCAACTTTTGTTTGGCCGTGAGATCGTTTCTGCCGCTTCTCGGGAGGGGCTGGGGAAAAAGATTTATCTCGTTGTGGGCACATGGAGGCAAAGTGACCTTCCTTGCCGCATGAATTGCAAATTTTTCCGCTAGCCGGGCAAGTGTCTTCAATGTCGTGGCTGCGTCCACAGTTCTGACAACCATCTTTGCCCTGTCGCTCGCGGGATCTGCCACGGTCGTGTTGAGATCTTCGTCCTCGTTTCCCGTTAACGCGGTAAATGGATCTGGAGTGATGGCCTAGGGCGGGTTCATTCTCGGAAGCCGATTCTTCACTGCGGCATAAGTCGACGGCTGTCTGTAGGGCTGGGAACGGCGCGAGAGCCAATAGTTTTTTCCTCGTTTCCTGGTCCCGAATTCCCACAATGATGCGAGTAGCCATACGTTCATCCCAGCAATGGGCACACAAATCAGCACAAGTGGCGATTCGCTGAAGACGAATATAAAAGTTGTCAAATGACTCATTCAACTCTTGGCGGCATTGTTCGAATTCCATTCTGTCGAGAGCCACACTTCTCTTTTTGCGTATGTAATTACGGATGTGATCTAACACAATATCGGGAGTAGTTGCGTTGGTTATGTGAATGTTGAGAACCATTTCCACCGTCTGCAACATCTCGTTCGATAGTGTCATCCTGAATGCGGCCATCTGCTCCAATGGTGGGAAAGTTGAAATGCGTTGGATTTGACAAAAATCGTTCCATTTTGTCCTCCAAGACTGGAAATCCCTTAAAGAGATATCGCCGGCCATCTTCTCCAGTCATAAATCCAAATGATGGAAGATTATAATATGGAACCAAAATCTGATCAAATTTCGCCTCTCGCCTACTACTACCTGTTATGATCGAGAGTATCTGGTTTATTGGCACAGACAAGAGCATGGTCACACCAGGACCGAAGACGGTACAAGACTGATTAACACTGGCCTCGGATGGCCTCAGGCCATCAGCTGATATATCGAACACCACACTACCCCAAAAAAAATTAACTGGGGGGGGGGTACTCGTACCCGTACTCTAAGCCTATGGCTGCTTTTATTTTATACCCACTCATAGTTACGTTTAAAAAACTAACCCCTCACCCCTTCTGACCCCGGTCAGTTGGGAAGGGTAAGAAAATAGGTATACCCTTTATCACAGAACTACCGGTATAATGGTAGATGTAAAGTAAAAGCGCATAGTACGAAAATCGCGTCAGGAAACTTTCACCCGTTGCTGTTTATATTTCCCAGTGAATCCGGTCCACGGCAAGTCACGGTTCTGCCCAAGTCTTATATCCAGTCTTAGAGCCAAGATAACAAGATTCATTATATTTTCAAAATGTTGAAAAAAGTCTATATTTATATAAGCTTGCTGGAAAGAAAGCAAAGCCCACGCATTCTACATGTTAAAAGAAACATGAAAAGGAACTCGTTACAGCATGATGCAGCAAGCACCAGACGAGCGCGGCTTGGCTTCCACTTCTTTATTTTATTTAGCTTTTGCTATCGTCTACTGGTAGTGATGCCTATGGCTTATGCGTCAGACGAATGAGCATCCACGCATATTATTACAAAAAAAGAAATTACTTTGAATGTATGCGATCACACGTTATGTTAATAATGTTATCTTCTGTCGTCTTTCTAGATTCTAGACGATGCTTTTCTGTTTTCTGTAAGATATAATAGCAAGCGCATTGCACATTTCACTCGATTGTTACAATAATTGGGGATTACCTCCTAAATAAGAGAACTGAGTGATAAATCCCAACAAGACGAATCGAGCGGTGAGAGGCAAAGTTTGTGCAAATTATCGGGAAGGGGAGTCATTCGAATTTGAAGTCTATACTTAATTAGAATAATTACCCCTTGAAAGGAGTGCCGAAATGACCCAAGGTTTCTTTACACCAATCCATAGAGAATTTCGGCCGCTTAGGTTGCTACTGTATCCATAAAAAGAATTTCAGCTTCATAGTCAAAGGGAAAATTTTAAAACCTATATACAAAGACTCTTTTCGAGGGTCCACCAAGATATACAACTTCTTTACTGAATATAATTAAAGTTTAATATATTCGTTAGTGCTTTTAAAGATAAACATCGCCTTAAATATTTCCCCCTCCCCTGTTATATTAAACTTCAACAATTACTTAGTACTTACACAAACAGAGAGGGTGTTATCGGATACTTCAGCTCGACATCTTTTATCCGACGTGGAAGTGAATGCCTCTTGAACTTTCTCTCGCTTTCTTACGTATATCTTCACCCCATTTAAAAAATAGATGCTGTAGTGTGTAATATTAATTCAATCGTGAGATAGCATGCTGTAGAGGCATTTAAAAAGCAACTAATAACCGCAACCAAATGGGTATATACTTGCCATTCAAACCGAAATCAATTTGAATTTAGTTCGCTTCATGTGGCAAGTTAATTGAAAACTGATAGGCTTCATTTACTTCATAGTCTATATTCCACGGGGTTACTCTTGTTGCAGCAGAATGACTAGTGAAATGAAAATACCCCAAAAGCTAATAAATGGGTTACTATGGTAAACTAAAGGTCTTCTCACTCATGTCCCCACCGGCCTGCGGCCCTGTGTTATTAGATAATGCTAGTTTCGTGACGTAGTTGAATTTGGATTGTGCAATTGGCATGGCAAGGCCGGTTTCTGTTTAATCTTCTCTGTGTTTCTGGTTTGTTGTTTTCCTCACTCTATTTTATTTGCTCATTTGTTTTCAGGACAATGGATGACCGTACCGAGGACTCGACTTGTTATCTTCCTCATATATGTTTATAGCATGGTAAAAAAAATTCCTAAAGAATGCCAGTCAATCCGGCCCCAAATTTCTTCATTTTTTTGGGGCCGGAACGGTTCTGCTTTTTGGCCCATTTCGGTCCCAAACTTTCCGGCCCCAAGTTATGTAATAATAACTAACGCTAATCTGTTACAAATTTTGAACGACACTAGCTTATAAAAGTCAATCATTTTATCAAGTAAAACCAAAAATTCATTAACTGTAAGGCAGAACAAAAATAAAAGCCAATTTAAAACTTATGTGATAATTATATATAGCCTAATCAATATTTTGAGCTCGATGTCGGATTCCAGTTGTCGGTTTCGACCCTTAATGACTGATACCTGTATATAGTCTGTGATTGTCCTTCACAGCAAATCACAGCCGTCACCTGGCTTTTTAGAAAATGACAGAAACATGTGTCGTGTGCACTTAAATTTTTCGTGGTACAGAGCCCAGAAAGTGGACTATGTTGTAAATTACAGATTTTTGTTCTGTCTTACAGTTATTTTATTTTTGGTTTTACTTGATAAAATGATGGGAAAGTTTGGGGCCGGATTGACTGGCACCCCTTGGTAAAAATACGCGTATGTAAAATGATGTTCCAAATTGTTCCATAGGTTTGGGCACTGTTTCCTTTCTTCGGCTGGGGAGACTACGACGTTGAACCGTTTGGTCTTTCGTGTACTTTGGCTTGGAATCACCCCGATCAAGGTAATATGTAGCTACATATAACATATATACAAGGTAACATACATACGCATCTGCAGTTCGTCCCACGAACGTGCTGTGTTAATATCTTGAAGTTCGAACTTTTACATGTTTAGTATATACATACATTAAAGTTTACAAGTAAACCAAGCGGGTCAAATCCCCTCTGTTGGAGGGAACGAGGAGCGGAGGAAATGAGAGGGAACTCAATACTGAATATGATAGCCTACCGTATCAGTGCACCGCGTTATATATATATTTTTGTAATAATAGCTTATAAATTTTGAGTGATGGGAATTAAAATTTTTAATTTAAAAATCAATTTGCGACAAAGGGACTCACAGGTGTGGCAAGCCGTTCGTGATTCGTATCACTTTTAATGATGGGCAATAGTTAATCGTAATTTTAATCGTAAAGAGCCTAGTAAACGGCACACACAGGGACTTCCTACTAGCCTACTTCAACTTTAAGAGCCAAGTTTTCATTCTAGATCGGAAAGAGGCGAGTGAGTTTTGAGTATAAAAGCGGGTGAATGTTTATCTGTAAATAATAAGCTTCTGAAATAGAAATGTTTTCCTATTTAAAATGAAATATTGTACCTGGCTAGCCGGGTTGACTGACATTTCCCGTAATTAACAAATAATACCTGAGAATTTTTGTTAGAGAATGTCACCTCTTTACGCCTACAGTACACGTTGCTTATTCTAATTCGACGCCTTCGTTGTGGCATGTTAGTGCGTCCTAGAGTTGACCAATAATTAATAAAGACTCATATCTATATTTATGTGGCATACCGATAACCATCCAAAAAATACTGTATGGCCTTTTCGTGAATTTCAAATTGTAGTTACGAAGTACGATAATAGAGAAGTCAAACTTGGTAGGTGGAAGAAGTTATATCCTGGCAGCCACCGTTTCCTGCGTTTTCTTGCCAACGGTTATCATTATCGGCAGTCACTTGGCTATCTTATTTGAAATTCGCCGAGCTGGCCAAATGTTTTCTAACAAAGCAGCTGGAAAACAGAGCAGCAAAGCGGAAATCCAGTTTATTCGCGTGAGTTTAATTAATTTTTAAAGATGAAAATGTAAATCAAGGTTCCTCCATTTCAGAACTTTGTACAATTAAACTTAATTGGGTATTAAAAAAAAAAAAAAAACAGGTTTCCTTTGGTGTCTGTTTCGGCTTTTTGATAGCTTGGTTACCCTACGCCTGCATCTCGCTTTGGTCGGCTTATGGAGATGCATCCGCCATTCCACTTTGGATAACACCGTACGTATTAACACTGTCACGGGCATGAGAACATATCTAACCCACGACATATCTACCCGAGGGTCAGCTCCGACGCAACTACCCCGACACGCCTACCCCTGCACCTACCCCACCAAAAGATTTATACAATTCCCGACATACCTACCCCTGAAAAGTTATTTGACTTACCCGACATACCTTCCCCATCAGCCCGACGTACCTACCCCAGTATAAAATTTTGCCCACACACCTACCCCTACCTAGTTTTTCTTTCCAACAAATCGTCACAACTTCTTGTGATTCTCGGAAGGAAAAAATTTTCGATTACGCTTATATCACATGCACCACCCGGGTAAATTTTTTTCGATGGGCTTTCTTTACACAGCAGTGTAACAATAAACATAGCGGACGGACACTTACTTGGCGTCTTACGTAAATTTCCCTATCATATTATTAGTTTGGGGAAAACAACGGCCTTAAACCTAGGCCGTAGATTGAGCGCAAGGCTTTTACGTTATCCTCACATAACGTTGTTAACTGTTTAAAGTTACAAATTAAAATTTTATACTGGGGTAGGTACGTCGGGCTGGTGGTGTAGTTGTGTCGGGGTAGTTGTGTCGGAGACCCTGGGGTAGTTGTGTCCTTATGTATATGATGCATGATACATAAGGAGTCGTCTCGTATCATGGTCGTGGGGTAGGTATGTCCTCATGCCCCGTCACAGCCATTTACGATAATAGTCCCTTTTCGCACATTGAATTATGGCTGTTTTATATTTTCAGAATTCCCGTTCTGTTGGCAAAGTCTTCTATCGCCTACAACCCAGTCATTTATGTCTTGCTGACTCGACGCTACAGGTAGCCAAACGCTCTTTTGTTTTCTTTTGATTTCGCATCATCGGTATTTCTTAAAGTAGCTGGCTGTAATGTAAACCTTATCTTCCCGTCCACGTTTGGTTCCCTCTATATCCCACGTCATGTTAGGAAAGCACGTTTCGGGTTTTGTTGCTTAAACAAACTACATATATTTGGAAAGAGTTTCTATCGTTCAGTCCCAGTGTTGATTACAGCCTTAGCCCTATTCTACGCCTTTGACGATCGAAGTAGGTGTTTCAGTATCAGTAGAATGTGCGTGACTTCTCATCAAATGCTGCGAAATGCTGTACCGTACGTATCTTGAACGACTCTTTGACCGCGTCTTATTATGGCCTGAAGTCGGTGTACCTTAGCTGGAAATTACTGGCATATACAGAGGTTCTCGCCAGAGATGGTTCCGACTCCCTTTTTACTTTTCTGTGTTGCTTATATTGCAATCCGATTGCAATTCAACGGGAAAGTCAGTGAGTAGGATTTTTAAAACTAGTTGTCCTTAGTCCTATATTTCGGCATGTCGTTCATATAAATTCTTATCGGATGCCAACAAAGTCTCCATCGCTTTTCTTGTTTTCCTTTTTTTTCTAAAGGGTTGATTTTACAAAAGCGCTGCGGGAGCTGCTTCATATGTCTGGAGAAAAGAATGATCAAGTGGTTTCACAAGGAGTAGCCTCCAAGGTAAAAATTAAAAAAATTTGTCCCCGCTTAAAATTCAATTAGTTAATACCAGGCTTGGACGTTGCAGATCGAGTTGGGAAATATGGAAGAAGGAACAATGCTGCAAGCAGCTACAGGCAATTCAAGCGCTACGGCCGAGGCTTCTGTACGTGACGAGATGAGCGTTCACAGCGTAGAGGAAATTGTCCGGGGTTGAAAGTCTGAAACCTTGCGTCATCCTTTCACTTCTTGTATGAAGAATAGAGGACGGATACCACGTAAACATATCTCTGTTAATATCGCTGATAACATCGTTGTGGCGTCGTTTCGCCTTGCTGATCGATCGGATTCTACAGCCGCCCGCTATGGGGACGATGGACGTGCTATAAATGATGCCCCTCACCTGAGATATTCTGGCATTGTTACGTGTGCTCTCTGCGTGTGCTCACCCACCTTGGAAATTTATTAAATTTATGACTGTTCTCAACCAGATGTTTATTAGATCGATATATTTAAATAAGATTGCTCACGTGTTCAAATAAGTATGAATCATATCTTCGCGTTCGCGATCTGTTTGACATTTAATCATTGTGCCATATTTCGTGTTTTTCAATACATATTGACATTTAGACGTTATATTTGTTGCCCTCTCTATTATATCATGACACACAGAATAAAAAGATTTACAGCATGTAGTCTTCTCATTTTTAAAACGAGTCTCTTGCCTCTTATTTAATTTATTCGTCCCTTCTCAATCCACCGGTCCTGTTTTCTCTTCTCAATTATGTGCGTAACTATATTTTATATGATATGCGAGACTACATACTAACTGCAGAAAGTTCGCTTCGAAGGAATGTGGAATGAGACGCCTCTCTCAACAGTCGACAAATATGCCAGATGCCACCACCAATATGTTCGCATTTTTCTTTCATATTACAAATGAAAATCCACATATGAACTACCCTGCCCCTGCTCTGCTACTAATAGGCCGTAAACATTATTTTTATTTAAGAAAAAACAAAAAAAAACGACAAAGCAGATAAACTCTGATGCATTCGTTTGCATTCCGTATTTTTGGCAGCCATTTACAAAACTTTCACCAGTCATGGCACGGCCTTTCTTCAGTTTGACTGTTTGAGCAGAGTCGTAGATAGATTATAGATACTATGATTCTGGTTGGAGCAATTGAGCGAAATCGCGAATCAGCGAAATAGCGAATTGATTTTCTTATAAATATATTTGTTAGCAAATTGGCATCGCTGTACATCACTACGTTGTTGTTAAAAATTTGTCAACCGAGTTGAATTTCCTTTTCTACGTGTCAAGATACTTTCTCTTTATTAAGGGGATACGCCTTCCGGATTTTTTTTTTCAGTTTCTAATACTTATACTTGGTTAGTTTACTACTATGTATTTGAAATACAGCACAGTGTGCTAAGAGGATTGGAAATATCTAAATGGATCAGGCGAACGAAGACGAGGATCCAAGTTCATGGACCCCAGATCGTCTAAGAAAACATCAGACTTTAACATTAGCTTCCGATGTTACATTGCTGAAATGCATGCAGTCTCTTTCAATGGTTTGTAAATCTTTTATTTTGCATGGAACATGAATTACCAATTTTGTTTTTTCAGAGGATTGTCTCCAATACAAACAACTTACTGAAAGATCTGGATGTACTGAAGGAGGACACTACATCAGCCTGTGTTGAAGTTGAATATTGCATTCAGAATCTTAATTTGATATCCACTAAGCAGTTCATGGAGAAAAGAGTATATGATGAAGAAATTGCAGAGAAGATGGAAGACACTCCTTCCCAAATACAACCAACTGGTTCAATTGATTTTGTGCCCAAAATCAAAGAAGCACTTAGAGAAGGCCTGCCTGCCATTAAATCACAAGTTTCAAATTTTGAAGAGGGAATGAATGGGAATCCTTCTAGAACTCTAAGCAGAATCACCAACAATAACTACATGTTTAGGTCATTGCCTTACTTATTGGGGACAGAAGAATTTATTGATAGCCCTACTGTTGGAGTTGCAGAGGTAAACCAACCTAGACCTGAATCTACTCCAAGCCTTCAGCAACCTAGCCTGCCGTCAAATAGCACTCTGTCATCTGTTCAGTCATCCCCATCTTTAAGATCAAATCTACATGTTCCTTTACTACCTGAAGATAGAGTGGCTTCTAATTCTGAAGTATCTTCTATATCTGAGGCTGGTGCAGAAGTTCCTGTTGAAACGAGAGAAATTAAAGAAACAATAAATAAGAAGTCAAGTTTTGGTAATCTGCAAGATGAACTTGCTGCTCGGCTGAGAAGTTCTAATATTGCAAATGAAAAACCTGCACGTACTTCTGAAAATAATTCAGTGAGAAACGAACACCATCAACTAGAAAACGAAGAAGTCTATCCGCATCGCACCACAGTATCGACACAAGCAAAATCCGAGACTAATAAATCTAGAGAAGTTTTTCAACCTCCCAAGAAACGAAACTTGTTCGACGACAGTAGTAGTGATTCGGAAGGCGAGCTTTTTAAGTCAAATACTCCAAAAGTTGCTGTACCACCTCCTAGTGTATTTAGTCCGCCAGCGCCGAAGTTATTTCCACCATCGAGTACATCGAATCCTCAATTATTTATCGGCGATACAACTGATCCAAAGATGACGAAAAGCAAAGGTGGGAATTTATTTGGATCAAGCGACAGCGAGGATGATCTCTTTAGTGGAATCACTTCCAACGAAGCGACTGTAAAACCGGATGTCAAGTCGACTACGAAACCAATCACTAATCTTTGCCAAGACGAAGCCAATACCTTTTCGTCCAAGAACAAAATGAACTCTCAATCGGTGCCCACCAACAAAGCGCTAATTGCTGGTGGTAAAGAAAGTAATAAGCCGCAGCCAATATTTGAAGATGAACCAGATTTTATTAAAAAAGATCTTGAACCTTCTACTATTACGAGTGAAACAACTGTACAAAAGCCCGGAAATAAACTGCTTGTTTCTAATAGTCAGATTAATCAAGCTAGACCTGCTTTGTCCACTCAGCCTAGGCAAAGGAACCTTTTCGCTGATAGTGATAGCGATGAAGATCTTTTCAGCTCGATTCTTGTCAAAAATAAAGAGCCGACTGCTGAACTCAACAAACCTCCATCAACTTCTCCGCTTCCAGACAATTCCGCCACGCATTCAAGTCGATATCAGTCCACTCCAATTCAAAATGGTGACAGAAGGTTGGAGCAGGTGCATAACCCTCGTCCAGCTCCCAGTAGTGATAGTGACAATATTCCAGTTAATGTTGACCAAAATCCCATACCAAAGTTAAAGGCATCTCTTTTATTCGACGACGATTCCGACGATGAAGATTTATTTGGAGGAGTCTCTTCT
Organism: Ceriodaphnia dubia; assembly: GCA_022539655.2. Lineage (NCBI taxonomy): Eukaryota > Metazoa > Arthropoda > Branchiopoda > Diplostraca > Daphniidae > Ceriodaphnia > Ceriodaphnia dubia. The sequence continues at coordinate 613,992 of JAKUCG020000157.1, forward strand.
GCTAAATGCCCTCTTCCTTCATCAAACGTGCGCAGTGTCAAAATTTTGGATGACGATTACTTGGTTAATACGGCCTCAACGACGGAAGCTGTAACACAAGAAAGAATTCATGCTGGCATAGAAATCTCTGACGAAAACGATTGGTTAAGCAAAGCTGTGAAATCTTCAACATTCTCGAAGACATCTTCCATCACTGAGAAACCTGTAAATGTGGCAGAAGTCTCTGGTATCAAGGAAACCCATGAATCGGAAACAGACCCCACGAAACCTGCACCACTGAAGAAGGTGGTCACAGCGAATGATTTAAATAAAAATGCTACTTCAAGAAGAGCGGAATCTGATGTTTCCAAAGAACTCGAAATAACACCCGTAGCCGTTTCAGAAGATGAGGATTTGTTTAAAAATATTCCATCCACATCTCATTATCAACCTAAACGTGAAAAGATTCCAGTATTAAGGGCTTTTGAAGACTCCGACGATGAAGATTTATTTAGCAGTTCAGACAAACGTCCGTTACTGCTTCCACCTTTGCAACTGCCCCCAAACTCTTTAATACCTGAAGAAAGTATGAAAAACGACGATCCTTTCTGTAGTGTCGCAGAACGAAAACAATTCCCAGCTCCTGAAGAAGGATCAACTTTTCCTGAAAAGTCTGAAGTTAAGGTAGCGGAAGACGAAGATCTGTTTGATCGTACTGATGAGCGAAAACAAGAAGACTTCATTGGGCGAATGGAACGAAAGGCTCCCAAAGTTTTCGAGAAAATAGAAACATCAAATGGTGAAGTTACATACAACCAATCATCAGAAATAGAAATTAAACCTAATCTCGGTGAGCAAAGTACAAATCGAATCGCTTCATTAAAATTGTCTCTGGCTAAGCAACCTGGATTATTAACCGGCGAGTTTACTGAAGGAGAAAAAACATTGTCGAGTACCAGCGTTCGTAAACCTTTCGGTGGCGTGTCTCTATTTGGTCCTCGCATCCCTAGTCCAGTGAAAAGCAACCCGCCCAGCCCGATCAAAACAGATCAGACTATAATTCCACGAAATACGTCTGATGGTACCAAAGAGAATTCAGGAGAAAGTAGCGATCTTCTAGATTGCTTGGGTAAACAACGACCAAAAGCTCCTGTCAATCGTCGTCCACCTTCACGCGTTTTCAGGCGTTCCCAAGTTCTGGACTACGAGATAGCGGCATCTACGGTAATGTTACTCTTAAAACAATAATAGTACGCCGGTGTTTATTGTGATTTTAAATTTCTTGCAGGTTGAAGAGATCCGTCAACTTCCAAGCGAAATCCCGTTAACTCCCGAAACCGGTAGTCCAGTGGCAACCGCCGTTGTTATTCAACAGCAAAGAGTTAGCCCGGTTGAAGAGGTTCAGTTTAAAGCAAAATCTGTGGACCGGTCGTTGTTTGATGATTCTGACAGCTCGGACAGTGAACTTTTTAAGACGAAAATACCAGATACGTCCATGTCTAAAACCGAAGCCCCTATGAAGAAAGGAGGTTTAAAATCTAATGCCAAAATTAACTCCTCTTTGTTGGGTTCAGAATCGGATGATAGTGTTTTTAACAGCCAGGCCGCAATTCCAACTCCTATAAAGATTACTACGCCTTCTTTCCTACTTGCTGATTCGGATGACGATGGTAAGGATAAAGGTGAAATAATTTTCAACATTAAAAAATGCTTCTTCTGTAAGCTTTTTTTCTTGTAATTAGATGACTTATTTGCCAGTAAACCGAAACTTCGCGATCGTCCAAAGCCAGACCAAAGCCTTACTTTAGGAGTTGAAAATCGAGTTGTTCCACCAACATCTGATCCCTTACTCCGTTATCAAGAATGAAAATCCCTGCTTTCGAGCGAGTCTAGTCTCGAAACTAAGTCTGGCCTTGGTGCCTTTGTTTCTTTTCAAGAATCCTTTTTTGTTTTAATTAACTTGTTCTGTGATTACGCTTTCCTCGTATCCGGCGTTACCAATCCCCGCGTAATATCTAATTGAGAACATTCCATGCGAGGCCTTACTATTCGAGGCCTATACAATTATACATTCAGTCGTTATAAAAACTATTGCCCCATTTGTCTGTTCAACATAAATGTATCATCATAATTGGTAATAATATTTTTTCTTTTCTGCTTCACGACATTTTTCAAACAAGACACAAATTAACATCTAAATGTCTTACTCCTTCGAGAAATTCTTCAACGGATAATGTTCTGCATATTTTTGTACATGCTCTTCCATCTGTTTCATTTGTTCCCTGTAGAGAGAAATATATATAGAATATTGATTCAGCAACAAATCTGTCTATCACACCTAATGTGGGTGGGCATTTCATGGTACACATCTGTGAAGATTTCTTTCCAGTTGGGTTTAAGTTTCTTCTCAGCGCGAGCGAAGGCCGTCATTACTTGACGTTTGCAGTCCTCCTTCCACTCTTTCTCCTGCACAACAAGATACAGAAGTTTTGAACAAATACTTTTTTGCACAAGGAATAGAATACAGTAATAAAACATACCTGCGCATCTCCCCACCATCCTTTCGACAAAAGATAATGTCTCAGACGAGAAATGGGATGATCTCTCTCATCCCAGTAGCGCACTTCGTCAACACTTCGATAAGCGGTACTGTCGTCAGATGTACTGTGGTGACCAATCCTGGGGGAAAATACCAAGCGTCAAGTAAAAATTAAATACTACTCTTGATGTTCCGATTTGGCATTCACTAACCGATAGGTCATTGCTTCGATCAAAACAGGTCGCATTTCACTAAGAGCGACTTGACGGGCTTTCATCGTTGCATTGTAGACGGCAAACACGTCATTTCCATCAACTCGTATAGTAAGCATACCGTAAGCTGGGCCGCGACCTGCAATTCCATCACCACGGTATTGTTCCTTGGAAGGCGTTGAAATGGCGTATCCGTTATTACGGCTGATAATCGATAAGGTAAGATAAATGTTATTTTTTGTATACAGAGGTAGCCTATTTTAAAAGGATATTAACCAAAAAAAGATGACTGGACAATCGAGAGTTGCGGAGAAGTTGAGAGCGGCATGAGCGTCTCCCTCTGAGGATGTTCCCTCGCCAAAGTAGCACATGACACAAAGCCCATTCTGGGCTCTTTTGTAGGAGTAAGCTGCCCCCACAGCTTTATTTAAAAAAATTATACAATAAGTGAAAGTTGATTTGACAAGGTTTTCACATTAGAAATGACCTTGTGGCATCTGAGTGCCAAGAGGTGATGAAATGGTCACAAAATTAAGCTCTTTTGAGCCATAATGAACTGGCATTTGCTTTCCTTTGCCACCATCATCAACATTGCCATAACATTGGTTCATGAACTGATCTAAGGTGAACCCTCGCCACATTAATGTTCCTAATTCAGGGGAAAAAATTAAATTTCAAGACACAATGTAAATTCCTTATTCTACTTTCATACCAGCTTCTCTGTACTGGCCAAAAATGAGATCCTTTGGATCCAAAGCAGCTGCACTACCAATGTGAGTTCCTTCCTCTCCATAGTTTGTCATATAAAAGGAAATTCTTCCCTGACGTTGAGATTCATACAAAATCCTATCCATGGTATTAAGTTGGGTCATGCACTTGTACATTTTGATGACCATATCTTGTGACAACTATTACATATAATGATGGATTTTAAAATTTATATAATGTTTTATAGCTAAAGATATGTAAAAGGAGTACTTGAGGGTCCTGGTTGGGATCAATAATTTTTCCTTTGCGATCCATAACTCTGTAAACTGGAATACCATCATAAAGGTCAGGGCGAATGAATTCCAACTTTTCAGTCCATTGGGAGCGTGATCCAGGAAACCTTGGTAAATTAAAGGTTTAATTGTCACTTGTGTGTTTTGTATATATATTTAATTTTAAATTCAATACTGTGGTCGTTCATCCGAGGAAAACTCTCTAGTACACTGCATAAACGAAAATATGTTAATCCAATTGATCTCTTGCATCGAACGAGTAGGTATGGTATGCATACCTGGGAGAGTGATCCAAAATTGATTCGCTTGCAGCCAGAAACTACTGAACGAATCCCATAACGAACAAGCCGAATTGGCAACATTACTCAGCTTGATTAATGTAGCGATGATCTCTTGAACACCTCCTCTTCTAACAAGAATCTTCGTTTCAAATGATAAACACGGCAGCAGCAGAAGAACTTTTTTTTTTGCAAGGTACGTAGGAAGGTGACATGCCATCTGACGGTAAACGATTTAAACGTCTGGAACGAAGTTTTTTTCGATCGCGGCTCGCGCACGTCGCGACGATAATAAATGTTGGAAAGCAACTGTTACCAGCGCCGCCTTCCGTCGCTCGCTGGGAGGATCCCGAAGGGATATACTAGTGTTTCTTTTTTTCTTTTGAATGTGTTGAAATGACAACTACCACTAGCTGACTTTGATTGCTGAATTATGGTATGCAATCACTGCATACCAGCTTATCAAGCACATCACTGATTTAGATTTTATTGTCAACGTACTTAGTGGTCTACGCGCGAGTTTTGAGGACTTTTGAGGAGGTTTACGCACTGACGCACTCACTCACGCACGCACTCACAGCACAACACCAATTAGCTAGGTTTAGCGGCCTGTTTGAAAAATGTGGTAGGTTATTTGTGATAATAATATACCAGCATACTAAGCTGATAGAGAAGCGGAATATTTCTATTATGGAGAAATCAGTAGATAGACTAAAATGAAATAATAGTATCCATCGACACGGGGATCTCGCGGGTCGTGGGGTGGGGGCTTCGCCCCCCACCCCCCGCCCCGCTCGCTCCCCCGCCAAGTTTTCTCTCCTGTGATGTGTTGGAATCTCCGTTTTATTAATCTGTACTCCGTCGTCATAACGCCGCAGCCAATTATCATCGAAACCAACGTTTTGATGCCATCCTAGCAGTTTCGGAGCTTTAATTAATTGTAAAAAAATCAAGTTTTATACATTAAAAAACTGTGCACACGATTTGTAGTTGAATTTCCTTCGTCAAATTTTAGTTAAATGTAGGGAAGTGGGCCGTTTTTTCGTTTTAAGAAACAGCAGCCCCTCGTAGCCATCTAGGTGAAAACCTGTTAACTAATGCACTACACAATACCAACAAAAAACGTATAGAATCCCTTCGGGAAATTGAAAGAGTAGTAAATGGGCACAATTATTTTATGTATTTTTAAAAGCCCTCTTAAGATTTCTAAACGCAGTGTTTTTGAAAGTTATGTTATTATTGGGATATTGTTCCATGAGAAATAAATCGGATTATTTAACTTTGAAACTTTCTCACGTTCACCTTCTTGTATGTTAGAAACTGACAAAATCAGTGCAAGCTATTGATCACGGTGTAATGATGAGGCCGGTCTCACTTTCTCTTACTATTATGGTATGATCGAGAATGCACACTGCTGAGTTAATCACCGGAACAGCAATAACAAGAGGGCATCCAGTCCTCAATGTTTTCCTCCTAAAATTTTATACGTATTATTTGTCGCTTGGGTTTTTCGGTTCTCGTTAAACTCAGGCGCGCTTGAATACGCACATATAGGAAACCGCCTCCAGTTTCGCGGTTAACCGACGAATGAGAACCGGGAGAGACGCCGATGAAATTTACGGCGCGTCAGCCCCAAGATTTTGTTTTCTGAGACCCCCTCCTTGCGTCTCAGTATTAGATATTTTACTTTCTAGTACCAAGACGCTACTACTTTGCTCTTTCCCTTATGCGTAGTTTTCTTTTTTTTTCTAAAAAAATCGTGAATCGTATAGTCACATGTGAAAAATAAAAAAACCTTCACTCACGCAAAAAGAAAATGGTGGGCTCCTTGTCTTTCAATGCGCTCTGTCGATTTCGAAGAAAAAGATGGCAACAAATCTGCTGTCGTTTAAGCTTAGCTTTATATTTCCCTAATGGTTTGTTTAAATCTGCTCTACTTAACATGTTTTTTAAAAAGTATAATTTTTTTTAATGACTAGGAACGTTGTAATTATGTGAAAGTCCAATTGTCAAATTGGCCAAGTTCAAATAACTCAAAGGTCGAAGCTAACAAATGCGTGAGCCCACTTTTCGGAGGCAGATTAAGCGAGAAATATAAAAGCGTTCAATATATTCGTTTAACTGCCGAGAGAGAGAGTCTGAAAACGAAATGAGAAATAAAATTTAATTTCGCAAGAAAATCACTTTATTCTGTCGAGAATATAAATCGAGAAAAATTATGAGACATTTTGAACATCATCACGATTCAAGAAACGTTTAAATGAACAGTACCAACTCGAATGTGTTAAGAACTCTCATTTTAAAAGACATCCGGATGACAGATGGCAGCGCGTGCTAGCGTAAACATCTGTTCAACTCCTTCAACTTTTCTTCGCTGTGGAGGGCAAAACAAGTAATTTGATGTATAGCGATGCATTGCGTAATTTGTTGCCTAAATCTTTTTTTTTCAAAGTTCATTTACCGACGGACTTTAAGGGCAAGAGATAGGGTTTTTTAAATTGGAGTCATTCATGATTCGTGTATTAGGGAGTTTTACTTTCCAAGTTTCCAACGGACGTTTATCACGATTAATGACCATGTCGACACAACAGGAGGTCATCGACAAAGGACCAAATTGCGGGATGTAAAGCGCAACTTTTTTATCTCATAAAAGGAAGGTAAATATCGTAACAGAAAAACGTGTAAACAACGGTTGCGGCCAATAAAAGAAATCCGTGAAATTTTTATTTCATTATTTGTGATTGTGAGTTCGTCGCTGAACACCGTGTTGAACAACACCAACAAATGTAGTCTGGATACCTGATGCTGTTTGTTAGTAGAAGTTTATGATCGCGTAGTAAGTAAAACGACAGTATCACAGTAATATAACTGTTTATCAGACAAAATTGTTTTAAAAATGTAATTTACAATAAACGGCGAAATGGTATGACGCGGATGAAGAATCCTCTGGATGAAAAAAAAACGGTACGAGTTGTTAAGTTCTGAAAGCGAACAAAAACAAACCGGTAACTGGAATAAAATCAGAGGTACATAAAGAGTATTTTCATTGAAATGGATGAAATAGCGCAAAAGTATGAATAGAAATTACAGATGTCAGAAAAGGCAAGAATGCCATCTGAGCTGATGACGCCGACAGTCTAGCAATGGTGAGAAGAAAAAAATTCGAAGGATGGGAGACCGACGACCATGTCTTCGTTTATTTATATATGTTAATACATGTATACGCGCCCACAAGCATATTGACGCTAATTGCCGAGGCCGCTTGCTGCGCTGAGTTACCTACCTCGTTTTTCAACCAACTGCGGCCAGTAACCATGTCGTAAGGCTTGGAAAATAAAATGGCCGTCTCCTGTCGTGTTCTATTTTAAATCAGTCTTCCGAAAAACATTTTGCCCTTTTTTTCACAGCTGGCGACGGCCAACCAAATAGGTAGCTATGTAACCTAAGCCTTCAGTCACCCGGAAACTAATTTAGGAACCCATACTAGACTCGGACACTGTTACCTTTTCCAATGATGCGTCTGGATCATTCTTATTTTGAAAACTTACTCTTGCAAATGACCTTGCAAATCGCGCTCGGCATTTCATTGGTGCTATTCTTACCAGTGACGTGCGGTGACGTGTTTGAATATTTTTTTACTATTCAAATTTTGCCGCTGCACTACTCGAGTCAAAACACAGAAAAATATTTTCCGATTGAAATTTTGAATACTCACAAATAAGGAAAGGAAAATATTCCGGAGAAAAATTATTAAACTGAAAATATTGTTTCCCATGTTTCTTGTTTCAATTAAAAAAGAAGCTCAACGATTGAAAATGGCTGCCAAGTGTGTGTGTGTGTGTGTGATTACTGGTGGTAAAGACTTCAATTGAATGTAAATTAAATCAGCTAAATGTTAATAAAAAGAAGAAATTTTTTTTAAATTCTAGTCTTACTTTTTTACCGAGGGTTAAAACTGCGAGTGTGTTTGCAACAGAGTTTGGCAACACTGACTGGAAACAAGCGTCGACGCTAGGGGGTCTGCCCAAACATCAACAGCGAGCGTTGGCCATACCTACTACCACACAATCACAAATCAGTGCACTGATGATAACTTACCGTTTATAGTTTCCCATACGCCAATATCTAGTGACATTTAAACCCCTAAGTGCCTGGATTATTTTTTTCCTGCTGAGGACGTTTAAAAATTAAGGTAACACTGATATCTCCACGTTTGTTTTGCAAAATCCAAATAGTAGAAAGGAACTTGGAACAAAAGGATCACATTGTGACTTGTTTCCCGTTCAGAGATGGCATTCCGGTATTACGGTTGGTTTCCTCTTCTAGCGTTATCATTACTTCCCTTGTAGCACAAGCTGTTTTGTTTCACTCCTCACTGGTGTTGGGTCACATTCATTTGTCCAAGCTTCTGTCAGTTCAGGAAGTTTGAGGTAAGCAACACTTGGCTATCAGCAGGAAAACTAATGAAGTTCAAGTTCACACAGGTTTAGTGAACTCCTTGTGTCTGTCAGAAATGTCTAGATCTAGTTTTTTTTGGTTAGTTCACGTGTTGGGTTCACAAATAACCTTGTGGTCTGTGTCTTTTGACCTCTCTGAGTTCTTTTTCTTTGGGTATTTCTTTGGAATTACTAGGTAGACTCAGCAAGTCCTCATGAATGATTTCTTTGGGGGGTGAGGTAATATCCCCTTGTTTTATTAATAAGGTTGGTTGAGGGGTAGGTGCTTCCATGCTGATATGGTAGCAGCAGGTTGACACCAGCTGGAGCTCCTGGCAATGTTCACATCAAATAGCCATAGAGATAAAACAAACGAGCGCGGCCATAAACCTGTAAAAAGTTAAATAAAAAAGGAAAATCCTTCCGGTGTAATAGAGAGACCGAAACGGCAACAACACAAAAAAGGGGGAAAAAATTGTGCACGCAGCACACACGATTTCATTCATTCCCCTTTCGAACAACTTCCGGCGTCGTTGGCTGTTATCACACTCGGTGTGTTGTGTTGTTTGGATCGATCCGGTTCTATCCTCCCCCGCACGTATTTCAAACAATCTCTCTCAGCTGTCATTGGATCTCGCGGTGTGCGGAGCCAGTCAACAACTCGCGGGGGGATCGTGGGAATGTTACGCACAAGTGACTCGTTCAGCCGGCCGTATCAGTGAGCCTCTCTATGATGACAAGATTGTTTGATCTGGAGCCGTCGTTTTCGTCGACGACGGCCGACGCTAGATGGAAATTATACGGCAAGACACGCACAGGACAAAACAAAGACATTTTGTGATAACTTTTTATTTCTGTTCTCATTGAGACGTCCCCTTCCCGTTCTAGGGTTCGATGAGGAACACAGGACGGCTCCTCTTTTGTCTGTCGCTCGCAAGAAAATGGAGACGAAGTAAAAACCTTCTTTATTTTTTGGCCGCAGGCGGAGCGTGACCGTTTCAATAGTCTATTCAAAAATCCTTCTCCCCACCGAAAAGTGTACTACGGTACACTGCCGCCGCCGCCGCTGCTGTTTATTCCGAATGCGTGTGTGCGTGACTAACGAAGAAGTACATGCACACTCGACACAAAAATCACAGCCACTCGCTCTGATTGTCATTCCTTGAAACAAACATTTTTGGAATGTGCAACGGAAGTTGGGCTAACGCCTCGGTCTAATTGCTCCTCCCGAATGGCACATGAAGGAAAAGGAAGAAAAACCAAAACAAAAGCGCGACGACATTTTCACGAGGTCAGGGGATATCTGTGGGACGCTATGGGAAAAAAGCGAGGAAGAAACAAAAAAAAAAAAACAAGTCGAGGTTTTTATTCTTACTTGGTTCCCTACTGAAAAAAATATATATAAGAGAGAGAGAGAGAGATTGGAAGCGAGCCTTAACGGGCGCTGGATGAAAAGGAAGAGTGGGCGGAGCCTTGAAGCCCAACCAGCGGATGAGGTTCTTTTTCCCCTCTCGGCTGTTTCAGTCTGTTCTCCCTACTTGGACCCGACGGCTGTGCTTGTCCGCGTGTCCCGCTGTTGTTTAGATGCGTCGTTACTCGTGCGTTACGTCGGGGCGGATGTGTTGTGAGAGATTTAGCCAGTGCAACTCGACTTTCAACTGAACACCACCAAGAAACACAATGGATACGATTCGAGCTTGACTTACTTTGAAAAGTATGTTTCTCTCCTTGATTTTCTGGCCCTTTTGATAAAGAAACTCTAGAAATGGTCACCCAAGAGAGAAAGGATTTCCATTTCTCTATCTCAACTCTCTCTCGCGCTCGCTGCTTGGTAGAAACGAGAGAGCGAGTTTTGCGACACAAAAGTGTCAGTTTGACCAATCGTTGTAACAATAGATTCTCTAGTCGAAAAACGGCCTGATTGGGCATTTCCCTCCCCTCCACTCGTCGTATTCACTGTATATATATATTTCTCTTTATTTTTCCCGGGCCGATAGGGGATTGTTGCGGTTTCCTGCTTCCGCCCAGGCTGCTTCTGTCTATACCCCCCTCTCCTTGCTCCTTTTTCTTCTTTCGGTATCAGAACCTTAGCATTTAAAAGTAAATATTCCAGTCGCTCAGATTGTCAAGGTCTTGAAAAAACCAACGTGTTTTTTTTTTCCTTTCTGCCATATTGCGCAGTCCCGGTCGGCCGACATTTCACTTGAACTGAAAGGCGAACCGTATTGTTTCCGATCCAGAATCGAGTTTCACATGTAGAACGCGTGCCAATTGGCATGGCGGCAGGTTTACTCTCGCATTTCACCTCCCTTAATAATAATATGCTACATGTGGGCGATTGTCGAATTCTTTTTTTACTAGAAAAGAAAAAGAAAAAAGAGAACGCCGCAGTACTGGATTTATCCGCTCTGGTTTTTTTTTTCTCTAAATCTTTTCTTTCTTTTATTTTTATACCGGGGAGGAAGGAATTTTCTTTTTGAAAAGCCGATCGGTATGGCTTTTGGCACGCTTTACCTCCGGCATCCTTGTATAGGCTTTGGCAAAGCTACAGGTAGTTTTCACATCCCCGTAGGTGTTGTGCATTTTGTCTTCTTCCTTTTCTTTATGGAATCGCACCAAGGTCGTGTGTCTGCGTCATAGTCGTGAATGGCGAGACTCTAAGGTTCTCTCTCTCGTTCCGTCGTTGCTGCTGCCGTTGCTGCCAGTGTACTACAATTAAACCCATAGAGACGCAAGAGGGGGAGAAGCGTGGTCGTGACGCGCCAACATCAAAACTATATAATCAAGTTCAGTCGAGGATCGGATGTACATTGGGGATTTTATTACGAACGATTGTTGTTCTTTTTTAGTTTGTGTTTCTTTTTTCTTCTCAACTCGAGAGAATGTTTTGAATGGGCCGTTCGGTTATTTATGGGCTTTTGTGGATGGTAGGAAACTGGTTGCCCGCCGGCCACAACCCGGACTCACTTTGGAATCTTTTTTTCTTCTTCTTCTTCTTCTTTCTTTTTCAATCGAAAACATTTTGTGTGTTGCGTCTGTTTACAAGTTGCAGGCGGAGTTGCTGGCCCCTCTGTTATTTAGGCAAGAACTCGAGCCATTTTGATTTATGGAATGGCTTCCCACTCTTAACTAACCGACTACTCTTTTTGGCTTTTTAATTGGAAGGCCTTAGAAAATGGCTGGTTCTAATCGATAAAATTGCAGATGGGAAAGAAAGAAAACATGGGGTAGACGAAAAAGACTGGGCGGATCATCGGTCCATCTGGATGCATGTTTTGTGTCACAACGACTCTGTGTAGAAACTGGCTGGCTCGTTGCTTGAAGAAGTGTGCTAAGGGGGTGTTCCTGTTCTCGTCTTGAAACTGCTGGAACACATACGTTGTAGATAGCATTCGCCCCCTTCATTGTGGTCGGGGCTGTGCTCTCCCTGTGTTACCAGGAGAGAGAGAGAGAGCCGGAGAGACTAGAAAGAAAGAAAGAGAGAGAGAGAGAGAGCAACACGCGGAGCTACCGGAAATGGGTGTGTGACCCGGTGTCACTGACCTGGAAAGGCCAACCCTCTCGCCATGTCTCTCCGCCCTCTAACTACACTAAGAGGGAGAAAGCGTCCTCATCAATAAAAAAAAAGAGAGAAATAGACATTTGAGCAGTGGAAGCCACTTTTGGTCGAATTTCAAATGCGTTTACGATCCATCGAAACTCAAACACCTTCCAATTTCCAGCCGACGGTGAAACAGGACCAGATTTTAAGCTTCCGCCACCAGTTAAGCTGCCATTGTTTAGATTTCGAAAGGAAAACTCTCTGTCTGTCTGTGTGTGTGTATATATATGTTGTCTAGCCTCTGCTTATGTTAGGCAACAAGTTACAATGTATTCCGGAAATGACTCCCTATTTGTTCCCGGTAGATAAGGTTCATTGATTTGTCGGTATATACAGCAGATATTATTATCAGTGTATAATTTAGAATATATACACGAAAATAGTGTGTGTTCTTTTACTATGACGTTTTGCTGGTGGTAGTTGTTGTTGTTGTTGTTGTTGAGGGAGGTTATTTACGGATCATTCGATCCGACCTACTTGCGGAGGAAGTTGCACACAGACACACACATCACCTTGATGGCGACGACTGTATCCAAACAAACGGAAAACAGGGGTTTTGAACTGTGCCGTGAGAATGTTTTTCTGCGTCTCCGGAGAGAGAGAGAGAAGGAGAAGAAGGGGGTCGACCACCTATTATTATAGTGTTAGCGTCTCGTTTTTCCCGCTTTATATTCTCTATTGAATAGGAAAGAAACCTTACGGTTGAAAGGGTTATTCAATATCCGCACCAAATGGAGCAGCACGGTTTCTGAACCGCAAGCATCTTTCGTCTGTCTGCCTGTCTCTCTCTCGCGCTCTGTGCGGTCGTACAACTTCTCCAGCTACCGCAAAATGCTTGATGGCTCCATGATTGCCATCTCCGTCTTTAATGATAATCATTTTCCGTTTTCTAATCTTCACTGCTGGGTGTGTCCTGATGATCGTGGAAAAGGATGCGTGGGATGAATAGACAATTCTCTTCTCCGCTCGTCTCGACGTGAATACTAATCATCATTTCTGAATTTTGTTTGTCATTTTCACCAGGTTTTTCGTCTTGATTGTTTTGTTTTTTTACGGGCTCCTCCTGCTGAACATTGTTTACCCGCCCAGCCCAACCCAACCGAACCTCCTAAGAAGAAAAAGAAGAAGAAGAAGAAGCGTATAGGCCGGAAGAGGAATCCGGATGTCTGGGATAAGATGAGCGAATGTCATGTCGACAACAGCCTCCTCGTCCGCTATGGCGCCTTCACGCTCCACCCATGCCAACTTGACGGCCAATAATAAGATGGAGTTGGCCGAAACCGGCCCACCTGCAAGGATGTTTCATTCATCCAACGCTCCCCCGTCGGCACATCCGCAACAACAACAACAGCAGCAGCAACAACAACAACAACAACAACAACAACAACCTCAATCACCATATCGATTCGGAGCGCCCGACAGCCGGGCATCGTACAGTGAACGGCGCGTGATGGGCAGCGGCAGCGTCCGCTCTACCGCTCACAACCATCCGTCCGGTTCATCTGGTCCCAATGGTGCGTGGCACTCGAATCATCACCAGGACGCCAAGTCTGGCCGCTCCTTCAGTTCCGGTCTGGCAGCCCTCAGTCGTTCCAATGGCAGTTTGGCCGTCTCGAACTCGTCGTCGGCCGGCTCCAATTCTCCCGCTAACGAGACGGACGCCAACGGCAACAGCAAACCGCGTTCCAGAACTCAGGTACGGCTTCATCTCCGTCTCTGTCGGGACAGGAATCCGACAATCTCTTCCGCCCCACACCTACCTACGTCCTACCATATTAGCTTTCATTTTGGGGTTCCGAATCCGATCAAAAATACGTTCGTCCGAGTACCCAGAAACAAAGGAATCCAGTTGTTGTGTCCATCAAGCGTAACATCAACAAATTTCTTTGTAGAAACCCCCATCGTGAAGCCAGACAAGTCAAGAGTTAGTCAAGTACTAGCAGGACTGCAGGGACCAGCTAGCACGGAATTATATATGTGTGCAGGAATCTGTCAGTTGTAGAGGATTTCCGGCCTGGCTTGTTTTCAAGTTACCGGATCTTCACCCGACCGGCTTTACAAAAAAATAATCCAATGAAACCTTTCGTTGTTTTCTCCTTTGTTTTAACGAAGATGAAAGACGAAGAGAAAGAGTAAGAACTGAGACTTATGTACCACCACCAGTCGGACTGAATGACGGGGATCACAAACGCACGCAACCCCTAGTGCGCACACACTCACAAAAGATGATCGTGTATATGAATTGAGGAAAAAAAAACAACTCTTGAATAGAATTCCGGAATGAGAAAAGTTAAAGCATTGCATTTTTTTTTTTGGAAAGAGAGGGGGGGGGGGAATCGAGTGAAAAGAAATGACTAGCTTGATTAGCTTCAAACAACGGGATTCCCGCTCACATTTGATGAGAAAACTTTTTTTTTCTTTCAAACAACAAAAAACCGTTTTTAATTGCGACAACATTTCGACTCGGAGACGTAGAATAATCGGTTTAGATTTTTTGTTTCTTTTTCTTTCGAATAATCCCAGTGCTTCTTTCCTTTTTCAACTTTTTTTTCTCCTTTGCTTTCTCACCCATCCATCGTTTGAGTGCGTCGAGAGACAACGTGTACAAAAATCATAACGGATCTGTTATTTTCTTTTTTTTTTTCTTTCTTTTTTTTTCACAAAATGTTTTGTCCTGATTTGGAATAACGGATGAACGAACAGACTCCTGGGAACAGTGGAACAGCGAACTTATCGGTAGCCGCGGCAGGAGGTGGCGTCTCTAGCCCGGTGAGTTCAAACGGGTCTGGCGGTAAGCGGCGCGGGGATTTTGGCGGCAGTCACGGCTCGCTGGACGCTTTGGCCAGCGGCCCTGAGCGCGAGAGCTTTTTCGCCTTACTTCGCGACTTGGGCGCGCAGAGCAGTAGTGGCAGTAGCAATGGCAACGGCAGTCTGGTGCCCAGTCGGTCCTCACCTGAGAGAGACTTGGACGATCCCGTCCACGCCAAACCGGTCGGATGCGCTCCCAGCAGGCTGGCCGAGCTCTTGAAACCCAACTTCCATTCGGCCCGAACCGCCGTCTCCAACACGCAATCAGAGCCAGTGGGTGCCGTGCCATTGACTGGTTCCTTCGCACTCGTAGCCCAGCAGCAGTCCGTCATGCTCCGGTAAGAGTTATTCATTTTGTGGCTATTCCAGCCGATTTCCGACAACTCGGCACCTCGCTCAATTTTTCCGTTTCTATATGGCGCTCTCTCTCTCTTTCTTTCTTTCTCTTGTGCTTTAGGCGCAGTACGCCAGAGCCACCAGTCGGAACAGGTGCTCAGCCAGTGAGCAGGAGTGCCACTCTGCCAGCGGACGCGTCCAGTCCTAAACCCCGTTCAAAGTTTCAGCGTTTTTGGGATCGCGATCGTTCAAACAAGGAGCACAAACCGTCCAACGTTCCAGCGACGACAGCTGCCATTGCCGCTTCGGTTGTCGCAGTCCAATCTGGCACGTCGGCGGCCAGCAGTAGTAATGCAACATCGAGGTCCGCTTCGGAGCCATCCATCTTCAAGAGACTGCGCGGCGGTGGCGGTGGATCGGGAAATTCCTCGACTTCTGGCAAAGGAGTAAATGGAATCTCGGCCTCGCCGGAACCTGATCTAGCTGTCACTATGGAACGCGACGCTAGTGACATGGAAGCCCGGCTGGACGAACGATTGAAACGCAAAGCATTCGCTCATCACGACTGCCAGAGTATGAGCGTCAACTTGGGTTACGCTGCCCGTCTTCGTGGACTTCTCGCTCAGCGCCGTAATACTACCACTGGAGCCTCTGCTGCATCTATGGCCGCCTCTTCTACCTCCTCAGCGACGGCATCAGCGTCTACGTCGGCTTGCGGCTCTTCCGGCAGCCTGCCCAGCAGTGGAAAGGGTAAATTGAAAACACAAATGAGCTACCCTCCACCGACTGAAGTTGCCGATCCGTCGTTGTTGTCGTCGTCGTCGTCTTCGTCTTCTACTACGATAGCAACTCCAGAGGAGGTGGACGTGGGTGACGGAAAGAGCAACCAGTTGCTTCACAGTTGTCCTTTCTTCCGTAATGAGCTGGGCGGTGAGCCCGAGTGGTGTGTGGGTGTTTCACGTTGTTCCAGTCCACAACATCAACAGCCCCAACAACAACATCCTTCTCCCGCTCTACTTCACCGGCCCATCAGTACTTATGGCGTTAGCGTGTTGGAATTCCCACCGGGGAAATCTCACTGGCGGCATGGGATCTGCCCCTACCAAAAACAACCCTCCGTTCTGGAACGCGGTGACCAAGGCGCTTTCTACTACGGCAATCATTTTTACGCCCAGGAACACCAGAATTGGTTCGGTAAGTTGTAGTTTTGGTAACGATTTTTCTTGCCAGAGGTTCTCATATTGTCAATTATCATTAGGAATGGATGAGAATCTCGGTCCGGTAGCCATCAGTATTCGTCGCGAAAAGATTTCACCCAGCGATGCCGAGTCGAACAATGGAAGTGGTCACCATCACGGCAGCCATCATCACCACAATCATCACAATCATCAAAAGGACCAGTACATCTACAGGATTATCATTCGGACCAGCGAGTTGGCGACACTTCGTGGAACCGTGTTGGAGGAAGCGATTCCGTCGCTGAAACCACCCGGTCCAAAAGGCCTTTCTCTTCGAGAAGTCTTGGACATGGTTTCGCCAGAAATCCACCTGCCTTGTCTCCGACTGGCCATTCCAGGACCCACAACGGAACAACAGCTCCTCAAGTTGGACCAGCAGGGACTATCCAATCACTACAAGGTTGGCATCCTCTACTGCAAAGCTGGCCAATCAACTGAAGAGGAAATGTACAATAACGAAGAAGGTGGCCAGGCGTTTGACGACTTTTTGAATCTGATCGGCCAGCGGGTCCGTCTGCGTGGCTTCGAGAAGTACAAAGCGGGTCTGGACAATAAGATGGACTCGACGGGCCTGTATTCGCTCTACTCGCAATATCAAGATCGTGAGCTCATGTTCCACGTCTCGTCGTTGTTACCGTTCACGCCAAACAATCGGCAACAGTTACTCCGCAAACGCCACATTGGTAACGACATCGTCACGATCGTGTTCCAAGAACCGGGCGCTCTGCCTTTCTCGCCCAAGAACATCCGGTCGCAATTCCAGCACGTCTTCATCATCGTACGCGTTTTGCACCCGTGCACAGACCACACCCAATACCAAGTGGCCGTCAGCCGTTCCAAGGAGGTGCCCATCTTCGGGCCGCCTATCCCTACTGGAGCAACTTTCCCCAAATCACAGGCCTTTGTTGATTTTTTGTTGGCCAAGATCATCAACGCGGAACACGCCGCTCATCGATCGCAAAAGTTTGCCACCATGGCCACCCGTACTCGTCAAGAATATCTCAAGGTAATTCAAACATTGGCCAGCCAATGGCGTCCGTCCTTGTTACGATTTCCATTCGTCAAAAGCAGCCGTGTGCAACGATCGACTCGACCCAGTCTCTCTGGCGCTCTTTTCCCGTTCATGGATTAGATTTCATTTCTCAACTTGCCCCGATTGTTTCGCCCGCCCAGTTCTTGAAGCCGGTCAAATACCTTGCTTGATTTTTGGTTGTTGTTTGTTGTCCTCCCTCCCCGATATCTATGATATACGTCGGAAGTTGTTCGGCGTCGAGGAGTTGCCTCCCATATTAGTCTCCCCGGAATGTATTTCAATAATTTCCACTTGAATTAGTCGGAAAACGTTGGTAACGGAGTTTTAAACCATGCAGAATGACTTCTCCCGTTACCATCTGCTTTCCACATGACTAACCCCGCCGCTGATTGGGGCCGTTAAAGGCCAAAAGAGCGGTGAAGTTAATAACGGTTGTCGGCTCTTTTAGAGGCTTTGTACCTTGTAATCGAATCGGGCGAGATCCAATCAAGCTGAAAATTTTTCCTCGTCCGAGTTTGTATACATTCTGAATGTTTAATGATTATTTCTTTGTCTTTTAGGATTTGGCCACTAATTACGTGACGGGAAACACGCTAGATAGCGGTTCCAAGTTCCCAATCCTGACATTCAGCAGCCGAAAAAAGGAGCGTCTCAAGCCGAAATTCTTTCCAGACGCCGTCCAGTCTGGCGCCATTTGTTGGCAGGTGTCGGTCGATGATTTCAGCGGCGGTGGAGGATCGGTTCGACAAACGGACAGTTTGCTGGGCATTTCAAGCGATAGTCTTGTCCTCGTCGAAGAAAGCACCAAGGAATGTATATGGGCCGTCTCGTGTAAAGCCATTCTTGGATGGACGTCATCCACGTCGAGCATTAAACTCTATTACCATCAAGGTAATGAAGTTGCAACAAATTAAAGCGCTCGGCAATTATAGCTAATGATTTTCTGGGGAACGAAAATGACGATTTGCAGGTGAATGCATCACCGTTCAAGGACGTGACTGTGAAGCGGACGAGATACCCGAGATTGTGGCCCGCCTACACGCCGTCACATCAGGTTGTGGAACACGCGAGCTTTCACTGAGGCGGAATGCTGTCGGCCAACTGGGCTTTCACGTTCAACCCGTAAGGATTTAGAGCACGTTCTCATCAAAATTGGGTATTCATTTCTATTCTTTGCCCTCTAGGACGGATTGGTAACGGAAGTAGAACCTCATGGACCGGCTTGGCAGGTATGAATTTTACATATTTTTCATATCCACAATTTTGGAACGTCTGCATACATCAGGAATTCCGTCCAATATTTTTTGAGAATGTCCAAATCTCATCATTTTGAGATTTACATTTATTTTTTTTTTTTATTTTTATAATTTTCTTCACGCAGGCGAGCTTGCGTCAAGGTTTCCGGTTGGTGGAGATTTGCAAGGTGACGGTGGCAACGCTGAACCATGAGCAGATGGTGGATTTGCTGAAAACTTCAGCCGTCGTCACGGTCACGGTCCTTCCGCCGGTCGATCCAAACACGCCCCGACAAGGTTGCACGCTTCAGAGCTGTTCTTACATCGTCGGCAGCATTGATGGCGAGTACGATAACGTCGGCGTCGGAGAAGGAGTGGAATCAGGTGTAAATGCGATGCGCAATTCGGGGGCTGTCCAGCAACAGTCAGTTTCTGCTCACAGCCGTCGGTTGCGTTACGAACGCAGCGTTTCCCCACCTCGGTCCAGCAGCAGTTCTGGTTACGGAACGGGGAGTAGCTCACGCTCTTTTACAGTACAAGGCGCCGCTGCGCTGGCCGCTTCGGCTGCTGCTGCTGCCGGTGCTGCAGCTACCATCTCGACCATCGTCTCGTCGAATCCGGAGGGAACGCTCAAATCCACTTCAAGCGGCCATTCAAGCGACGATCCGTGGTATGATTTCATGCCTGACGTACTGGAAGCCGATTTGCTGAATGGGCCGGGTGCGTCCACTACGTCACCGCCGCCGCTGCCATCTAGACAGGGTCCGCCTCCGAGTCGACTTCGTTCTGGACATAGTTGCGAAAACTTTACACCTCCTGTCATCTCCGTCCATCAACCATCTCCGGCCAATGAGAACTTGAAAACGAGTAGAAGTCAAGATCAAATCTTCCAGCAAGACGGGTCGCCCAGCAAGAACCGCCCGACCGCGCCACCTAGCGCTTATTCCACTCCACCTTGCAAGCCGAAGCCGGTACTCGAGAGTCCGAGTCTAGTAGGCAGGATGAGCAATTATGAAGATTTGCGAAGGCTCCAGACGAGCACTGCCGGCCCTCAAGAGACTCCTGGAAGCAAAGTCCGTCCTTTAAATCCGCCCGACTACCACCATGCCATGCAGAGTCGTTTGGTGGCCCTGAAGTCGCCTGAACAACAACACGGCCCCAGTAATCGCAAATCTCCTTCGTCGACGTACGCTTCGCGAAGTGAGGATGAGTTGTCAGCTGGAAGCGCCAATAGTCTGTCGCCCCGCAGTCGCCGGAAACACAGCAAGAACAATGGAGGCGCTGGAACCCTGACACCTTCCAGCGGAAGCAGCCGAAATCAGAGTCCGCGGTTGTTTGTCGAAGCCAAGTTGAAGACGAACGCCAACGGAAGCGTCTGTAGCGGCGGAAGTGGAAGTGGCGGAGGTACGAACGGACAGAAGCGCTGCAGCACAAATCTCCAGGAAGAGTTGTTGCGATTAATCAGTCCGGATACAGTGGATGAAGCCTCCGCTGACGACTCATCATCCGTCATCGTAACTCACGCTCGACCAGCCAACGCCGTCCTCTCGTCCGCCAACTCATCCGTCCAGTCAGCAGATATGGCTGACCTTCCAGACTCGGAGGAGATGGACTGGTCTCGTTTAGTGCACGCTGCTGCCCGAGCCATCCAGGGCGCCGCGACAACCATGGCTTCGGCTCAAGAAGATGTCGACGACGACTTGATGGATGATGAAGTCGAGGAACCCACGCGCGATGGCAGTGATAATCAAGATTCACTCACTTCGTGGATAGATGATGTGACGGAAAAGCTACGTCTGGAAGCCGAAGCGGCTGAAAGTCCGTCCGGAGGGTACGTGACCAAATTGTTGTTTCCATGCTCCATACAGATTTGATTTTCAATTTCTTTCTTTGTTTTCTCCTTTTCATTTGGGCAGGATTGGTTCCACTCTGGTGATGGATGATGTAGTGCAAATGAGGATGAACCAACTGGAACAACATGTCGGATCACTAGAGAACCGTCTTCGTGGTGAGGAAGACAGGAGACAAGCCCTCGAGGCCGAGATCCGTCGGTTACGGGAAGCAAACTCTCGCCTGGCCGGCGAGTCACAAACAGCCGCCCAGCAACTCAAGCGCTTCACCGACTGGTTCTTCCAAACGATTGAAAGACCTTGAAAGATTACAGATTACCTAATCCAATCCAATCCAATCCAAATCTAGCGGCCTTATCCACTTACACCAGGAAGAAACCACATAATTCTGTGTTTAATTACATTTCCCTTCTTTTGCCTGTCGGAAACGATCCTTTGGCCTTTCCCACCAACTTTTTTTTTCTTTTAACTTACGGCCATACTCTTTTTATAACCAAAGTGTGTTATTATTATTATCGTCCGTGAATGTCTGTTTCATATCTCTCCATCCACTCACCTGGCCTGTGTGTACAAAAATTGATTACTTCATTTTCACCTTTTTTTTTACATTTCCAGTTTACAAAAAGTACGTTTGCGGAAAGACACATCTGTCGAAATTTTTACGATTTTTCGTATCTCGTTCCGCCTTAACCTTGTTAAATCTTTCGTCACGTTTCTCACGTTCTAAATTGTACGCTGCCTCCCACGCCTTCATAGAGATTTTGGTATTCTCGTAACTGCCCCGACTCGTTCGAACTACAATCACTACACTCTGCCTTTATATATATACAAAATCTAAGTGAAACTCGTTGTTCGTTACCTCATCTGTGGTAATGTAAAGGATCATGCTATCGATTTTGCAATGTTTTTTTCCCCATCGTCCGCGATTTATCGAATCCGTCTCCTTCAGAAACAGTATTTGAAAGAGTTGTATTTACATATGACAATACAATGGATTCTTTTTTTGCTTACATGCACTCTAAAATTAATTTATGTATAAATGAAAGTTCATATAATTAAATTTTCACAAGGAACCCCTTTCTGTGGCACATGAAAGGCAAATGCTGCATTCATCCCTTGAGTAGCTACAAAATAATGGACACATTGATTAATTCATGTTAAGACAGAAAAAAAAATTTAAATGCTTACATCTGAATGGAGCACTTATTACAGAATTCCCCTGCACAAACACAACAAATTTTGAAGCAGCCTTCACAGAAGGTGCCCTCGCAGAACCTGCACCTTTCGAGAGTCACTGTGTTCAAAGATGAACAAGACATGCACTTGCAGGGTAGTGGAGCAGTAGCAGGCAAGGCTGTGCGTTGTTGTTCTTCAGTTGGAGATGAGATCTGACCGTTTGAAGTTAAAATAGTTTGTGAGTATCTTGGCAGATGGTGGGAGTTGTGTAATGCAGTTGGTGCTGTTGAAATCACTGCTGGTTGATTACACTTAGCTCCCTTGGAGCTCCCTTGAAAGAGGAGATTTAGTGTCCTTTCTAAAACATGAAGAAAGAGACACATGAATGATCATTGATCAAAGTAAAGGTTAAACAAGAAAAATGTAGTAATACGGTATACGGCTTTCATGGAGGAAGCACCACCGATACCCTGATTGATTTCTTTGTTGCTGACATGAATTTTGGACTGAAGACAGTGAGAGTATTCAGAGTCGAGATCAGATATGGGGCGCTTGGGCATGGTGGAAAATTGTATTGATTATTAAAAAAATAAAGTAAAATCTAGGAAACTGGTACACCTAAGTTGAATTTGTAAAAAAAAAAAAAAATTTGTAAAGTCATATACAGTTGTAACGTGAAGGAAAAGTTTTCCCGACACTGACAGCTCAGGCGCGCGCCATTAACGAGGAAAGACAAGATGAAGCCTCTTCTTTTAGGCGTCATACAAATGCAAGTTGTCATTGGGAAAGAGTGAGCCAATAACATTCATTAGTGTTTAGGGAAAGAGAATAGGGGAACTCGTATGTTTGTCGAGTGAATCGTCACGCCAACTGTTTTCTATGTGCGAGTGTCATAAAAACGCGCTAATAGTCCATTGTTCACGCTGGCAAAGGCAATTGCATTTTTTAGAATTGTTGCTAACAGATGGCGTTCGAAGGCCATCCTTGTCGACTCTAGAAACACTCGAGTCAGGTATACAGGTACAGACATGTGCCGCCGACTCGCCGCCGAGGCATTTCAGTGAGACCAGATAAGGTCTGTACACCTTGGGTCTTGGTACAGGTGGGCCGCCAACTGGGAAAGAGAGAGGTGGGAACCAGGAAAAAAACACAACCAGATTCGTTGCTGCCGAGTGTATTTCAGTCGAGTCTCTGTTTTCTACGGATTATATCGACGTGGCGAATTCGAGACAGGTATAGCGAGACATTTTGTGTGTGTTGGCATCCAATTTCCCTCCTAAAAAAAGAAAGAAAAAGTTTGTGTGTGTGTGTGCGATCAATTTACATCGCTGGAGGCGGTGATGGCAAAAGGCGCGCAAGAGGTCGCTGACTTCGCCGCTGCTGCTTTTTCGCTGCTGCGTCGAGCGGTTTGTTACTTCTCCTCTTTCCGACGGCAGCCGTGTGGTCGTGCCCTGTGTGTCTCGATCGAATAAGTGGCCTCTTTTTTCCTCTTGTGTGTGCGTGGCTTTTGAACTCGAAAAAGAGAGAATACGAGCGGAAAACCCAACTGTTGTTGTTGTTGCTGTTGTTTTGTTATTGTGGATTATGCCGGAAAACTCATTCAGGTAAAAAAAAACTTTCCGACGTTTGATTATTCGCCTCCACCGTTCGTTCTTCTATCCGGCAGCAGCAACCAAAAGAAGAAGGCAAAAAACAGTTTTTAGCCTTCAGTTCGTGATTTCTTTTCCCTCCATTTGGTGCCCGCCATTTTTCCGAGGGTCTTTGGCACGCCATTTGTCGGCACTTTTCGGTCATTCCTCACGGCCTTTTTATTATTGGATTCATGTCCCTTGATGGATCGTCAGACTCGACCGGTTGTTGAAAATGTCTGTTGCCAGATGCTCGTCTTGTCTTGACGACAGTCGAGTCGGTCGGTCGGTCGGTCGGCGGGATCAGACGGACGGCGGTTCGGCCCACCAGTTTCATCCAAGGATGACGCAGGCCTCGCTTGGAAATGTGACTTTTGAAATAGGCGTCCGGCAGGTTTTTGATGGTTTCTCTTGGTTGATGATGGGGGGGCCTTGACGTCACCAACAACATCCGTCTGGTCTTTCTCAAACCCCGAAGAAAAAAAAACCACAAAACAGTTTGAAGAGCCGGATGAAGACGACAAAATATATATATAATATATATTCACTCTGTTTGTATGTATATATACACATTTCAGAAAAGGAAGAATTGTTAATGTTAAATCGGTGGATACCCCCTACTCGGTCCCGGAGCTTTTCGTTGATGGAAAAAAAAACAACTTTTATGGAGGGCAATCAAGTAGCTTGAAGACATTGAGTAATGAGCTTCTTCAGTTCTAGTGTTATCTTGTATACTCAAGAGACTCTATCCTTTACCTTTGGCCGTCGCCAGGGCGACGTGACCCATTGATCCCGCACGTTTCACGCAATCGTAGACTTTCACTCTCTTGCGTTTGTAACCAGGTTTGATGACCGGCCTTTTTCCATCCATCAAAGTGCTGGATGAGATTGTGACGGTTCGTCGAATCAGTCCCGACTGAAACGGATCGTGAGACACTAGTCAAAATAAGTGGGCGGACATCGGCCGTTTCTTTTCCCCCTGAAAAATGTCCAGGCACCGAAAATCGAGACAACCAAAAGACCATGACCGACCCATGTTGCTGGATTCTCAACAGCTACGCTTTGAGACCCTCTACTTAAGTTTATCGATTACTTATGTTTTTGCTTACTCTTCAACAACAAACCCCTTTTTTAGGAGGTTTTTTTTCCCTTCTTGTGGAAAAAAAGAACGTTGCCATCGATAGTAGTTTTGATCACGACTCTACTGCTGGTGGGAAGGCTGTTTTCTTTTTAGTTTGCTGGAAAAGAAAATGGCGTTCGGTTGACCACTTCCGAGGAGGGAAAAATGAAGATACGAAACCAAGTCCAAAAGTCCAAAGAACCTGTTTTTCTTCTTTCTGTAAAGGAAGAAAAAAAAAAAACAGAAAAAAAAGAAAGAAGAGGCATGTAGCCGGTCTTCTTTCTGACTTGTAACTGGAAAGAAATTAGTATCCAGAGGAATCCGGACTCGTTGAAGAGAGATAGAGGTCAGGTTAAGTCTAGCAAAACGGTCTCGGCGCGTGTCTTTTTTCACAAAAATTTTCACTCACGTCCGGTGTGTGTATATCTTCCGCCAGGTAGTAGTGGGAGTAGTAACAGCAGACAATATGCCAGAGTGTGTCATGAAGTCTCGTGCAGTAGCTTAAGCATCACGACAAGCGGTCGGGGCATTCCGGTGCCCAACGATCCGAAGCGGAATGTGTTCCCGCCCGTAGCGTCGGGCCACAGCAGATACATGGCCTTGAGTTCTGCCTTTCATGATTATTAGGATTCTCTCTTCTTCTTTCCCTTCTTCCCTTTCTTTTCTATATTATTTTTCCATTCTTTTTTTTTCTTTTTTTTATCGAACGTGATCGTGATTATGTATCTTTTTTTTATTCCGTCCGTCTGTCCGTCCGTCCTGCCTGCCGGGCGCCCTGAACGTAAATCAGCTTGGAGCTCCTGGAGGTCGAGGTCCTTAAAATATGCCGACTTTTTGGGTGTACCGTTTTTGTCCAACGCCCTATCATGTCTCGTCGGACTGGATTCTGCCGAATAGTCTCTAATTGAATCCAATTCTGTGAGAGAGTCCATCACCTTTTATGGACTGAGCTAACGGTTCGTTTCCGGATTGATTTTCAATTCTCTTCATTTCGCGCATGGGAAACCGTGTGGAACTGGTTCTGTTCACGATTCTCCGATACTTTGGAAGGATTCGATCGGTAAAAGTAGAAATACCTGAATCTTCGAAAAAAATGAGGACCGTTCGAAATGACGTTTCAGTTTTTATTAACAAGGTGTGACTGAATAATGAGGCAATAACACGCGATACAGCAACATCGGGCCAAATATTCCCGCCATGCCCTTTTGGCGCGCCGCGATTCGATTTGGCATCTTATATCCCGTTTTCCCCTCTCCATATTTCGTGTTGTTGTATTTTTTGGTCTTCATCTTACTTTTACTGGAAAATATAGTATGACTTGTTTCGATCCGATCTGATTGGGTATTTAACAGCAGGTTTTTAAATGTACCCGTTCCACCAGATTGGGGTGAAACGTGCACGTGTGTTTGTCGATCTGCTCATGGGTGGAGGGCGTGACTGGGCGGTGTTGAATTCAATTGAATGCACAGGCACAGCACCGCACACACACTGTGAGGTCTGAACTGATGCGGTGGCCCATCAACTTGACAGGTGGCAACCATTTTCCTTTCCTCTCGGATGAATTGTTTTTTCTTCTTTTCTTTTTTTCTTCTTTCTTCCTTTTGCCAAGATAATATCATTACGAAATGAATGAAACGGAGGGAAAGAATGAAACTGAGGTTTTTTATTCAACAAATTTACATGGTACATTAATGATCTCACCGTGTCCGTTGGTTATTATTGTTTTCCTCTGGCTTTTCTTTTGTTAACGAACATAATGTTTTTACGACTCTATCTGGACTTTTGCGTGAAGGCGCCTAAGACGTTGGTCTCCAGCGTCGTTGATAAGGAAAGAAAGAGAGAGCCAACACTGCCCTTGATTTGTGCAACTGGATCCTTCCGCTTTCTTTTCTTTTTTATTTTCGTTTTCTTTCGACTTTTTTTCTCTCACGAAGGCGGCAACCGGATGAGAACTAGCCAACACCACCCGGCGTTTTCTTTTCTCCGGATCGGCCGTTAGTACACACGCATATCGGATGATGCCATTGACCCTCTCACAAAGTCTTCGAAGAGAGAGAGAGAGAGAGAAAAAAACTGTTTTCTCCGAACTTTTTTTTCCACTAGAGTTCGAGGCTTCAAAGTTATTTATTCCGCTTCCCTTATCCAGCGAGTCGCGCGCCACGGCTTTTCTCCCCTTCCATTCTGTTCCGGAGATAATTCCATTTGGGTAGCGATGAGTTCGAAAGGTTTCCCTATTCCACATCCAGTGCAAAGCTAGCTGGAGTAAGGCCCATCCAGCAACCCTACGATAATCGCCCCCTCCCTCTGCGTTGTAGTACACCGGTTCTTTTATTGCAACGTGAAAATGGAAAGCTGGGTTTTAGCTCTCTTCCTGTAGAGGGGTGGACATTTAAAACAGCGATTATGACGTAATAAGAAAAGGAGGAAATGAGTAAAGTTGACGAGGTCGGACGCGTGCGCAACTAAATCGAGAAATTGTCAATAAATAAAGAATGTGTAAAAGGAACGTGGTAATCGACACTGCCGATCACGATTTCACCGAGCAAGCGAAAAGGCCGTTCGCCAACTTTTATTACTTGCTGGTCAAATTATGAAAATAACAAGCAAGCTGGCGCAGAAAGGAATGTTGGTGTTAAGCCTGGTGACAAATTTCTTATGTACTTTAGTATTTTTTTTACTGCTGCGATAAACTGACGATAAGCTCAAAGGCGTCGTTTGTAAACTGATAAAGGAAAGCGATGATGAAATGAACTGACATTTTTTACAAATATCTATTCTATTTTCCTCTTTTGTGTTTGTGATACAGATATGGCGATAAGATCAGGACCAGTCGTTATTGCCGGACGGGCGGTGTAGATTGTGCATAGCAGCAAGGAAAGAACCTCATAGAGCATTCCCGCCTTGTGGCGGTCCGACCTGTGGTAGCGAATCACGACAACGATGACCATGTCACAACGAGAAGATGTGCTCAAATTTGAGCAGGGTCGCATCAAAGTTTTGCAAGAGGAACGTCTGCACATTCAAAAGAAAACGTTCACCAAATGGATGAATTCCTTCCTAACCAAGGTACAGTAACTCTCACCTCAAGTCACTAAATAACCACATTGAAATTCGAACGGGTAAAATTCGTACAAAATTCCCAGTCCACCCAAAAATGGGTACGCTCAATTTGACGCTTATCGAATCACCCAGGCTTGTCCCTTCCATCATTTCTAATGTAACGTAGCGAATGCCTTCAAACTCCATGGCTATAATCAAGACACCATGACGGGCCTGGCATTATTAGACAATCTCTTATGGTTAAGCATAGATAACCTTATTCTCTGTGTGCCTGTTGTTCCCTTCTTTCCCGCCTGGCATCCATTGTTTACACCATTACAGCTTATGCAAGTTGTTCCTTCGTCTTTAATTTTTGTGGCTCTTATCGACACTACTCAACTTGTTCCTATCATTGGCCTAGCGATGAGTTCGTGAGAGATAAGAGCCGCAGATAAAGCCAAAAAGAGCCGCCCGGCTCAATTAGCTTCGTCCGGCTCTGGTATCTGATTATATTGTGGTGTATATACCATGCATGTCTCACCATATTTCTTCACTGCCAAGTCGGATCTACGTATCTACTTTATTGCCGAGCACAAGGGTCAAAGAGACGGATATATTTCAGGAGAAATCAGAAGGGGAAAAAAACTAGGGAAAAAAACTGGGCTAGTCTCTCTGCCGACTACTGACATGTGATGGACATCATCTTTTCAATGTTTGGTTACACGTTGTTTGTTGCGTCCACTGGAGAGAAATGACGACTCCCGACACCTATGCTAATTGACGGTTCTATTTCGGAACGATGATGATGCATGACAGGCGCGTATGGAGGTGGAGGACCTGTTCGTGGACCTTGCCGATGGCAAGAAACTTCTCAAGCTGCTGGAGATTATCTCGGGCGAGAAGCTAGCCAAGCCCAACAATGGCAAGATGCGAGTTCACAAGATCGAAAACGTCAACAAAAGTTTGGCCTTCCTCCACACCAAAGTTCGTTGATATCTAGTTTTTTTTCTTCACTTTTTCTTCTTCTTCTAGTTTTTGTTGTTGTTTTCTTTTGTCCAAAGAGATTGAAATGATAAAAAAAATAACTTGTCTTTTTTTCAAAATGTTAAAGGTTCGCTTGGAAAGTATCGGCGCTGAAGATATCGTCGATGGAAATCCTCGACTTATTCTTGGTCTCATGTGGACCATTATTCTGCGGTTTCAGATTCAAGAGATTGAAATTGAAGTGGTAATTGAGATAGACGACTAGATTGTCAGACCCGGAATCTCCATCGTTAAATTTTTGTTTACAAAAATAAATAGGATGAAGAAAATGAAAGTTCCGAGAAAAAGTCGGCTAAAGATGCGCTGTTGCTGTGGTGCCAGCGCAAGACGGGTGGATACCCGCATGTCAACATCCAAGATTTTTCAGGTTTTTATTTATTTTATTTTATTTTTTTTATCTCTTTCTCCATCTTGGAACGATTTTTACAACCGGATTTATATGGTTAGGTTCTTGGAGAAACGGAATGGGCTTCAACGCCTTAATTCACGCTCATCGGCCAGATATTATCGACTACAATCGGTTAGACCCCAACGATCATGTGGGTAACCTCCAGTACGCTTTCGATGTAGCAGAACGCGAACTGGGCATCGCACCGCTTCTTGATGCCGAAGATGTCGATGTGGCTCGACCCGATGAGAAATCCGTCATCACCTATGTAGCCTCCTACTATCACACTTTTGCCCGTATGACCAAAGAGCAGAAGGGAGGCAGAAGGATAGCTAATGTAACATACAGTTTTCAGTCCTAGCTAGGCGGAATGAAATTGTACGTTGATTTTTTTTTGTATAGATTGTTGGTCAAATGATGGAAGCCGACCGACTAAAAGAGAACTACATCCAGCTGAGCAGTGACCTGCTCGAATGGATCCAACACAAGTTGGTACAATTGGACGATCGCAAATTTCCCAATACAATAGAAGGAATCCAGGGTCAACTGCTGGACTTTAAGCAGTACCGCACCGTTGAGAAACCCCCCAAGTACATTACAAATCAATAAAACCGTGTTGTTAAAATCTTTATCCTATGCCTATATTTCATCATCATAGATATAAGGAGAGGAGTGAAATTGAAGCACTCTTTTTCGCCACCAATACACAGCTGGCTACGCTAAGGCAGCCCAGCTTCATCCCACCGGAAGGCGTTAGTCTTTACGCTCTTCAAAAGGCGTGGGACGCGTTGGAAAAAGCCGAGCACCGACGAGAAGTTGCGCTGCGAAACGAATTGCTCAGGCTGGAACGGCTAGAGCAGCTGGCATACAAGTTTGAGCGAAAGGTGACCATCCCATCTCACTGTTGAATTATATTTTGCCCTGTCACGCTTGCTTATGGATTTCGCCGTCATTCTATAGGGATTGCTGCGAGATGGCTATCTCAAAGAAATGATTCAAGTATTGTCCGACCCACGCTATGGCAGCAACCTGACGCAGGTGGAAGCCACCGTCAAGAAACACGAAGCCATTTGCGCTGATATTCTATCCAGAGTATGTGAAAATGAATCCATTCGGGTTACACTATTGTCTTACGTATGTTTGTGTGTGAAATCTATAGAAAGAGCGGTTCCTTCACCTGACGACCATGGCCGCCGAACTGGAGAAGGAAAATTACCGTGGCAAAGATCAAATCAACAAACGCGAAAGAGAAATTTTGACTCGATGGGACGAACTACTAGTTCTGCTTGAACGACACCGACTCGCCTTACAATCAGCTAGCCAACTTATGTCCGTCATGAGAGACTTGGATACGGTTGCTTCGACCATTAGAGATTTAGAGGTTTGTTATCCCAACCTTTTGTCTGTTTTGCCTGACTGGACTGTGCGGTTTCTAAAATCGTTTTCATTCTAGGAAAATTTCAAATCGGAAGACGTCGGTCGTCATTTGTTGGCCGCCGAAGATTTAACACAACAGCACCATATTTTCGAGTCGCAAATTGCTGCCCTGGGTGACAACATCCAACGTCTTAACCGACAGACACAACAGATTCTCCAGGGAGTAGACACTGTGGCCGTCCAGCGGGAAGGCCCAACCCTGAAAATCAAAATCGACGACTTGAACAAAGATTACGACAGGTACTTGAATTAGTCATCATTCTTTCCAATCTGAACCGTTTGCCAATGACGTCATTTGATTGTTTTTAGAGTCAAGAAACAAGCGAAAGCTCGACGTGGGCGTCTCGAGGATGCCAAAGCACTCTTCCAATTGTGGGAGGATCACGAAGAAGAGGAGGCTTGGTTAGTGGAAAAGAAACGCATCTGCCAGACGGGTATCATCGCCAAAGATTTAAGGGCCTTGATTAGCCTCCAGCAAAAGCACAAGGTATATGCAATTTCTTTATCATTTTTGGCAAATTGCCTTTTCCTCATACTGGTATTTTAACTGTAGGCATTGGAAGATGAGCTTAAAGCGCGATGGAACAAGGCAGAAAAGTTATGCGAAGCCGGACGCGAATTGATGGCTGCCGGACATCCCCAATCCAACGAAATTGCTGCATACATCGACAGTCTACAGAAGCACTGGAAAGAATTACGCGTATTGGTTGAGCAACGGAAATCGCGTCTGGAGGAAGCGGCCGAAGCTTATCAGGTATCTGACCAAAATCCGTCTCCAGTATGTGTGCAAATACCTTAATCATTTTGGTTTTCCTCATTCAGTTTTACGCGGATGCCAACGAAACCGAATCATGGCTCAGGGAAAAAATGCCTTTGGTCCGCTCCACCGATTGTGGCGAGGACGGACCTGGTGCCCAGGCTCTGTTAGCTCGCCACAGAGATCTAGAGGGACAGATCCGGGCCTATGAAGGAGATATTCAGGGTCTGAACGCCCAAGCTGACCGATTGGTGGCCAGCGGCGTCACATCTCTTGCTCTCGGTAGCCCATCTAAGCAGACCATTGAGAACGGTTCCGCAAGGGGCGAACCGGACGGTGAATGGGGAGAAGAAATCCGTATGGTACCCGAAGAGTACTCTGAAGAAGAGTCTTGTGAACGAACCGAGTATAGAACTGTGACAGAAGAACGCCTTGTACCCCAAGTCAAAGCCATTTACGCTTTTGAAGGGCAGGGTATGACAATGGCAAAAGGAGAGGTATACTATTTAGACAACGTCACAAGTGGACACTTGAAACTGGATGACTCATCTCGTATCATATTGACATGTTCAGGTTTTCTTCCTCCTAAACAAGACCAACGACGACTGGTGGCACGTGCGTAAAGCATCTGGAAAAGACGGATTCGTGCCCGCTAACTATGTCAAAGAGATTGAGGGCAAGCGTATCCCCGTTCAAGTCCGTCAGCCTTTTACGGTTAAAGACGTCCGACGGGTCAAAAAGACGCGTATGGCCAAGAAAACGGTTCCCATTAGGAAACCTAAACCACCGCCCAAAGCGACTGGTTAGTTTATTGTTGATGCTAATCTAACTCATCTAACTGAGATTTTTGCAAGAACCGTAACTAAATAATGACTAATTTGTTTGCAGCGACGGAAATCGAGTCAGTAGCCCAACGTAAGAAGAACATTAATGAGTCTTATGATGAAGTCGTTCGACTGGCCAAGGTGAGCGTTCTACTCGTTTTGATTCTTGTTTAGCAGCTTCTTAATCTGATATTTGAATAAAAGAAACGCCACACCGATCTCGAGAACGCGATCCTGCTCTTCGCCTTCAACGGCGAATGTGATGATTTTGATAAATGGTTGCAAGAGAAAGCGAAACAACTGAATGCCGACAACCGTGGCGACACGGTCGATGCCGCCAAGCGGAAATTCGAGGTAAAGTCTTTTGAAACCAGATCCGTCGCATGTCATCGTCTAATCTCACAATTAACTGACAACGTGTAGCAAATCGTGACGGACTTATCAGCAAGTCGCAGCCGGTTGGACGAAATTGATCGGCGCGCTGAAGAGCTGCTCGCCGTTAAAGCGGCTTCGCCTGCCAACATCCGTGCCCGAGTCAAAGCCATTCACGACCGGTCGGACACCATCAACAAACTCCGCCAGGCTAAGGAGCGCAGCCTTCAGGGAGCGAACAGGTGCGTCGACAAATAAGTTTTGATTAGAGAATGGAATTTATGACTCTTTAAATGTGTTTTATCGTTATAGCGTTGAGTTGTTCCATCGGACATGTGACGAAGCAACGGAATGGATGGAAGAGAAAATTACCAAGCTTGACACGGAAGACCTTGGCCGTGATTTGCAAACGGTCCAGGCCTTGCAGCGCCGACACCAGAACCTTGAGAGAGAATTGGCTCCGCTAGAAGAAAGAGTCAACCGAATCAACCATCTGTCCGCTTCGTAAGTCGATAATTACCTTTTAGGATTGGCGGGACTGTTATATTAACGATGCATACTTTTGGATATGAAGGGTCATGGCCTCCTACCCAGAAGAAAAACGAGCCGTTCAGAAGCGCCAAAAGGAAATGCAGGAACTTTGGGAACAAGTCAAGGTAAAGCTACATTTTTCTTTGATACAATTTTCTAGAAATTTATTTTTTGCGTTTTTTTTTTTTCAGAGCAAAGCTGTCGATCGAAGATCACGTCTTGAACAGGCCG
Organism: Ceriodaphnia dubia; assembly: GCA_022539655.2. Classification (NCBI taxonomy): domain Eukaryota; kingdom Metazoa; phylum Arthropoda; class Branchiopoda; order Diplostraca; family Daphniidae; genus Ceriodaphnia; species Ceriodaphnia dubia. The sequence goes on from JAKUCG020000157.1 coordinate 647,085, forward strand.
TTGGCCAGCAGCTTTTCTTGAAGGAAGCCAAGAGCTTGGTAATATAATCCTTTGCATTCATTTGATATAGTGTAAATTACTATTGTTCTTCTTCTGCAGTTGACTTGGGTAGCAGACGTCAAAGAGAAGCTTAACGCTGGTGAAGCGGCTCGCGATGTAGCAACGGCCGAACTATTCCTCAAAAACCACCAGGATTTGTGCGATGATATCCGTGCTCATCAAGACGAGTATGTCAATCAACAAGCAATTTGACTACTCTCAAAATATTTCGTGATGTACACCATTTTTATTTCTCTAGTTTTGACTCTTTGGCATCGCTAGCCAGCAAACTACCCAACAATAGGGAAGTTGCCGAAAAAGCTCATCAGTTGGATGAGGAGCGAAGAGCTCTACAACGAGGCTGGCAACAGAAAGATGATTTCCTGAGGCAGACTTTTGACCTGCAGATTTTCAACAAAGAGGCTGACCAGATCGATGCTGCCTCTTCGTCGCATGAAGCCTTCCTCGAGTTTTTCGACTTGGGCGTAATTCAACATATTTTTGTTTCAATTTTAATCCCATTTTTCAATACAAATCCCTCGTTGATTTTTAGTCGTCATTGGATGACGTGGAAGCTCTACAGAAACGACATGAAGACTTTGAGAATTCATTGGCTGCCCAAGACGAACGCCTAAAGTCGTTTAGTGAAGCTGCCGACAAGCTGATTGCCGCCAAGCATTATGACAGCAAAAAGTACATAATTCGATTACCTTATGTTGAATTCAATTTAGACTTAATCGCTTTTCTTACCGAATAAAGCATTAACGATCGACGGAACAATGTCGTTCAACGGCGCGAGAACGTTAAGCAGGTCGCCGCGAAAAGAAAAGACGCTTTGTCAGCTTCCCATACATTCCATGTTTGTTTACATTTTCAATAATTTCCTATTTCACGTGGTCGAATAATTCACATGAATATTTTTACATTTACTCAGGAATTTGTGGCGTCCATTGACGATTTGCGTTCATGGATGGCCGAGAAAAGCCGTACCGTCCAAGATGAATCTTACAGGGACCTGACTAATTTGGAAAGAAAATTACAAAAGCATGAAGCCTTTGAACTTGAATTGCGCGCCAATGAGGGTCAACTACGATCCATCAATAAGGTATTAGTTGCTTTTTAAATTTGCCTTTTTTAAAATCCTAACGCGATTCTTTTTTTTTTTTTTTGCAGACTGGGCAAAGCATGTCTAGCAAGAATCACTACAGAAAGAAAGACATTGACCAGATGTTGGATGCTATGAACGACCAGTGGGATGCACTGGTTGCAGCATCACTCGATAAAGGTCGTAAGTTGCGCCAGGCTTCCAGCCAAGTCGCACACAACAAAACGCTGGAGGATGCCAAGAGCAAGCTGGACGAGTTGACGACTGAAATGAATCAAAGTGACGTTGGCAATGATCTACGCAGCTGTCGGGAGAAACTTAAGAAACAACAGATGCTTGAGAATGACGTTGCTTCGCTTGACCAAAAGATCAACGATTTGGTTATGGCTGGTGAAGAGATGGCTCAAGACGGACATTTTGATGCCGAGAGTATCCTCAAACAAGGCCAAAAATACAAGAAGCGACTTGGGGAGTTTAAAGGTGTGTATAATAATTTTACTGTCGCCCTCGGTTCTGTACTGTCGTCAGGGTTCGGTGACATTCTTTTTTTTATCACAACAGATCCGTTGAAGAAGCGTCGAGAGAAACTGGAAGAGTCGCTTCGTTTCCATACTTACAACTTTGAAGTGGACAATGAACTGCAGTGGATCAGGGAACGAGAACCAGCAGCTCGCTCAGAAACACTCGGTCAAGATTTACACACTGCCCAGTCCTTGGACAAAAAACACAAGAAATTGGAGAGCGAATTGACAGGACACCAGCCGGCCATCGACCATACGTTGGCTGTCGGGCAGAAATTGGAAGACGAACAACATCCACAAAAAGCTGAAATTGAAAAACGATGCCAGGAGCTGCACTCTGCATGGAATCAGCTACGCGAACTTGCCGTTCAGCGCAGGAAGAAGCTTGATTTGTCTCTCAAGGCCCAGCAATTCTTTTTCGAGGCATCGGAAGTCGAGAGCTGGATGGCAGAGAAGACGGAGCTGTTGAACTCCCCCGACGTTGGCAAAGATGAAGATGCCGCCGTAAAACTACTTACCAAACACAAGGCACTTGAACTTGAGCTCGATACTTACAGCGGCTTGATTAACGAAATGGGCAACATGGCTCAAGCTATGGTTTCCAGCAATCATCCGGACAGCAAGGTCATCACTCAACGTCAACACTTACTATCTCAAGGCATGAAAAACTTACAGAAATTGGCATCTCAACGAAGACAACGACTTGTCGACTCGGTCAGTCGGCATGAGTACCTGCGAGAAGCCGAAAGTATTCTAGCATGGATCAACGAACAAATGATCACCGCCGCATCCGAAGACTACGGCCAAGATTACGAGCATCTTTTGGTAAATTCGCAACTGGTTTTCTATTTTGGATCCCTTTATAATTATTGAATGTGATTTTTAGATCTTGCGAAACAAATTTGAAGACTTTAAACTGCGGATTGCCGTCGGCTCTGAACGTTTCGGCCAGTGTGACGCCATCGCCAAACGTTTGATAGCTAGCGAGAATCCCTACGCCGCCGAATTCCCTGCCAAACAGGAAGAACTTCGGTAAGAGAATTTATGATACTAGCATGACGGGCGTGGTGGTTTTGGTAGCACTGAATTTAACACTTATTTGCACGATTGGTTTTCTGAAATTGAATAACGGGTTTTTCGCTTCCTGGTTGCTATTTTCTCTTCTTCTATCTCCGGCTATCTTGCTGGTTTCCTAACACGTTCTCAGCATGAACTCGCCGAAGAAGGAACAAAGCTGGGCTCGTATCAGCGAACAAGTCGGGCGAAAGCACAGCGTTCTTAGGTGCCTTTACTTTTTACTTTCTTATTAGTCCTTCTGGATTCCTTTCTTCCTCTCTGGTGCACTTGGGTGTAGTTTGACGGCCACAGAGTGGAAAGATGGGATTTTTGTACCGATCGCATTAATAATTATTACCAATTTCGCGCCCAGTGATGAGTGGTCAAAGTTGCTGGAAACGGTTGATCTGCGAGATGAGAAACTTGTTGCCGCCGGTGAAATCCATCGTTTCAATCGCGATGTCGCAGAATCACTTTCTCGAATCCAAGAGAAATATGTGGCTATTCCGGATGATCTCGGCCGTGACTTGAACTCGGTTTTGGGTCTCATTCGTCGCCATGAAAACTTTGAAACAGATCTCGTCGCGCTCGAAGCTCAGCTTCAGGTCTGTATTCGCCTAGGATTTCAGTATCACTAAAAAGAGTTACGTGTTTGATTTCTTTTTATTGAAATTCTTATTCAGGTCCTAGTCGACGACTCGGCCAAGTTGCAGACAGCTTACCCCGGTGGTAATGCTGAACATATCCGGACTCAGCAAGCGTTGGTTGTTGACTCGTGGAACGCCCTTCAGGAACGTATGGCACGCAGAAAGGAAGAATTGCAAGCCAGCAGTGATTTCCAGCGCTTCCTAACCACGGTCCGTGATCTGGTCACTTGGTCTTCAGGATTAGTGGCCATCATGTCTTCCACAGAGAAAGTGCACGACGCCAACGAAGCCCAAGCTTTGCGCGCCGAGCACGACCGGTTGAAGGGCGAAATCGAAGCCCGAGAAGATGTGTTCAGCTCCGCTGTCCAAGCTGGAGAAACCATGATCCAAGAAAGTCATTACGCACTACAAGAAATCAAAGACAGATTGAAGCAGTTGCTTCAGGAGCGCGAGAAACTTCACGCTGTGTGGCAACGACGAAAGATATATTTGGACCAATTGCTGGATCTCCAATTCTTCAGTCGTGATGCCAAACAAATCGAGTCCACTTGCAACACCCAAGAAGCCGCACTACTTGGAACCGATCTCGGCTCAACAGCCGAAGAAGTGATGGCCCAGTTCAAGAAACATGAAGCATTCGATAAATTGGTACAAGCTCAGGATGACCGACTTGCACTGCTTGTTGAGCATGGTGACAAACTGATCGGACAGAACCATTTCGAAAGCCAGTGGATTATGAAGCGCGTTGCCGAAGTGACGTTACGTCGCAATCGCGTCAAAGAGCTCAGCAATGGGCGCCGCAACCGTCTTCGCGATGCACTTCTTTACGCCAAATTTGTACGTGATGTCTCAGAAGCGGACGTCTGGATTGAAGAACGCCAGAAGCAACTGGATGTTGAAGCAGCTCTCGGAGAAGTCACTTCACTCGAGGATAAGGTAGTCGTGCCACTGTTTTCAAATTCAAACGATCTTTTTAACCGTACTCTTTATTTTTCAAAGGCCAAGAGATTACAGAAACACCAAGCGTTCCAGGCCGAAGTCAGCGCCCATCAGGGTCGACTGAACGAAATCAAACAGACCGGTGAAACTCTCATCTCTAAAAGACACGAAGCTTCGCCCGATATCCATCGCCAGCTCGAAAATCTACTTCATCGATGGAAACAATTGCTGGCGGCATCAACTCTTCTGGGTCGTGGTTTGGAAGAAGCCCAAGACATTCTTGATTTCAACACTCAACTGGAAAAAGCGATGGCATGGATTGCCGATAAGGAATTGATGGTTCAACAGGGTGATCTGGGCCGAGATTATGAACATTGCCAGGTACGGGTTGATGCTGAATTAAATCGCTTCATTTCTCATTTCTAAAAATCTTTTGTTATTCGTAAATCAGGCTTTGCAACGAAAGTTGGACGACGTCGATTCAGACATGAGATTTGACGACTCTCGTATCAAAGCTATCAATGCCCTAGCAGACAAACTGGTACGTCAAGGTCGCAGCGATGCCCGCGCTGTCCAGCAGCGACGAGATGCGCTAAACCAGCGTTGGAGAGCTATGCAAGGCGCTTTGGATGAATACCGGCAAGATCTTGCAGGAGCACTGGAAATCCATGCCTTCAATCGAGATGTTGATGATACGGAAGGCCGTGTCACGGAAAAGACAGTTCTACTTAGTGCAGCCGACGAAGGCAAAGATCTGCCTCAAGTTGAAACTCTTCAGAGACGCCAGGAAGCTATTGAGCGCGACTTGACGGCCATCGAAGGCAAACTGAAAGAGCATGACACTGATGCACGAAAACTAATGGCCAAGTACGCCGACATGGCACCTACCATTCGATCAAAATTCACGACGGCACAGGACAACTGGAGAAAGCTTACCTCCACGGCAGTTGCCCGTCGTCAGAGCCTCGCTTCGGCTTATACTTTCCACAAGTTCAAGGCTGACCTGCGTGAACTAGAAGCTTGGGTTCAAGATATGAACAACAAAATGGAGGCCACTGTATTGGCAAACAATTCTACAGACGCTCAAACTGCGTTGCAGTTGCACCAAGAACGCAAAGCTGAAATCGACGGTCGTCAGAACAACTTCTCTGCCCTGAAAGATCACGGCCGGCGCTTGGTTCAACAACAGCATCCATCCAAAGATGAAATTGGCACTTGTCTATCTGAATTGGAAGAACTGCGAAGGACCTTAGCTGCTACTTGGGAAGAGCGTAAAGTTCTCTTAAGCCAGTGCCAGCAACTTTGTCACTTTGATGAGCTCGTCGACCAGGTTTGTAAATCAATATCATTATCCTATCGTCCGTCCCTTGATATTTGAGACTAAATGATTTTCTTTCATTAGGCTGAAGCAACGTTGGCCAAACAGGAAGCCTTCCTTAACAATGATGACTTGGGTGACTCGTTGGCTGGCGTCCAGATGTTGGTGCGCAAACACGAAGCTTTCGAAAAAACCATGGTGGCACAAAATTCTCGTTTCGAAGAGCTGGAACGATTCGCTGCAGAGTTGTTAGCCAACCAGCACTACAATGCCGCCGGAATTCAAAAGCAATTGGATGAAGCCTTGGGCCGTCGCGATCGTGTCCGAGAAGCTTCTCATCAGCGTCGCAAGCGATTGGAAGAATCAAGGGAACTCCACATCTTCCTGCGAAACATTCACGAGGTACGAGCTCTATAGTATACTTGAAATTGGCTAAATGATCTAATATTTCCAACGCCATTACAGGTTGAAGGATGGATCTCTGAAAAACTGCAGGTGGCATCAGATGAAGCGTACAGGGATCCCACAAATCTCCAAAGCAAATTGCAAAAGCAAGCCGCATTTGAAGGGGAACTCCAAGCTAATCGCGGCCGAGTATCTCAAGTGACTCGCGAGGGTGAGCAACTTATGGCGGCTGGACACTTTGCTTCGATGGAAATCCAGTCACAACTCGACACCCTTGACTCTCATTGGCGGCAGCTGTTGGACGCCTCCCAGTTGCGCCGAGATCGATTGCAAGACGCTTACCAAGCGCTACTCTTTAGCCGTAGTTTGGACGATATCGATGGGTGGATGGACGAGGTCGAACAGCAGCTTCAGTCGGAAGATCACGGGCGAGATCTAACAACAGTCCAACATTTACTTAAAAAACATCAAACTCTTGAAGTGGATATTCACGCACACGCGGACGCCATCCAATCGGTTAAAGAGACGGCCATTTCATTTCATGAAGCCGAACACTTCCAGGCCGAAGAGATCAATGAGCGATCACAAGCCATTATCAAGCGCTACCAATCGCTACACGAGCCGGTACAGATCCGAAGGGATAACCTTGAAGATGCCCTTCTGCTCTACCAGTTTTTGCGTGACGTGGAAGATGAATTATCTTGGATAAGAGAAAAACATCCCGTTGCTTCATCTACCGATTTGGGAACGTCTTTATCCTCTGTCCAGACGTTACAAAAGAAGCATCAAGCACTGGAAGCCGAACTGCAATCTCATGAGCCGGTCATTGCCACAGTTGTGTCGCGTGGCCAGCAGATGATCAAGAGCAACCACTTTGCTGTCCAGCAGGTACATTAAGTTCGGTGGATTTTATTTCCCTATAGTTTTACTGATTTTTGCATTTAAATTTTGCTTTAGGTGGAGAAAAGCTTACAGCAACTCCAGTCACAGTTGACGACGCTTAAAGACCACGCATCCGTTCGCCGATTGCGGCTTTTGGATGCCGTCGAGTCGCAAATGTTTTACACAGAAGTCACGGAAGCAGAGGCTTGGATCCGTGAAAAGCGCCAGCAACTGTCCAATCCTGATGTGGGAAAAGATGAAGATTCAATTCTCGTAAGTCTAAAGCGATTGCGTTGCATATTTCTGTTGCTTCAAATGCATGAATTTCCTTATTTTAACAGAGCCTATTGAAGAAACTTGACGTGATTCAGCGCGACATTAGTGGTTTCAACACCAACATGGGCCGTTTAGCTAAACTGAGCAGAGGTCTGGTAGAACGAGGTCACTTTGACGCCTCAAATATCGAGAGTAAAATGGTTGCCGTTGACAACCAGTATGAACAATTGAAACAACTGGCAGAAACTCGTCAGAAACGATTGGATGACAACCACAAAATTCACAAGTTCTTGCGCGAAGCGGACGAAGTGGCTGATTGGATCAACGAACAAATGGCCATGGCTGCTTCAGAAGATTATGGTCGTGATGTTGAGCATGTCGAGATCCTAATTCAGAAGTTTGAGAGTTTCCTTAGTACTCTGAACGCAAGCCAAGACCGCATTGAACTACTTAAGTCGGCCGCCAAATCCTCACTGGACGATCCTAAAATCGACTCCGCCAAGATTCGGGCGAAAGTCGATGAGGTCAATCAGCTCTGGGATGACCTGAACGAGTTGTCGCACGCCCGCCAGGATGCTTTATCTGGAGCTAAACTAGTCCACGTTTTCGATCGTAATGCTGACGAAACCGTTACATGGATCACAGAAAAAGAGGCTGTCCTCTACAGCGAGGATTACGGTCAGGACCTCGAAGGCGTTCAGGCGCTTCTCCGCAAACACGCAGGATTCGAGCACGACCTCGCTGCTGTCAAAGAGCAGGCATGTCTTTGATGTAATTGAATTGTTGGCCAGTACATTCTAATTCAATGTTTTATACTTTTTCTAGGTTGACGCCGTCATCAACGAAGCACAGAAATTGGCCGGACTTTTCCCAGACGCTCGTGAGCATATCGCTGTACGTCATGGAGAAACCCTTCGAGCATGGCATGATTTGCTTGAAAAGGGAGCTCAAAGAAAAGACAAACTTCAACAAGCCGAAACACTCCAAGCTTACTTCGATGATTACCGTGATCTAATGTAAGTTGCACATTTTTCCAAACAATCTGAACTTGATTAATATGTTTACTTGGATCAAAGGGCCTGGTTCAGCGAAATGATCGCCAAAATTACGGCCCCCGAGTTGGCTCGCGATAGTGCTAGCGCTGCTTTACAGTTGGCTGGCCACAGGGAATACCAAACAGAAATTGAAGCCCGTAAGGAACCTTTTGATCGGTTCGTTCATATGGGTGAAAAGCTGATCAGCAACGGCCACTTCATGGCTGAAGAAATCCAAGATAAAGTCATGACTTTGACCCAACGACGACACCAACTCCTTGAGACGTGGCAACGTCGTGAAGAAATCTACCTGCGGAACATGGACGCACTACTCTTCGAGCGTGACGCTGCACAACTTGAATCGTGGTTGGAGTCACGTGAGAAACTTCTGGCACACGAAGAGCTTGGCTCATCTATCGCCGAAGTGGAAGAGCTTATCCGCCGCCATGAAGATTTCGCTAAAACTCTAGATGCACAGGATCAAAAAGCCGAAGCCCTGAAACGGATTACACTGGTATTACGCTCGTCTTTGCTAGTTTACGTTTAACTCTTATCGCTATTATCTTTTTTTTTATTCATAGCTCGAAAAAGCGTTTCAGCATCTCCGGAAACTGGAAGAAGAAACACGAAAAGCTGAAGCCCAGCGTCGCGAACAAGATCGATTGGAAGCGGCCAAGCGAAAGGAAATGCAACGGATCACCAATGTGAGTTTGTTTGAGTGATTCTACCATTTCAATTTTGAGAACTTCATTATTCATGACTTGCTTTAAATCTAGGAACGAAGACAAGAAGAGCAGCAGAGGCGCCGAACACAGGAGATCAAGCTGACTCGCGAGGAACTTGATCGTCTACCCCTTAACATGAACGGTGCCGCCAGCGGTTCTGGTCCAAATTCTGTTTCAGGAGGATCGGAACGATTTCAAGGCTCTATCGAAGGATCACCAAGGTATTCAATCTACTTCTGTCTTGGTTGGTAGCTTGTATGTAACTCGTTGTTGTTCGTCAATAGGGTCCAACAGAGAATTAATGCGACATCGGATGGAAGCCCCAGCAAACTGGATCAGAGCTCTACACCCGACAGGTCACGGGGCATTATAGTTGGCGGAGTTAAACGAGCAGAGAGCATGCGTGCCGGGGCTGCATCGGGTCCGTCTTCGCTGTCGGCGGCCGACGCTTCGCGCCTCAAGCGAAATCCGAGCTTTACGACTCGCAAGAGAACCAGTAGCCTTCGCAAAGTAAAGCGAATGGATAATCCCGAAGACTTGGCACCTGTCGAAATGGGTGGTTTCCTTGACCGCAAACATGAACAACAAAGTGGGGGGAAAAGGGCTGCCATTCGTTCCTGGAAAACTTATTACACTGGTATTTATTCCTTTTTTTTTTTTAATAGTAAAAATGAGAAGAAAATCTAACTGGTATTTTCTTTTTTCCTTTAGTATTGTGTGGTCAGTTGCTCTGTTTCTTCAAGGAACAAGACGACTTTGCCGAAAGCAAAGCAGCCGCTTCGCCACTCAACCTTTACCAGGCACAGTGCGAGCGCGCCAGCGACTACACGAAACGCAAAAATGTTTTTCGACTGCGCACCTCAGACGGGGCCGAATTTCTTTTCTCAACCGATGATCATCAGCTATTAGAAGATTGGGTTAAGAAGATCTCCTTCCACGCCGCTTTGTCTCCAGCCCAGCAATTGATGAGTTACGATTCCTTCCAGGTAAGAATAACGGCGACCGTTACATTTTCCTCACCTACCAATTAGCAAGCTCACCTAGATGGTTTTAATTCACCTTGCCTGTTTGTGTCAAACTTCGTGCACGTAGTCACGTGGAATGCCTTCTTGCTTCCTAGTTCTTAACCTTCACCTTCTAACTCTTTTTTTATACACACTGGGTCGTGTCCTTGATCGAACACCTATAGGCTAAGTCTTCTCTGTCGGTCAATCCTCCCGCTTCCTCTTTGGTTGATTCGGCCAAAACTAAAGCTACCTCGAGAAAAGAATTAAAACGGCACTTGAGCTCGATTGCTTCCGTGGAAGCCAAAGCGGATACAGAAGAAGACTTCCACAGCGCCGATTCCGGTTCCGATTCTGATTCTTATCAGAAAAAATCCATCGACGTCAAAGTCTCCAAAGCGACCAAATCAACGAAAGCAAGCCCAGCCGCTGCTCCTGCTCATAAGCAGCGTCAGGTATCCTGCCCAAACTAGAAGCTTTCGCTTGATCTACGTTTCGCTTTGTTTTTATTTTATTTTTTGCTATTTCCTGCACTTGGTCTACTCAACTGAATGGCTTCTGTGACTGAGCATGTGTTTCTTTATCATGTGTACTTCATACTCAACCTGATAGCTCTCATTTTCGCTTTCGTATAGGAGAGTCAGGCATCTCTAGTTGAACCAATGGCGCAAATTGCCCCACCTGTCTTGCCGCGAACTTCAGCTCCTCCTCGTCCAGCCTCATCCGGCACTGGCGATGAAGTCTGGATCAAAGTGAACAACGCTGCATACACCGAAGGTTTGCAAAAAAATATATACTTCAATTATTAGCCGTTGCTTGCATGTTTGATTGTCTTTGGCTTATATAAATTGTACTGGAACTGTCAATGTCAAATCTACAACCTAGACGTTCGTTTTGGGTCATTTCTACTTCGGATTTTTTTTCCCTCAACATTTTGGCTCAACGATTGGCAGTCATTTAAATGTTCTAGTCCGTTCGCATTTTATAATTATCAAACGGCGCTTTTTCGTGTGAATGTACATAGTAGTTGACTTCCCTCCGTTGCCTCGTTCAGCCCCGCCTCCTTTACCTCCGTCCCGTCCGCCCGTACCCCCAAGAGGGGCCTCGCAGCCTGTGCATCATCACCACCATCACCACCAGCAACAAGCGCGCCAGATGTCTAGCATGCATATAGTGGCTGAAGAATGGCAGGAATCGTCCTCGTATTATGCTAGCTCTGCTGTAGCTTATGGTTCGTTCTAGCTTTGTGTCCAATTATTCTATTTTGCTTGGTCCTTTTTTTTTTGTCCTGGCGAAAACCAAAATATGTGTACGAATGAACTAACGAATTATCCCCTGTAGGATCTGGGCCCAACAGTCGCGCAACGTTGCCCAGTCAAGTAGACGGCCGCTCGACTGGACCTATAGGTTCTTCAGCCAGTCTTCAGCACCATCAACATCAGCAGTATCAGCAACACGCGCAACAACCACAGCAACAATACCAACAGCATCAGCAAATCCATCAACAACAGCATCGCCCAGTTTCTGCAGTAGACGTCCGAAGCGACACGTCTTCTGAGAGCGACGCACCAACTCCGTCACCGCGAGAAGAAAAGAAAGAGGAAAGAGAGAAGAGAAGATCCGTCTTGGGTGGTATCTTCCGACGCAAGGGTAAAGGTACCCATGTGTAAGCTGAATTACGGTCAGGTGAAGCCACCTGCGCCTTATTCTGTAAACCTTCCAATTCGACCAGCATTCCGACTCTTTTTTTTCCATTCCGTTTTTTGCGTTTCCATTTCGCATGACCAACGCAACTTTTGAATAGCGGCCCGTATTTAGACCAATCATATTAGAGATTGCTTGGTTCATATAAGTGTACCGTTACAGTCCTCTGTTCGTTAATTGACGCAAATTCAGCAAGTAATAGCAATGTTGTTGTAGTTCATAGAAATGTTATGCTAAAGGACCCAGTGCAGTTACATAACATCAGCATTTGTACCTTGTAATTGCCTGATGGCAGCCTTTTTGATAGTGCAACTCATGGAAGATGGTCACTCGAAATTCAATTGAAGGAAAAGAGAACAACGCATTTCTTGTGTTAAAATAAGGATATAACGAATGAGTTTTCCAAAGATGTTGCAATTGTTCATATTATAGTGTCGGAGATGGTAGTTAAAACAGAGAAATTTCGATTGTTTTTGTTTTCAAACCGGGTTTATCACGCTAATTTGAATTTATACCGTTGATATCAAACAAAATTTATCAATTATTCCAATAATATTATTCATAACTTGGTCCTTTCCGTGCCTGTCATTTGGGGTCTAATACGATTTAGTGTGGGGCATTTATTGCATGATTTATATCCAAAAACTGCATTTTGTATGAGTGCCTTGACTGATTTATTCTTGTTGTTCCTGCTGTCTTGAAATATATATACATAGCCTGTAATTCCACTTTAAATTACAAAACTGCAGGACTTAAATTCCTATGGAAAAAGCAAGATGTGAAAAGGTAACTCGCTAATTGCATACAATTTTATCTCATCAAACATACCGCTTTTCTTTTTGGTCTTTCCGCTGATGATCATACACGTGATTGTCTGATTGACGACTACGTCGATATTAGTGATTATATCACTATTAACCAAACAGCAGGACAGGTTAATAATGAATACGAGATTTTTTATTTCTTTTTGACTCAATTTTTCAAAAAAAATTTGTAAATATTGACAGATTAACACCTCTGGCTGTGTAGGTTGTATTAAGAGTTTCAGGCGAAAAAATTCATTATTGACCTCAAATCCTCAATCTTCAATGAATTTACAATTTACATAGATCCTACCTGAATATTCTACCGCTACAAAAATTGTTTCTTAAAACTATACTTCATTTATTTTAGAGTAAACAAGCAGTACATTAAAATGTATTTTTCTTACCAATAACCGTAAAACGGATTACTAGAAAACAAGTTTATTTACTTCGGTTGCGAAAAGGAAAAATTGATTAGGCAACGATTTAAAAATTGAGCACTATTCTTCATCCATTCCTGGAACCGTCCACTGTTGGCGACGTCCCACATTGTAAAGTTCCTATAATGTTTACACTAGTAAAAGTAGAAAACACGTGGAATTAACATTTATGTTCACCTGAAGAGATTCATGTAAAAAATCGTCGCCTTTAGCCTTTAGCTCTTGATAGCGACGATAAAGGCGCAGTGCGGTTCGAGCATCCTCCACTGAATCGTGAGTAACGGACTGGATTTTTAAATCTAAACAATAAAATATGCTTAAAATATCACTTAACAAACGGAAACCGTCAATTTATTTAGTGACAACACTTGAGTAAATTACTTACTAAGGAAATGCCACGCCAAAAATCGTAGAGATATCATACGTTGGTGAGGCAAATGAAATAAATGAACGGTGTCAATAACTTGGCTGGAAGGTACAAGAAGATTTATGACCCTGAAAAGAGAATTATTGTTAAAAAAGAATACACATATGGTTATGGCAAAAAAAGGAACCTAAAATCATTCTGCAGACCATGACCAACAAAAGTTACACCATTATCAACCAAGAAGCGTAGTTTTAAGTAAGTTGACTTCAAAGTGGTTAAATGTTTTGACGAAGAAGCAATATCGAGATCCCCTGGCTGAATTCCGGAAAATTTTGTCAAGTAGTCAACTACTTGATCTTGTGTGGCGATATAGTCATCGATGAACGGCAATCCTTCCATGGTTCCCTGACTTGGGTTCCGACAAAAAAAAGTTGAATTATTAAACAGAGTTAACTCAATTTTAGTTTTTGAAAATTCCGAGAGCAGGAAAAAAGAATAACAACGCCAACAACAAAACATAACGAAACAAAACGGCGTTCTTCTAGTGCTCATTCATTAATCGCTCACCTCGGATATTCAACACTCGTCCAAGATAAACCGTTGCTGCGTACCCTTGAGAATTGAAGCGTAAAGCACAGATCGTAAACATGGAGGTTTCAAAGTGTAGTTGTTAATGAAAGGTAAGTGTTGTTAAGTATAAAATAAGAGATAAGATAATGAATGTTAAAATTCAGGTAGCAAACGGGAAAACTTAAAGACGGAAGCTCACACAGGTGGGAGAGAGAAAAAGGCCATTATAAAATAAATAATGAAAGGCACTAAAATCGAACGTTAGTCCCTCTACCACTTGTTCAGTTCAAGAATTTGTTTTTTTTTACCCTCTAATAACGGAGACCCGAGCAACTGACATTTGACTAGGCCGAACTGTGGTTGATTTCCCGTCGCTGCGCAACTCGGCCTCTTCTTGATTCAATGTGACGAATTCGGCATCCATGGCTACCAGATCCTCTTTCCCAGGCATTTCATCCGCTGCCTTACAATTAAAAAAAACAAAAAAAAAACAAACAATTGAATCAACCGAACCCGGGAGTTAACCGTCTTCGCATTACCAGTGGAAGAAAAGAGATTCTTTGTAAACCCTCCGACTTCTGAGCCAGGGATTTGTCCTCTTTGAACACGTCTGCTGTGATTGGATTACTCAGCGATGTAGATAAGGACACATCAGAATTTTCTTTTTTCTAAAAAATATCATCAAATACTAGTTATGGAACTTGGACGACGACGACTAGACATCTACATTTTGTAACTTGATTTACCGTGTAAAAGAGTACGCAAGGCTGTTTCCAATCAGGGAAAAAAGATATAGCTTCGTCCGACGTTATGGGGTTTACCGCAAAGTCATTGAAAACGAACCATTTGGTTTCGTGCTCGTCTCCACTTCCAGTCTAAGACAACAAATAGTTTTGGTGAGTAATTATTATCGAAAGCTAGCAATGCTCAAACTTAGCTACCACTGGAGAAGATAAGTAACCAGGTGGGATTTTAATGGTTGAAACCAAATGCCACTTTCCCGGGTGTTTTGATTCCAATTTTGATTCGTCGATCCAGCATACAGCAGCTACTAACGAATACTGAAATAGAAATATTTATTTCAAAAACTACCACGCTATTTATTCAGAAATGATTGTTTTACCGTTAGTGATCCTTCCTGACTTTCATCTGGTTTGAGACAAACCAGCCCTCCTTCTGGGAGAACTCTGAAACGGAGCTCAGGCGGGACCCAATGTTTGGAAGATATTCCCGTAAAACTAGCACTATGCTTCACCGGTGGACCTCCATGCCCAAACTTACAGTTTGGCCTCGTACATTCTAATCCGTACCTGCAGGGCTTTGTTTGTCCAGACTGAGATGATGTAGATTCCGTAGATTCGCAACCGTCAATTGATTCTGGATCCAATAAATACTGGAGGAAACATTTTTAAAAATCAACAGTTGCCTAAAGCTCATTTTATGGTTAAACGAATCTTACTTGCAGTTGATCTGACCAAAACCTAAAACCTTTATATGTATCATTAGCGCATGACAGAGCAAGAACGGAAGGCAAAGCAAGACAACGCCTTCTCTGTTGTGTCGCTTGGTATTTTTGACAGGTATCACACCAAGCCGGAGTTACACTGGAAACATCAAAACTTTTTTCAAGTAAATGTTCGAAGGTTTGCTCCCCTGTAAATGGAAATTGTATAAAAAGCCTAGATGTTATAGATAATAAATCTTGTATAAACCTTCCAAATCCTGTAGGATAAGAGAAGAGAGAAGAACTGGAGATGTCTTGGAATTTTCGCTTCCGCATTTCGTACATCGGCTTGTCTGTTCTTGCTGTACTCCAAACAGTCTAGCAATTGGAGACACTGGTACTGAACCATCTTCTGAAGGCGATGCATCTCTTTCCAGTTTACGGGAGTCATCGATGATGTCTCCATTGCATTCAGCTATATCGTCTGTTGTATTTTTCGAATTTTGTTCCTTTGTTGCTTTGCTTTGGGGCATGGTCTCACTGCTCAATTGTTGGAGTATAAAACGAGCCCAGCTCTGGAATATAAAGACAGGATGTTACAACCTTCAAATATTAAAACAGAATTAAATGACACACACCTGAGAGAGTCGCGGGAGGGTACTTTTAATTTTTATTTCTGGGTGCGATTCTGCAACCAAAAGCCCCATGGCCGAGGCTTCGGGAAGAGTACGAAAAGCTCGAAGAAAGTTTGCTGGCTGAACTGTAACAGGGTGACCACTGAGACCTTGGTCCCGGCCAACGTCCAACATATGAAAGAGGAATGACAACTCGCAGGCGAGGCAGAATTCTCTGCTACAACAGTGCTCAAGTAGCAGTTGACGAAGATCAGGAATAAAGTACAACACCTATTGAACCAAGGAAAAACAAGAAAAATTTGAATTTAAATTTCTAGAATTACAGGAGTCAAATTTACCTGCAGCAAAGAGTTTGCGTACGAGTAAGGAAGTGTGTTATCCAACCCACAGAGGGGTGTAGAGTTATAACGCGCCAACTCATTTTCATCCATGGCTCCTTTGGTGTAGCGCATTTCGATGTGACGATAGCGTTTCCACACTTGACTACATTCCGTATCTGGCTCTGTAGAAATGACACTTTAAAATATGAAAAATACTCGAATGAATTTAAACCACACCTTTCGAGTGGGTAGAATCGGCTCCAGAATGCTTTCGACCACGTTGCGTTCGTTTTTCCGTTGCATAAGTAACTTGATTAGGTCTGTGACCAGGTGGACTTGGAGCATATCCAATAGTGCCTACCATCCGCATGTTTGCGAGAATGGTGTGATCTATTGGTGGAACTTTGCGGTACCTCCTTCTAGTAAACTGTTCCGGCCAATCAGATAACAACTGTTCGGGACGTTCCAATGGAAAAGGAATGGAAGTAAGTGGTGCTGTGGTGTCGTCGACGGATATCGACACCGGAAGTGGTTCAACTGGATCAGCAAACTCCGTAGGTCGCGAGAAGCTGTTGAATAAAGCTGACGTGTTTGAAGCAAACGTGTGTACATATCCCCCGGCATCTCCCACAGCCAAACATTGGCATGACGATGAAACTTCAAGGCCCATACACATGGCTCCTTCACTATTTACTTGGAAAAGCTGAATAGCTGAAGACGCTGGAGCCGCTGCATCCAAAACCTGTAATTGGCCCATAGCGGAGATGACGGCCAGCTGGGACGAGAATGCTGGCAAAAATCTTAGTAAAAAGGGTTCCCCCACCACTGAAACCGGACTAAGTGATCGTAGCATTCTCACATCATATATTTTAAGAAATCGATCTGAAACCACACCTCCAAGCCTATATAACAAGTTTATTAATTTTACTATATTAAACATATTATAACGAGATAAATACCTTGATGAGAATCCACAGGTTACCACCAAATTGTTATGTACATCAAAGTCCGACAAGCTTTCCGTATGTGCTATGAATTTATGCTCTTCCCGTAAGGTTCGAGGATCTCTAAGTGACACGCAGCCTGTGGCATCACCTAAATTATACAAATATATATTGTTGATTTTATTGACATGAGGATGAAATTTTTTTAAAATACCAGAACAAATAAATCTCGGGTGGCGTCGTAGTATTGCACACCCTTTTTCTCCCACATCAAACTAAGGACAAATTAATTTATTATAACCAAAATACACATTGTTGTGACATTGTGAAGTCACCTCACCTTTGTTGTTTCTTTGGCTGTTACTAGGTCAAACTCAACCAATAGAGGTTGATGGCCACCAAGTAAAACTGTGGTAGGCCCTGATTGTAGCATGCATTGTAAATCCTCACAAGAGTTTGAACTAAAAATGACAGAACAGTATACTATTAATTTTTTAAATTGACGGTTGGACCTGGGTTATGTGGGAATAATTCTGAAGTAAATTATGTTATAAAGACCTGTGTGTAAAAAGCGGAATGCCTCTTCTCTGCTGGCATCTCAATGTACTTGGGGTGACTACAAGCAAACCAGCATCGAAAGAAGTCATTTGCCTAACTTCTTGTGACGCGTGAACTTGGAATGATGTGTATTTGTGCAAAGAAGAGCCATAATAACTGGTGACATGTCCTCCCTGGTTACCGACCCACAAAAGCTCTTCTTGGAAATCCCAATGAATAGCAGAAACACCAAAGCGATCACCGCCATCGATTAAAATTGAGGATTTCTCTGTAAAAACACCAACATTGAAATCCATCTTCCCAACTTTTTCAATCAAGACACATCGTTTAGTTTAGCTATGCAAACACCACCTAGTGGTCGAATTTTTCACTTCATCTTGCAAACTCGTCAACAGCACACCGGAAATTTTTCGAAATTCTCGTCGGCTCGTGAAGGTGAACGTTTGTAATCGAAGACTTGTTCCCACGTGTTTCGCTAGTAAACCGAGTAAACTATTTGATGAAACTTCCTAACCTTAGAAATGGTTAAAGAGCAATACAGAGAGACGGACGTTATCAGAAAGATGTAAGTCTTTTGATGTACCGAATCATTAAAAAATATCCATGATCCTTATTACAAAGAATTTTTAAAACTGCCAATTTTATATTCACTCAGAGCAAGAGTCAGCTTTGGAGTTGAAAGTCCACAGCAGATACAGCAGCAAGCTCATATTCAGGTTGTGGCCCAGAATCTTTACAACCGAGATGCATCAAGGACCCCTGTGTTGTATGGCATGCTGGATCGAAGAATGGTAAGTAATTCTAAAAAGTACAAAGGTTCATCTACATACATGCTTATTTTCAATAATAGGGGATGAGTGTCAAAGATGCTCTGTGTGGAACTTGTGGCAAAGGGCTTACTGACTGTGTTGGCCATTTCGGCTATATTGATTTAGAACTCCCAGTCTTTCATGTTGGCTACTTCAAAGCTGTGATTACCATACTGCAAACAATTTGCAAGTCCTGCGCTCATGTTTTGCTTAATGAGAAGATGAGGAAAGTCTATCGATCCAGATTGAAGAACTCCAAGATACCATACTTGACAAAAAAAGCACTGCGAAAGCAAATTCAAGATGTGTGCAAGAAAGTAACTCGGTGCCCTAATTGTAATGAAATTAATGGCATGGTGAAGAAATGTGGAATGCTAAAGATTTCTCATGAAAAATTTCGGAGCTTAAAGAAGGACCATGTTATCATCAAGGAAGAGCTTGTGGCATATGAAAATGCTGTAGAGTTCAACAAAGAAATTGAATCCATGCTGCCTACTGCTTTAGCCGATATACTGAATCCCCTAGTAGTCCTACACCTTTTAGAAAGAATCCCAGATGAAGATATTCAGTTCCTAGTAATGAATCCAGAGCATGGGCACCCTAAAGACATGATACTCACTCGTGTCCCTGTTCCACCTGTTTGCATCCGGCCTTCTGTAGTATCAGACTTAAAATCTGGAACAAATGAAGACGACTTGACCATGAAGCTAACGGAAATCGTGTTTTTGAATGATGTGATAGTTAAACATCGACAGTCGGGAGCTAAAAGTCAGATGATTATGGAAGATTGGGACTTTTTGCAGTTACAATGTGCTCTATACATCAATAGTGAACTATCTGGCATTCCCCTAAACATGCAACCTAAAAAACCCTCCCGTGGTCTAGTTCAACGTCTTAAAGGCAAACAAGGAAGGTTTCGTGGAAATCTTTCAGGAAAGCGTGTCGACTTTTCCGGCCGCACGGTAATCTCCCCTGATCCGAATCTGAGAATCGACCAAGTTGGAGTTCCTGAATTGGTAGCAAAGATCTTGACTTTTCCTACACGAGTCAACGAGAGTAACATCGAGCTCATGAGAAAATTAGTAATAAATGGAGCAGATGTCCACCCTGGCGCAAACTACCTTCAAGAAAAAGATTCACAGATGAAAAAATTTCTCAAGTACGGAAATCGAGAAAGCATCGCGCGCAATCTCAAGGTAGTTTAATTTTTATAACAATTAGTAATAAAAGTAAATAACATTTGTTTTTGTTTTTTTCAGCTCGGAGATCTAGTGGAAAGACATATGATGGATGAAGATATCGTGTTGTTTAATCGTCAACCTTCTCTTCACAAGCTCTCCATCATGTGTCACCGAGCCAAAATTCTGCCGCATCGTACTTTCCGCTTCAACGAATGCGTCTGCACGCCATACAATGCAGATTTTGATGGCGATGAGATGAACCTTCATCTGCCTCAGACCGAAGAGGCACGCGCTGAAGCTTGGATACTTATGGGAAATAAGTACAATTTAGTGACACCACGCAATGGCGAATTGTTGATAGCAGCAATTCAGGTAATTATTTTGTTTTGGCAGTTAACAGCTCAATATTAACAACTTAAATCAAATGTAAGGACTTCATCACTGGGGCATACCTCCTTACGTTAAAAGATGCCTTCTTCGATCGAGCCAAGGCTTGTCAACTTGTTGCCTCCATGCTTGCTGGTAAATAAGTTTTTTTTTTTTTTCTTCTTCTCTCACTAACCGCGAATTCTTTATAGGCAACGAGGTGAATATGGTCATCAAGCTTCCTCCTCCTTGCATTCAAAAACCGATGGCTCTATGGTCGGGAAAACAGATCTTTAGCCTGATTCTGCGCCCTAACCCAGGAGACCGAATCAAAGTCAATTTGAGAACCAAAGGAAAGGAATATTCGAAAAAAGGAGAAGAATTTTGTGTGAACGACGGATTCCTGTTGGTCCGCAACTCAGAGGTGTTAGCCGGATGCGTGGACAAATCTACTATTGGATCAGGATCGAAGATCAACATTTTCTATGTACTCTTGCGTGACTACGGAGAAGATTACGCCATACAGGCAATGTGGAAGCTTTGTCGAGTTGCGTCATACTACATGATGAATCGTGGATTCTCTATTGGGATTGGAGATGTCACACCTGGTACCTGCTTTTATATGTTTCATGTTTATAGTAACAAGGAATTGACAAGAATTCGCGTTTGGTTTTAGGAAAACGATTGCTCAAAGCTAAGCAGTCCCTTCTGGACGATGGCTACGCCAAATGTGACGACTACATTCGCCAGCTTGCGGAAGGTAGATTACCTTGTCTTCCTGGTTGCAATGAAGAAGAATCTCTCGAGTCCAAAATTTTGAAAGGTACTCAATAATATTTTAAGAGTAATCGGGCAGGATTATATATAGTGTTCCTGTCTAGAGTTGTCTGGAATCCGTGATCAAGCCGGTGAAGTTTGTAAGAAAGAGTTGCACCCCAGTAATAGCCCGCTGGTCATGTCCAAAAGTGGATCTAAAGGATCTTACATCAACATATCTCAAATGATTGCCTGCGTCGGGCAGCAAGCCTTGAATGGAAAAAGAGTACCCAACGGTTTTGAGGATCGAAGTTTGCCTCATTTCAAGCGCCATTCTAAAATCCCAGCCGCCAAAGGATTCGTTTCGAACAGTTTTTATTCTGGCCTCACCCCCACTGAATTCTTTTTCCACACGATGGGTGGGCGCGAAGGCTTAGTTGATACTGCAGTCAAAACTGCAGAAACGGGGTAAGCGATATTAACAGTTTAAAAATTTGATTCAATCTCTGAATGGATTTTTTTTTGTTGAATTGTTTTAAAGCTATATGCAACGCCGACTCGTTAAATCCTTGGAAGACCTGTGTTGTCAGTACGATTCTACCGTTAGGAATTCCACTGGGGAGATTATTCAGTTTGTGTATGGCGGAGATGGACTGGACCCTACATATATGGAAGCTAAAGATCGCCCTGTTGATTTTCAACGATCACTCGAACACATCAAAGCCGCCTCCCCTTATGCTGATGAAGATCCGTTAGATCATGTTGAACTCCAGCAAGCTTTTGATACAATTATGGAAACAGATCAGTTCAAATCATTAGGCATAGACTTCAAAGTTGAACTGAGGTTACTTCACTAATTGACAATTCCATCATTTGTGATTTATTAATTAATGTGTAATGCTTTATTATTAGAACTTTCATTGAAAGCCAAGCGAAGCGGATTGAAAAGGTGCGAGAGAAGTATAATATGAGAGACAGACCACTACTTCCTGTGGAAAAACACTTAGAGCGCATCACCGTTAGCCAGCTCGTAGAGTTTTGTGACTTCTCTAAAGAAAAGTATCAACGGGCAAAGATTGAACCAGGTAAATCATCAAACAAAGCCAAATAATTCCAAGGTGCATTCATCCGTAATATATTTACAGGTACCGCTGTTGGAGCCCTCTGCGCACAAAGTATTGGGGAACCCGGAACTCAAATGACCCTGAAAACTTTTCATTTCGCTGGTGTCGCCTCAATGAACATTACCCAAGGAGTTCCTAGGTATTAAAATGCGGTTATATAAATCATGTTGCATTTGCTGAAATTTATGTGGGGAATTCAGAATCAAAGAGATCATTAATGCCTCAAAGGCAATCAGTACCCCTGTCATTTCGACTCAGCTATTGAAAGATGACGATCCAGAATATGCTCGTCGAGTCAAAGGAAGAATAGAAAAAACGTTGCTTGGAGAGGTAATAAGTCAATTTTTACCTTTTACTGTTTAACCTTTCCTAGGTTTTAATGTTGGACTCTCACTTTCTCGTCTTTTGTTTATTTTATTATCATTATTGAAATTTTTTTAAGGTGACCGAATACTTTGAAGAAGTCTTTTTGCCTGACGATTGTTTCATGCTTATCAAACTAGACATGAATCGAATTCGATTGCTTAAATTAGAAGTGGATGCCAATTCAATCAGATGGAGGTAAGAAAAAATAAACAACGCTATGAATGACATTCTGGTTCATATTTATTGGTATCTTTTATAGCCTATGTACTTCAAAGCTTAAAGTGAAACCGGCGTACGTTAAAGTCATCAGTGAAACAATTGTTATCGTAAAACCTGCACCCTCATCTAAATCATCAATGTATCACGTGTTGCAAAATCTCAAAGAACAACTGCCGAAAGTTGTTATCAAAGTAATGCACTTTTTAAAAAATGTTTTGTTTTTAATTAGCTATTTACAACAATTTTTGCACACCTTAGGGTTTACCAACAGTCAGTCGAGCTGTCATCAACATCGATGACACCAGAAAGCCGCCAAGATATTATCTACTTGTTGAAGGTGACAATATGAGGGAAGTCATGGCAACTTATGGTGTTAAAGGAACTTCAACAACATCAAACAATATTCTTGAAGTTTTCAGCACTCTGGGAATCGAAGCGGCCAAGTATTATAAGCGGTACAACGAATTTTAACCGTCTCTAATCTTGTTCTCTTTATAAAGGGCAACGATAGCCAAAGAAATTCAGTACACAATGGAAAGTCACGGCATGAGTGTCGACCGTCGTCACGTAGCCCTGCTAGCCGACTTGATGAGCTGTCGAGGCGAAATCTTGGGAATTACAAGACACGGGTTAGCCAAAATGAAGGAGTCCGTCTTAATGTTGGCTTCTGTAAGAATTGACAAGTTGACATCTGTAAACAAGCCAATAATCCTGTGAATGTTTTCTCTTTAGTTTGAAAGAACATCGGATCATTTATTCGATGCGTCTTACTATGGCCAGGAGGACGAAATTACTGGAGTATCAGAATGCATCATCATGGGCATACCTATGTCAATCGGAACAGGAGCTTTCAAGCTGCTCTACAGAACCGGAAAATCCGCTCCTCCTAAACAAAGGCAGCTAGTTTTCGATGTGCCCAAATACCACGTCCCGATGGTGTAAGTTCTGAACGAGAAACGTGCTTAATGTTTAACTTAAATTTCTAAGTCTTTAATTGTTTTGAACATGTTATTGAAAATTCTTGAAGTAAGTGTTCTCCCTAAGGCCCAATGATAAAAATCTTCAAAAATTTGTGCTGTCAATGTTTTGGAGAAAGTGATAAAACTGAAGTGATGAATAAACCCTTAACCAAGTAAAGATTTTGCGGAATAAATTACGAAAGCCTCGTCAAGACGGATACTTTTTACACGAATGGAAAATTACAGACATACAGAAAGCTTTGTCGGTCGGTCACATCCACACTAGCAGTTTTCAGAATGCTGAGCATGCCTGTAATGGAATTTTTTTTTCAAACTTTTTCCGTAAGCGAAAGCTTCTGCAAGCCGCCAAATAAGGTTCGGCCAATGAAAATCAAGCAGAAAAATATCATTTATAGATATAAGATTATGTAAATTTACTTCATAACTACTCAGGAGGAGGAGGTATTTTAAATCTAATCTATGGTTTAAATGAAAAGAAAAATTTACGAAAAAGTTATGTTCCAGCATGTTTATTCCAACCAGCCAGTAATTGATGGAGCCAGGCACTTGCACAATTAGCATTTAAAACATATGATAACAGAGCTGGCTCAGCTCGTAAAAACAATGTGCTTAGATTTTATTGAAAGCGGCGATATCGACAGACTGGACCAAATCTTCGAAGTTCTGAATTTCCTCAGTCAACCAATCAACTGAGACCTTGTCATCTTCAATGACACATCCAATTTGGAGTTTCTTGATACCATAGGCCAATGGTACAAGTTTTGCTGCATAAAAGAAAACACATTAATTCACCGTTGATAAGATAAAAAACTGATTCTATCAAATCACTTACAAACTCCCCACAGATGACCTTCACAGGAGATGGTTCGGACTGCTTTCTCCAAATCTTCCATGTTTGTTTCATCATCCCAGGGTTTAACATCAAGGACAATGGAGGACTTAGCAACTAAGGCAGGTTTCTTGGATTTCTTGTCATTGTATGCCTTAAGTCTTTCTTGCTTGATTTTCTCTGCAGCTTCATCCTAAAATAGCTACTGAATAACAGAACTTAAAATTGCATGCGATTTTTATAGTATTACCTCCTCATCATCAGATCCGAAAAGGTCAACATCATCATCATCATCATCAGCTGCTGCTGGTTTGCTTGCTGCTGGGGCTGGTGCAGCAGATTTGGTTCCTGGGAATTTGCTAGTTTCAGACCCAAATGACTTGATGTGATTATACCAACGAA
This sequence comes from Ceriodaphnia dubia, assembly GCA_022539655.2. Taxonomy (NCBI): domain Eukaryota; kingdom Metazoa; phylum Arthropoda; class Branchiopoda; order Diplostraca; family Daphniidae; genus Ceriodaphnia; species Ceriodaphnia dubia. The sequence continues at coordinate 671,853 of JAKUCG020000157.1, forward strand.
GAGCATGAGCAAAGCTGCCGGCCGGAGCCTTGCCCAAAGCTTGGAAAGTGGTCACATCAGCTTGAGACGGTTCATATCTATTCAGAAATACAACGATAAATTATTCGTAAGAAAATTAGAAGACGTGCAACAAGATCACAAGCATGGCCTTCAAGAGAAAGGCCGGTCTACTAATACTTGAATCAAAAGTCAACCACATACCCTTCGATGTAACTTCTATCGGCAAGGAAATCGTTCAGAGCCTTAACACCCTTTTCAGTTTTAAGATCGCCGAAAGCCATGATATATATCAGGTTTGAAAGGAAAAAACCGACTGAAGATATGAAGTGACACGCGACTGGCAATGGCAGAAGACCAAAGAGAGAAAATGTGGGGTTGCCTGTTGCCAGATTGAGGAAAAGTGCGAAATTTAGGGCTCCCGGCTCCCGCGGGCTTCCACACCTTTCCCGAAATCTCGGCGACACAAAGATGGGAGAGGTGTGGATTGGTGAAGCTTAAAACTTATATTACTCCTACCAGCTCCTGCTAATTATCAAATTATCATGGTTAGGATTAGGATGAGCCGCATTGCATACTTTTAAATGGTAGTACATAAGTACAGGGAATATGAGAGATGCGAAAAGCCGCGATCTAAGCATTAAGCAAGGATATTATCTTAAATTCTAAACATCCTTTTAAATGATGACGATGTCCATTTTTATCACGCCGTGTGGTGTGAATCTAGCTTTTGAAGGGTTTTCCGCATGTTTTTGGTCAACAACTGATGAAATTTCATTATAATTTTTAAATTTTTATGTCATTTGTATAGACCCCTTCTTCTCTGGTATAGGCATTAAATAGTTCTTTTTGCCCCAGTATACCCAGTTAGAAATTTAAACTCGTAAACTAAAATTGACTGAAGTAAAATGGAAGTCTGCAAAATAAAGATAACAAAATTCATACAAAAAACTGTTCATTTATTTTTTTGAAAGCAAAAATTTGTATAATGATTTACTACGAAAAAAAACGATCAATTGTGTCTCACTTCACGTGAATCGTACCAATACTACAATGATGGATTGATAATTTCCCCTTCCAAATCGACGAATGACTCAAGATTGAACAGCAGTAACACGATTGCATAAACTGGGAGTTCGAACAGGAAGAGGAATGAAATTCTCACCAAATTTTACCGCTGTACAACTTGAAAACACTATTGCAATCGTGAAGGTGACATGAAACAGATGGAACGAATAGCGACTCAGTTATAAGATTTTACATCATTCCACCCATGCCTCCCATCCCACCCATTCCGCCCATGCCTCCCATTCCACCCATACCAGCGTCAGCCTTCTCTTCTTTAGGGATTTCAACAACTACACATTCGGCTGTTGTGAGGAGGGACGCAACTCCAGCAGCATCAGTAAGGGATGTTCGGACAACTTTCGTCGGGTCAATAATACCGCGATCAATCATGTTGACGTATTCGTTTCTCATTGCGTCATAGCCAATTGCAGTCTCGGAGTCCATCACCTTAGAGACGACCACGGAAGCATCAACTCCCGCATTCTTTGCAATCGTCATGCAGGGCATCCTCATGGCTCGGCGAATAATGTCAATTCCCATTTTTTGATCTTCATTTGCGTAAGATAGTTTATCCAAGCCGGGAATACAACGCAACAAAGCAGTTCCACCACCTGGAACAATGCCTTCTTCAACAGCAGCTCGAGTAGCGCAGAGAGCATCATTCACACGATCCTTCTTCTCGTTCACTTCAACTTCACTCGATCCTCCAATCTAGAAATAATAGTCAATGTTATATACTGATCATACGAAAACCTCATACAAAAGCATACCTTTAGTACAGCCACTCCAGATGCCAATTTAGCTAAGCGCTCTTGTAATTTCTCTTTTTCGTACTCTGAGGTAGTTGCAGCAATTTGATCCTTTATGGTTTCGACACGTTGGGAGACCTCCTCTTTCCGACCCTTGCCTCTCAACAGCAAAGTGTCGTCTTTGGTAACAATCACTTCTCCAATCTGACCAAAGTCATGAAGCTGGACATCTTCGATTTTGACCAGATTTGCTTCGTCACCAAAGACTAAGCCACCTGTGGCAACAGCCATATCATGAAGAGTGTTCTTGCGGTTGTCTCCGAAGCCTGGCGCTTTGACTGCGACAACTTGAAGGCCGATCTTAAGCCTGAATAAAAAAAAGTGCAAATTGAAATAGGTATATTAATATGAAGGGATTAATTTACTATCTGCACACTTGTGAAATATAAAAACCTTTAATAAAATGTTTACCTATTGACAACAAGAGTACTAAGGGCTTCGCCATCAATATCTTCCGCAACAATGACTAGAGGTTTGCGGTGTTGATTAGCGAGCTCCAAAGCAGGGATAATTGACTGAATTGACGAAATTTTCTTTTCGCTTAACAGTACCAAGGCATCCTGGTATTCAACTTTAGCTCCCTTAGCTGTATTGATAAAGTAGGGAGAAATATATCCTCGATCGAATTTCATGCCTTCGATAACTTCTAATTCATCAACAAGAGTTTTGCCATCCTTAACAGTGATGACTCCTTCACGGCCGACTTTGTTCATGGCATTTGAAATCAGTTTACCAACTGACTCATCACCATTGGCAGAAATGGTTGCAACCTATTTTTTAATTTTATTTCTTTAGAATATTTGTTGAAAAATACAATAAATAAGTAAATAAATTTGAATACCTGAGCAATTTCTTCTGGAGTAGTAACCTGTTTGGACATTGACTTAAGGTTGGCAATAACAGACTCAACAGCCATCATTACACCTCGTCGAATCTCAACTGGGTTGGCGCCTTTGGAAATCTTTTCAAAACCTTCCTTAGCAATAGATCGTGCCAAGACTGTAGCTGCAGTGGTACCATCACCAGCAGATTCATTAGTATTGTTTGCAACATCCTGAACTAGTTTGGCCCCAATATTTTGGAATTTGTCTTTTAATTCAATGCCTTTTGCCACAGTAACACCGTCCTTTGTGATTTTAGGTGAACCCCATGAGGATTCCAAAATAACATTCCGGCCCTAAAACAACAAACATGAAATATGTTATGGCATAGTTCATCTACGTTTTGGGGCAAATAAGTACCTTGGGTCCCATGGTTACCGCAACTGCATCTGCAAGAACATCTACTCCCTGCAACATCAATGCTCGCACTTCAGCTCCAAATCGTACATCTTTAGCATAGTTTCTGTATGCTTGGGGTGCCATGTGGCGGAGAGCTGATGATCGCAGAAGACTTGGTAGACGGTACATCTTTACAGAAAAGAACATGGTTGGAAGTCAGTTAGGTAACACACCACACTTAATGGCCAGCGCAAATACTTCATACAAGCTTTTACACGGCAGTACTAAATATAAGCCGGTAATTACATAGACGAGTAGTTTACACATCAGGAAATATTTAAATGTACAAAAAACCATTCTTAAAAACTTACTTTGAATTGGATTTAAAGTAAATGGGCCTAGAGAAATTCCCACGTGCAACGCTTGCCGACGATGGTTAGACTGAATAAGAAACAGAAGACGAGCGCCCCTTCCCTATATAAATAAAGGCCTCTCGCCGAGTCGCCGAAGCTTCGAGATGCCATGGACCTTCCCTCTTATGATCGTAACTCCTGCCAAGCGCATTATGACTTTTTTTTTTTATTCCGCTAAATTGTGTAAGCAACATAATAATGTAATCTTGCATTATGGCAACATATTATTTAAATGGCATGTCACGAGAGAACAAAATCTAATGTACCCAAATAAAAAACAAAGGGCCTTGAGTTTTAAAATTCCCAATTTTTCCTTTGTTCTAGAAGAATCTTTTTATGATCTGAAAACCATGAGTTCTCCTTTGTATGGATGCGTTTTTTAATTGATGACGATTGGCTAATTTAACAGAAGAGAAAAACACGTAAAAGAAGGGAAATAAACTTTATGGGTATTTATTGTTTGCGATGGGCAAGTGAATTTTCTAGAAAAACCACGTGGCTTATGTAAGTGTAGCAGACGCCCAACCCAGCCGAGAAGGTAGCTAGTAGCCACCAAAGCTAGTCTTACCGGTTGACGAGAAGCACGTCGTATTACCGCAGTCACCAATTTCACTCACAATGGTAAACAATATAGACATATTTCTGTTAACACTTTGTCTAAAACTTTATAATAACAGGCTGGCGCACTCAGACGATTTATTCCCATGTTCGATCGTGTTTTGATCGAAAGAGCTGAGGCCATGACCAAAACACGAGGAGGAATTGTTATTCCAGAGAAAGCTCAACAAAAGGTTTTAAAAGGAACAGTCGTCGCAGTTGGACCTGGAAGCAGAACAGAGGTAAATTACATTTATTCACATATATAGTACATTCAATCTAAAGATTATTAACACAATTTTATAGAAAGGAGACCTAGTCCCCCTTGCAGTGAAGGTTGGTGATCAAGTCCTGCTTCCCGAATATGGAGGAACCAAAGTTGAAATTGAAGAGAAAGAATATCACTTATTCCGTGAAAGTGACCTGCTAGCTAAGATTGAAAAGTAATTGATATGAAACCTTTCCCCCGTTAACAATTGAATGAATGGAAAGAAAGACTGGAATGTCAGCTTTTGTATGGTAGTCATAAATATCATGTGCGCAGATTAGGAGATTAAATAAATCAACTTTTGTTACATGTTGTGTATTTGAATGTATTCGTAACTATGACTAGGTTCGGGAACGTCTAACAATGGCCATCAGTCCGAGTATGTGAAAAGTACCATATATAAAGAGCATACTAGTTATATCTATGGAAAAACGACTTTCCTCAAAGCTAAAATGCTTCAGCACTTCTTCCCCATTATGTAAACAAGGGAACATAGGATCTTCACACTTAATGGTTGTTACATTTTTCCATTGTACAGCAGAAAGAGCTTCGTTTGTGTAGAGAAACCACGAAAGATACTTGGTCCACGAGACGTACTCCGGCAGTGAACTGTTGACGTAAAAGTAGAAATTGATACTGTAGCCTACCGGAAACTTTAATCCGTAAAATGTTCATCAAATTACCTAAGACTAATGAGAACTCCACCCGTAATGAAAAGAATATAGTCAAATGGAATGAGAAAACTTATGGCCACAGCGATAGATTCGCAAGCTGCAGAGAAGAACGTTCCTGAGAGTAAATGTGCGTAAATTATGACAATAGTATCCTAATCACAACATGATCACCGAAAAATACTAACCACATGCTGCGGCAGTGTTACAAGTAACAATTAGAATCCAGCAAGAATACAAGAATGCGTCCGTATCCGGCTTTAGTCCCATTAGCCAGTAAGCAATCGAAACGAAAACAAAAGTTTCAACAACATAACCTGGAATCTGTAATAAGAAGAAATCTCGTAAATTCATGGCCATTTATATTCTTAGATGTCTGAAAATGATGAAATGTTTTTACCAAAGCCACCACTTTTGAAAGATAATAAGACGAAGGTGAATAAAGTCCTCCGCGAGTATCTCGCAAGAAAAGCGGCCACTCCATCGGGAAAATGCTTAATGCGCCGTAAAGAGCCGGAAAGGTGTTTTCGGTGGTTAGAATGAAGAGCGCACCTTGAATATTTTGGATCGTTTTCTGATCTTTAGTGCCCAGCACACCATGGAAACAAAGCCCAGCTAACAGAGCGATAGCCTGCATAAAAAACCAATTAAGGTACTGAACTAGACGAGTGGCTGATACCAATTGCATACGATTTTCTGGAGAATGCGTAAAGAATGGACAGCCGGATTACGGTAGGAATCAACGAAAGCCCGCCACAACAACCACAAGAACTGAATCATCCATCTTGCTTGATTTCTAAGATAAAGTTTACACTTCTTGAATTTTTTCAATCAAAGAAGTACTAGAATTGTCTTACAGGTGAACAGGTTGATGACCATTTTTCGTCGACAATTCCAGCATATCTTGACCGAGTGAGGTCTCGTACTGAATAAGAAGATCGATCTGTTTGGCTGTCGACGTGACGATAAAACGATCGCAAATGGCTCGCACCGTTGAGCGACTCGTATCTTCCAATCCGGGAATTACAGCTAGCGTCTGGACGTAGAAATCGGCTGGATTGTATGTCGCCGGACAAGTGTATCCCATACTAAAACGTTCGATTGATTAGTTGGTCACTCTTCGTTAATAGAAATCGATTGACCGCCACCTTTCAAAAAACGCAAGGGCGCCAGTAGAAGATCCTTGATAAGCAATGCGACCTTCAGCTAGCAAAACAAGACGGTCGAACAGCGCAAATGTTTCAGACGAAGGTTGATGGATGGTGCACACCACCGTTTTCCCACGTTGAGTCAAATCTAATGCATTCAAGACTCGTTGATTATTACGATCGATTGAGCAGATGGAAAGTGGATGAAACCTTTCAACATTTGAACAAGCCTTTCGGCGGAGAAGGTATCCAAGCCGGTAGTTGGCTCATCGCAAAAGAGGACGGGCGGATCCGTCAACACCTAGAATCATGAATATTATTCGTGATCTAAAAGGCAATAACAATTGTATTCCAAATAAGGGGAAAGCACCTGTGACGCGAATGACAGCCGTTTGCGCTCTCCGCCCGATAAGCCTTTGGTCACACCTGGCACCCCGATCAGCACATTTTGACATTTGATCAAGCCCAGTTCGGTAAGCAATTCTTGGACACGCAAATCTTGTTCGCGTCGTGTCCAATTGCCACTCATTTTCAGTCGAGCCTGTTGTCAGTCAAAACAAAGCTCATTTTACGTGCATCAAAGGCATGAAATGACAGAAAAAGTGAATTGGATTATGACGTTACAGTGAAAAGGAGGTGTTCTCTGGCAGTCAGAGAGCCGACGAAGATATCGTCTTGGTAGACGTAGCCGCTCATGTCGCAAAACGAACGATCGATTGGACGGCCATTAATGCGAATTTCGCCGTCCACCACAACTCCGGCTATCGATGAATAAATCAAATGTTTAATCATTGTTAAGACGTAATCGTAACCTTTTTATGAGATTCTTACGTGGACAACGGCAAGCCAGGGCGTTCAACAGTGTTGACTTGCCTGCGCCACTATGAATGAGAATTGATTTATCATGTCTTCGAATATTTTCGCTATGCTTGACTGATTTGTTACCTGGCGCCCATCAAAGCGACGAGAGAACCAGGTTGTAAAGCTCCGCGCACTGCACGTTACAAAAATAATTGAAATTCTTTTGCGGAGGAATCCTTACGTTGAGCTAATACCATTATTCAAAACTCGTTTAAAAGGTGCTTTGTTGCCTTTCGCGTTCGGTGCTGTAACGTAGACACTCAAATCCCGCCAGGTAAGAGTGGCGCCAATGGGGCGGTCAGTGTTGCTACTCGGTCGCGTCAACGACAAGAAGGCAATCTAATCGTACAATCAAATCACATTTCCATGAAAGACAACAAATTTGTCATCAAAATAGTTCAATGGGAGGAGGAGTACCTCTTCTGCCTGTTTTTCGTCCATATTAGGTTGCTGGAAAAATTTGCCGAACGGAGTGAAGTCGGACGATGAAAATTCACTTGAAGAGGACGTCGGAGTCGACGCGATGGGATCCATTTTTGGCGGAGCCGTCTGGCCGACTGGTCATTCTTAACAGTTAGTCCTTCAGGACGTCTGTGAAGACTTGCAAGTTCCGGGTGTCCCATGACATACAAGTACACCTCTCCATCTTTCTATGGGCTCTATGGGGACCTTCTATTTAGGTTCCGAGTTTTCTAAGCTGACAATATACAACCAAATCCGGAACGAGCTCTTTCCGTCGTCTTCTTTTAAAATGTCAAGATCGAAAGTTAAAGCCTTCGTCAAAGATGAATGTTACCCACGAGGTGATCCATCAGATTTAACCGCTAAGAAAGAAAGAGGGGAGAAAAAGGTACCATAAGTGTGCTGTAAATATTCTAGCTCAGGCGCGCTATTTCCGGATGCGCAGAGGGGGCGGAAGTGAGTCGGGTGAGAAAAGGAATTGAATCTATTTTACGAGAGAGTTTTTCTACCGCACACATGTCTTGTTGCAGTCCGTCTCTCACGTACAACATAGCAAGAGATCATGGACGGACATGAAGAAGAGAAAAGGTATAAATCTATCGAAAGTCGCTTGGCAGCACCAGTCACGAACTGAGGATAAAATGAACACATGCGCGCTTCGTGTCGTTCTCCGTCATGGTATTCGCTCGATCATGTTACACAACGTAACGGATACATATATATATATATAAACTGCATAGTAGCCGACAAGGGCCAACTCCGAGGGGTAGGCAGAAGTGTAGGAAGGAAGCGCATCACAAAGGATTCCTTGCTCAGGAGTAGGCAGAAAAAAATAGAGGGAAAGTGGAGTGAAGGAAAGAGTGTGTGAGAAAGAGAGTGAGAGAGAGAGAGAGAACAAGAGAGATGCGGATACACAATATCTTTCAGCCAAAAGCGGAAGGAAATGTTCGACGGGCTTCTTTTTCATTAACAATTTCTTTCTCGTACATCATTTTACGACAGGCAGGTGAAATTACCCACCGATTCTTTATCCAAACAATTTGTCAACACTGGTAAACGCAGAGACAAATAAATTATAACGGTAACGCGATAAGAGAGACACGCAGAGAAAAACAACTACCGTCACAATCTCTCTTTTGCTTTTCACTTCAAGAGACGAGGCGAGAAATTCTCCAAAGAGTAGAGAGAAAACGTAAATAAAAGGAGAGAGAGAATGCAGTGAAAATACTCGAGTGCTGGGCGAATCAGAGGCGAAAACACGCACACAACAGAATTTCACTATGTACATGGCGATAAGACACGGAGAAAAGGATAATGCGCGTAAACAAATTTCAGATCATTCACTGAACTAAAACAAACAACTGGGATTGAGTTATTTCATTTTGTTGCCTTGTCTCATCTATTTATTAGTATATGGGTTTCTTTTTTTTTCGATGGCCACCGTTTCGTGGTAGTAGGCAGTAGGCTGCCTAATTTAGGCATTTCAATTACGGAGTTTCTTTCTCGAATAGGGCGGCCATGTCCCGAATGCGTTTATGCTGAGGGGCGATGCTGACAGCTTCGGAACAGCTCCGATGAGTTGGCGCCGATGGCGGTGATTTAAGAGGTGATGTAGGAGTCAAAACTGGAAGAGCCTGAGCCCACTGGGCCGCACGTTCCTTGACGTTAACGTCTTCGTCAATGAGGCCCGGTTCAGGCGTTTGGAGAGATGGAGGTGGCGGTGACCCGGCATCAACACCAGACTCGGATTGCTGATGAGTTGGACTTCCGGCCTTTTGCTTGAGGCGGACGATAACGGCATCTTCCTTGCTGTCGCTGCGGAAGCTCTCCGATTTGTACTTTTCGCGGAGGAAAGACCTGCGTTCTTCCTTGTAACGTTCGATCCTCAATCTGGTCCGAGGATCACTCATGTCAATGCCTAATGATTTCTGACGGAGCTGCTCTTTGGCATCTGGCTCCATTACTTCGCCCGTTTTGCACGATTCACTGTTCTCGACTGCCATTTCACAACTCTCCGGATTGGGTGGAGACAAGTGAACTTCAATATTCTCTTTGCCGTCCTTCATCTTCTTTGACTCTTCGGTTGCTTGTTGTTTGTGTGGCGAAGAAGTTGGCGGGGCCGGTTTGACGGGCGAAGTGGGCGTGCTGACCCGCTGAGACCGGTCGTTGTTATCGCCGCCGGTTTGGAACTTGTTGAGCAACTCTTTGACGCTCGTTTTGCGAGCACCGGAAGACGTGAAATTTCGACCTTCCGACGTGGGACTGACCGGAGACAATGGACTGCCAGATGATGGAGGTGAGGAAGCTCGTCGTTGAAGCGGAGTCGGCTCGTAATCGAATGACGTCTCCAACGTAGTCGGACGTGCCATCACTTCCGGTCGCTTAGTGGGAGATGGGAGTTTAGGTTCCGTCGTTTTCTTGGGATTCATTTTAACTGGAAGGGCAGGTTTGCCACACGGTTTGATGAGTGCAGACGATTCGGATGTCGACTGGCGTCTGGATGGCGACGTCTGCCCCGATGTCTGCAGAAGGTTGCTTTCTGATCGGCGGGAATTTTCAATCTCATTGCGGATTCTGCGCTCGCGGAGCAGGTCGCGTCCGATTTCAGATTCGAAGCGACGTTTACTCGAGACCGACTCGCTTTCCGTATGGAGATCGTAGAGGGGAGTGGGAGGTAGACTAATGTTCTTTTGTGTAGGCGCCGTCGTCTGCTTTTGCTGGGTTTTGTTTGAATTGAGCAAACTGGGGAGAGAGACGGACAGAGGTAGGTGTTGCTGATCTTTACCGTTTCGAATCGGTTCCGTCGCCGGTTCCGTCTTGGGAGATTCTTCACCTGTCGACATCCTCTTGGGCGACAATGACAGACGGACTCCTTTCGGTGGAGCTACCTTTGGTGCGTCGTCGACAGCGATGTCTTTGATGACCAATCCTAGCTTGGCCTCATTCATGGGAGATTCTTTGGCTATGGATTTCTTCTTGGGAGACGATTCTTGGTCCCTTCTCTCGTTTTCAGCCGGGGTCATTGCCGAGCTCTCCTTGGCAGGACTATTGCGTATTTTAACAGGAGATGGCGCTGGGTTAGTGTTTCTGACCGGGTATTCGCCGAGATCAGCGATGGCGATCTGAAGGACAGTTGGATCTTCACGCAAGAGCTCGTTAACCTCCTGGATGGATTGACGCAACACTTTAACCTGATGATAAATAATCTCTTCCGTTTCAACCGTCTTGGGCGGTGGCGGAATCACATCCTCGTAGACGTTGACAATCTCTAACGGTTTCATCATCTTGACAGGTTCTCGGATGACGACATTTTCATAAGTGCCTCCACCATCGACGTCAATCGAATCGTCGATGACGGCTCCTTCATCAATATTTTCGTAGCTGGGTTGGTCAAGATTCTCGTAACTGGACTGGCCAACTGTTTCGGGCACGGCCTGGTCGATATTCTCGTACCTGGCCTGCTCTACATTTTCGTAACAGACACCGGTTTCAGCTGGCTTGCTGGGTGGTTCAATTGGTTCGTACTGTTCGTCAATGATGGTCGGATCAATGACATTTTCGTACGTGACGTCGTGAATCGAGGAAACTTTCACCATGGCGTATGCGTGATTATCGGCGAAATTCTCGTATGCTGTCGGAACGGGAGAACTTGCCCGCCGGATGCTATAAAAATCAATCATAAATGATTCTAGTCGACATAATTACACAGCGCACCAGCTGAAATGTATTACCTCTCATCGGCTCTGTTGTCAGCGACGTTGACGTTTTCGTAGACGTCATTAAGGCCGTGCAAAGTGAAACTTTCGCGGTCCGAACCAGGTACTTCCGTTGAACTGTAGTCTTCTTCCGTGATAACCTGTCATTCAATCGACGGACGGACAAAATTACAATCCGGTACAGTACATCGCCAGACGGTAGTAAAACGGACGAAAACAAAATTTACATTTACGAGCGAGTCGTTGTCTCCGTCCATGGCCACTTCGCTAGGCATGTCCGGCATTTGGGCGTCCGTGTTATCGGGCGAAGGTGAGCGTCCGGCTTCCATTCTCTGGTGGTGAACTTCAGCCTGAATGCAGAATAGTTCGTAGGCGGGATTGCTTGCAGCCCAATTTCCCTTTTCGTCGATCTGCTCCGCGTTCATGGGCATTCCCTGCGTACCAAATGGACGGATCAAGGTTATTACGGCGTCGACCTTAATGAATATCTGATGCGCTCCAACTGACCCTGGCCGAGTCGTCAATGACGCTATCGTCCACACTAGCCGGGCGCGCCCTTCCGATGCCGCTACCAGGGCTGCTGTTGCTGCTGCTGCTTCCACTGCTCAACTGGCGGCTGGAATTGTCGGACGTCTTTTTAGATATGGCCAGCATTTCTCGGCTGTTCATGATATTCAACTCGCTATCGTCCAAGTGGCTCAGATCGTTCAACGACATCTTTGAACTGCCCGAATGAGGATCCTCCACCGCCGTGAGATTCATGTTTTTACCAAATTCCATTCCTTGAGATTCTTGCGGCGTTGTGCGGCGTGTTTCGTCTTTCGAGTCTATAAATGAAAAATTGATTTCGACGATTAGAATGTCGGAACGAAGACTGACGGACTGATAATATTTTACTTTTGGAACCGGGCTTTGAGATCTCGGCGTAAATGGCGTCGTTGACCTGGTCTCCTTGACATCCGCTGGCTTCCAGACTGGCATCGCCCTCTTCATCTAGGGTATCAGCGTGCATTCCTGTCCGGCTGGTCATCAGCAGCCGGAAGTATGAATCGTGAGAGACGGATCGGTTGTGACAACGTGACAGTGATCCATCTTGGATCGACTCATCATCTCCATCTCCAGCAGCCAGTCTCTCGATGACTTGATCTTCGCTATCCCTTGTCGGTGTCAAGGCATTTTCCGGGAGCGAAGCCTCTCCTAATTTAGCTCCTTCTGCTGGACTGGCTACACTATCTCCGGCCTATAGAAACGCCGAAGAAGAGTAATGAGTTTCTTGATCGCACCAATTTCGCAACGGGAAATAATGCGGCAAAAATAATGGCAAAATATGGCAACTGACCGAAGAGTTTCGATTAGACGGCGTTAAAGATTCGGCGCTTTTGACGGGCCTCAGTCTTGGTCGGATATAAGTAACAGCCCGCTGTGGCGCGGAAGCTGGGGCTGGCATGCTGACGGTGGAACTGGTGCTGGCAGAAGAGTTTTTCCGCTGGGCCTTGTTAGGCGAACGGCCTTTACTGGGTTTGGCGAAAAGAGATTTCCAGCCAAGCGGTGATTTTTTGTGCTTGAGGCTGTTGCCACGTTTGCTGCGAGCGTCACCGTTGGGTAGCTCGATGACCGTGTGATATTTGGGCGGAAGCGAGGCCGGTCCACCACCCACCTCAATGTATTGCGTGTCATTTTGACTACTGGCCAGCTGAAGCGCTCTGTTGCGCGCTTCCTCCAACGACAGAAGTTTGGTCGGCGTCGAGATGGCCAGTGATTTCGGCCGAGTTCTCTTCAAAGCGCCACCGCCGCTAGGCATTTCGTCGCTCAGCTGGACGATGGCCGGCACTTTATCGCTAAAGATCAGATCGACGTATCGTACGAGGCATTCCGTCACTACCGCTTGAACGCCCACTCCCTGTCACAAGAAGGCATCAATCGTTCCGCTCATTCAAAATCAGATGGTCTGCGTGAAAAATTGAATACCTGAAGGGCGGCCACGCCACCAAATTCCAGCTCTTTACAACGGAGCAGATTAGGCGCCCAGACGATCGCTACATTCTTGGCCGTCATGCCTGTAGAGGCATTGTTTTCGGCTACTCGGGCCAGGTGCCGAGTCAGGTACTCCAGCGTTCGGAAATGAGGCGGCGGGAGTTGCTGGACAACCTGGTAAAGATACAAATGAAAAAGGTAAAAAAAAAAAAAAAAAAAAGAAGAGAAAATGGAAAAGTGGTAGACGCGTTTTATCGCCAGAGATCGATGGCCTAAATGCAACTGTTTGGTTAATACCTCTCTCATGCGAACTACTCGGAGGTTGTCCGGCCCTTGGACAGCGTTGACGAACTGGTCGTACAGCTGGTACGTGCACAACGGGTTAGGAAGTTCACGGAAATACATTTTTAAAAGGGAAGAGACGGCGTGCATATCCTGTCGGATGGCCTCGTCCTCGACCAGAGCGGGCACCCTGTCCTCGTCGAAAGCATTCCTAAAAAAGTCAAAACGCAATGAAATAAAGAGGCAAAGCAAGGAAAGTTAATCATCATTTCCAGTAACCGTAGGAGCCGTTTGCCGTAAGACGCAAAAAGAGAAATAAAAAGAAATTCGCCTGACAAAAAGGCCGACAAAGTCAGGCACGCTATCGGACCATCAAACGGCCGAAAACAGGTTTTATTTGTCTTTTTTCCAACAAACAATCCATCTCTCGACAAGAAAAAGGCTTTATCTACGAAAAACGGCCAAAAATGTTCAAGGTACCACCGGGTCGACCCAAATGAAGAACTAGAAATACAGAAATGCAGAAAAAGTCTAGAACACGGCTCACCTGAGCTTTTGTATGTTGGATGTGATACCCGATAGCCGGTAAATACCGTCGACGATGCCGTACTCTTCGATGAACTCGGCGCAGCACTTCAACACCATAGGAACTGCGAAAATATTGCGAGCAATGAAACATCCGTCAAACATTTGTGAACAAAAAAAGAAAGATAAAACTTACTTTCTCGTCCAGAATTGAGCAAATGTTCGCCCAGATCGCATCCGAAGACGCGTTCTTTCAAAATACCAGACTGTTTCAGCTTACGGCGCGACGGCCTCGATAAGATGAAACTCCTGTCCATCGGAGAAAGAAAATAGAGAATCCAATGGTAAGGAAACAAGTTGAACGTCGTCACCACTAGAAATACCTGCCCATTTTGTTATCGTCCCAATGGGTCACACCATTTCAATGCATCAACACAATACACATCCAGTTTGAGAAAATAAGGAAATGTTTGGGAATAGTCTCTCTTTCTCTCTTTCAGATCACAAGCACAGACACAAACAAGAAAATTCGATGAGAAATTTGGGAGTTTTCGCACTTGAGACACTCGAGGGTCCCGACACTGGTTAGCACCGGGTGTCGACTGCGTGAATGTTAGCCAGACGCGCGTGACCTTATCTTACGTCTATACACACACACTGCTGGCATTCATCTTTATTTCCTTTTTTCTTTTCGTATTTTTAAAAAAGAGGCGCCCAACCCACAACTCGCTCCTTAAAAACGAAAAAATCCAGCGGCGGCAGCGAAAACCTTCAGGGTATCGCACCGAGTTCAAAGGTGTTGAAAGACGATGATGAAGGTAAAAAAGACTACAACAAGGTTTCACTTAACGATGTAGTTAAACACGGACAGACGGTTGGTTGGCTGGTCGGTCGGCGAGGGACATACGTGGAGCAAATGAAGGAGAGAGAGAGAGAGAGAGAAGAGCTGAAGAAAAAAAAAAACGACTAGCCGGTGCGGCAGTCGTCGACTTAGTGACTGATTCCGCACTTTTTGAATAATAAAAGAGAAAAGACTTTCCACGAAGGAAAAGACGACGATGACGACGGCGAGGACGGGCGGGGTTTGATTGAAACAAACCCACAAGAAGGGCGGTGAGAGAAATGACGCTTTACTTTTCTCTCTTTCTCCTAGCCTGATGGGTTTTGTCTGTGTGTTTTTATTTTCCGACTACTTTTTCCCTTTCTCTTTTTTGTGTTCTCTTAACAACACACACACACACAAACAACAGACCCAAAATTTTCCCTATTCTTCGTCACGGACGGATCGACGCCACCTGGCGGGTTGTTGATGTCTTCTCGTGACGTCCGAGGCAACCGGATCGCGGTCATCAAAGACTCGTTATCGATTTGACAACTTCTACAACTAGTCAACTACACTATAACTACACTATGCAGCTACTCTCTCTCTCTCTCTGGCAGTCGCTGTCGCACTTTCACGTCAACGCGACACCAAAACATTTTCACAAATGCATCAAAAGGCCTTGACGTGCGTCGTAGGCATCGGAATTGATGGGCCATGAAACAAATGCCAGCACGCATCCGGTCAAAAAGATCGAACTCGATAGATTACCAAGTAGCTGGATGAGTTCCGGAAACCGAAATGACAAGGTAATATAAGAAGTCGAAAGACGTAGTAGTTGGTAAAGAAGAAGAAGAAGAAGAAGAAGAAAAAAAAACAACAACAGTAGGGAACCTCCATTGGATCCATGTACGCGTAAATAGGTAGGCAAGAAGAAGAAGAAAAAAAAAAGAGAAAAAGAAAAAGAGGAAAAAAAAGAGAAATAAATAAAAAAGAAATTGGCCTTGGAATCCACAGAAAAACGAAGGCCACTACCCCCGCAGACTGTTTTCATCTTCTTCTTCTTTTTCTTCTTCTTCTGTTTTGGGTTTCGCCTCAAGCCCGACCCTACTTCATTAGCATCAAATCATGCGCCGATGCTCGTTTGTTTTCCCAAGGATTCTTTGGCTGCGGGATTTTCCGCGCTCGCGCGCGTATTTAGGCGCATAAATCCTATCTACGGCCTCTTCTTTCTTCTCGCCCAGCCACTTCCTGGACAAATCCCAGACGAGAGGAATGAGTCTTCTAGCCATCCTTGTTTATGGATTCATAAAATACACAAACATTTTTTTTCTTCCTTTCTTTCTTTCTTTCTTTCTATCTTTCTTTCATTTTCTTTCTCTCTCTCTCTCTCTCTCTCTCTCGTTCTTCTTTTTTCTTTTCAATCATTTCTTTCTGGCTTGTGTCTTTAGTTTTCAGTTTTCTTATATTTCTTTGGTACGGTAGTATTTAGGATGGCTTCAGTGGCTGCCCCCTTTTTACTCCTTTTACGATCCTGAACTCGTCGACATAACCAAAAACCATTTTCGCATGGTTTATCTGTCTTTAATGAAAAGCAGCTGTCGAGTGTCAACCCCCAGAGAAACATAGGAGGAATATCGTGAAACATAGAGACCCTGTGGCTCTTCCGCATGGGCAACGCGCGACTATAAAACGGGCGTTTAGCTAAATGGAGGTCAATGGTATGGACGATGACGGGCCAGCGCAAAATCCCAAAGAATAGATGTTAAATCCTGCTGGAAAAGGCAGTGCTTACCTGAAAAAGGAGATGAGTTTGCCGTGTTTGCGTAGAACGGGTTTCGTTGGCAAATGGTCGGTGCTGCCGCCGCTGCTGCTACTGCCGCCACTACAGCCGGACTGGTTGAGCAGGTGCCCCGTCTTGCTGGGCGTAGAACCGCCACCGCCGCCGCCACCGACGGCCGGCGGAGTGCTGGGTAGAGACAGGTGGGCCGGCACTTTGTCACCGATGATGCGAACACATTCGGACGGAAAGAAACCGACATCGAAGCCGCGTTTGCCTCGCCACCACATACTCTCTTCGGGCGGAGGCATATCGATGACGGAGATCATATCACCCACCTAGCGACATGACAAGAAATGGTTCAGCTTCACTCTAATAAACATCACCAAATTGGACGGAGACAAACACAGAGACAAGAGGGACGAGAGAACCGTCGTCAACCGTCTCTGGGACAAGATTGAGCAGGTGGATCGACTCTTCGACTTTTCTCTACGGATTTGTTAAGATATTGCTCCTGTTTGGGAGGGAAAAGAAAAAAAGATTCTTCTTCCCAAAAGAAAGAAGCAGAGAGCCCGGCGGCGTCACAACACAAGCAAAACCAGTTAGAGAAGATAATGGTATGCAAAAGCAGATTAAGATTCCCGGCTTTTTTCCTCTCTTTTTTCTTTCTTTTGAGTGTATGTAAAGGGTCATGGCATCCGTCTTGTCTATGTAAATGAATGATGGTCCACCCAGCTGGGGCCGATGTGAAACATCGCGCCGCGTATTTTTCATGACGTACTTCGAAGCTGATTTCGTCTGAAGCGATGGCCGCATAGCGACGGACGGCGTAGGCAGCGGCCACGGCCGGCGTGTTGATCTCGGCGTCGGCATCATCGGATGGTGGCGGAGGGTAAAGCCGCCGACCTCGGTTATCCACTTCGAGCCAATTGAGGACAGGCGCGCAGTTGATCAAATTGCCGGCGATGGCGCTCAGACGATTGACGTAGCTGGACAGCAGAGGCCTCAGCGCCACCTATCAAGAGGCGAAAACGAAACAACAACAACAAAAAAGACGGGCAAACATATAGACGTGGTATACAAGCAACCCCATGTTTTCACACAAACGGACCCAAGAGGTGGAGGAGATACGTCTTAAAAATAAACCTCGACCAAACAGAGGCCATCCATCTTGCTGCCCGTCTGCTGCTGCTGCTGCTGCTGTTGCTGCTCTTGCTGCACAAGACCTCAAATGACACGTTTCCCCTTAATTAAGAAAACTTCTTCCCACTCGTATCCCCGAGGGTTGTCAAACCTCGACGGAGCCTATCATTACGCGTAAATACAAACAAATCGGGGCTACAAGTAAATTAGCTTTGTAATGAATAACATCTGGCTTGATTCATCACTCACAACCCCCTCTCGGGTACTTGTCGTTCTTTATCTCTTCTTTCAAGTTCTCTGGCTTTTCTCACACGGGAACGGGAAGGCGGCCGCAGAATAAGAAGAATGATGTCACGTCACGCAGACACGAGAGGGGACCGGGACCCTTTTGATGATTACCTGCTCTTTACTACTGTGGCCCGAACAAGGCCAGCAAGAATGGCGTCGACGACACACATTGTCTGTCAGTGGTAGTTGAATTCGAATTTGCACTACGTACAGCCGATCGATCCACACACAATTCCGTTGGCCGACTCCATCGACCGACTGTACGGCCATCATTCGCGATAGCACGCGTTCGACTGATCCTCAAAACTTTCACGCTTTCTTGGTCGGAGAACTTCTCTCAGTCCGTCTCTCCTATTAATAGTCCAGCTGAGTCGAAACTTACGGATACCCCCCCCCCTCTCTCTCTCTCTCTCTCTCTCTCTCTCTTCCTTCTCCTCTCAGAGGCCACAGCCACAGATACACACAGACACATAGGGGGATGTATATTTCCGTTTGGGTTCCCTCTTTTGGGTTAGTGTCGACCATACGTTATTTACCTCGGCTGGTTGGTTGACGTTTTCAGGCAAGAGAGGCAGTTGGCTGAACTTGCGGTCGTAAATGCAACGGTGGAGCTGCTCATCCAGCAGCCGGAAATGTTCGTAAGAGCGACGGACGACCCAGGACTTGCCGTAGCTGGTGATTTGCAGCGCCACGAGAGCTACTTCCGATTCGCTTGAGGAAGAGACCACCTTGCCCGTCTCTTCGTGCAGTTGGATCTATCGTCCGGCCGGGATGCAGACGGGAAAATTCAACAAACAACACACAACGAAATGAAACACCGCGAGCCGCCAACAAATTAAAACTGTCGGGGGTGTAGTTTACAGGCCGGTTTTAAATCTCTGCTGCTCCTTCCCCTTTCACAGTTCTCCTTGTTTCTCTCTCTCTCTCTCTCTTTTCCTCTAGCTCCTTTTTTGAGTTGGTACCCCGTGTTTGGGGCATCAAAGCAGCAGAGATTTACGACGGGACCGCGGAACAGCGTGGAATGGCATACCGTTAACGGGCCGAGATCGACAACATCGTAATGAAAGTGGGCGCACTCGTCCAGCTTGGGGAATCGTGAGGTCTCTACAGCCGATGCCGAACCAGAAGTGGCCGCTGCAATACTGCTGCCGGACGGATGCTTGGGCGGTCGGTGCTGGATGCGCACGCTACCGCCACGAGGTGTCCCCAGTTCCGAGAGTCCGCTGAGTCCGCTCTGAATGTAGGCACAAAGTAAAACGGGAGTCAAAAATGAGAGTGGAACTAAAAAATTGAAAGGCGATAAGAGAGAACGAAAAAAAAGGAGAAGAAGTAGAGAGAAGTAGAGAGAAAATATCAAGAAAGGAGCGTCAGATGGTATGTGTGTATGGTGCACATCATTACGACGGCATTAGGGAAATCGAGCGGGAGCGGCGTCGCGTGAGCGTGACGGAAACGGCGCGGTAACTCCAGCCGTTCCGCGCCTCTGACGTCGTCGGGGAAAATGTCGAAACCGCCGATGCGCCGAGGTGAAAGCTTCAGCCGCCACACTGATTCTCTTGGTCACGCCGCACACCGAAAGGCAGATGAACTCACGTGCCACCAACGCCCTTCTTCTCCTACTGCGTCGTCTTGGCCCGCCGTCGTCGTCGTCGTCGTCATCACATTCTCCCCAAAGAGATTGTCCCATCTTTTCTTTTCTTTTCTTTTTCTTTTCCATTTTATGTTTATATCCATCTACATTTTATTTTCCTACTCTATCCGCAGCGCAATCTTTCCGCCGCAGTTGCGGCGGCAGATAATAATCAATAGCAGTCACGTGACTGGGTGCTCTATCCTCCTCAACTTCTTCTTCTCAGCAAGAGGCAGCGAGAAAAAGAAGAAAAGAAAATGATAACCACTTTGATACGAATTTCCCCGCTCGCTGACGATATCTGGGAGGGAAATCGGGTGACCACATTCATTAAAAGTAACGACAAGTCGGTTCCCGTGACACGATTCGCATACACCCAGAAAAAGAAATAACAACATAGAGAGAAGAGATGGTGTAAGATAGAGTGAAGAGAGAAAAGAAGAGAGAGAGAGAGAGAGAATTTGGTAATGATTACGTTAGAGACGAATTTCGGGTCGATATCCGCCAGTCCTCTGGAACGCTTGGACGGGGCCGCCAAGTCGCTGGCGCTAGTCACGGCAGCCATGATGCACGTGCTCCTGTCATCAACAAAAATGGTAACAAACATAATTAGAAAAACATGAAATGAAACGCCCAAACAACAAGACTGACGACACGATTAACAATGTTTGCGTATAATCGTAAAACCGTAAAAGTAGACAAAACAAGTAGAGAGAAAGAGAGAGAGAGAAAAATTCAAAAGAAAGACCTCAAAAAAGCTTGGCTGACAGAACGGATTGCCGAGCGCTTCCGGCCGCGGCGGATGAACGAAAGATCAAGACTGCGCGACCGCAACATGACCTCCACTTCCCCTTGGCCTCTTCTTTTCTCTCGCAACGACGAAAGAGACAAAATAGAAAAAAGAGGTCTCTCTCTACTACAACACTGTATCCTTTTCTTTCTCCAAAAGAAAGAAGAAGAAATATAAAGGCCTTGTAAGGAGCGCAGGAAAGATATCGGCCTCTAGATCGGCCTCATCACGCAGTGACACCAACACAACGGTCGGATGAGAGAAGCGCTCCACTAATGCGGCGGGACAGACGATCGACACCAAGTTCATTCGAGCGTGGCCATCTTTTCTACTTCCTCTTTTTTTCTCGTTGTTGAGTTGCAGTTGGAACTGCAGCCGCTGACTCTGCTGCTGCTGCTGTTGTTGTTGTTTGCTTCTTCCTTGGTGAGGTTTACGGACGATAAAGTCTGACCGACGTGAAGGAGAATCGCCGGGGGCTGGACCGCGCGCATAACGGTGCCCGGCTCTCTCATCTAATGGTCATCCCGCTTTTGTAATTTTCAAATAAAAATCCAGCGAGATCTCTCGGATGAAAGTGACACACACACACACACACACTGAACCTTCTTTCTTTCTCTTTTCCCTACACACTTTCCTGGCGAAAAGAAGAGAGTTCCTTCACAGAGTTTCTGGCGGATTATTTGGACTGCGACTGCACATGGTCGCAGCTGGGAACCGTGTGTTTGGAGGGCTACACACCATTGTACCAAGAGGGGAAAAAAGCTATTTTTCCGAGGCAATGAATGTAGAAGGGAACCGTGTGTGGGGAGGCATATACCCTTCAGCTAGACGGACCTTCTTCGTTTTTCCCCCCCATCACCTCCTCCGAGCTGTATATACCAGCTCAATAGGCTTCTATCCGTTTCGAGTTACACGGGGAACTACGCATTCTTTCTGGGCCCTAGCTACTTCTGCTGCTGTTGCTGGAATTCCAGCCGGCGTGAATTTACTTTACCTCTAAACATCATGAAGAAAGAAACAATCGGCGCTGAAAGGACGCAACAAAGAAACTGGGGAGAAAACGGTTAAACGGTCAATAACCGCACTCGGCTGCAATCCAGTAGTTTTATTGGATGGGAAGCCTCATTTGAGTTAAGGCACAAAGCTCTAGAACAGGACTAACCACAATCTTGTTTTGCAACACCCCTTCAATGAAGCCTACCAAAGAACACATCTGCTTCTGTTTTGGTCATTGAGCCATGGAAGAAGCCTACCTTACAGAACTGTCTCCCAATCTCACACAAAGTCATGTACTCCTTCTGTATACTCTTCTCATGTAGAGATGTTTACCACAAGACAACTACAACTTTGGGTGGCACCAGGACTACTTTCGCTAAAATCACAAGCCCTGGCAAGGTTGATGTTGGAGAAACTCCCTCACAAGGGTTTTTCGTTCAGATGAGTTTGACAGCCCCACTTCCAAGAAACTACATTCAATAGGAAGTTGGACAAGACATGGAAGATGTTGAAGGGAGAGAGTTACACATACTAGTAGCTCAGCTAATCTATTTTTGAAAACAAAACACTGGGTATTTAGAGGGCGGAAACTGAAATCTTCCGTTTCCTGCATACTTTAAGCGGGAAGCTGGAGAGTCAGTCATGCGAAACAAAAGTTTTTCGAGGGGGAAGTGGGGTGAGACTCTCCACCATTTTTTTCTTTAAGAGAAAAGGCCTTACCTCTTATATCCTATTCGATGAAATCAACATTCCGTAACACTTTATCACAGACGAAACGCACATGGTGTTTCTTATAGAAAGTTTTATAATTGCAAAACTGTTGGACAACAATTAACAGACGAGATTACACCACAAAACTTCTGGATGTTTGACACTAGCGTCCATTAGTGTCTTAATGCTTGTTTTCCATAGCAGCCGTGAAAGCTCAGGTCTGATACTCGGCAAGGCCTGGTCCAGGATATAAAAACTACCGCTAGAGGCGTTACTTGGTGGCAAATATCCTACAATTTCAACTGACCAATTTTAAAAATCCAACTCTTATTAGTTATTCATTTATGAAAAAAAATAAAAAAAAAAGATAAACTTAATCTTCTGTTGAAATCAAGTAATTAAGAGGATCGTACACCAGCCGGAAACGTGATTACTCCTCCCATCTTCCGGTGTCTATTCTCCTACCGGAGAATTTGTTCGTTCGTTGTAATACGCGAGGCAGACGAAAATCAGAGCTGGAAAATCGTCATCAGTTCACTGCAAGGCCGAATGTAAAGTTACCAACAACGCAGTGAACGCACGTGTTCCCGCGTTCTTTTTTGGAAAATGGATTCTGACCTCAGCGATATTCAGAAAATTCAAAATGCTCTCGGTGGAGCTGGCGGTGGAGCTATTAGGGATAGCGACTCCTCAGTTGTGGAATACAATTTACGATGTAAAGTTTTTTCATTGGAATTACAATTTGAAATGCAGACAAGTTCTCATTCTATTTTAATGATATTTTATATTATTTTGAATAATAATTGTATGTTACACATTACAAATCTTTTATAAATCTCAGGTGACAGTGCTGATGGTTATTCAGTTGCCAGTAGTTATCAGCAACACTTGACTCCACAAGCTGAAAACTCATTCTCAATATTGGAAGAACTAACATCTGATTCTCTTGATGATGATCGATTGGTCATCAATCAGCTGGAACCCAGCTTAGAAAATGCACTGTGCTTAAACAAAGCATATCAGTCAATGTTGGTGGAACTCTCTCAACAGTTGGATGTTCTAAGAATTGTAAATCAACGAAAACAAAAGGCACTCCAAGAAGAAATTGAAATGCTTACTGTTGAAGCTAACAAAAAGCCTGAAAAGCACAAGAAGAGGAAAGTAACATTTTCATTCTTTGGAATGCCATATTTCAAAGATGCAGAGTATGATTGTGCTCCAAAGAATGAAGACACTCTTTTGGCAGATACTATTGGATTTCGAAATATTGCCATCATCAATGTGTACAAACCATGTGGGTTTATTCTTTATGTTCTCTGAAAATCAACACTTCTAATGCAAATTTTTATTGCAGTTTCAAAACACGAGGTACGAAAACTGAGGAACGCCTTAAAAGAACAGGCTCTCACGATTGAAGCAAACCGATTAATTCGACTCAGAGAAGATTTACAAAGTCAACTCACTAACGGTCATTCAACATTCCTTTCCGATGACGATAGGAAAGCTATCGAAAGTCAAATCGAAACCATTCAGCGGCAGATTTATGACGTGAATTCATTACCCGAAGAAAAACTTTGTGACCAGCCTCCAACCATGTTCGATTGGCAGAAGTTAGCAGTTGAAAATGTACAATTTACAGTTTGTCTTCTTTTAAATTTTATTTTCATTGATTTTGTCTTTCTACCAATTTCACTGTTTTTTTTCCCCTCCAGTTTCGCAGATCACGTACTCCAGACCAGTTAAGGCTGCATTGGCTTCATTATCTACGTCCGGGAGTCAACTGTCGTGCATGGACTGTGGCTGAAAACCGACACTTAAAGGTAATGTTCATTTTATTTCTCTGGATGATAAAAACTCCACATTTATTGTCATAGGAGCTTGTCAAAAGCTATGAAAACGGAGTTGATTGGGAGGAGTTGACAACGAAGTTAAATACAAATCGTACCGCTTTCGAATGCTTTCGCCGCTATCAAGAGCGATTTGGTGACCACCGGAAATTTGGCTGGACCAAAGAGGACAATGGGCATCTTCTAAAACTCATCAGCAACTATGGGGATCAAAATATGAGCGACATTGATTGGGACGAAATGAGACTCAGCTTCCCTGGGCGTTCCAAAGCTCAAATTTATGCGTAACCAAGACCTATTTCTTAATGAAACAATAGAAGTGGATAAAAAATTTTATATTTATTTTGCAGGCACTTCAGATACCACCTTTACTGCCTTGATCCAAGTCCTTTTACATTAAATGAAGATACAGTCATTTTGGAAGGCGTTAAAATGGGCTATGATCTCTCTGATATCTCGTTGCTACTTGGAAAGCGAAGTAATATGCAAGTTCGAAATCGCTATAATTGCATTAAAAACAAAGGGAAAGGACTGGAAAAAGCTTGGACAGAGTAAACTATGCGTCTTGTTACCTAACTCTCTAGAGATTAATTTTATTTTCTCTATTGCCTTTTAGGAGAGAAAATAATTTACTTCTTGCAATGAAGGACACCAGTCATTTACGAACTTATGTCATGCGAAGAGATTTTCCAGGTCGCACGTTTGCACAGCTTTTCAGTAGATATCATTATTTACGAATGAAGTTTACCACCCCTAAAAAGTATATAGAGGATCTCAAGGTACGCTCTTCATGTTAATACCTAATCGTGCACAAATTTCAAGTTGAGGATCATTTCTAGGGTAAACTTCGATCCTCACTTAAAAGTGATGGTCCCAAAAAAAACAAACAAACGGCAAGTAAGATCCTTACCATGATGTCTCAATTTGGCTACGACAGAGAAGCTAAGAATTCTTTGAAGAAAACGCTTCCGATATTAAAGCAAGATTTACTGGCTGATAAGCCCAAGAAACCTGACTTGGTATTAATGAATAAAGGACTAATTAAACCACTAAAAGGGAAAAAGTTAATCGAGAAAAAAGAGAAAGAACTAAAAGAAATTCTTCGTCCGCTGATGTCCATCAACACGAAGCGACCAAGAAGTAAAATTATTATTTTATTTTTAGATATTTATGTACTATTATTGTTATTATTTTGTTGTTTACAAAGGAAAAATTGTTTCTATTGATTCTTATTTTCTTCTATTTAGAACTTTCCTTTCCAGGTGATGGCAGGGAGCACGGTATCATTCTCACTAGTTTATACCGCTTGCTTCAGTGCAATTTTACGCCAATGCCTGATGAAGAAGAACTCTCTGAAGAAGAAATGGAAGAACTTGGCATCGCTCCCCAAAACCATTTGTCTTTCATTAATCTTTTGTCACTTACGAAAGATATTTCCCGACCAAACATTACAGCTGTGCCTGAAACAATTCTTTGCCTTCCTCCGACTTTGAATACTTTGACTGGATTTCGTGGATTGCTCCTTCATCGAAAATATCTACAATCGAGTGCCAGCTGCGAGTATACTCTACCTGAAAGAGCTAGCAATCGTGCTACTATCACAGAATGTACTGATGAAGGGACGACAGGTTCCAATGGACAGTCGGAGACAGTACCAATGGAAACAAATGCCGAAGAAATGGAAGCTTCACCAAGTGATTATCCAAAAAATATTTCTTTTGTGGGAACTGATGTAGAACCAGCAACCGAATTTTCAGGCGTAAATGAGACAAGTTCGACAATTGATTCTCATACCATAGCGCATGATCGGGAAAATAGTCAGGTCATTTCCGATACCCGTGAAGAGAACGGTGACAATGTTGCTACATCGTCAACGTTAATGACACCGTCGAACTTGGAATGTGTTTCAAATTCAACACAACCCTACGACGAACCAATGTCCGAAGAAGATGAAACCCACAACATGGAAGATTCAATGATAGAAATCGCCGATGAGGTGTACGACAATTCACAATCTTTACATACCCCATCTTCCGATTCGGAAGTTGAGGAAGAGAATGAAGGCGAAACGTTTGGTGATCGAATGGCCGACAGTCTGCTCTTGTCACGTCTATTGACTCTCTTCTATTGGCCAGGGATCATGAGTACCATGCAGTAAGTCAAAACGAAGTTGTCTACCGTCTCTTAATCATTTACTAATTCTTCAATAAAGTGTTCCAGACGAACTGAAACAGAAGCAGCCAGTAACGACTGCTACTACTACTACTGATGGTGCTGAGAAAGATCCGCTGAGCATTAGCAGTGAAGAACAACCAACACCTTCTAAAAGTCCTGTTAGTCGTCGGACAACTTTAACGTAAGTGTAATTTTGGATAATCTTTTGACCAATTTACACTCAACCTTTTTTTCCCAAATAGTAAGAAGGAATTAAAGGAGAAAAGGCGGGCACATATGATGTCAATTGTAAACCGGCGTTACGGTAAAACGAAACCAGCAGAAGAGAATTCTGGAGAAGCTGAAGCTTCAACTAGTGGGGCACCGGTTGAAACAGAGGACACATTGACAACTAGTGCGGGTCACGTTGAGGCAGAGGGCACATCGACTAATCCACCCCCTGCCAAAAAAGCCAAGGAAGCCCCGAAGACCAGGAAGAGAAATCAGTTTCAAGTTGCACAGAGCGACCGTGTTACCCGTAAAAGACGTGGGACAACTGACAATTGATTGCGTAATTTTTTTAAATTATTATTTTTGTATTTGCGACGCTGTTTTGCACTCAATTTTTTCATGGTTTACAGTCTTCATGATACGGATCCAAATTTCTCAAGTCCCTCCATGTAGGTGGCAAAAGATTGTGTAAATGATGTCCACATTTTTTGCATGGGCTAGTAAACAGTGACTGATAGCTATTAAACCATGTCTGTAAAAACAAACGGGTAAAAAAATGTTGAAACCGTGAAGATTAAAGTCCTAACAGTATTCAGAAATAAATGTTCAATTCAGTCACAAAAATGTTTACTTACTAAAAAAGACCGTATAGCAAGTTCTGGATACGCAGGTGAGTAGAAATGAAGCATGGCGGCGTTGGCGTTCTCGGTTACTTTTCTGAACACTTTGTATCGAGATTCACCCCACATGTCGATTTTTCCGTCTTCAGTGAGTAAATCTTCAGTTGCACCTTTTACTACTACCCACTCGACCATCAATCGTTTAAGTACCACTATTCCCTTCATAATCTTGCCTAAAGTTATCTGCAAAACTGTGCTCGATCCATAAGGGCGGAATGTTTCGATCTTTAAATTGTCACCCAGTGAACGGCAAAGAGTATTGATGACATTGTCAATTGTCCTTGAAGCAGAAGAAAAAACTCATTACTATGTATCTATGTACATAGATTAAAGTAAATCAATATACTTACTGTGGAGGTACATTTTGACTACTGGGTTGAATTCTTCTCCTCTTTGCAGGAATAAGCGTAGATCGTTTGAGAGAATTTTGGCTCAAAAGTGTTGTTGCATATCCAGAATACTCAGCCAACTAAAATTACAAAATATTCATATAATCTTATGTTGAAGAACCAGTTAAGAAGCACACATTATCTGTCCATCTATATGAAGTAATGAGGGACTCATAGAGGTTGAGTGCATCTGGAGTACAATCTTGGTTAAGATATCCACTATTTCCTAGTTGAACTTGAACAGAATCAACGCCAGTTATCGCTTCCTCGAATTCTCTACAATTAGATTACATTTTAAATAGGTATAAACAGCTAAATATACTATATTGCGATTCTTACTTGACACCTGTCTGAACCGTGACCAATTGTTGTTGTAATTCCGCTACAAATTTTGATTCTTTGCTATCCTGTCCTGATTGAAGACCGATACCTTCAATGAGGCTATGAAATAGGGTACCAACATTATTCCTCAATGACCTGAGAGATTTAAGGGCAGCTGTAGCTTGTGCAATATCCAATTTGCCTGAATGATCAGCCATTTTTGTTGTTTTCGTTTGAATGGCCAGAGTGAGTGGTGAGAGTGCGTCTGTCAAACAACCAGGGTTGCCGTTTCTCGACTCGTTATTTCGGGATATTACGAATTTTACCGGCCAATACGGCCATGTTAACGATCATATTTGCTTATATTAGTCTCCAGTTTGAGGAAATGGTAAATTCTGGCAGATTTAAGTTGGAAATATCCCTTAATATACAAATGGTATTTACGTGCATACAGACGAAAAGCGTCTTATTCAAATTTGATTACTTATACTGTTGTACCTCTGAACCGAAACCTTTTTTGTGTCTTGTCTGCGTGTGGCCGCCGACGAATGATGCATACTGAAAGCTACAAAAGAAAAAAAAACGGTAGAAAAAGGAAAGAAAAGAGAGACATTAACGTATACGCGTTTCTTGCCCGAGGAGATTGGAACAGGAGCAATTTACAGTGCGGTGTATTAGAAGGCTCATTTACATTCCGGTGGCTCATCAAGGTGGGTTGGAGGAAAGTTTCGCGCCTTACAAATTTTCAAGTCCATTACGATTACACGCCCACCAACCTTTTTATTATTCATCCTTACAATCACCACCTGGATGTTCTTTTCGATTTGTGCTTTTTTTCTACAAGATTTCGAATTTATTTTTTCCCTTCTTTAATTTCTATGGTTTTCCCTAATAAAGTATCAACATCTCTTAAAAGAAAAACTTTCGATTGCTTTCTAACTTTTTTTTTGTCTTAAGGGAGTTGTTGGATTCAAGAAATAAAATCAAAGACGTGATTCGAAACTTTAAAGGCTGACCCATCCCAATCCCAGTCCGAGTCACCGTAGAGTTGCGGATTTGCGATAACAAGCTACAAGCTCCTCGTGGGATGATTATTGTTATCCAACAAACAAGAAAAGGGGGAGAGATGCCTTCTTAATCGCCATGACGTGTTACAGTTTGGTTGATGATAGTAATATGTGTGTGGGCACGCATAAGAATGGCGAATGTTATTGTTCATTCCGTTTCCCGCGTGAGCGCTCGTGATTGACGTGCGCGTTGATCCGTTAGAACGGACGTGGCTGGGCGTTTTCCCACCAGTCACAATGCGGGTAAATTTCCACCGCTGTCAATCAAACCAAATCAATCCGGATCGCATCCTTGGCAGATCCCTAATAGGACTTTCAGAGGATAAGAACCACGCTTGCAAATTCATCGATAACAACAGGATCCGGGACACAAAAAAGAAACCTGACATTAGATAAACGGCAGTGACAGGGTAAATGATTTGATTTCTTTTAGGAAATAACTATCTTCTGCTACTAAATAGTATTATCTCATTCATTTTATTCTAGCTTCGCTCGAATCATCAGGGTCAGTCGGTTGATGCTGCCTGTACGAGGTCGCCAACATGTAAATGGAGCGTCCACGTCGGGCACCCAGGCCGCCGCGTGTGGCAAGATAAAAAAAAATAGGGAAGGAGAAACGGAAGAATGCCGAAGGAATCGAGAGTATATGTGTGTTTGAGGGAGATGAGAGAGAGAGAGAATAGGAGGGGCGAAAAAAAAAAGCCGGGCAAGGGAGGGAAGGAAGAGGAGGAGGCGGAACGAACTGATGAAAGAAGACATGCGAGCGGCTGGCTTGCAGTCACTGCCAGTTGAAGAGGACCACTTGAGCTGTATACATCGACCGTCGATCGAACCCAAGGAACACACATTACACACGCCCGCACAGACACATAGTCAGTGGGTACGATCAAGTCGACGTCGTCACACACACACACACACATACACACGCGCAGCGCAGCGCAAGTCGTACAATAGTGAGTGAGTGTGGTGTTCCTCCGCATCCGTCACCAACATTTGACATGGCCCAGTGCTGTGAGTGATATCGAACCTGGAAGTCGTCCAATAATCTCTCCAAAAAAGTTGTCATTCCGGCTAATTACAATTTAAGAAGCGTCCGTCCGACCAAAGATAGCATCCTTTTAGGCAGGCTCCGGCTGCGCACAAGACGACAATCCTAAATTAGACAAAGATTTTAGGGTGGAGTAGTAGAGCAGTCTGCAGTGCAGTAGAGAGTCTCTTAAAAGCTACGCAGCATTTAAGGAAGCCAGGGTATTCTGAAATACCTCGTGTTATTGTGCTGCTCCGAGTGGAGGACGACGAGCGTGATCTGTTTGGCGAAGTGCGCCTCAGTTCGATTCTGGTGGACACCAACCAACTTGTATTCGTCGAGTGCGGCCATCCACCAGTCTCCTTGAATCGGTTCCTTTTATAACTATTTTAAAAGAAGAAGAAAAAGAAGAAGAAGAAGAAGAAAGAAGAAAAGAACATCTGAACGGGGTTATCTTAACCAGTCATCGAGTCAAGGTGAATGAGTAGTAGACGAAGCAGCACCAACAGAAGAAAACGAGATCCGAACCGAAGACAACCAGAGAAGAAGAAATAAATCTGTGTATACGTTCCTTCTGCTGCTGCTGTTGCTGTTGCTGCCTCCTCCTCTTCCTCCCACCAGCTACCACCCTCCAGCCACCCACTTCTTTTTTTTTTTTTTTTTTTTGTTTCTTTTCTTTTTTTCTTCTTTTATTCCTCTCCCTCTCTCTCTCTGGCTACGAGTCGCTCGCTAGCTGGCTACCCACTTGGAACACACTTGATCGTTCTGTCAGTGTCTCCGCAGGCTCCAGACCGGCGACACAGGTCCCCGTCGCGCCCAACTCCTAAAGCGGCCACACGAAAACATCAGTACACACGACACATTAGGTTCCGACATTTCGTCGTTTCGATTTCAAACAACCAGTCCGACCGCAACGTGTTCTTTTTCTTTTCCCCGATCGTCCGGTCGATTCATTGACCTATCGCTTCGTCGTAGTCGTCGTCGTCGTCACAGTGCCACCACATCGTGCTGTGTTTCCCATTCATTCCAACAGCAGGCCCCCTTCCTGATCTGATTGTCAAAAGGAGAAGGAAAACAAGAAGCTTAACAAATTCCAGACAATAATCTTGATTAAAATGTGGATCCGGAATTGGTGCTCGTTGCTGTTAACCTGCTGCTGGACATGGACCGTCGTATCATCACACCTTCCGCTAGTACCCAAGGTAAGAAAACATAAATCCACTTATCGCTTTTTCACACCTGCCACACAGACACTCACCGCCCCTCACTCACTCCCCCGTACCAAACTGCTAATCCTCCGCACCACCTCATTAACACCCCCGGTTTTCTTCATTAATCCACGATTTCGCTCAATCCTGTTAACTGCTAACCACGCACGGTTATCTCTGCCTAAACAACAACGAGATATGCTTGTTAGGGTTTACGTTCATCAAGAAATGGCCATCTATTTTTCATGGGGGAGGGATCAAGGGCATTGATTGTTTGAGAGCGCTCTGGGTTATAGCGTCGTGTTGCAGGTGTTGCATCTGGCATAAATCCTCTCGCTCTCTCTCTCTCTCTCTCTGAACCAGCGGCCCTTTTTTCCCTTCTTTTCCTCTTTTTTTCATTTTTTTTTTTTTTTGCTGTGGGATGTATAACAATTGCCACCTGAAGATTGAGGAAGAGGGGGAGCGGAATATAGATGCACATATAAAAGAAGGTCGATCCCAAACGATCGTCTCCGGAGAGAGTGGGGCTCCCTGCCGTCTCTTCTTCTACATTTTTTTTTATGACTAAGGGTCAAAGGTCACTCGGTTCTTGGCTCGATGGACATTCAAAAAACCCCATGTCCATGCGCCGTTGAGAGACTTTGGGTAGTACAAAAGAGAAGCGAGAGGGGATTCTCTCGGTTCGGAAGGAAAAAAGGGGGCCGACGCCATGCTGTCTGCCACAGTCGCAGCAGCCAATCCATTCCCTTCTCTCCACCGACCACTTTTCCCTATTCCGGTTGATTTTTCTCCTTCTCCTTCTTCTTCTATCTTCCTTTCTATATAGCCCCCTATATACGGGCCTGTGGACCCATCGGGCGCGCTCTCCTTTTATCTCTTCTTGTGGTGTGAAATGGTTATTATTGCCTCTATCCACCAGAAGATATCTCTTATCTCGCCCCGATCTTTTTCGATTGACACCATCTGATGATGGCTCTAGTACCAGGAATCAAAAATATAGAGAAATATACACCGTACGGCAATGTTTATACTTTTGTACCTTGTGGCTATACATATCCAGTCCACCTGAAAACATTCCACCGTCATGGCATTCCGGATGTGAAAACGTGACGCGAATGACAACCTGTCCAGATATTCATCTCTTCTTTCGGTCTTTATTTAACATTTGAAGAAGAAGAAGAAAGAGAAAAAATAATCTAAGAAGAAGGAATGAAACAAAAAGAAAATGGGGATAAAGAGAAAATGTTGATCATCCGCAATCTGTCGCCGCCGCACACAATAAGCTATTTTCCACCCGTCTTTGATTGTGAAGCGGGGGCTTCTGTTCTTCCGCCGCAGCACCGAGGGAAAGCCGCGCCACGGGGGGCTTTGCGACGAAATAGTCAAGTCTTATAATGGAAATCCATGGAGTCTTTCCCTAATCAAGGTCACCTGCGTACATGATCATTTAGAGCTATACACAAAAATTCTCTTAATATCTTCAATTTTAAATTTTAAAAATCTATTACTGTTTTCAAGCGTGATAAGTCTCAATATTCCTAGAAGAAGAGGTGGTGAAGAAGAAAAATTTTCATTGTGGTCGAAACATGAAGCGACAAGTTGTTGTCGAACACACCATCGAACTTTTTTTCCAGTTCTTTATTCCCGAAGATGTTCTTTGACTATCTCCATCTTTTCTTTTCGGACTGAATGCCATTTCATAGAGTGACATTCTTGACCTCTCCTTTTTTTCTATAGTCCCATCTTCTTTATGAGTGGGCCGCCCTTTATTCCATCTTCTTTTTTTCCAGAAAAATAAAAATAATGCACCGGTGTGTGTGTGTGTGTGTATGCGTGTGTACGTACGTGTGTGTGTGTATGTTGGCGGTGCGGTGGGCCTGTGTGTGAGAAGAAGAAGAGGAGGCAAGTTTTTTTGGGGACCCAGGTGTTCTTCCTTCGATGTTTCGGCTCTTCTTATATTCTCTTCTATTCAACCTGCCGGGCGACCCTCTTCTTTTCCTGATGGGGAAACGAGCTACAGGATAAGAGGAAAAGACGAAAAGAATAAAGAATAGGGGTTAGAAACTTTTTTAGAACTAGACAAAAAAATGATGGAAATAAAAAAAAAGGAAAAAACAAGAGGGAATTTCTGTTCCCTCGGCCTCTTTTGGAATGAAATATCGAGAATGGCACTTGTAGGCAAGTTTCCGTATATACCAAACTACAGATTGTTGTCCACCTGCGCGAGCTCATTTCCTTCTTTCTTTTCTTTCTTTTCTCTCTCTCTCTCTCTCTCTCTCTCTCTCTCTCTCTCGCTCACGTTTTTATCAACTCGAGAGATTATACACACACATTTTTCTTCTTCTTGTCCCAGACTTTTTGACCGACTGGGCCTCTTGACTTTTCTTCTTGAAAGGTGACTAGGCTCTTTCTCTTATTTCTCTCTCTTTCTTCTCTTACTATTCGTATATACTAGACACCACTACCGTCCGACCCGACCGTCTGGTCCACTCCAATGTCAAAATCATTCCGCCACCCAAAAAAGACTTTTGTTTCTTTTCTTTCGTTGACGTTTTCTCTTGTGAAACTCGAAAATTTCCCCTCCGCATACGGACTTGGACAGAGCAAACGTTTGCTATCTTGTATAAGTGGGAAAAAGCGAACAGGAGGCCGGCAACCGTCTTCAGATGACGGGAGATTTCCGGCAGGAAACCAACTGGGCGGGTTGACTTGGTGGAATGGGGAAATTCAATCCCGTCTCGAGATCTCACCGGCTCGGTCACAGATGGTACAAACGTCACTAGCGATCCAGGAGGAGGTGTGCCGAAGTAATCCAATACGGTGGCGGAAGTCTGACGTGTTTGAAAGTGAGAGTTGCAAATCAGAGGTTGCATCTATTCTGGCAGAAAGAGGGTCTTTGATTCGAATCACGGTCAGATTCCATTATCTCATCGTTTTTCTTCCTTTTGTCTTCCTTATTTTCTTGACAACAGCCACCGTCCATGGTATCGGCCGAATGTCAGACGCTGACGCAGCAGTGCGGCGAAGAGCTGGGACTCTTTGCTGGAAGCAACAATGGTGGCGGAGGAAGTGGACGTCCAACATCGACTACATCGACGACGACAACATCACCATCGGTGCTGGAACCGGTTTGCGGCTCCGACGGACGGACCTATAGCTCCCGATGCGAGTTGCAGCGTGCCAGGTGCGAAGGCCATCCAGTCCGCGTCCAATATCGTGGATCTTGTCACGGTAAATTTGATCCAGACGTCACATCTCGGGGTGAGAGATTCATCTACAATATCAATCTGGTTTTGACTTATTTAGGAGAAGATAAACGATGCTGGTCTGAGCGACGTTTGGCTCAGAGAACGGCTCGTCGACTCAATGAAACCCATCAAGCAGGCGCCGGACTAGGTAAAAAAGCGGCGCCCACTGGCGAGACATTCATTCCCGAATGTAACGAGGATGGACGGTTCGCCGAAATTCAGGTATGCCAAGTGAAATTATTCATCGGTTTCGGAGAAAGATCTTTGATTTCAACCTAAACCTAACTCGTCTTTAAAAAATGAATGGCTTATCAATTCTAGTGCCATCAAGCGACGGGATACTGTTGGTGCGTCACGCCCGACGGTAAACCCATTCCCGGTTCTTCAATCCGACACAACAAGCCCAACTGCAAACGTCAAAGTAAGTTTCTTTCTTTTCTAAGAAAAGTATTATTGAAAGGCAGCAGCAGCTGTTGTAGTGGAATTTTGTCCTTAGATTACTATATTAATCCGATTGTTAACTAATTTCAAGGTAAATCGAGTCCCAGTCGCCGTTCTCCGCAAGGCAAGAAACCACGCAAAGGTACG